>CM077349.1:85537807-86737807 GCA_039655645.1 Ammopiptanthus mongolicus | reverse complement strand
TTTCATTCTTAACAACCTGTTTAGGAGGACATGCTCATAGTACAGGATGAAATATTTGGTCCTGTGATGTCACTGATGAAGTTTAAGTAAGTTATAGCTTTATTTATTATTATTTTGTAGTCTTAATGTTTGTGAGTTTGTTAATGAATACTAAATTTGAGTATGAAAAATGAACAACAGGACCATTGAGGAAGCAATTAAGAGTGCTAACAATACAAAATATGGCCTAGCAGCCGGCATTGTGACAAAGAGCTTGGATACAGCAAACACTGTGTCAAGGTCCATTCGTGCAGGCATTGTGTGGATCAACTGTTATTTTGCCTTTGGGAATGACATTCCTTATGGAGGGTATAAGATGAGTGGATTTGGAAGGGATTTTGGATTAGAAGCCCTCCACAAGTACCTACAAGTTAAATCTGTTGTAACCCCCATTTACAATTCTCCTTGGCTTTGAGTCAATGTCTCCTGTGTAGGTTGCGTTTAAACTACAGTGACCAATAAGTGGGTTTCTACTCTATACTTCATCAAAGCAATAAATGGAAGAGCATCTTATGTTACACACAGTAAATGTTACATTCAGTTTCTATTTATGTTTTCATCATCAGACCAAAACAGACACTGAAAATGAAGACGAAAGCATAGGAGATGATGGGTTGACGGGTTGTTGGATTGACCCATCAAAATAAATTGGATTGACGGATTAATCCGCTATAAAAAAATCATATAATATTTTTTTTTGGATAATCTTCACATTCTTTCTTAAATTATTATTAAAAAATTAAAATAATCTTATCATATACTATACAATTCGTGTTACAAAAGTAAAATCATTATTTTTTTAATATGAAATAATTTTAATTAACAATTAAATTAAATTAAATTAATTAATAAAAATTAGTTTTTAATTTGATGGTCATCGACCCATTTTTGGGTGGATTAAACGAGACGAATCAAAGTGGGTTGATGGGTTGAGAATCCCAACTAGTGGTGGCCCTGAACATGATTTGGTAGTGCAACCATACAGGGTCCCATTTTTTAGGGGGCACCAATTTTTTTCCTTAGTATATATGTCTATATTAAAATAAAAATTTTATATAATAAAAAATTTTATATTTGAAACTTGTGGATCCAATTATTTTTCAAAATTCAAGATCCAAATCATTTTAGTACTTATTTTAATAATTTTTTTAAAATAAAATAAAATTAAGAACCACACAAAAAACTCTCCATTTTTCCCTTACTCGTGTATCTCTATCCATTTTTGAGATTTTTTTTCACTTACTTTAACAATTTTTTATTAAAAAAAAGCCAACAGATTCACTCACTGATTCACGTTTGCAACCGCGCCTCTCTCTACCTAACGCTTTGACCTCAAACCTCAGTTCCTGCGTCTCACGTATCTCTATTAACAGTGGTGTATTACTTCATTAACTTCATTTAAAATTTGTGATTGTTTTAAAGGAATTAAATCACATCATTGTGATTGTAATAATTATTCTCTCGGATGCTTCATATAACTCACCAAGAAGTTATTCTCCTCAGTAAAAATAATTTTTTTTAAAGAATCTTAACTATAAACAAATTATTAATAATTTTGCAGCAAAAAATATAAGAAAAACAATATTCAAAAATTAATAAAACATCAATTTCCTGCTTCAACCCTTATGATTCATTTACTATCAATGAAAGATGATATTGTTGGTGTAAAAATGTTACAATAAGTTTGATACATATAAATATAATTGTTTTTTTATATTTTCTTTTTCTTCCATAATATTTTATTTCAATATTTAAAGTTATATTAAAATCATTAATGATTAATTTTTTTATACCTCTTTATATTTTATATATATATATATATATATATTCTACTTATAAAAAAAATAAATCACCAATTACTCAATTCGCGCGCACACACACAGGACACCCAAAATATTTGAGATGTTCTCAATTCATGCCGTCAAAATTTTAACAGATTGATTCGCAAATCACGACCTATTTTATCACCTCTAAATTTGGTGATGAGGTGGTGTTGGTAGTAATTCTCCAACTCGGCCCAAGGAGGAACAATATCAATGCCCACCGTAATAACATTTTTTCTAACATTTAAATTCACCGTAGCAGAGGGGTCTGTTAATGAGACAGCAAAGCTCTAACAAACACGTCAAAGAACTCATGAGAAGCTAAAATCGGAGGCATAGAGCAGTTAAGAAATTCACAGACATGAAAATCCAAGCAAAAGAAAATTACAAATCAAAATCACAAACATCATTATCTACACTGGTTTGACATTAGAGTCTCACATTTTGGACACCAACTAAACTACACACCATAACATACACTAGGTTTCTATATATTTCATTAATGAAGACGAAAGCATAGGAGATGGTATGGCATATAATAAAAAGGTGGAATTCATTTTCCAATTTTGCCCCTGAGCTTGACACCGAGGACTCTCTCCATCTTAGCCAACACAGCCTGGTTAGGAACCGCTTTCCCGTTCTCGTATTCCTGCACCACCTGAGGTCTCTCGTTTATCTGCTTCCCCAACTCAGCTTGGCTCATCTTTTTCTCCAACCGAGCCTTCTGTATCGCATGCCTCACCTCCCCCCCTACTCTCTCCAGCGCTGCCGGTTCGGTCCCTTCATCCAGCTTCCTAACGTTAAGGACCGGACCGGTTTTCTTGTTTGAACCGGCGTCGAACTTCTTTATGGTTTGCACCTCTGCGCCGGATCGGAGGGCTTGGTTCACGGCTTTCGGGTTGCGAAGGTCCTGCGCCTTGGGCTTTGACTTGTGGAGCACCACTGGCTCCCAGTCTTGGGTTATGACTCCCGTTGATCGGCTCGGCATCGTGAAACGGGAATTGAATTGAATTGAATGCGATGAGATGGATTGAGGAATGAAGAGTGCGTAAAAAGTAATAGCGTGTGAGTGGTGAAGCAATGTGTGATTATATATAGGTGGTGAGTGTCTGGAACGTTCTACTTGCAATGGGTTGTCTCGAGAAAGTTCCAATAGGAAGAGTGATGTCATCCCCCGGGTTATTTATTAGGATTCCTAATTATTTATTTACATTTATTTATTATTAATTAAATATAATTTTATTTTATAAATTATAATTAATTAATAGATAGCATAGATAAATAATTTAGAGGGTGTTTTGCTGTTGTTTTTCATGATAAAATTTATTTTTTAGTAGTGTAAATTTAAGGTTGAAAATCACGTTGAGAAAAAATTTCTCTCGCATAACTTTCAAAATAATTATCTCTAAAATAGTTATTTTCACGTTTGCGTTGAAAATAATTTCAACCAAATAGGTACGATATATTTAAATAAACTGATTAAATTGTTAGACAACGAATTTTTTTTTTTAAAAAATTTATTATTTATAACTAATTGTAATATTATTTTTGCATTGTATTAGATTAAATTAGATCAAGGAAAATGCTTTAACGTACTAAATTTTTTCCGTGGGAATTTTACAAATGAAAAACGAGCAATTATAGTAAAGATGTTACTAAGTTTTCAATCTCATAATTCTGAAATATGTTCATGAAACAAGGTGCATTGGTGCCATGTCATTTGTCTAGAACGTTTACTATTCATACCATTTATTTAACAATATTCTTAGATATTTCATTTAAATGAGAAACTACATCCCCTTGTTAAGAATCTATTTTAATTAACTTATTTTATATTCGAAACAATTTGTAAAAGAACTTTTTAAAAATAAATTTTCCCATATTGTTAAAGGACCCAAAACTCCCTTTTGTTATACCAAGCAAAAGGACCAAAAAATATTCACTAATAATGTATCTCAAATTCTAATCGACTCTAGTATCAAAATCGACCGGACCAATTCCTCCTCCCTACAAGCATCCCATTTCATGAACATTTTATTTACGGCAGTAGCTGGTTGCAATAATAATGATAATTTAACTATATATTATCCCCTATAAAACTTAGGTTAAAAGAAATCATATTTAAAGTCAAACTATTAGCGAGCACAAAAAAAAAAAATCACACTATTAGTTTTGAGTATTGACACAAAATATAAGAGTTTAACCTTCTCATTGTATAGCAAAAAAATAATATAAGAGTTTAACTTTGATATATTACTAATATAAATGTTATTTTATATGAACAATAAATCATAAAACATATTATAAATGACTTTTAATATAATTTTTATAAAAGTCAAACAATTTTAAGGAGGAACAACAAGAAAAAATGTTCCCAAGTTTTAGTTTTTGGGCCAACGATGTTCACAAGTTTTAAATTCATTGATATTTTACTTAAAACCCAAAAAATCTATGGGCCTTTAACTATGCAGATTCGTTTATAGGCTCTAACATACTAATGTGCAAATTGTAAACATACAGGGTAAAAAAAATTCTAAAAATCATTAGCAAACAAGATAATTTATTTTAATTTTTTAGTTAAGGAAGAGACCAAGTTAACCACATCCGATTAGTTTATCTTGCTATGAGAAAAATTTATAATCAGAATATGGTAGAAATAACTTTGATAGAAATTTCTTAGATAAAAATTAAGCATAACCAACCAACTTAGGTTGGTTCAAGTGCTAAGGGCTTGAATACCTTAAGCAAGTGGTCAAGAGTTCGAATTCTGACTCTTGTGAATGAAAAAAATCTGGTTGGGAGAAGAGTGTCCACCTTGTGTGCCTTCAGGTTCCCCGACGGAAATTAGTCACCGTTAACTATGGTGGATACTTCACACCTATCACATGGGTAGCCAAAAAAAAGTATGCAAAACAAGTAAAAGGGTAAAGAAGCGTTGCCTGATTGCGCGATGTAGATCAGGGTTGGATAACGATCGGTTTCGAGCCCAAAAATCCCAATCCGACGAAAACCGACGAGTACAATATGTCACTCATTTTCGTCCGGTGGTGCCTTCGGTTTGGACGGGTGGCCGTTTGGGCCGGTGTGGGGGCGGGTTGACCCGGTTTTGGACCAAACCAACCCAAAACAAACATGAAAACAACCGCAGAAACAAGAAGAAACCAATATGAGCAGAAACAAGCCCATATACAAACCAAAAAGCAAATTACAAAAAAACATCAAACTTTTAAGTTTCAACAAAAGCATCAATATTTTTTGGGAATTTGTTTACAGAAGAAGAAAAAATGTTTGAAACTTGGAACTTGAAAGACAACAGCAGGGGCCTTCGACTGGTTAGATCTGCAACACAAAACCAAATCTGGGTAGATCTGCAACCGCCAAGCAGCAAGAACCAAGTGGCAGACCAGATCTGGCGCAAAGCCAACATAAAGAACCAAGTGGCAGACCAGAACAAACCGGCATGGTGGCAGATCTGAGAATGCTTCTTCTTCTTCTTTGGCAGATCTCAAGGCGGCACACCGCGCATGTCACAGAGAAGATGATCGAAGGGGGCGGCACACCGCACAGAGAAGATGATTGGAGTAGGAGACAAGTTACGACAAAGGGGTGGGAGACTTGGCACTAGACAACTACTGTACTGGAGGGCTGGTTGGCGGCAGGTACATCATGACCATGGGCTAGGGTTTGAGATAAGAATGAGAAAAAGAAAGGAGGAGAGAGTCAAAGAGAGAAAGATGAACGAGTAAATAGTAAATGAATGAGTAAATCCTCAGTTTGATCCTTGAGTTTGTAAGGTCGTATCAACTTGGTCCCTGATATTTTCGAAATTCCAAAAACATCCCTGAAGTTGTCATCAAAAGTTAATCAATCCAGTCCCTCTGGCAGGGAACAAGTTGTCACGACCCAAAATCGAAGTCGTGACCGACCAGAGGGAGGGATGTGGTCCCAGAAGCCTAAAAGTTCCACATAACCATTCAACATATCTTTCCCAAAATCAATAAGGAACCTCATAAACACTTTATAAGGTTCTTTAAAAACAAGTTTACATCAACATTCAAAAAACAACACTTGGAGACCAACTCCACAACAAAATAACAGACCCAAATTGAAATAAAAGAGTTATACAAAACCAAATTATTCAAAAACAAATTTAAAACGCTTTGCATAACAAAGGCATAGCACTATGACCCCATTCAAGTTGTTGAGGCAGCTTGGGATGGTCCAACAGTTTCTACACTTGCGTCTACGACACTAAAGGAGTGAGTTGCATGAAGTTAGTAAGGGAATAGGACAATTAACATAAGCATAAAGACATAAATAATGTGAATGAAGAGTCAAAATTCATGAACTAATATATATATAAAAAAAATAAAAAAAGCAAGATCATTTCATAATGGCCTCTCTCACCATGCTTTGCCACAACATTAGCTCTCCCAACTAATAATATATTTATTACAATTCAATAGTACATAGGTTTTCACTGATTTTTAGAACAATCACTTTCCAGACAAAACAAGCTATTATCAAACTATAGTTTCATCATTATTAAAATAGACAATGCATTAAAGCTTGAGGCTCACCAAAATGACCAAGCAACAATATCATGAATTTCTCATCACAACCATATTCGACACAACCAACCCCACTTATAATAAACACTCCATTGCACAACCAACACCTTTAATAACGTTCCTTCATCCCCGATGGTCATATATACATTAGCACACATGTTATGTCCTCCTAATGTAACTTAAAATAGCTCGCATATAGTCTGTCCTTAAATCATTACTAGCATCAAACTCTATATCACAACCTTCAATATAATCAGCATAACTTAGCAATATCTTTGCATAAACATAAGTCATATAATTTCTTTTTAATAAATCTTGATTTATAACACATTATAATTACATATAGCTAACTAATAGACCCTCAACGGTCCCAAAAACAGTTATAGAAACAGATCTACAACGTTGGGGAGACTCGGGCCATGATGGCTCCTCCACAGGCAACGACCTTCAGCTAATTTCCATTGTGGTGCCTTAGCTCCTTCCACCATGGGCAGCAGGGCAAGAACTCTGTTGTATCCTATGCAACAACTCAGAACTAGAAACATAAATGGGTATTTCACCTCCCTTTCCATCTTAGTCCGGTACAAAATTAATTTAAACAGTTATAACCACAAACATGAACAAAGAATCACCCACTGAACCACAATGTAATATAAGATTTATCAAAAAGTGTCTAAATCATGGCACCCATGGACATCCTTTTCATTATATCAAGCATTAATTTACCCATAACGTTTCCTAAAAGCAATTCCACGAAAATTCCCCATTAAGTCACACAATCCTCATTTTCCCATACTTTCGTGACTCCCAGGAAGAAGAACAAAATCCAAACATTCAACTTAAACATTTAGAATTTCACAAACCTAGAGTTAAGATCCTTACCTCAAGGTTATTCAAGAACCTAAATTCTTGAGATGGGAGAGAGTTCCTCAAATTCCTCCTCCAACTCTTCCTCTTTCTACACAAGAATGGAGGAGAGGAGCATGAGATTCAAGTTTCTACAATAGAAATGAAGAAGATGAAGATAAAGGAGAGAACTTACCTAGTTTCCTCTCCACCAAACCTTAAAACACCCACTACTTTTTCCTCCTCTTTTTGCTTCACGAAGCAGACTAACGGGGAATGGTTCCCCCTTTATTTCATTTCCTAAATATTGCCTAATGCTGGTAGGCCCTTCATTTTAGGTGAAATTGCTCCTTCCTCCCATAATTTTGCTATTTGACCCTTGGCCTAAAAATAAAGTTTACTTCTTTAACCCTTTTATTAAATTAATTTAGCTTGGATAAATAAGAATCAAATTTCCATTATCATACGTACTAGGGACAGGTTTCACACAAATTGATACGAACCTTATAATTTCAGATATCAAATTATTACAAAGACTAAATTGATACGAACTTACAATTTTAAGGATTAAATTAACGATTTACTCATAACTGAATGAATGAGAACCTTTGAAAAGTAAATGGGAGAGTAAATGAACGGCAGAACGAGTAGACTAGCTAAAAAGTAATGGGTCGGCGATTTTTTTTTACCTGACCCAAGCCGTCCAGCCTCATCGTATGGAATCAACCGTTAAACCCCTTGACCCGCGAAACCGTAAGAACCCGTCCATTTCCCTCTTGCTTCAGCCGGGTAGCTGTCGTGGGTTCTTGTCCAGCCCTAGTTGTGGATCAACTATTCAGCTCGCCATAGAGCAAAAGCTAAAAAGCTGAATCAGCTAAATTCTTTCTAAATTCTAAATTTCAACGCTAAAATACCGTTTAGCGCCAAAATTTTCACTTTCCAAACGCACATTTCTACCTTGTTGCCATTTATAAATCGTACTTTCACAAAAATCACTCTCTCTCTTTCTCTCTTTCTCTCTACTGAAGATGAATCGCCAGAAATCCATACTCTCATTCTTCCAGAAAACCGCACCGGAAAACCACACCTCCGCCGGCCGGAAAGGTACCGATTCGTCGGTTCAGCAAGCCAACCGTAATGTCACGGCCGCCTTCAACCAACCGCCGTCCTCCGATGTCAGAGGAACTGACACGCCGCCGGAGAAGGTGCCACGTCAGATCTTACCTGCGAGATTCGCGCCGAAGGAGAACAATCTGTTCGAGAGCATCATGCATAAATTCGTCAAGGTCGATGATAGCGAAAGAGTTAGTCAAAGGTACGCATCATTACCTTAGGGTTTGCTTTCATGGAAATGCGAGTAAGTTGAATTCGTTTGTTTCTTAAGACTTCAATATTTTCTTCTATTGCTTTCGTATTCATTCTCATCAAAACAATGGCGCATTTGTTACAAAATAATGCTATGTGAAGCTTCATGTTGAGAATGACCATTGGTTTGGAACCGTTCAGTAAATTGATACAACATTGTAGGTTGAAGATTGAATCGAAGCACGATAAGGCATTTTGAAAAAAACTACGACATAATTTTATTGTTTAGCAAGTTACACTGCACTGAACACAACATGCAGTTGAAACAGTTCCAGTTCATAAATATCCATACAAATGGAATAAAAAATTGTTGCTAGGATTTTAATATTAGTAGATGTAGAGTTTGAATTAAACTGAAAATATTGCATTGAGTAGTGCTAAAACGATCTTACGAGTTTTTTATTTATTTTTGCAGGAGCCAGTCATCAAATGACGGTTTGCCTAAATCTTATTCATCGTCGAGAATATGTGATGATGCTAACAGTAAAGGATTGCAAAAAGAAGTAGCAGCTTTTGAATTTCAACCTATGGGGAGAGATAATGCTGTAAATTTCAAGGAAAAGTCTAATCAAGAAAATGTGGTCCCTGTCGAAACTGGTGATGACATTACTGGGCCAGAAACCCCAGGGATGCAGCCTCTTGCTTCAAATGCAAAGCGAGGTCGAGAGGATGGATCCAAGTTTCGGTCCTTGCTGGATTCTGGCAAACGAGTCAGATTCCTCGAGGATTTAACAGAAATGTACAAGACTCAGAAGGAAATGGAAGTGGCTAGCAAGTTTGAGTGGCTCGATCCTTCTCGAATCAGGGATGCTAATGGAAGAAGGCCCAATGATCCTTTGTATGATAGGACCACACTTTATATACCTCCAGAAGTTTTGAAAAAGATGACAGCATCTCAGAAACAATATTGGAGTGTCAAATCTAGATATATGGATGTTGTGCTATTCTTTAAAGTGGTTAGTTAATCAAGTACTTGTTTTGGTGCAAAGTTAATCAATTACTTTGAATATCAACATCTTAGTTCCTTTACTTCCTATGATTTATTTAATTTTTAATTTTATACACAACCTTTGATTAAGATAGTCTGCCATAATTAATGGTCATCACAGGGAAAATTTTATGAGCTTTATGAAGTGGATGCTGAAATCGGCCATAAGGAGCTTGATTGGAAACTAACATTAAGTGGTGTGGGAAAATGTCGGCAGGTGATTTCAAGATTATAGTCATTTGGTTCTTGACTTGTTTTGTTTTTCTTTTAGTTCATCTCTTAAAGCGAGTGGTTTTTACTTGTTGCTTCAGGTTGGTATATCTGAGAGTGGTATTGACTGTGCTGTTCAAAACCTGGTTGCTCGTGGGTAAGGATGGAGTGGGACTGGGATTTCATTTGATATTTGATGACATTTATTGAACATTTGAAGTGGAGATTTTGTGAAGGATGTAGATGATCATAGCTAAATAGCTAATTCCCAATAGATTGAACTATATGCATTAAATCTCAATAATCATTTTACATGTTGATTTCCTAGTTAACTTGTTGTAGACTTAGGATGCTTTTTTCAATGTGAAGATATAAGGTTGGACGAGTGGAGCAGTTGGAGACATCTGAAGAAGCAAAAGCTAGAGGAGCTAACTCTGTAAGTTTTCCCATGTTCGCAGTTGTGTTGGCTAAGTACATGAGAAATTATTGGAGGTCTCTATTTATACAGTTAACATTCTTAACTCCACATGTCTTAGTTCATCCAATATGATGATGGTGACTGTTTTAGGAAATTCCCAACTGGTGTTGCAGACAGAAAATTTGTCAGGACATGCTATTGTCCTTTGAAGACGTTCCTTTCCTGATTGTTTAAATTATTGGAACTGATTTCAGAAGTCTTTATATAATATTGTATCCAGTATCCTTAATGCCTTTGAATTCCTATAATTCTTCTTTGACCTCTCAGATTTAGACTGCCTTTTCGCATGGAATGATTTTCACCATTGGGTTGCAGGTTATTATGAGAAAATTAGTTCAGGTAGTCACTCCATCAACGACTGTGGATGGTGATATTGGCCCTGATGCCATTCATCTTCTCGCAATAAAAGAGGTTCTCATTGTTGCTGAGTTATTCATTGTTTGAATGCTATTACAAGTATTTTGTAATGGATAGTTATTTTAAATATTTATACTTTGAATTATTAACATGATGATGAATTGAATATTTTCTACAGGAAAAAAACAGCTTGGATAATGGTTCGGTTGGGTATGGATTTGCTTTTGTTGATTGTGCTCGTCTTAAGTTTTGGGTTGGTTCCATTGATGATGATGCATCTTGTTCTGCTTTGGGGGCTTTATTAATGCAAGTATGCTCAAAGCCTCTTCATTTACCTTTTCCTGTTTGTGTAATTATTTTTTGTGAGTTATCATTCAAATATGTCAAGTTGTTAGCTAATTTGATTGTTGGAATTGGGTTTTAGGTGTCACCTAAGGAAGTTATATATGAAAGTAGAGGTGAACAGCCTTATTTGCTTTTCCCTTAACTTGAATACTCTTAAATTCTGAAGAATATATAAGATTATTATGGTGTTAAATTAAATATGTTGTTTTGCAGGGCTGTCCAAAGAAGCTCAGAAAGCACTTAGAAAATTCTCGTTAAATGGTGAGACGTGATCTTTCATTTTTGTTTTAGGGATAGACTAGCACGGGTGTTTGTACTTTCTTTACTATCTTTTGACTTGAAAGCTGTAAGTGAACTACTTGTTTTGAAAAATAACCTTTTTGCATGGTTTCACTGTAATTCAGGCTACCTGTTTCCTTTGGAAATTAAGCTGGTACAGATATTACCATCATAATTATTTGTGACATGCTTTCAAACGGTAATATTTGAATATTTCATATTCTGTTGCATATGTTGACAATTTATTGCTCTTTGTAACAATAACCAAAACCTTTTTCCACTAGGTGTGATCTGCTACATGGACACTGAGTTCTATTGTCTGTCCATGTCATAAAGATTTGACAAAGTTTTATGTGGTCTCTCTACTGCCTAACAGTCTAACACAACCCTCCTCTTTTGTTCGGGCTTGGGACTGGCTATGTACAACGTAGGCAGAGCTACAATTTATTGTTCTTTAAGTGGAAAAACAAGATTATGCACTTAGGAGTATACATTTTATCCTGTTTATTTGCATCAGTAATAGTTGGAGTTTGCAATTTTATACCAGTTTGTTGCAGTTAGATATTTTGGCATGATATCAACATTTTTGTGGGATAAAGTTTTGAAAATTTTCTGTTTACTATGCCAAGTTGAATTTATTTATTTATTTATTTATTTAAAAAGTACCCTTGAATCTCATTAGTTTCTGTTTCTCTTGCAGGTTCCACAGCACTACAGTTGAATCCAGTGCAGTCGATCACTGATTTGCTGAACTCTGAAATTAGTGTTTTAGTTCAGTCGAAGGGATACTTTAAGGGGTCGTCTCATTCACTGGATCATGTGCTGAGCAAAGTGATTCATCGTGAAATCACTTTGTGTGCTCTTGGTGGACTGATTGGTCATCTGGATAGATTGATGGTATGCTTCAGTGCTTGCTATGATGCATTTCTAGAGAGGTTTATACTCCGAATTTGCGGTAGAGGTGTTTATGATGATTAAGTTTTTCTACTTTCCATACAGTTAGAGGATGTCCTACAGAATGGAGATATATACCCATACCAAGTTTATAGTGGTTGCCTCAAAATGGATGGTCAGACATTGATAAATCTAGAGATCTTTGGCAATAATGCGGATGGTGGCAAATTAGGCAAGTACTTGTTGTATTTGAGCGCTCTTAAACTTCCAATATAATTTCAATGGAAATTTCAGTATGCAATCCTAAAATCTACTCTATTTGAGTTTCAGGTACATTATACGAATATCTTGATAACTGTGTGACTTCATCTGGGAAGCGGCTTCTTAGGAACTGGATCTGCCGTCCGTTAAAAGATGTTGAAGGAATTAATAACAGGCTTGATGTAGTCGATGATCTAATGGCTTGCCCAGAGATTGTGTCGCATATTGCTCAACATCTTCGCAAGCTTCCAGATTTGGAACTATTGCTTGGCCGAATTAAGTCTAGCCTTCAATTATCAGGCCCACTCTTACTACCCTTGTTGGTAAAAAAAATATTGAAGCAGAGGGTGAGTTCTGCTACCCTTTTGTATGCCAAATTTGTAAAGGTTATGCTAATTATTTCTTACTGTGATGTCTGAACGACTTTTCTTCACTGATTTTTTGAACTACTCATTTTAATGTCAACAAAACTGGCAGCTGCCTTTTATACAAACATCGATATTGGTATTAGAGAAATTTATCTGCACTATGAGGAAAAGAAAATCTGATCATATTTATTGTTGAAAACTTCAGTTGTCCAAGCTTGGTAACCTATCTAAGCATTTAGGAGTTTCTGACCGTAGTTTATAATGATATGTAGAAAATGTGTACTAAAGGTTATTATGATCCGCGTTGTATTGCTTTGTGGTTATTTAATGCACATTAATAATTTTTAATGTAATACAGGTGAAAGTGTTTGGATCACTTGTGAAAGGGCTTCGGACTGCTTTGAGTTTGTTGCTTCTTCTACAGAATGAGCAGCCTTTAATATCATCCTTGACCAAAGTTTTTAAACTTCCAGTTCTGGCTGGTAGTGACGGGCTTGACCAATTTCTTACTCAGTTTGAGGCAGCTGTTGATAGTGACTTTCCAAATTACCAGGTATTTTTCTTCCTCATCTATTGCATTTTCAAATATTAAAGGTGAAACTTTCTCCACATATTCTTCCCAGCTCAATCCCATGGGAATTATGCCCAAACAGTTTTTTTTTAATTAAATTTGTTAATCTGAAATATAGATTGTTTGGAAATTGACTTGTAGCATCCCTTGGTGTGCTGTTATTTCATTTGTAAATTGGAATATAATTCATATGCTGTTGGTGATTGGAGAAATTGATAAGCACCTAACAATTTATCTAATGGTGTAATTGTGTAAAGATTGAAATGGAAGAACATTCACTGAGAAGTATTTCTTGTCCATCATCACTTCCAAGAATGGAATGTATTTCTAGTTCCCAATAATGGATATATGATTGAAATGGCGGTACCCTACTGTGCGTGTGCACTGAGCAAAGAAAGCCAAGATTGTGAAGTGTCAATGAATGGGAAGGAGCCAAGTTAACCAGCCAAGACTGTGACCAAGGTTGCAGGCCAGGGGGGCCAAAGCCCAAGACAGTGATAGTGCGACATGTGGCTGGCCGGTAACTGTGAAAGAGGCAAGCGGCCAACTCAACTGGCCATTGGTCAAACAGACAAGTGTGCAGCTCTGCAACAGTCCAGGAGTGGGAGATTTGACCGAGGCAAGGGCTGGGAGTGGAGGAACAATTGGGTAGTTTTGGGAGGGATCGACCCATTAGGAAAATTGAGATTTCGATCCTGAGAAAGTTTGGGGCGCACATGGGCCAAAATTTTGAGGAGTCCAAAAAATAGGAATGGTCAGGGCTCTGGTTTGGGGAGGCTCCAAGTCTCTAACAGTAATTGGGTGCTTGACTTTTGGGCTTGGCTTGAAGTTCTTGTCTGGCTAGGCTGATTTAACGTTACTTCCATTTTGCTAACCCAGCCCATGATTTTTGTCTGGCCATTTGGATTTATCCATGTTGAGTGTTGTGTTTTGAACAAATTTAATGTAGGCCTTTAACATATTAGACTCAAGATCCATCGAATTGAAGTTTCAAAAATCGTTATGATCATGATCAATCCCTTTTCTTTTTTCTTTTGGGTGAATACTTTTCTAATTTGTCATTGTTGAAAGAGTGGAAGTTTGCAGCACTACTACTGATTCTTACCGTACTACCTTTTCTGGAGAGAATTGGCACTTTTGGCACTTTGATGTATCTCAAATGTTTTTAATTTTTCATCAATATTATATGGTCATGCTTTAGATCATATGCAATTGTGCAATATGTTTGAATTC
The DNA here is from genome assembly GCA_039655645.1 of Ammopiptanthus mongolicus. Taxonomy (NCBI): domain Eukaryota; kingdom Viridiplantae; phylum Streptophyta; class Magnoliopsida; order Fabales; family Fabaceae; genus Ammopiptanthus; species Ammopiptanthus mongolicus. Next base: position 86,723,179 of record CM077349.1, on the reverse strand, counting down.
GTTTTTGTTATTAGGGTGATGGTTAGAACAAAATGTTTCACTTATGTATGTCTGACCTTATATTTGGTGCCAGAATCATAATGTAACAGATTCAGATGCTGAAACACTCACAATACTTGCTGAACTATTTTTGGAGAAAGCTGCACAATGGTTTGAAGTTGTTTACGCCATCAATTGCATTGATGTACTAAGATCTTTTGCTGTTACTTCTAGCTTTTCATGTGGAACTATGTCTAGGCCTGTCATTGTGCCAATATCAAAAACTACAAATACAGACAGTGGAAGACCCGTGCTTAAAATGAAGGGGCTATGGCATCCATTTGCCCTCCGAGAGAATGGATGTTTGCCTGTCCCCAATGACGTAATCCTTGGTGAGAATGCAGATGGGCATCATCCTCGCACGTTGCTGCTTACTGGACCAAACATGGGTGGAAAGTCAACACTTCTGCGTGTCACCTGTCTTGCTGTTATAATGGCGCAGGTTCTCTCTCTTCTCCACTCTACATGTTCGATTAAGCTAGACAGTAGATATCACTTATGAGTCATTTCTTTTTTTGAAACTATTTTGATCTCACGTAATCCAAGGTAATGGATACAAAGAAAGAAAAACTGCAACTTCTTTTCCCTCGTGGAAGGGAAAAATATTACACAGTTCGGAAACAGGATGGTCATTGTAGATATTGAGGGTGCTGATGTGTGATATTATAAAACCCCAAGGGAATTGCATGTTACGTTTTATGTATTTTGCTATCAGATTGTTCTGATGCCTTTGTTTTATAATATGCTTTTGATGTCTTTGCAGTTAGGCTGTTATGTGCCATGTGAAAATTGTGTTCTCTCGGTTGTGGATATCATCTTTACACGGCTTGGAGCCACAGATAGAATCATGGCAGGGGAGAGTAAGTACTCTAACAAAAGCTATTGTGCTTTACGGTTGCATGGCATGCATGTACATTGGAAGTTGTTGCCTGCCCTAAACACATCGATGCTTCCATTAATAGAGTTTTTGAGGACTTGGATAATAGTGAATTGTGGTCTTAGGATGTGAATGTGCACAGATGCAGTTTGCCTCTCCACTTTATAGTTTATAGATTGCCAATCCAACAAATTTTGCTTCTGTTTTCAGGTACCTTCTTTATTGAGTGTACAGAAACTGCATCGGTGCTTCAGAATGCTACTCAAAATTCTTTGGTTATACTTGATGAATTGGGTCGGGGAACAAGCACTTTTGATGGCTATGCCATTGCATATGCAGTGAGCCTCTGCCCTGTACTATTTTGTCTTTTTCTTAGTAACATCTCTGTTTCTATTTTTAAGTGTTGTTCTATGCTCACTCTGATGTGGACATGCTCAAAATTTAAACACTCTTAAGTGCTTGGTAAAAGAAAAAGAGAGAAAAAGAAAGTAGAAAATTGCAGATTTTTTTCTGTAGTAATTGCCTAATTGGGGCATCCATCAGAAAGAAAATACCTTGCACTGTGTGATTGTGTCAAGGTTCTTCTGTTATACTGCACATTGTGCTCCAGGCATGGTAAAACATTTTAAGTCATGCATGCTCTCTGACTTTGATTGTGTTTCAATATTCTTGTCCCTTTTAATAATTCTCTAAGTGCACAGGTATTTCGTCATCTGATTGAAAAGGTCAATTGTCGCATGCTATTTGCCACTCATTATCATCCACTCACGAAAGAGTTTGCCTCTCATCCACATGTTACCATGCAACACATGGCTTGTGCTTTCAAGTCAAAATCTGATCACCATTCCAAAGATAATCAGGAGCTAGTCTTCCTATATCGGCTTGCCTCAGGAGCATGTCCAGAGAGCTATGGGTTGCAGGTTGCCCTCATGGCTGGGATCCCAGAAGCTACGGTAAACGTTGCTTCAAAGGCTAGCCTGCAGATGAAAAAATCAATTGGTAAAAGTTTTAGGTCAAGTGAACAGAGATCAGAATTCTCAACTCTTCATGAAGAATGGTTGAAGACCATAGTGTCTATCGCACGAATAAAGGATTGTGAATCTATTGATGATGATGTTTTTGACACATTAGTTTGTTTGTGGTATGAACTAAAGAATTCATTTAGATCAGGCAACTAGAGATGTGGAGCGGTGCAGGTGGGGTCAAGAATCTGACTTTTATAGGGCTGCATGTAAAATTATAGTTTAGTGATTATTCACATTTATTTTGATTTTGGAAAACAAAAAGGCTTCTTCCTATCAGCACTATAATTTTATTTTAGGAAACTAAAAGTCCTTTCAAACAGGCAACATTTACAAATTACAAGTATAGGTAAGCAGCTAAAAATAGACATGCAATTTTCGCACCCCCCCCCCCCCCCCCCCAAAAAAAAAAAAAAGTCTCAGTACTTCTCATTCTCAACAACCTTGTGTTTTGAGAAAGAAACTGAAAAGATAAAAAAATTAAGAGATCGACACAATGCCTTTAAATAGATAAATAATGAATTATAAGCTAATCACGTTGAATTGATTTTACCTTTATCTCCGCACAAATCCTTTTTTTTATTTTTGGTTAATAAAAAAGGATTTGCGAGGAATTGTAATTAGGTCTTTAAAGGCTAATCGAATCACTGGATCATCACTTTACAATCTATTGATGGAATTCTATCCCATGGAGAAATTTTTAAACGAGGGGAAGGGGGGTAGTATGTCTAATTAGATATTTTAGAATTTAGCGACCGAACATGTCGATTGCTAAAATGGACATTGAGAACTTAATTTAACAGTGGTTGTAACTTCGGTCGCTAAATGACTCTAGCTAAGTCGATTAGTGTCCAATCCAAATCAGTCGTTAAATATATTCGTTATTCGATCAATAAAACGGTCGCCGACTGGTCAACTTAGCTTACCTTTGAATTTTAATGTTTGGCGATTGAATTAGTGACCACTTTGATTGCGACCATCAAATTCGGCCACTATGGTGGTCGCTAAAGGCATTCCTACTACCATCCCACAAAAAACACGTTAACCGTTGTTAGTTCGATCGCAAAGGGCGATAGATCTATTCCAATCGCTAATATCGATCGCTAAAGCAACATTTTATTGTAGTGTTGTATTTTTGAACTTGTTTACTATGAAGATCTACCACTTACTTTTACAATTTATTTCTCTGACTCATTTATCGAGTTTGTAACGTCCCAACTGCTTTCGGAATTGATGAGTGTCCTTACAAACCAACACGAGTCTCTTTAGCGTGCTTTGTCCTCACTCACACGCTTCCTAGGAAAACTTCCCAGGAGGTCACTCATCCTAGAATTGCTCTAAGTCAAGCACGCTTAACTTTCAAGTTTTTAAATGATGGGTTACCGAAAAGAAGATGCATCTTGCTAGTATAGGTAGTACCAATCAATACTGTTAAGCCTTCCTCAACTGTACAGGTAAACTGTACAGTCTCATACCTGTACAGTCTCGGAATGCCTCAACTTTGCAGTCTCGTACCTGCACAGTCTCAGGAACCGTCTCGTTCTGGTGTGGAATCGGTTTGTTCATGTATCTCTTTGCCTAGAAGCCTACTAGGAGCCGCTCCTTGTCCGCGCTTCCTCTTTTGCACCGGCGATCACTCCCCACACTCGTCAGCCCCGGGTGTTACAGAGTTTAGTAACTAATTGACATTTTACATTACAAAATCTATTTTGTCTTATACAAAATCTATTTGTTTCAAAAATAATTTGTGAAAAATCATATTTTTTTTAAAAAATAATCACTGATTTCATGAAATGAAATTAATGAGAATATAAAAAATGATTAATTTGGAAAAAAGATGAAGCTATTTTCTATAACTTTTCATTAAAATCTGATTCCACGGAGGGGAGTGTAGAAAATGATTTTTATAATTGTAAATATATAAACATAAATTAGCTTATGCTATACTTAAAAATTTCAAAAAAATAATCTCTAAATTATTTATATGAAAATTAATTTTTTAATATGTAATAAACACATCCTAAGATACTATTTAGAAATTGAATCAAAAGTTTGTTCAAAGTTAGAGGAGAAAATTGAGCTGATTAATTAGCCATTGTGCTTAAAGTCATGGATAAATGAAAAAAATCCAGTTGTTATAGTTTGTACAAAATGAAATCTTTTAAATTTTTATCTAAATTAGGAAAATGTCGTTGATTTTGTGCCTCTGTGGTTTAGTTGAATGATTTTTAATTCATGATATTAATTATAATGTTTATTCAGGTATAATATGCCAAAGTGAAAGCAAATCAAACTCATTGTTATATTTATTTATTTAATAGTATCTTTACAAAAATACTTAATAATTTAATTAAAATAGAATAAATTATTAAGAAATTTTTATCGGGATCAATTAAGACCTTTCCTCAAAATTAAATGAATACTGACCTCAGACATGATCTTTTTTTCGTGATCTTCTTTGTGTCCTCACACATATAACGAAACTGTCTCCAAAAGTCCCTCTCCTTTATACTCGGTCTTCTCCACTCTGACTACCAAGTATTTCTTCCAATAACACAAGAAAAAAACAAAACCGCTTCCTTTCCTCATCCAATTCAGCAAAATGGACTTTCCCTTTTTGGCAAAACACTTTTTTCCTTGCACATGATCAAGTGGTGTGTGAAAATTATGAGGAGCATGAACTCATGTCCTTAATTAACTAACTTGCATGTTTTAACCGTCTTGCCGAAACGATTCACTGCAATAATGGAGATTGCAGCAGCATCAGATTTCATGATGAATGGAGAAGATCATGATCACCATCAAAACAAGAAGGACTCATCAACCAAAACCAAAAGAAAACAACTTGGATTGTCATGCATGTTAAACACCGAAGTTGGTGCAGTTCTAGCTGCAATTCGTCGTAGCCCAGAATTCAACCCTCTTTACAACAACATCTCTAACTCCTCAGATCAAGAAAGCTATGACTCTTCCATTTTGAGTTCCTTGAGGTCCCTTCGCTCTCTCATCTTCAACCCTCAACAAGAATGGCGCACCATTGACCCTTCCATCTACCTCTCTCCTTTCCTTGATGTTATACAAAGCGATGATGTACCAGCCTCCGCCACAGGTACCTTCTTACAATCTCCCTCTTCCCCAGAGTACCCTCTATTTCTACTCTACTGAGTTTGGCTCATAAAGATACTGACAGTTGGGCCGACGCTCGATCGCTAAAGCATCATTTTCTTGTAGTGTTGTATTTTTGAACGTGTTTACTATGAAGATCTACCACTTACTTTTACAATTTATTTCTATGACTCATTTATCGAGTTTGTAACGTCCCAACTGCTTTTGGAATTGATGAGTGTCCCTACAAACCAACACGAGTCTCTTTAGCGTGCTTTGTCCTCACTCACACGCTTCCTAGGAAAACTTCCCAGGAGGTCACTCATCCTAGAATTGCTCTAAATCAAGCACGCTTCACTTTGGAGTTTTTAAAAGATGGGTTACCGAAAAGAAGATGCATCTTGCTAGTATAGGTTGTACCAATCAATACTGTTAAGCCTTCCTCAACTGTACAGTCTCGGAATCCCTCAACTTTGCTGTCTCGTACCTGCACAGTCTCAGGAACCGTCTCGTTCTGGTGTGGAATCGGTTCGTTCATGCAACTCTCTGCCTAGAAGCCTACCAGGAGCCGCTCCTTGTCCGCGCTTCCTCTTTTGCATCGACGATCACTCCCCACCCTCGTCAGCCCCGGGTGTTACAGAGTTTAGTAACTAATTGACATTTTACATTACAAAATCTATTTTGTCTTATACAAAATCTATTTGTTTCAAAAATAATTTGTGAAAAATCATATTTTTTTAAAAAAATAATCACTGATTTCGTGAAATTAGTGAGAACATAAAAAATGATTAATTTGGAAAAAAGATGAAGCTATTTTCAATAACTTTTCATTAAAATCTGATTCCACGGAGGGGAGTGTAGAAAATGATTTTTATAATTGTAAATATATAAACATAAATTAGCTTATGCTATACTTAAAAATTTCAAAAAAATAATCTCTAAATTATTTATATGAAAATTAATTTTTTAATATGTAATAAACACATCCTAAGATACTATTTAGAAATTGAATCAAAAGTTTGTTCAAAGTTAGAGGAGAAAATTGAGTTGATTAATTAGCCATCGTGCTTAAAGTCAAGAATAAATGAAAAAATCCAGTTGTTATAGTTTGTACAAAAGGAAATCTTTTAAATTTTTATCTAAATTAGGAAAATGTCGTTGATTTTGTGCCTCTGTGGTTTAGTTGAATGATTTTTAATTCATGATATTAATTATAATGTTTATTCAGGTACAATATGCCAAAGTTAAAGCAAATCAAACTCATTGTTATATTTATTTATTTAATAGTATCTTTACAAAAATACTTATTAATTTAATTAAAATAGAATAAATTATTAAGAAATTTTTATCGGGATCAATTTGGACATTTCCTCAAAATTAAATGAATACTGACCTCAGACATGATCTTTTTCCCGTGATCTTCTTTGTGTCCTCACACATATAACGAAACTGCCTCCAAAAGTCCCTCTCCTTTATACTCGGTCTTCTCCACTCTGACTACCAAGTATTTCTTCCAATAACACAAGAAAAAAACAAAACCACTTCCTTTCCTCGTCCAATTCAGCAAAATGGACTTTCCCTTTTTGGCAAAACAATTTTTCCTTGCACATGATCAAGTGGTGTGTGAAAATTATGAGGAGCATGAACTCACGTCCTTAATTAACTAACTTGCATGTTTTAACCGTCTTGCCGAAACGATTCACTGCAATAATGGAGATTGCAGCAGCATCAGATTTCACGATGAATGGAGAAGATCATGATCACCATCAAAACAAGAAGGATTCATCAACCAAAACCAAAAGAAAACAACTTGGACTGTCATGCATGTTAAACACCGAAGTTGGTGCAGTTCTAGCTGCAATTCGTCGTAGCCCAGAATTCAACCCTCTTTACAACAACATCTCTAATTCCTCAGATCAAGAAAGCTATGACTCTTCCATTTTGAGTTCCTTGAGGTCCCTTCGCTCTCTCATCTTCAACCCTCAACAAGAATGGCGCACCATTGACCCTTCCATCTACCTCTCTCCTTTCCTTGATGTTATACAAAGCGATGATGTACCAGCCTTCGCCACAGGTACCTTCTTACAATCTCCCTCTTCCCCACAGTACCCTCTATTTCTACTCTGTTGAGTATGGCTCATAAAGATACTGACAGTTGGGCCGACGCTAGATCGCTAAAGCAACATTTTCTTGCAGTGTTGTATTTTTGAACGTGCTTACTATGAAGATCTACCACTTACTTTTACAATTTATTTCTATGACTCATTTATCGAGTTTGTAACGTCCCAACTGCTTTCGGAATTGATGAGTGTCCCTACAAACCAACACGAGTCTCTTTAGCGTGCTTTGTCCTCACTCACACGCTTCCTAGGAAAACTTCCTAGGAGGTCACTCATCCTAGAATTGCTCTAAGTCAAGCACGCTTAACTTTGGAGTTTTTAAATGATGGGTTACCGAAAAGAAGATGCATCTTGCTAGTATAGGTAGTACCAATCAATACTGTTAAGCCTTCCTCAACTGTACAGTCTCATACCTGTACTGTCTCGGAATCCCTCAACTTTGCAGTCTCGTACCTGCACAGTCTCAGGAACCGTCTCGTTCTGGTGTGAAATTGGTTCGTTCATGTATCTCTCTGCCTAGAAGCCTACCAGGAGCCGCTCCTTGTCCGCGCTTCCTCTTTTGCATCGGCGATTACTCCCCACCCTCGTCAGCCCCGGGTGTTACAGAGTTTAGTAACTAATTGACATTTTACATTACAAAATCTATTTTGTCTTATACAAAATCTATTTGTTTCAAAAATAATTATTGAAAAATCATATTTTTTTTAAAAAATAATCACTGGTTTCGTGAAATTAACTGTTTGTTTTAGCTTTTGAAATTAATGAGAATATAAAAAATGATTAATTTGGAAAAAAGATGAAGCTATTTTCTATAACTTTTCATTAAAATCTGATTCCACGGAGGGGAGTGTGGAAAATGATTTTTATAATTGTAATTATATAAACATAAATTAGCTTATGCTATACTTAAAAATTTCAAAAAAATAATCTCTAAATTATTTATATGAAAATTAATTTTTTAATATGTAATAAACACATCCTAAGATACTATTTAGAAATTGAATCAAAAGTTTGTTCAAAGTTAGAGGAGAAAATTGAGTTGATTAATTAGCCATTGTGCTTAAAGTCAAGGATAAATGAAAAAAATCCAGTTGTTATAGTTTGTACAAAATGAAATCTTTTAAATTTTTATCTAAATTAGGAAAATGTCGTTGATTTTGTGCCTCTGTGGTTTAGGTGAATGATTTTTAATTCATGATATTAATTATAATGTTTATTCAGGTATAATATGCCAAAGTCAAAGCAAATCAAACTCATTGTTATATTTATTTATTTAATAGTATCTTAACAAAAATACTTAATAATTTAATTAAAATAGAATAAATTATTAAGAAATTTTTATCGGGATCAATTAGGACCTTTCCTCAAAATTAAATGAATACTGACCTCAGACATGATCTTTCTCCCGTGATCTTCTTTGTGTCCTCACACATATAACGAAACTGTCTCCAAAAGTCCCTCTCCTTTATACTCGGTCTTCTCCACTCTGACTACCAAGTATTTCTTCCAATAACACAAGAAAAAAAACAAAACCACTCCCTTTCCTCATCCAATTCAGCAAAATGGACTTTCCCTTTTTGACAAAACACTTTTTTCCTTGCACATGATCAAGTGGTGTTTGAAAATTATGAGGAGCATGAACTCACGTCCTTAATTAACTAACTTGCATGTTTTAACCGTCTTGCCGAAACGATTCACTGCAATAATGGAGATTGCAGCAGCATCAGATTTCATGATGAATGGAGAAGATCATGATCACCATCAAAACAAGAAGGACTCATCAACCAAAACCAAAAGAAAACAACTTGGACTGTCATGCATGTTAAACACCGAAGTTGGTGCAGTTCTAGCTGCAATTCGTCGTAGCCCAGAATTCAACCCTCTTTACAACAACATCTCTAATTCCTCAGATCAAGAAAGCTATGACTCTTCCATTTTGAGTTCCTTGAGGTCCCTTCGCTCTCTCATCTTCAACCCTCAACAAGAATGGCGCACCATTGACCCTTCCATCTACCTCTCTCCTTTCCTTGATGTTATACAAAGCGATGATATACCAGCCTCCGCCACAGGTACCATCTTACAATCTCCCTCTTCCCCACAGTACCCTCTATTTCTACTCTGTTGAGTTTGGCTCATAAAAATACTGACAGTTGGGCCGACGCTCGATCGCTAAAGCATCATTTTCTTGTAGTGTTGTATTTTTGAACGTGTTTACTATGAAGATCTACCACTTACTTTTACAATTTATTTCTATGACTCATTTATCGAGTTTGTAACGTCCCAACTGCTTTCGGAATTGATGAGTGTCCCTACAAACCAACACGAGTCTCTTTAGCGTGCTTTGTCCTCACTCACACGCTTCCTAGGAAAACTTCCCAGGAGGTCACTCATCCTAGAATTGCTCTAAGTCAAGCACGCTTAACTTTGGAGTTTTTAAATGATGGGTTACCGAAAAGAAGATGCATCTTGCTAGTATAGGTAGTACCAATCAATACTGTTAAGCCTTCCTCAACTGTACAGTCTCATACCTGTACAGTCTCGGAATCCCTCAACTTTGCAGTCTCGTACCTGCACAGTCTCTGGAACCGTCTCGTTCTGGTGTGGAATCGGTTCGTTCATGTATCTCTCTGTCTAGAAGCCTATCAGGAGCCGCTCCTTATCCGCACTTCCTCTTTTGCATCGGCGATCACTCCCCACCATCGTCAGCCCCAGGTGTTACAGAGTTTAGTAACTAATTGACATTTTACATTACAAAATCTATTTTGTCTTATACAAAATCTATTTGTTTCAAAAATAATTTGTGAAAAATCATATTTTTTTTAAAAAATAATCACTGATTTCGTGAAATTAATGAGAATATAAAAAATGATTAATTTGGAAAAAAGATGAAGCTATTTTCTATAACTTTTCATTAAAATCTGATTCCACGGAGGGGAGTGTAGAAAATGATTTTTATAATTGTAAATATATAAACATAAATTAGCTTATGCTATACTTAAAAATTTCAAAAAAATAATCTCTAAATTATTTATATGAAAATTAATTTTTTAATATGTAATAAACACATCCTAAGATACTATTCCGAAATTGAATCAAAAGTTTGTTCAAAGTTAGAGGAGAAAATGGAGTTGATTAATTTGCCATTGTGCTTAAAGTCAAGGATAAATGAAAAAAATCCAGTTGTTATAGTTTGTACAAAATGAAATCTTTTAAATTTTTATCTAAATTAGGAAAATGTCGTTGATTTTGTGCCTCTGTGGTTTAGTTGAATGATTTTTAATTCATGATATTAATTATAATGTTTATTCAGGTATAATATGCCAAAGTGAAAGCAAATCAAACTCATTGTTATATTTATTTATTTAATAGTATCTTTACAAAAATACTTAATAATTTAATTAAAATAGAATAAATTATTAAGAAATTTTTATCGGGATCAATTTGGACCTTTCCTCAAAATTAAATGAATACTGACCTCAGACATGATCTTTTTCCCGTGATCTTCTTTGTGTCCTCACACATATAACGAAACTGTCTCCAAAAGTCCCTCTCCTTTATACTCGGTCTTCTCCACTCTGACTACCAAGTATTTCTTCTAATAACACAAGAAAAAAACAAAACCACTTCCTTTCCTCGTCCAATTCAGCAAAATGGACTTTCCCTTTTTGGCAAAACACTTTTTTCCTTGCACATGATCAAGTGGTGTGTGAAAATTATGAGGAGCATGAATTCACATCCTTAATTAACTAACTTGCATGTTTTAACCGTCTTGTCGAAACGATTCACTGCAATAATGGAGATTGCAGCAACATCAGATTTCACGATGATGGAGAAGATCATGATCACCATCAAAACAAGAAGGACTCATCAACCAAAACCAAAAGAAAACAACTTGGACTGTCATGCATGTTAAACATCGAAGTTGGTGCAGTTCTAGCTGCAATTCGTCGTAGCCCAGAATTCAACCCTCTTTACAACATCTCTAATTCCTCAGATCAAGAAAGCTATGACTCTTCCATTTTGAGTTCCTTGAGGTCCCTTCGCTCTCTCATCTTCAACCCTCAACAAGAATGGCGCACCATTGACCCTTCCATCTACCTCTCTCCTTTCCTTGATGTTATACAAAGCAATGATGTACCAGCCTCCGCCACAGGTACCAAGTGTTGAGTATGGCTCATATAGATACTGACAGTTGGGCCGACGCCCGAGCGGTACGGATCAGGGTTAGTAAAAGGTTATTAATGTAATTTCTATCGCAGTGGTGATTAGTATAAATACTGCGCTTATGTAACCCTATTTCTATATAGTGAAACACAGCCGTAACAGCTCCCGTGGAAGTAGGCACTATTCGCCGAACCACGTAAATCTTGTCTTCTTTCCTTTCTTGCGTGTGTGCGTGTGTTCCAACATACTCTTTTTAGTCTATACCATAGTTACCAGGTATTTGTGTACGCGGGACATATGTGGTGCGGGACATGTGATACGCGGTTCATCACTTTTTATATCTTTATTACAAGACTTTCTTTAAGGTAAATCCGGTACGCAATATACTGTGCGACGAACCCGGTGCGCGGTACGTAGGGTAAATGATAGAACCTGGTATAGTCTAGACTCTCGCTATCTAGAAGTTACATTCGACCCCGAGTAATCTGAGTCGAGTCGGGGGACCCACGCAAAATTCTCCCGACACCTATTTTTTCCATTTGCAAGACTCGAATCCAAAACCTTTTGCTTAAGGGGAATCAAGCTCCAGCCACTTGGACCAACACCCTCTATTTGAGTTAGAGAAAACTCCACAATTTGAATTCACTTTCAACTATGACACTGCGCAATACTATTATTCTACTATTTATACGAGAGTCTTACTATGTAACAGTATATCTAATGTATACTAACGGCCATGTAACTATCACAGGTGTGGCACTCTCTTCCATTCTCAAGATTCTCAAGTTTGAGGTCTTTGATGACAAGACCCCAGGTGCAAAAGATGCCATGGAATCCATTGTCACAGGTATCACAAGCTGCAGGCTCGAGAAAACTGATCCAGTTTCTGAAGATGCCGTGATGATGAAGATACTGCAAGTTTTGACGGGGATAATGAACCATAAGGCCTCAACATTGCTGAATGACCAAGCTGTTTGCACCCTTGTGAACACGTGCTTTCAGGTTGTGCAACAATCTGGGAGTAGAGGAGATTTGCTTCAAAGGAGTGCAAGGTACACCATGCATGAGCTTATTCAGGTTGTGTTTTCTAGGTTACCTGAGATTGAGGTTAAGGGTGGTGAAAGGGATTCAGAATCAGACACTGAGGATGCTGATGATGGTGGGAGTTTGGAATCTGGATATGGGGTTCGTTGTGCCATTGATATATTTCATTTCTTGTGCTCTTTGTTGAATGTGGTGTCAGTGGTTGAGACAGATGGGACTACTTCTCACACTGCTGATGAAGATGTTCAGATTTTTGCGTTGCTTTTGATCAACTCAGCTATAGAACTTAGTGGGGATGAGATAGGGAAGCACCCAAAGCTTTTGAGGATGATCCAAGATGACTTGTTTCACCATTTGATTTACTATGGCTCATGGTCCAGCTCGTTTGTCTTGTCCATGATTTGCAGCACCGTATTGAATGCCTATCACTTTCTCCGAAGGTAATAGATTTCTTAAGAAAGAGTGAACAAAATCTTGAAGAGAGATTAATTTTATTTATGTAAGAATAATGCTAATAAACCACACACATTTATACACATGTCATCTCATATTACAGTTTTTATCGTCTGCTTATAGTTATAGGTGGTCTCATTCTTTGTACATTCAAGTTCTAAATTTTCTGTACAAGTACAACTATTATTTTTAATTTATCTTTGATTTTATTTTTGTAGGTATATTCGTTTCCAACTAGAAGCTTTCTTTGGATATGTGCTAATTAGGATTGCAACTTTTGGGAGCACAATTCAGCTTCAAGAAGTTGCAGTTGAAGGAATGATAAATTTCTGCAGACAACCAACATTCATCATTGAAGTTTATGCGAACTATGATTGTGATCCATGTTGCCGGAATGTATTTGAGGAGGTTGGAAGGTTGCTTTGTAAGCACTCATTTGCAGGGAATGGTCCCCTGACCAGTTTGCAAATCCAAGCCTTTGAAGGACTACTGATCACAATTCACAACATTGCAGATAATATTGATAAAGATTATTCAAGCCCTTTAGGTCCCTACTCAATTCAAATAACCGAGTATAGACCTTTTTGGGAGGAGAAAGACAAAGAAGATGACTTGGAAGCATGGGTGGAACATGTAAGGGTGAGAAAAATGCAGAAGAAGAAGTTATTGATTGCTGCAAACCATTTCAACAGAGATGACAAGAAGGGTCTTGAGTACTTGAAACATGCTAAATTAATCTCTGATCCTCCAGATCCAAAGGCATATGCTTACTTCTTTCGTTTCACTCCAGGCCTAGACAAGAAGACAATAGGGGAATATCTTGGAGACCCTGATGATTTGTACCTCCAAGTTCTTAAGGAATTCACAGACACCTTTCATTTCAATGGCATGGTTCTTGACACTGCACTTAGGTTTTATCTAGAAAGTTTTTGGTTACCAGGAGAGTCACAAAAGATTCAAAGAATACTACAAGCATTCTCAGAGAGATTCTATTATCAGCAATCCTCAGACTTATTTGCAAGCAAGGACACTGTTCTAATCTTGTGCTACTCCCTCATCATGCTTAATACTGATCATCACAATCCCCAAGTCAAGAAGAAGATGACAGAGGAGGAATTCATTAGGAACAATAGAGGAATCAATGCAGGGCAGGATTTGCCTAGGGAATATCTTTCTGAGCTTTTTCAGTCTATTTCAAATTATGCAATTCTCCCTGATCAAAATGTTGTGTCATTAGACATGAGCCCAAGTAGATGGATTCAGCTTATAAACCGATCCAAAGTAACACAAACATTCATACAATGTGATTTTGATCGTAGAGTATGTAGAGATATGTTTGCTTGCATTGCTGGTCCATCAGTGGCTGCTCTTTCATCATTCTTTGAGCATGCTGAAGAAGAGGAGCTGCTCCATGAATCCGTCGAAGGGTTATTCTCCGTAGCAAGGATTGCTCAGTATGGACTAGAAGATATTCTTGATGAGCTCATAACATCTTTCTGCAAATTCACCACACTGCTAAATCCTTACGCTTCAACAGAAGAGACCATGTTTACCTTTAGTCATGATTTGAAGCCCAGAATGGCAACAGTTGCTGTTTTCACTATAGCAAACTATTTCCGAGACTCGATTCGAGGAGGTTGGAAGAACATTATAGACTGCTTGTTAAAACTCAAAAGGCTTAAGCTACTTCCCCAATCTGCCATTGATTTTGAGGCATCGATGGATCATGACCCAACAACACCTGAATCAGGTGTCATTTCTCCAACTGATGATCTTAAATTTGGCAGTAATCGATTTTCTACTATAATGAATCGTTTTACACATCTTTCATCAGAAAGCATGGAAGATGGTTTGACCCTTAGTAGTGAATTTGAACAGAACCTCAAGATGATCAAACTGTGCAGAATTGGCAGCATCTTCAGCAGTAGTTCAAACATCCCCAAAGACTCCCTACAAAATCTTGGGAGATCTTTGATATTTTCTGCTGCTGGAAAAGGACAAAAATTTAGCACACCTGTTGAGGAAGAAGAAACTGTTGGTTTCTGTTGGGATTTGATCACTGCAATAGCTTTAGCTAATGTTCACAGATTCCACATATTTTGGCCAAACTTTCATGAGTATCTACTAGCAGTAGCTCAGTTTCCCATGTTCTCTCCAATCCCATTTGCAGAAAAGGCTATTTTAGGCCTTCTCAAGATCTGTCTCAGGCTCTTTTCTACACTAAGAGATGACAAACTAGCCGAGGAGCTTATTTTCAAGTCTATAACTTTAATGTGGAAGCTTGATAAAGAAATCCTTGACACATGCCATGAGACGATATCACAAACAATTAGCAAAATAGTCATTGAAAACCCTGCAAATTTGCAGACACAATTCGGATGGAAGTCAGTACTGAACTTGTTATCAGTTGCATGGAGGCATCCTGAAACCTATGATATGGGAATTGAGGCCTTGGTTGCATTATTTTCTGATGGCACTCATGTGTCACGAACAAATTATCCATATTGCATAGACTGTGCTTTTGGTTGTTTTTTAGCTAAGAACAGTCCAGTAGAGAAAAAGAAGAAGATACTGGACCTATTAGCTGATTCAGTAAACTTGTTGATTCAATGGCACAGAAGCCAATACTCAGATCCTGGGAGCAATGTTAGTGCAACAAGCAACACAAGCAGTTCCTCCATGGAGGACAATACCAGAGGTCCTGCTTCTGCTAACTACAACATGAATCTATTTGTGAAACTAGGAGAAGCATTTAGAAGGACAAGCTTATCCAGACAGGAAGAGATAAGAAATCATGCAGTTCATTCTCTTCATAAAAGTTTTAATCTAGCTGAAGAACTGCTTTATATATCATCAAACTGCATTAACTATTTCAACCTTGTGATTTTTGCTATGGTTGATGAGCTACATGAGAAGATGTTGGAGTACTCAAGGAGGGAAAATGCAGAAAGGGAAATGAGAAGTATGGAAGGGACCCTTAAACTTGCAATGGAGCTAATGACAGATATGTACTTGCAGTCCTTGAAACAAATAGCTGAGAGCCCCGGGTTTAGGTCATTCTGGTTAGGCATATTGAGAAGAATGGACACATGTATGAAGGCTGACTTGGGACATTATGGTCCATCTACTGTGAATGAAATAATCCCTGATTTGTTGAAAAAGATAATAACACAAATGAAGGACGAGGAAATTTTAGTGCCTAAAGAAGATGACGATTTGTGGGAGATCACATACATACAGATACAGTGGATATGTCCTCCTCTCAAGGAGGAGCTATTTCCAATGTAGAAGAAAGACATAAAATCACACACATGCATGTATGAAGAAGACTGTTTATTTTTGCAGCACACTACCTTTATTTTTTTAACTTCTTTTCAGCTGATGTAAAGTTGATAGTATTTTATTCCATATCCTGCATTATACCTTAGTGGATAGTTTTTCTAACACGAAGTAGTCATTTTTCTTCTCTCTCACACACAATGAAGAAAACAAAATTAGTGTATTTCCATTTATACAAGTTTGATGACACACCAATTTCAATGCTTGGCTTCAATCTCATTTTTTATGTTCATTCTATATCACATTACTAGCAACTAAGCTATTCTTTTTTCTTCTGTGGATTCTTTAGTTTACTGGTATACTCAAAGAAATTCCTAACACAAATTTCAGATAGGATTGTAAAGTGTAAATCCAGACAGATTCTACCACACCTTCTCGAGCTATGCTGTACGGGATTAGGATCCTCTCATTTTCTTCTCTCAGTTTTCCTCTCATGTTAGAAAGTCTAAGACACAAAAATAAAATGCTTTTATTTGTAGGGCCCACTAAAACTTGCTTTGTGTTTTTCTATCTCATAACATGAAAGGAAAAAATGAGAGAATAAAAATAGAGATCCAAATTTATGGTGTACAGTGCACCTCTTGACTTTACCTATGGTTAGAAAAGGTTGAGTTTTTCAACCATATCTAGTGTTATTTAAAAAACAACCCCAAAGTAATGTGAATGTGAGATTTGTCCCGTCCCCATGACTAAACCCATCTCATTTATCCCCCTTCAGACAAACATAAATTGGCTGAGGCAGGGGCTGATGTTTATGTGTTGGTTACCTATGGTTCAGGGAATGGTTTATTTGGCAGAGGTGAAGTGGTGGATTGCAGCAGAGGCGTGGCTATGGTGGCTCAATATATGTTGGATGCCGCCATCTCTGATAGCAAAGCCAGAATATATAAAATCTTTTCCTCCAAGTATATATCTTCTGTCTGGACTTGGATTGATTGTTTAGTGCTCGTTTGGAAACGCTTCAATGCATGGTGGAAAAGAGTCTATTCTTCCGCGTTTAATATTTAGCGACAATTTTGCTATTCTTTTTAGTTATAGTAAACGTAAGATATTAATATTTTGAAAATGTTAAAAAGACAGTGGGACTTAGCGGAGCCCAAGAGCCATAAGCGAAAATTCTAAATGGTGACATCCAGATTCATGATTCAGTTTTGGCCATGCATTTAAATTTAACATACTATCAGCATTAAGCTTCCATCTCTTAAAGGATGAAACCACGTATTTGGCAGAAAAAATATGCTGCAAATTATTAAAAGTTCACCATAATTTATTGCAGTTTACACTTACAAAACTACTACACTTTTGAAGCAACTTCCTCCTTGTCAGGTTACATAAAGGAGTTAAACACCTTACTGGTAGCATCTCACTTCAGCTTGTAGACAATCTATCCTCCAAAACTTTTGCACTCTATTCAGATATTACCACGCTTTCCAGGATTGCAACTCCTACGACACAGAAAGTTTTAAAACAACGTAATATCATTTTCAAATATTATTGAAGAATCAGGTACCTTGAACCATTTAAAATGAGCAAACATACATGTATTAGGAACAGAGGTGTGCCTTTGAAAAAATAAAAGAACACCTCCCGTAATATGCATAAACAGCCGGTAAATTTGTGTAATGTAAACTCTCTGGTGCAAACTTCCCCATAACTGTATTTGTTTTCTTCAAAATCTTGCACTCTTAACAAAGTGTGGTTCAGAAAAAATATGCACTCTTAACACCATTTCTTCATCTGATCTTTCAGAAGAATGTTTCACAAATCCCAATCAACGTTAGATTACATTATCCAGCTTGTTGTGATAGGAAAGTCAGCACTCCTAATCTTTAGCCATTTTTTTTGGCAAAAAGACCAGCCCCCCTCAATGAAATTGTTTGTTATCCCAATTCCTAAATTGTGAATATTGAACCATCTTACAATTCTAACATCTCATCCGAGTAAACAACCTGTACCAGTTACACTTCCTTTCACTGCTCATTAAACAAATGACATGTCAAATTGTCAATACCTGACGTTCTTCCATTATCCTTTAGTCTAAAATATCTAGAAACAGTTTTTCTTATTTTAACAACCCGATCAAACAGTCTCTAATCTAATTTTTTAGGCATCACTTTCAGCATTTCACAGCAAGTCAACTACTTGGTTTATATAATGTCATCATATAGAATATGAGTGTGGTTCCAATTTCATTTTGCTGTGTGATATGATGATTAATGTAATAAGAAAAGTCTGACCAACACTTAAGATTGTTATATGATGTGCATGAACTAGAGCAAGCCTCCTTTCAAAATGTGACCATCCATCGAAAATAAAGCAAATTACATGGGTCATCATCAGTAGTAAACAACAAGAAAAAGGACACAAAAGCATCTGATCCCATTATCATAAGCAATAGAATATGGAAGTACAAGCAAATATAATTGTGTAGGAACCAACCTTGGTTACATCATTCACTTAGATTCTCAACTGAAGTGTCTGTGTCCTCCTCATCTGCTTCCTGTATTTTAGCAATTTCAGCCTGAGCCCTTTCCAAAATCTGCTTCTTCTGCAGCTCCAACTCCCTATTAAAATCCAACCTCATCTTCTCCAACTCCATCATCTGCTGCCTCTTACTTTTCTCAATCTTCTCATATATCTTCCCAAACTTCTGAATAGAATCTGCCAGCACCCTATATGAAGTCTCCTCCTCCTCATCATCACCTCCAGTCCCGGTCTTCCTCGGCGCAACCCCATCGGAATCATCATTATCCTCAGAAGCCTCAGATTCCCCAGGACTATCCCTCATCTCATCAAACCCATTAGACCTATTCAAATACACCCTTGTATTCATAAACACATATTCGCCAGAATCAACCCCACAAGCAAGACCATACTCTTGCCTTGCAGAAGAAGCCATCAACATATCCATTTTCTTGAAATAAGCCCATTTACTAGTATTCAAACACATTTCATCAATTCTAGCTTTTTCTTTCTTATACCTACGTTTCAGCTTATCCAACATGTTCCTACACTGAAACACTGTCCTTTCAACCTTCAACTCCTCAGAAACTTTCTCAGCCACATCGTGCCAATCCTCAGACCTCAAACTATTCCTCCCAAGTTGAAGGAACTTGTCCCCCCAAACCTCCAATAGCACAAAAGTCGCGTGTTCTGTCCATTCCTCAGAAGAAGAACGTTTATTATACGATAATTTCACGCGAGGTGCCAACTCGTAGTTTGAAACAGAGGAACCACCTCGTACCTTCCTCTTCTTATTAGGGTTCCTCGTGAACTCGTCATCCTCTTCGAAATTACCAACATACCCATTTTCCCTTTCGTCCCCCTCGTCTTCGTCGGCGTCGTTTTCTGCATCGTAATCGTCGAATTCCTCAGCTTCTTCGTCGTCTTCTTCCTCTGCTTCTTCTTCGTAGCGAGTGGGTATTGGGCGATGGTGATGATGATATGGGGTACCTCGAATTGGGTGTTTCTGGCGATGAGAAGGGTTTTGGCGATTCAAAGAGAAGGACTTTGGAGGGTACCTTGCATCATCTTCCATTTCATCCATGTCACAAACCCTAATCGATTCTGCACGCTTCTGATTCGTGATTTCTAAAGGGAAAGAAATTTGAGGACTCACGGGGAAATTGAATTTGGGGATACAATAGGAGATGCGAAAATGGGAGAGATGGGAAGGAAAGATTTTTTTTTTTTTGGTGATTGAAGGAAAGGGTTTTTGTGTAGATGAAATGAAATTGGGAAATTTTCAGGGCAAGTGTTCTCTCTCTCAGTGTGTTTCTGAGGTGAAAGATAAGTGTTGTGGGCTGAAGAAGATGGAAGAAAATGTTAATGGGCTGTTACCACAGATGAAAGTTTAAGGAGTTTAGATCCAATTTGGCCCAAAACGTTTGGCTTCAACTTGTCATTGAACTCCAAAGTCCAAATACTTAAGAGTTTGTGAATGCACACTCGCTTTTGATGAAAACAAATCGGCTCATCAATGGGCAAAGTAAGCTTTATTTGGATTACTTCACTTTTTGTTTAAAACTGTTTATAATAAAAGCTTGGTGAAAGAACTTTTAAAAAGTAAGCAATTATTTCTTTAATATCTATTTTCCACGCATACACCTTTGTTTGGATCAAGAAAGAAGTAGAAGAGAAAAAAATTAATAGAAAATTGATATATTTTTTTTAATAGACAATTATGCTCATATTATATTTTATTTTTATTTTTTTAAAATTATTATATTTTATTCTATTAATAAAGGAGATGATATTAAATAACATAGGATAAGCAAAAAGACTAAACATTATTAAATAATAAAAGTAAGGCAGTAGTACCATAAGGCAGTAATAGTATCGCTCGTATATAAGGGTAAAGATGTTCTTTATTTCTCATAATAAATGGAGAGATTCATTACTATGGTTTTAGGAAAATAAATGAAATGGAGATGATATACATATAATAGGGGAAAAGATCTTTTCCATTTCTTATTAAAAATAGAAAGTTTCATTACTATAATTTTGGAAAAATAAATTGACCCTAAACCATATAAAAATATCATCTTCATTTCATTTATTTTCCCAAAACCTATTATAACGGAGCTTTTCATTTCTCAATAGGAGAGGATCATTACCCATATAATGGAGAGTATCATTTATTTTCTCAAAAACATAGTAATGGACCTATCGATTTCTCATGAGAAATGAAGATGATTTTTTTCCGCTATATAGGGAGCAATATTGGAAATTGGGACCAAAGAGAAGGGCAGTGTAGTAAAAGCCAAGTTTTCCCCTGTATATTGTCCATTTTTTTATCCTGAGGGAGGAGATTTTTTTGGGTGGGTCCCATGCCCATTTTTTTTCTCTCCATATATATTTTCACTTCTATATAAACCAATCAGGAAAAAACAATATTTTCTCTTTGATTATTCTCATTCCTCATTTTTTCCTACTATTTTCTATTCAACCAAACACATCAGTTTGGATTGAGGAGGCCCTCCTCACATATGTAGTCTAGCTATGCTTGATGTACATCCAGGGACGGATAAAAATCGTCTGTCCCTAATTGTCTGTCCCAACTGTGTACCACCAATAACAATATGCCAAATCAATTAAAATGCCATACCTACATTAACATTTACCTAGCTAAAAAATAACTCCGTTAACTCCCTTAACCTTCCCCGTTAACCTTCCCATTTCTCCTCTTCCTCACTCGCACTCTCGCCTCTCCCTCGCACTTTTGCAGGATGAAATCCACCGCCCCAGATCTTCTCCTTTCTTCTTTTTCTTCTCCCACATCTGGCATTGTCAAAGTGAAAGGCTTTCTCTCTTGGTGGAGGCCGCGCACGGCGGATGGTGAAGGAAAGGGTTTTTGGACCAAGAATTTGTACAAGAGCAAAACAAGTGAGTTTCTAGCTAGATCCGGCGGCGTATGCTTCTCTTCCATCTCTTCTTCCTCTTTTCCCCAACAACACCCACCGACCCAAAATCGATTCTCAATCTGTCTCTCCATGTCTCCCTCATAGCCATAAATGGACCTGCCCTGGTCGGTTGCAGTCACCAGATGGACGGCGAGTAGTCCCAACGATCAAGAGAGAAAGCCACTTTGCTTGATTTATCAGCGGCCTCACGACGAGCATGAGGGGTTTCTTTCATCAGATGTGCATTGATGGATTGGAAAGGATCGGTGGATGCTGGAAAGGTGAAGAGCATGAGGCAGAGGTCTTCAAGTACCATGTGTTTGATGTAATGCCTCACTGAAATTCAATTAGTGTGAGTTATAACCCAACGCGCACAGTAGTGTTCACCTTTTCATTAATGCACATTTTGATCTTGGTAGTATATACCTGATTTCTGGCTCCATTTTATGTTTGAATTGAAGATATGTGCAGCAGAGGCGTCACATGGGGATGATGTGTGTGCTTCTATTTTTTTCTTTCGGATATTTATTGTGGGAATTCAGATAGATATATGTTCCCTGCTTTAGCAAGTTTCTTTTCTTTCTTTATGGTGCTTTGATATATGCTGAGTGTATTGCAAGTATTTCTTTAGTTATTGCCAGATATTGATGAGGTTTAGTATATTTCAGAGAAGTTTCAGAGTCTAGAGATCAAGGTTTGAAAATTGTAGCTACCTAGCACGTTGTGTCTATGCATTGCTGCTGCTGTTGTAAATTACAAATGGTGCATTGCTTCTAAGAGGAAGAAAAATTTAGGATATGAACATTATTTATAATTGTGGTTTGCACTGTGATAAAAAATTATTTTCTGGTGCATTGCTGTTGTATGTGCTCTGCTTTTGCTTCTTTTTGATAGATACTAAAAATTCAAAAGCGTCTAAAAAAAATTAACAAAAGTGTTAAAAGTACCCAAAAAATTCAGATATGTAATCACCCTAAAGTTCAACACCCTAAACAAATAGAAATACACCGGTCTTGTTGATCTTGTTGATCTTAGAAGTATTATTGTATTAAACACATGCTTATATTGTTGAGTCCAGGATATATAATCACCCTAAAGTTCAACACCGTGGATGATGGCCTTGTTGATCTTTCATTTGCGAGTCCAGAATGTTGATTGATCTATGTCTTGTGCCAGATATTACTTGTAGCAATTCCATCATGCTTACATTGCTGTTTGGCTTCTTAGAAGTATTATTGTATTCAACACATGTGGGAAACTAATAAATACAAATTTCATAAAAAATGTAATTAGTAGATATATAGATTAAAATGGACATGCAAAACAAAAATAATATAAATCAATTAAGGTTAAAAAAAATACCTGAGTAGATTGAAATAAAGGCAATTCACAATCTAAGTTTTGTGAAGAAGGTTCATCTTCTTGTACAATTTTCTTCTTTTTTCTTCTTCTTTCAAGAATGCCTTTTGGCCTTGTAGATGTTCCCCAAAATCTTTGTTTGATCTTTATTCCCTTGACATTATTATTAGTATTTTCACTACAAAAAACATTTTCAGCATTAATGGGTGAAGTGCCATCCGTGCTTGTCTCCTTATCTCTACCTCTAAGGCATGCATCTATATCTTCCATAATCTTACTCAAACCATTGATAGCTATTTTATATGCTTCTTCAGTTTGCGAACCTTTAGCTGCTAATTCTGCGTGCATTCTACCCAAATCCTTGTAGCGATTTCCTAACCCGACCTTTGGGTCATCATGGATACTATTATGACATGTAGCTCTCTCACTTCCAGTTTTGGCATGCTTTGTCCATCTCTTCAGTATATACATTGCATGAATATTCATTATATTTCTTGATGAAAGAACTTTTAGTGCATGCGAGCACAAAATTCCTGAAAACTTAAACTTCTTGCAGCTACATGTTACAACACCATTACCTGAGTCATGTTTGACAATATAGAAATACATCGGTGTAATAAATAAAAAAGATAGATAATAAAAATATGGTCCAAGTAACATTACCTGAGTTATATTTGATAGTATGTTGAAAATGTTTATTGTAAGGTATAACTTTATATTCAGTAACATTTCCAATCTCAGAAGTAATTTGCATACTACTATCATACGATGAAGCTACCTCAGACTGAAATATCTTGAATATTGCAGAGTATAGATTTTTGCTGCATGTCTTACAATCTCCACATTAAATGCCAAAGTCAAACTTCTTTGAGTTGCTTTAAAATCTGCCTTTAACTCCTCATAGCGACGATCCTCAACCATTCTTTGAAAGTGATGAAAAAATCTCAACAAATCATGTTGATAACTCACATATTTTTTAATTAAATTGTTCATGCTCTCGTTGCGTTGTGTGGTTATCATATCAGCACAAAAGTTGTCTCGGCCATAAACTAAAGCCCATTTTTCCTTTAAAGCAAATGTTTGCTCCATCCAGCTATTACCTTTAAGATCATACTTATGCAACATATTATTCCAAGCTTCAAGAAATTCTTCTTCTTCTTCATACTCATAGATGCACTTTTTAAAATCCTTACTGAAGTCTTCAAACTTTCCAAATACAACACTGAGTTTCTTTAATGCATTCTGATACAAGTGCCAAATGCAAAGGCGATGACATGTCTCTGGCCATGCCAGATTTAAAGCTTTTGCCATTGCTGCATCTTGGTCAGTGAGGATAGTATGTGGCTTTTTTCCCGACATAGCTTTAACAAAAGTATTAAACAACCAAACAAAGGTTTCAGCAGTTTCATCATATAACAATGCTGCTCCAAAGATAATGCTAAGCTTGTGGTGATTCACTCCAACAAACATTGCAAACGGACGACTTTCTTTATCTTTATATATATAAAGTAAGGTTCGCTGGGGGAATTTAGGGGTATTTTTTTCCCGTCGAAATGCAGCCCATATTGATAATTTGGCTTCAACTATTTATTTTCTACATTTTTTAAATAAATTAATAATTGAATAGTCAGTTAATTAAGTGGGCCTTTTATTGTGAAATTAAATTAAATGTTGGGTATGTATTCACGTGTAGTTGTCACTTACCAAGTCATTTCTCTTTTACCAAAAAGCAATTAATTTTGTCCTCCACTAATGTGTGTGGTTTTGTTTTGGTAAATGATTATGAGAGGTGAATGGATTTGGGGAAATACGAAGGGAGGGGTAAGTTGGGTTATTCTTCTGTTTTTTCTCCCTATATGTGTTATTATTTGGTACCCTCAATATCTCGCAGAGCAGGGGAGAAGCGTGGGTCAGGCGGAGGGACAACGTGTGGTGGCTCCTGGGCGGTGCTGGATGGCGCGATCTAGAAGGTTACCGCGGCGGAGCTGTTGTGTTGACGGTAAGGGAGGCTCTGCGCAGCTGGCTGGCGGTGCTGGACGTTGGCTGCGCATGGAGGTATAGGCGGCGTTTTTTTCGTTTTTCTGTTTTGTTGTTCCATCGTCTCGCTGTTGGTTCTATTGTACCTTTTTTCTTCTTATTTTCTTAATATTTTTTCTCAACATTTTATCTGTGATTTGTCAAAAATGGGGTTGCATGTTGGATGCCTGTGATGCGGATTTGGGGGTTACTCTGCAAAGATGATGTTTTTAAATTTCAATTTTTTTTAATAGATATATCACATATCTGAGGATTAGGGTGGTCCGCCTTTGAGGGCGCAGATGGTTAGTTTCGTTGTCTGGGTTATTGGCTTCTTAGTTGCGTTGTCTGGGTTATTGACTTTTTGGTTGTTATTGTTGTATGTTCTATTGTAATTGTCTTGCAGTTGCAGATTTATTTTATTCATTTTCGTAGTGTGTGTTCAACTTTGCATACTTGCTGCTCATATTTTTCTGGGTTATTATCATAGATACTGAAAATTTCAACTTGATTTGATGCCTTTCTCACTTAAATAATTTTTTATTATTAACGTATCTACCATCATTATTCTGCCTAGCAAACTGTCTGTCTGGATTTTAATGAGTACAAGATTATTGATTTTCTTAGCTGTTGGTATTTTTCTTGGAAGTTCAGCGCACTATTTAGCTATGCATGTTAAATTCTCAAATTGATCAACTAGAAGTCATGTTTTTTGGTGCTGTGTTATCTTTTGATGTTGCCATCATTTTTCTTTAACTAACTTGCGCAATGAGAATGTGGATGACACTGGCGAATTTGGGTGAATTATAAAAAAAAGTTATGCTTCCACATCAGCTGCCTCTTGCCTATAATAATGTTCTTTACAAGCACTACAGTTTTCAGGTTCAACATTTTGGGTATCAAAATAACAAGTTTCATTGATAATTTTGTTCAACATTCTGGCCTTCTGGGTATCAAAATAGCAACATTCTCGGTTGCTTTTCCAGCTTCATGTTTAGCTTTGCTTTTTAAATCAAATTTTTTTTTTAAATTTGTTTGCTTTTTCTGTTACAGATAGATTAGCTTTGAGCTAGCATCAGAGAAGAGGTAAATAGCTGAAAACCCTTTGCTAGAGACCCCAGAGGCTGCTTTTAAAATGATGGATTTGATACATAGTGGTTTCTGATTTAGTAGAGTAGTTGTGGCTGCTTTTAAAAATGGTCTTTCGTTCCTTTTTTTGTTGATTTACAGTAATGTGTATGTTTCGTTATTTTCTATACTTAGATGGTTACTTATTTTCTACCAGCTGGCAAAGATTTTCCATCTTGGTGTTGGTTCAAGAAGAACATTCCCTTGGTGAGTTGATTCTTCCTTTATCTTTGTTTTATGCAAGTGCTGATGAAAACTGTTGATTAATGTAGGTAAGAGCCTGATGTCAATATGATCCTCTGGTGTTTATTTTATAATTTTATAATATATATATTTTAGAAGACATGATAAGGTTGAATTAGCAAATGTCATAGTAGTGTAGTCATATTATATAATGTTTGTTATAACTACATTTTTTTTTTTGTTATGATATACAACTATTTGTTGAGCTATCCTGGAATTGGATGATCTGTGTAGTTTTGTCTACCAGTCTGGTCTGAGTATAAAAGATTGGACTAACCTAACTATTCTTCAGTGTTAGTGAATCTTGCTTTATGTGTTTGGAAGCTTGCAAGAGAAGAATCTAATTGATTGAAAAAAAAAAGTTATATTAAAATTTGGGATTCAATGTTGTAATGGAGTTTAGTTATATTCTGTTGATTTTGTTCAAGATGCTAGCCTTTATTTACATACCAATTGAAATGATTTCTACCGCTTAAACAAAGAGGCATTAGAAAGGGCTCAAATGGGGAAGAGCTGGTATGTCATTTTTGAAACTGTATTATTAAAACTGTAGATATTAAATACACTATTTTATATTCAACATTGGGGATACCTCTCATTCTTATCTGATATTTGTCTAATGAAAATAAAGTAGAAGTTGTAGCTAGAAATTTAAGATACTAAGATGAAGCAATTAAGCAACCAAAGAAAAAATTATCTCAAGCATATGACTTAATAAATAAATATGCTGATAAGAAGTATTTGCAATATTTTTCAGTAGATGAATGGGTTTCTTGAAGCTCAATCCTCGGAGACAGCTAACAATCTCAAGGAGAATAAATCAAATATTGGCTGCAAGGTATTGTGGGTCATTTTAGATTGTAGACAAATATATTGCAGTGGCTTATAAGTTTAAATTACCCCCTCAAAGCATTTCATGTTTAACAAATTGAGAAGGCCATAGGAGACTATTGTGTTGTGCTTTGTAGAAAAAATTCATTACATATATGTGCTATTAGTGTTATACTTTCTGCGTGTATAATTGGAGATATAATGTGCTATATATGTGCTTTACTGAATATAGGCTTCTTTAACTACCCAAATATATAACTGCTCTTATATCGTCCAGGTTTGTGAAATATCTTACATGTTAGGTATGTAAAGTTGTATACTCACATCAGTTCTATCAAACATGAATACTCTTGAACCCTATGAAAGACAATTATTGTGCATATCATTCACAAGTATATACACGCATCAATCACTTTATTTCTCAAACATGGAAGTTGTAAAATTACTATATTAAAAACAGTGTATCGAGAAAGACTATATACTTACATGGTTAATTTGTGCAAGTACAAAGGTAATTGTATTTTTTATTTGATTAACTGTCCCGGTCAAGATTGTTAACTAATTGCAGACACTGAAGCCATCAATAGCATCCACCTATAGCTAGCCCAAACCAAATAGATACATTAGTTTATTGAGGTGCAAACGATGATAAAGACCCATGCTCAATTTTAGGCTTCAAAATTCTGAAGTTCATCTAATTTTTTTCATGATTTGCTTTTGTACCTAAATTTGACATGTAGTGGTCCGTTAATTGGGCTAAACTTTGCTTTTACCTTGGGCATAAAGAGAAGAAGAAAATAAAAGGGTAACAACATATAAGAAAAGGGGAAAAACATAAATTGTTAGCATGTGCACATTAACTGTTATCATATTAGGCAATATTAGATTAGATTGATTCAAGGAGGAGTTGTTATTGTGTCATAATCCTTGCCATCTAAATTACTTTTTTTACTCCTTTTTGCTTCTTGACTCTTATTTCTTTTCTGAATAGATTGTTTTACCTTTGTTGCACTAGTACCATGTGTACATTAACTATTTTCATATTACGCAATGAACATCACTGGAATGCAAAATGGCTAAAGAAAGACACCACTTAAATTGTATCTTACTACTTTCCAAGTATTGTTACTGACATTGCTGATAAATCTTATTGAATGTTGCAGGGAAAAATGTATATATACAAAGGAGGTCAAGGGGGAAATGGGAACAATAGCATCTTCCTCATTTTTTTTCTCTATTTTTTTTAGGAACTCCATGGTTTTTTTTCATTTAAATTTATTGACGTCGTAAGTTTAATTTTGAAAATGTTAATTTATATGATAGGAATGATTAATTTTTTGAACTCTTTCTATTATAACAAAAATATTAAATTGTCA
The DNA here is from genome assembly GCA_039655645.1 of Ammopiptanthus mongolicus. Taxonomy (NCBI): domain Eukaryota; kingdom Viridiplantae; phylum Streptophyta; class Magnoliopsida; order Fabales; family Fabaceae; genus Ammopiptanthus; species Ammopiptanthus mongolicus. The sequence continues at coordinate 86,694,661 of CM077349.1, read as the reverse complement.
ATAATTTTTTTTATTATTATACTAGTATTTTCCCGTGCATCGCACGGGTTCATCGTCTAGTTTTTTTTATATGTAGTGTCAAAACAAACTACATCACCAAAATATGAATAATCGACCATCATTTTTGCGTCTGCCCAAAATATATTAGTTATTAAATCATCCTCGTCAACTTGTATTGCATAGAAAAAATTAGGATCATCTAATTGCATTTGTTGTAAATACTCAAGCATACCACCTGTATCTCCTGACCTCATTTGAATTGTTCGCTTGGAGCGTAAATAATTTTGATAGTCATCCGGGATGAATCCAAGATGTTCACGTCCACCAACTCTCCTAGCCATTAATTCACAACCTGGCTTTGGATTAATTCCAGAGCTTTCAGCTAAATCAATCTCAGCTGCTTGAGAAGGAGTTATTTTTCTTTGAGATCTATGCAAATGACTCTTACTATGACTTGAAGTTTCATGTGTATGTTCAGCAGTAAATTCAATAACATGAAACTTTTCAGTTAAACGACGACTTACTTTCATTCTTGCCAAACATCCAAATCTTGTTTGAGCACGAGAGTTCTTTACATTAGCGTCTCGTTTATCTTTCCCACGATAACCTTCACATGAACAACAAAATATTCTATCAATCAACTGACCATCCGTGCCTTTCTGTGCTTTACTTATCCTTACGCTAAATCCCACTTTATAAGCATAAAAATTATAAAAAGCATAGGCTGCATCTTCAGTTTCAAACTCCAACCCAAGTTTTGGTATAATTTCACTAGGAATCCTCTCATGTATCTCAACAATTTTGCTTTTCTCCAATGCATCACTGTTAACTTTCTTGAGTGGTTGATGTTCTTCTGTCATGGGTTCTCTATTATCCATTACCTTCAATTTAAATAAAACTCACTTTAGAAAAATTAAAAAACAATGTATATAGAAGGAGAAGTATGTTACCAAAAAACAAAGAAGGAAAGCATAAAAATATGAATGGCCATGATACCAATTCTGGGCAGCGGCAAAAAGAAGACTGGCCTCATTATTACCTTTTGGAGTTTTGAATAAAAAACTAGGGATAATACGGGCATCATAAAAAAATTGGTAGCAAGTTTTGAATGATACCTTATAGAGATTGGGCAGCAAGTCAGCAACAATAAAAAAGTGACAGGAATATTAACTTTCTTCTCAAAGCTGGGAGCGGCATAAAAATTGAGACCCAGCGGCGGCATAAAAATAGGACCCAGCAGCGGAGAATAGTGAATCACAGTCCTAATATTAAGATTAAAAAAAAGTTGAGGGAGTTAACGGAGTTATTTTTTTACCTAGGTAAATGTTAAAGATGATATGACATTTTAATTGATTTGGCATATTATTATTGGTGGTACAGAGTTTGGACAGATAATTAGGGACAGAGGATTTGTATCCATCCAGGGACAGAGCTAATTTAGTAGCTCGAGGGACCTGGCCTCTAATTTTTTTGATTTGCAAATTTTAGCAATAGTATATAATTATTAATTCTATGTCATTCGTTGATATAAAAATACAAAAACATATATCATCTTGTGTATAAAATGGTAACTATTATTCTTATAATTTTTTAGAGAACAATCTTTTTCAGCTATATGAATATAGTTAGGGTTATAGTTCACAATAGAATGGAAAATGAATTTTTGACTGATTATTTGTTAGTATACATTAAAAAAAGATTGCTGAAAAGTTTAGCGTGAATTTAGCTATAGATGATTTTCGTGACATATATAAGACCCATTACGTGTTTTGATAAATTATTAATATATTTTACTTTTTGGAACAAATAATTATGAATATTTTATATGAAATTTGATGTATATATATTTTATCCCCGCTAACCATTCAAGTTTGGCTCCTTTCCTCTCCACCAGTACATCCATTATCTATTGAATAATTTGGCCCTCGTCACCATTTTTTTTCTTTTCGAATCCATTAGCTTATTTTTTTTCTTGGTTATATTACTAAGTTTCTTTTTCGATACTATTATATTAATAAGTGGACAGCTGTTTGTAAAGAAAGCACATGAGATGAAACCAGAACAACAAAGGACAAAAGAAAGCAAAATATGCACACACACCCACAAAAATGAAGCAAAATTGAACTGCCATATATAATAAAATATAGATAAAAATTTTTAAAAAAATTATAGGTGTTATAAAAACGCTTAGTTTTTTTTAAGCAAAAAAAAAAACGATTAGTTTTATGATTTGAAATTTTGAACTTTCAAAACCAATAAATTTTGAACTTATGGAACTCATGCGGAGTAAAAATCTGTTGTGTCAAAAAATAATATCTGATGTCTCCCATCAATTAAAGACTGAGAATATACATAAATGATAATGAATTATAATTTTATTTTATTAAATAATAGATTACCATTAATAGATATAAAGAATGTGACAGAAAATTGAGAAGATTTCCATCCCCTCACACGCCACTGTAGCCACACATCATAACTGTCTTCATAGACGATGGTCCTGTTCTTACGTTTAAAGCTTTTTCTTAAATATAGGTGCGATTCCCACACCTAACTCAAGCTTCTTCCTATGAATATATATACCTTAATTAAGAATGGCATTAAAGTGTTTAAATTGCACATACTCGGGTTGACTTGTCAAAACTTGCGATCCATATTATTTTGATTGGGATTCGAAGGTGATGTATATAGTCCGGATCATAGTGATTGTTGAAGGTTAAAAATGACAGCTCCTCTCTTTCTGCGACAGTGGCAAAGTGGAGAGCGGCATTTGTAAAAGGTATACTTTGACACTCAAGTTAGAGCCCACACCAAGTTTGCGACCTTAAAGTGAAAGATTCTTATACTCTCATGATTCCGATACTCCATGAGTCTTGGATGTTTAAGTCAGGGTTATAAAAACGAGATCGGATCGGTCCGTTAAATTGTAAATCGGCTTCTTATTTAATCTTGGCTAGGAATTAAAATCTTTGTTACGGTTAAATTGTTTTAAACCGGTTAACAATCCGGTTGGATCAGATTAAGTCGGATCTGACCATTTTTATAAAGAAAAAAAATCAAAATTTTAAAAATTGTAAAAGTGAAACAAAAACAAAAAACTTAATCTGTTGGATAATTCTTTATTCTAGATCCTTAATTAATTCTCACACAGTTAAAAATTAAAATGTATAGAGTTATATTTTGTAATAATATTATTATATTATAGATATGATTCATATTTAGGTGGTGAAAATTTAACACTTGAAATGAGACCACATACCACTAGACTTCTTTTATATACAACTGACAATTTTATATTTAAGAGTATACCGAATACTCTAAACCATATAAAAAAATACAATCTACAATATGTATTAAAATATCTCATATTTTTATAGAGTAAACATAATATATGCAAATATAAGTATAAATATCGAGTGTCGGTTTTAGTTACAGGTAAAATGGAGTTGCCATATATTATTTATTACCCCATCACCATCCACCACCTGTAAATGGTGCTACGTACCTGCAGGCCCCCCCACCGCGACAATAGTATAGTTTAATATATCAACATGCCCTCTGCTCTATATTCCCATGCAAAGTAACTGATGGACCGCTATCTGCATTTGACAGAGGTACTATAGTACTATATAGTTAATGGATGCATGAGGAACAAGGCCTTTCTTCCCACACAAGTGTGGGCATGCAATGGCCAATCATGAATGTGAATGGAACTTCACGTTACCAGCAGCCATGTGGTAGCTGGGCGATTACGGTGAGAGAAGGTAACTCGTGAGGTAGCAATAAAGTAGACTCTCCTAACCCTCCAACTGTACATTAAATATATTCATATTTTTACATCTTGAAGTAAAAATTACCACAACTTAACTTTTATGGCATCTTCGTGGGCTTAGTACCTACTATCTCAAAAACGGAGTATCATAGAATTCTTTTTACAATAATGTTATATACACAGACACTTAAACACATGACACATATATATTACCATATATTCATATAATTTTAACCATCAGTCATGAATTAACTCTTCCACACACGCTTAAGTTGTTACCTAATCAAGGGCGTTTGAATGAGATGACATATGTCTCTTCCAGCTTAACTAGTGGTCTCGAGTTCGAATCCGAGTATTAGGAATGCAGCAGCGTTAAAACTTTGGAGGAAGAACTTTGTCGTCCTTATAATCCTACCTAACTCGAAGGATTAGTCTCTACAGTTGCGTACAGGGATATCCTGAAAAATCGGGACAAAAAAGTTGTTACCTGAAGGCACGTAAAAAAGTTATTACGTCTCCAACACCATAAACATTAACACAAACAAATTATAGGATCGAGTGCTTAGCACAAAAATTTCAAAAGTTATAACACTTGTAAGATCAAACTCTTAGCACCAAACCAAAAGCTTTAGTTGTTAGTCAGAGCGTAACTGTATTTCCTTAATTAAGTCTAGTAGCAGCACACCATGTTTCAATATGTCTGACTTCGACTCTACCGGGGCCTTTCCAAGACATGATATTGGCCCACCGCCAAATTACATTAAATTTATTTTATTTTCTACACATTTATACTTTAATTTTATCATCTAAACCTAATTTAAGGTGATGTGTATCTAAATATAATATCCACCCAGACCCAGCATTAATTATTGTAAAGATAATAATTCGTGCTCCCTTTTGCATGCAAGCGAGAACTATATAAATGCATGCACATATGGTGTTGGAAGTGAAGTGTGTTTACTATAGCTAGCCATAGTTATTATAATTAAAAGATTGTGATGGAGAGGAAGTTCATTTCAGTGGTTGTTCTGGGGATTTGTTTGGTGTTGGGAATGTCCGAATATGTAGATGGAAGGAACCTTAAGAAAGCAAACGAAGCCGTGAAAAAGCCAGAATGGTTCTTTGATAGTGTCCCTGGTGGTGTCGGTGGTGCTGGAGGCCTTGGAGGATATGGCGGCAGCGGAGGATTGGGTGGAGGTGATGGTGGTCTAGGTGGTGGATATGGAGGAGGAGGTGGTAGTGGTCTAGGTGGTGGAATTGGAGGAGGAATAGGTAAAGGAATTGGGGGCGGAATAGGTGCTTATGGAGGCGTTTACAAAGGAATTGGAGGGATTGGAGGTGGTGTTGGTGCTATAGGTGGAGTTGGTGGTGTCATTGGAGGTAGTCTCAAGCATGTTGAGGCAAACAAGCCTTGAAAGTTAGGGAGTTCAATTCAACTTGTGATAGTGATTAATAGTGTTTCATTTCCTTAGTTTGCCATAAGTACTTGTTAATTTGTTTTCTTTCCGATGATATTCCATCTGTATCCACAAATAAATCCATGTATTCTATGTTACTTAAGCTAAAGCAAGTTTGAAAACGAGTATTTCTTAGAGAATAATTATTGCTTACTTTTGAAAAGTTTTGCTTTAAATTCTTTTAATTATAAGATGTTTTAAATATAAAGAAAGTTAATCCAAACACATACTGATACAAGGATCTTGCATGGAATCTCACTTTCCAACACACTCTGCGTGAAGGAAATGCAGCAGCTGATTGGTTGGCTAAATTTGGTGCCAACATGGAACATGGTTTCAAGGCTTGAAACACTTGTCCCCATCAGTTATCTAGCATTTTGTTAGCTGATGCTATGGGGACATTGTTCACTAGGGTGTAATTCCTTTTGTTTTCTTTTCTTGCTTTCCGAATGATCAAAAAACACATACTGATACGTCATATTTCATATTTGGTGAATTGTGATTAGAGTTCTCATGAATTAACCAACATGTGATTAGTTCGAGTGGTAAGAGACTCGGACACCTTAAGCAAGTGGTTAGGGGTTCGAATCCTGACTCTTGTGTATGGAGAAAACCTGGTTGGGAGGGGAGAACCCACCTTGTGTGCCCAACAGGTTCCCCGACGAAGATTAGTCACTGTTAACGGTAGTGAATACTTCGTACCTATGCCATGGTTACCAAAAAAAGAGTTCTCATGAATTAATTAATATATGTTGATCGAGCTCGCTTAAGGTTATACATATATCAAATGACTTTACCTCTCCTAAACAATCAGTTTTGGATTTAATTGATATATATAGTCGATGTAAAGATTTTTTTACACTTTCAATCAATCAGAAATTGATACATAAGTTAAAATGTTTGACTATTATCCTAACTACCGTAAAAATCACTTATACCATGATTTCTGATTGGTTGTCAGTTTAAAAAACTTTACACTAATAATACATAACAATTAAACTTATCAGTTTTAACATAAATAAGAACAATGTTCCTTTTTTTTATTAGCAAACAATTGTATTGGAAGCTGTTTCCTACAACTTTAGGCAACAATTTTGTTAGTTTTGGCAACAATTTTTAACTATTTCTATAAAGCAAAAATGTTATTAGTGAGAGTATAAGGGTAGTCAACCCAATAGAAGGAAAACGGTTAAAATTAATAATAACATGATAATAATTGATACATATCTGCATCCCAAACAATACCCGGATAAAGAATGTAAATTAACCCCAATTTATGCAGCCCAAACATGATCCGGCCAACACCTACCCTTGCCCACGTTTTGTCCAAAACAAAGAACCTCCCCAGTTAATGCTGCAGTAACTCTCCCCATTACACCTCATCCACATCCACTAGAGCCTTTGTATTTGACTATATCTTAATTGTTCCTCACCACCCTTATTGATTCCTTACTTTTCACTTGTAACAGTTGATGCTTTGATAATTTTTCACCTTTACTGCTTCGGTTATGCAAAGTTAACTCTCAGTCCAACTGATTTTACCCCTCCACCATCCACCTTCTCCGTCAGTCCTGCAGTTATTCTAACCACATTAGTCAGCCCAAAAAAGAATAACTTTATGGTGTTTAGTTTAGGTTCTTGTTTTTTTTTTTTTTAATTCTATATGATGGAACCAATTATATAGCTTTGCATGTCAATATGTTCTTGTATATGAATTTCAACATCCATTATACTCTAATCAATATACTTTTTTGCCTATAAAAAAAAAAAAAGGAAAAACTTTACTTAGGTTGAACTGTTTGAGATGATAAAAAAAAAAGGTTAAACTAATGATTTGGTCCCTATACGTGACGTCAATTTTGAATTTGGTCCCTATATGTAAATTTTTTTGAAATTAGTCCCTACATGTACATTTATTTTTAATTTGGTCCTCGCCGTTTATTGGTGTCATAACGCTGTTTGTTGAAGTTTAAGTATAGGGACCAAATTGAAAATGACTGTCACATGTAGGGACCAAATTCAAATTTTTATTTTGAATTCGATCCCTGCATATAATAATCATTTTCAATTTGATCCCTACATGTGACAATCATTTTGAATTTGGTCCCTATCACTTGACGGTGTTACAACACCAATAAACGGCGGGGACCAAATTAAAAATAATTGTACATATAAGGACCAATTTCAAAAAAAATTTCGTATAGGAACCAAATTCAAAATTAGTATCACGTATAGGAACCAAATAATTAGTTTAACCAAAAAAAAAAAAAAAAAAAGATTGAACTGTTGGAGTGAATGAAAGCTTTAAATAAAAGTTTTTCTACCTAAAAGAGATTGAGATTGTGTACAGTGCTAAGCGAATTTTGCTTTTAGAAAAGAATAAAGTTCACGTTTTAGGGATAGTCTAATTTTTTTTTATGAGACTAATATATTGAAGGGAATAGAATTATAGAAGGGTTATTTCAGCCTATTTACAAAACAAACTAAATCACGTCACGTCTAGGAAAAGAGAATTACCTAATAATGTTTTTTTTAAACATTTTAACCGACAATAACACCAAGAATTCTAGAAACTGAAAGCAAAATAAATAAATAAATAACTGACTTCATCGTATTGGAACCTTTGCTATCTAAATATCAATGTCAAGAATCAGGAACGCACATCTTCAGTGTAAACTACTTTAACAGTGCCAAAAACTCACTATACAAAAGTCGGAAGACTATGGGTCCATTTGATTTAAATTTGGATAGAATTAATTTTAAAGTAATTGATTTTAAAAAAATTAAGTTTAAAAAAATTGATTTGTGTTTAGTAATGATATTTTAAAAGTTAGTTTAGAAGAATTGGTTTTGTTTGGATGATGGAGTAAAATCACTTTTGAGGTATAAATATAAAGAATATTGTGGATCTCACACCTAGAATCAATTATTCTGAAAGAGAAAGCTAGAAATTATTGCTTCTCTTAAAATCAATTCTACCCAACTCATAATTGATTTTATTGAACGCTATATTTAAAACAAATACCTTCAAAATCCCAAAATCACTTTTATTGGAAGCAAACATGATTTTGAACCATCCAAACAAGCACATAGTCGTTTCTATCATCTGATGCCCATCGAACTGTCCATTCTTTTCATATTCTTTTTGTATATCATTCATTTTTATGGTCCATTTTGATACATCTTCTGGGGTAGGTCATACGTGTGCTTCGAAGAAATTAGTTGAAAATCACTGCTGAATAAGGTGTCATTCCCATCTAAAGCTGGAAACAAAAGCCCCCATCTTTTTAAGTTTTGTCAAAAGGGCCATTAAAATTCAGCCACTCCGCTTTTGTGAAAGCAGGTTATGATGCTGTCTATTTGAGTAGTGGTTGAAGTGTTGGCGAATCAGAGATAATATCAAGACACATTTTCTTTATAGTTAAAGTTAATAAAATATGTTATCTTAGTATCTGAGGAGTGGTGATAATTTCAGAATTGCATCCAAGACTATTGAACGTGAAAGTTGGTCACTTGCAGCTTCTACTTTTGAGTGAAAAAATCATAGAATTGTCATTGTCATCGTGATTTTTCACCGTCAATCCAAACAGGCAATTAATCTTGTTCCTAATCCAGTTGATTATGTACTGCTTGAGCTTCATAAACATCAATTCATTTTAAGAGAAGAAAAAATGGGAGGAGTTCAATAATTGTAAGCATGCACAAACCACTAAAAACTTATATTTGTAGGTTTAATTAATCCTAGCCAAACTTGTATTTAATTTTGACCCTATTACCCAGAGTCAAGTCAGCCACTAATTAAAGGCCACATTTTTAATTTTGAAAATGCAGGTGAGCTTGGCTCACGGGGCAGGAGCCAACAAAGGCCAGGTTTTACATGGGTGTTTCCAAGTTTTTTCTATGAAATAAATATCACATATAAAGCAACGAATCAATTTAAGCAAATTCTTGGTATAAAAAAAATAGCTGAGATTGAAGATCAAACTATACTTTTTTTTTTTAAAGGAATATCAAACTATACTTAGTCACTGAAATATGTACAAAAAAAAAATACTTAGTTACAGAAATAATTCTATCATGAACATACAATCAAATCAGATATCATATCACTATAACAGATTTGGGATTTAGTAACGCTTATTTATGGCATTTGATAGCGCTTCCGAGTGCTATCTATCTTGGTACTATTAAAAGTTGTAAACACCAAAGCGATGTCGTCTATTTTATCGCAATAGCGCGTTTCAGACCAAATGTTGTAGTAGTTCAGACTTAAATGCTCATCCAGGAAGCGATGCTAACGTGGGGTCGAAATAAACATAGCATTGACTTAAAAATATGCTATCTTAGTTATCCAAAAAACAATTGCGCATTTTAAGTGAAGTACTATAGTTATCTAAAGATAGCGTTTACATATTTAAACACTATCTTTTTGTCACTTTTTTTTAGTTGCCATTTTCGTTGCTTTGTGCAAATTAATTCCACTGCATTTAGCAATCAAAAATCAACATTCAGCATTCCGAACACAAAAAAGGGAGCCTTCAGCATTCAAAAAATTAGCATTCTACAATCATACCCCTAATCAAACTTTGATTCTTAAAAGCAGATATGATAATGCTACAAAAAAAAAACAGTTACTCTAATGAATATATCAGAATTTGATAAAACCCACTTTGCATCCTTTTCTGCACTAACACAAGTTGTATTTGTTCAACAATAATGTTGTCGTTTGCCAATGAATGTCTGCATCGTTAGGTATGTTGGTGATTTCATATTTGGATTCATCAAAAACCAAGAAGGCAATAGAAGGACGACAACTCCATAACAAGCTAGTGACAAGAAGCAAGTTCCACTCTTCTGCGTCTGAAACTGCACGTAGGGTAACGCGTTTGATGCTCGGTGGATTGATTGAGTAGTATTCCAATTCATATTGGTCAAACTCAACCTACGGAATCAAAAAATTAATAACCAATTGCACATGTTTTGTAAAAGGTTAAAGAAGCAAACCAAATGAAACAGATAGGTTGCTAAAGGGAACTTACATTTGAACCATCACCAATACTTGGAGCACCAATTTCAATATCCTCTAAGTTGTAGGAATTATACAATTTCAAGACTTTTAGCTGAATACTTGAAACACTTATCATATAAGACATATAGAAACCTAACTCACGTAAGTTTGTGCACTTAGCCATGTTGAAACCTGAAGCATCGTACGAAAGTTAACAAAAAGGGAAATGCCAAAATTCTTATAGTCATTGTGCCAAACACCAACTTACAGAATTTGTATTTGTTCAACAATAATGTTGTCGTTTGCCAACGAATGTTTGCATCGTTAGGTATGTTGTTGATTTCATATCTGGATTCGTCAAAAATCAAGAAGGGAAGTGTCAAGCCTTGGACAAAATGTCTAGCCATTTCTGGGAGTTGGCTGCACTCCAAGAAACCCTAAGTAGCTATTTAACTGTAATGAAATTACATAAAAGAATGAAATTACTAAAAGTAACCCTAAGTATGCATCGTAAGTAACCCTAAGTAGTCATTTAACTGTAATGAAATTACTAAAAGTAACTCTAAGTATTTCAAATGACAGAGGTGACGAGACTTACCAGAGAAGACAGAGAGAGTTAGTTGCTAGGTGACGGTGGTGAATCGACTAAATAGGGAGAGCGAGAGGGGAATGAGAGTTTGAGTGCGAGTAGAGAGGGAGAATGAGAGTTTGAGAGCGCAGATTTGAAAGAGTGAGGAAGATTAATAGAAATAATGGACAAATTCCTTTAATAAATACGTACTTTTAGGTGGTAAAACCTTTAATAGCACATCGTTTAGCAAAAACGCTATTAAATAAGATACAAATCACAACGCTTTTTTGTATAAACGTTATTATATCTTGATATAACAAAATCCTTAAATAGATATTTAATAGCGCTTTGTAGAGTAAATGTTATTAAATAAGATACATTTAACCATGTATCTCTGTAGCTGGAATGATACCAAGTTTTACAAAACAACTGCATGCAAACCGCTTCTATTTATGGTTTCTCTTTCAAAACGCACGAATGCACGTCTTCTCCGCTAACTGCATCGTCATCAAATCGAAGAAGATTTCAGAAACTACTTTGCAGAATGCTGAGATATTTTATTGGTAGACTCGAAAACTTTATGATCGACAGAATGGTTTGCTACTAGAAATAGTTAATGCTCCTTCAGTGGAGACTCTGGGAGCATTCCTCTTCAGTAGAGACCCTGCTAGAAAGACTTCTCCATCTCATTATTTTAGCCTTATACCCTCTTCTGGGCGTAGAACGACCAAGATGTTACAGTCTCATATCTTTTTTTCGTATATCATGACATTTAAAGAAAACCCTCTTCTAGGCATTCCCAACATGAAAGGAGGAGAATGAGGAGGTTAAGGCTAAAAAGGCTAAAGACTTCCCCTTTATTGAAATGTTAGGGAAAGTATAATGAAGAATACAAAGAAGACGGTGAGTTTATAAAATTTGTAGTGTGAAGGATAAGAAAACAGAGGAGGGATATTTATAGGAGGAGGTATAATTGATTATGGACAGATAAGGTATAATTGATTATGGCATTAAAGTTCATGAACTGTGTTAACTAACATGCATAAAGTTAGTCATCTAGTTGTTTTGTTTTCAATACGGCGTAAAGTCCCTAAGTTAGCATTTCCTCAATTAGACACTATTATAATCAACAATTTAATAGGTGATATTTATATGATTGATTATTGGTAATATTTTGTTGGCTAAACACTAACAAATGTGTACATATTAATATCATTTCTTTGAATAAACGCTATCGAAATTCTTATTTTTGTTTTATATTCTGCATTTCTTATTAATAACTCTTCTTTGAGTAAATGCTTTCGATTTTCTTTTTCTTTTTTATATTTTGCCTTTCTGAATTTCCAATGACTTTTTTTAGGATAATCAAATTTCCAATGTAATTAAGGAGAACATTCTCTTCACTACAAACTTATAATATTTTCATGTGGGTACTTTTTTCTATGTTTCATTATTGTCAGGTTATAGTGTTAATTCAGTTTGGAAATCCATTTACCACGTTAAATAAAACAGAATTCAAAGAACGAAATTTCGATCTATTTTATTTCATATGTTTCAAATTCATAAATATATGGTGTTTGAGTTTACATTGACAATAAACAATTGAATACATTAATTGTTACAAACACACTTGCTCAAAATTCTTTTCTGCAGCATGTTGATGCAAAAGGGGCGCTTCTCGTTAGACTCCACTAATGCCACAAGCCTTCATTTCTCATCCAACAATCTGGGGAGTACTTGGATGTCCAGACGCGTTGGGATGATAGACGAAAAAAATATGTGAAGGATGAAGACCACATTCTATACAAGCAGTGTTAGAGCCTTTGCTTTCGTTTCTAGGGCGCCTTCCTGAAGCCAGAAGTTATCAGCTTGAAGCGTTGAGTAAAGCAGAGGATTAGAGTTTTACTTGGATGCCCTGAAGCTATCAGCTTGAAGTGTTGAGATGAGAGACTTCAACATTCTCACATATTTTTCTCGTCTATCAAAACATTTAGGAGGGACTCCATAGTCTTGATAGACGAAAAAAAAGATTCGGGGAGTACTTGGATGCCCAGAAGCGTTGGGATGATATACGAAAAAAATATGTGAAGGATGAAGACCACACTCCATACAAGCAGTGTTAGAGCCTTCGCTTTCGTTTCTAGGGCGCCTTCCTGAAGCCAGAAGCTATCAGCTTGAAGCATTGAGTAAGGCAGAGGACTACAGCTTTACTTGGATGCCCAGAAGCTATCAGCTTGAAGTGTTGAGATGAGAGACGTCAGTATTCTCACATCTTTTTCTCGTCTATCAAAACATTTAGGAGGGATTCCATAGTCTTGATAGACGAAAAAAAGATGTGGGACTGTTGGCCTCTTCTATGCTCATAAGAGAGATTCAGAAATGAAGAATGAAGAATACATAGAGTTTATAAACAGATGAGGGTTATTTATCAGAGAGTTTGGTTTAATTGATCTGATTACTGAGCGTTGGATAATTTTATAGCTATTAAGGAAGAATTGATTATGGACAGTTTTCTATGCATGAAAAGTTGAATATCGTGTTTTTTATGCAGATGTTTATTAACGTTCATGAACTGTGTCAACTAACCTGCAGAGAGTCAGTCAACCAGACTGTGTGCATTTAAAATGGTGGTAAGATAGCGTTTCCACAATCAGGCGTTATAATATGGGTAGTTTTAACGACGTCTATCCAAAGAAACGCCATTAAATATAAACATTTTAATAACGCTTTTGTGAGAACACACTATTAAAGAATGAACACGTTTTTTCCATAAATGGTAGCTGGTAAAGATAGCATTTGGAAAGTCAAACACTATAAAATGTGTATATTTTAAATGCGTTTCTCCAGTTATACACTATTAAATCGCGCATTTTTTAGAGTGTTGCGTTGCGAAACCGCTGTTAAGTGCGTATATTGAATCCCAAATCTATTGTAGTGTACAAATTAATATGAAATCAAAACGAATATAATCATATCATGCTATATCGTAACATTACCTCAAACTCAAGTGGACGCAGAAGGTATCGATTTGAGTAAGGAAAACAAAGTACCGGCCAGGATGATGATCTTAATTTGGTGAGCAAGGATCGTGAGTCTGTGTTCTTTTTTTGGTAGATTAAGGAAAAAATGAGTCTATGTTCTTATACCATGCATTTTAGAAATAGAAATGATTTAAACTAAATATATTTATGAATGAATACAAATGTACAAGAAGTGGTCATATTTATTGGACTACGACAAAGACAAACAAAATCTGTATTAATTTCACTTAATCATGAAAAATAATCTTAACATGAATATACAATCAGATCATATACTAGACAACTTGATATGAAATCAAAACAAATCAAATCATATCGTAACAAGTGATATTCACCATCTTATAACTTGACTTCTTCATACTATAAAAAGCCAATTTTTCAACAAGTTTATTAGTTGCAAATTGTACATCTTTCTTTCTATATGACCATTCCAATTCCAATTGCATTGGAACGTGCTATTTACTTGGCAATGGATGCCACACGGGTGCTGCATTGCTGATTTTTTTCACATATACATATTTTACAAATTCAAGATATTAAAGAAAATGAGTTCCGTATACTTTACTGTTTTTTTTTTATGATAAGGCTCCTCTAAAGTGAATTTCTCTCTAAAGTGAGCAAATAAGTAAGGTGGTTTTCATCCTTAATTTAATAAAACATATAGAGATCGTAACCCACTTTATTAAATTAAGGATAAAAACATCCTTACTTATTCACTTTAAAGAGAATTTACGAGAAACTTTTTCCATTTTTTTAACTTGACAAATAAATAGGAATGATTGATTAGAAGAAAATAAAATAAAGTTTTTATGGAAAAATAATCATTTCTATCTTATCCACCTAATGACATAGATAATTCCATGAACGGACGGCGTATGGATGTTTGCAACCTTATATTTTCTTTTTCTTCTTTTTGGTGAAAAAAGGTAGGAAGTGATCGTTATCACTTTGGGACCTGGAGCAATATGGGTGAGGTCCTTTCCCAAAGGATTTATTTTGCATAAGATGAGGATCGAATCAAAGACCTCTCACTAAAGAGTATTTCTATATATATTCGCTTACCTTACCAACCTAGTATACTTTCAATAAGTCAACCCCATTTGTGTTGCAACCTCATATTTTGGCACAATGCAGGGATGGGACAAAAATTTAATTTTAGGTATATATATATATATATATATATATATATATATATATATATATATATCAATCAATGTCACATCATTAAAAATATTTGACTCTTATCATAACTATCTCAAAAGTCATACATATAATAATTTGTGATTGATTGATAATAGTGTAAAACCTTTTACACCGAAAATCTATTAAAATTAAACTCTTTGAAAAAGTGTGACATTAAAAAAAGATCATGTATAGAATAATGCATAATATCCTAACAAACTCTTAAAAGAAAAAAATTGAAATTAGAAAAAGACACATGTGGTTTGTCAAAAAGAAAAAGACACACGTGACAAATTAAATAGAGAAATTGTAGCATAACAAATTAAGCCACTCTAAAAATAATAGAGCTTAAAAATATTATTTATATAGCGGTTGTTTTATGAAGGCCACGCACTAAAATATTACATAAATTAACAAAGAAAATGTGGATTTGACCATGGTCCTTATCCTTTGGCTGGCCATTGACACCATAGCATGCATGCTCAAAGCTTTTCTCTTTTTATAAGCAAATAAATTTTATTAATAAAAGAATTTAATTTGTATATATTGTAAGTGTAAAATTTTTTATACAGTAAACAAATCAGAAATCATGATAAAAATATCTTTTAAGATAGTTAATATAAAAATCAAACATTTGAAATGATATGCCAATTTCTGATTGATTAACAATATAAAAAAATTTAAACTGACTGTACATATCAATTAAATCCTTAATAAAAACTCTTCCCTTGATTGATGTCATACTCATGCTATTTTACTCAGTAATTTTTTTTTTATAGAAGAGAGGGGCAAATCCCAACAACAAAACACAACTAATCTACGTACAACGTACAGAATCTGCTCAGTACTTCGTTCTTTTGATATCTACGATGTATCTAGATGACCAAATTTATCATGCAATTATAGAGTATAGACTACAACCAACTGTACGCGAGCTATAAGTGGGTTACTTGAAAATTATTTTAATAAAATATAAAAATGATAAAAAATGATAAAAATCCAATGCAATATCTTCTGTATATGGGGAGTCATTCTTTCAAGGAACAAGGTGCTAGGTAGGGTGATCTGGTTTGCTACAATTTGGTCATTATGGATGCAGAGAAACGAAATCATATTCAAAGAAGGTGCTGTGAATTTTGAGAATGTGGTGGAGTTGATTATGATTAGAAGCTAGACATGGATAAATGTTGTTGGTCAGGGAGGGAAGTTTTCTTTTAAAGACTGGTGCATTGAACCAATTTGCTGTATGAAGTCTTATTGTAGGAAGAAAACACAATTTCTACATATTCATCTTCATACAGATATGATAGGCCATGTAGTTATGCATTTTGTTGGAAGAGTTGCTTTTCTTAACCTTAATCATGCTGGGGAGCCATCTTCACAACTAACAGCAGCTCTTGTTGGAAGGGATTTGGTGAAACATATTGCATCGGTTAGAACTTGGTTCGGTTAGTAACAGCAGCTCTTGATAACAGGTTATGTTAGACCTTGGTTCTGCTGCTATCAGTTCTCTTACCAGAAGGTCCTTTACCTGTTGGCTCTTTATCCTTGTTTAGATGGTTGTTGGGTGTTTGATATCAAACATATTTTAATATTTTCGAGAAGGTGGGATGAGAAATAAAAGTTTCTCGTGTTTGACACAAGGAATACAAAATTATTCTCAAACGTAAAAAATGTTCGGAAATAAAATTAGTGAATCAATATTAAAAACTTTATTTTGATGTGTAAGGATGAGAAAGAATTTTTAGAAATGATATTTCCAAGAATGTATTTTACCTAGGAATAAACATCTATAATTGTTTGCTTATTAAAATTATTCTCACTGGCCTAATCATCTAATAATTCTCTCCATTTTTGTTTAAGTTTACTAGACTCGGGAGGATATATATCACCCTCCTCGTTCCGGCCTATAACTTGGAACTATCCCGGAAATATATCATCACTCTATAGCCATTGGGGCCATTTATACTATAGAGCTTGCTAGCAAGCACCAATATTGTTAACATTTCTCACTTTGTGATTTCCAAATTCCAATCTACACTTCTAGCCCGTCCTTTTATTTAATTGGAATGCGATGCATAATTGAGGTTTGTGGAAGTGATGTGAAATGCTAATATATTATTGAAGATCACCCACCAAAGACTCGCTTGCGTTTCAAATTTGAATAATGGTTTTCACTTTTGGTGTGAATGTATCTTCCATACCCTTTGTGTTAAGTTAGGTGAGTTGACACCCCACCCTATCTTCATTGAGTATTGGCCAACTGAGGGAGGCTTATTTGGTAGTTTAAAGACCATTTTGTCTCTTTTGTGGAAACTTTGCGGAAGCAAGATTTCGCACGCTAAGACCATCTTGGCAACAATCCTCAATGATTTTCTGCTCATTTTGGGTAATCCCTTTCAGTTCCTTTTGGTAACGTTACATGCATCAAGCTGAGTTCCTCTATAAAATCAAGGTCAATCAAATCAATCCCATTCTTTAATTTACCTTATCATCTTATGTGTGTTCAGTAAGATATATGTAATTATGTGCTATATAAAGATCAAGACCATAGCCTACGGGAGAGTTCCATCTAATCAAATGCACATACCCATTAAAACTAATGTGTTCCTGGGGAAGGCATTATTTTCCTTAATGTGATTACGTATCATAAGATAATGCGAGATTCTTCTATGTTTAAGTTTATTGACAAAAGGGTCGCTTCCGTCAATCACATCATGTTCAACAAAGTTGCTCCTTCAAACTTGTATGCACTGTCAAGTGTCTTCAATTAATTGTGTTGTTAATCCTCCACCCAGGTCCCATACAAAATTAATCATGTTACCGCCAAAGACCCCTGAAACCAGAAACGCCCCAAAAACAGTATCTCGAAATATGACTGGATGGCTGATGTTATCATTATATAAGGCGGCAAGCCCAATTGAGAGAGTGTAGGTTGGTTTGTAATAAGATCGAGGGTTGATGTATTGTCTAAAAAGTAAATAATTTGGATTCAAGCATTTCGGGGTTATATACCCTTTAGTTCTCTTTGTTCCAAGTAAAGTGAGACTTATTCTCCAACACCCTCCTCAAGTCCAACTGGAGGCCCAGTTGTAACTTGCTTTCAATCTGATCTATTATTCTTTTGGTTTGTACTCATATTTTTAGTCTCGCAGGTCTCAGGTCTATTTTTTTAATTGTCAAGTCTTGTGCCATTTTTTTAGTCCTAGAGGCCTTGGTTTTTTTTGCAGCCTTTTTTTATGGGCTCTTATACAATATTATCATTATGGGCGTTGCTTTTTACACCATAATTTTTTCTCATACATCACAAATTTTTTAAAAACATTTGAATATCCATAAAATACCCTTCCTATCTTAATACACCCCGTAACCTATATTCAGAAATATATTACTCCCTCCCTTCTTCTTCCTTTTTCCCTCTTCTCCTTCCTCACCCTCACCGATTCTTCACCTTTCTCTGACGCCACCTCCAGAGACACACAAATGGAGGACATTTATCTTCCAAAGTTTATTCCAATTTAGATGCAAGTCTCTTGAGGCCTTTCTTGGCCCGGTGGCCTTACTGGACTAGATCTAATAAGGTGATCCATGCAAATTTCACTTTGAAGGATCCACCCTTTGCTCCATTCACAAGAGCCGATCTTCTCTGTTGAAGTTTGTCATCCCTAATTCCGTGATTTGAACAACTTCATATGGAAGGAAAACTTCATGGATTAACTGTCTATTCCAGCACTTTAAATCTGGGTCAATAATCTTTGACTCAATAGCCTCTGACTGTTGTGTTTTCTTCTTGATCATACATTGCATGGAGCCTCTGGAGGTGGCGTGGAAGAATAGGTGGAGGTGAAGAGGGAGAAGAGGAAAAAAGGAAGAAGAGGGAAGGGGAGGGGAGGGGTGTGTTTCTGAATATAAGTTATGAGGTGTATTAAGATAGTTGAGGGTATTTTAGGGATATTCAAATATTTTTAAAAAATTTGTGGTGTATGAGAAAATATTGTGGTGTTAAAAACAACACCTTATCATTATAGCTAATACCCAGTTGAGAGAGTCCGGGTTGGTTATATATATTAAGCCTGGAAGTTGTCATATTGTCCAAAAAGTCTAGACAATTCGGACTCAAGCATTTCCAGCTTATATACGCTTTAGTTCTCTTTGTTCCAAGCAAAGTGAGACTTATTCTCCAACAACTAATTCGGGAGAAGATAGTGCAGAGGCATAAGAGGAAGGAAAGGAGTTGGTTATGACTGTTGAGGAGAATCAAATAGGAAAATATGACTGCCCTACCTTTATCTTGACGAAAAAGGAAGAAACTAGGATTATGAGGCCATGGCGGAGTGGAGTGGTTGTAAAGCTGTTGAGGAAGATGATTGGTTTCAAAGCTTTGGAAACAAGGCTAAAGCAAATGTCGGTAAGGAAATGGGTCATCAACATCATTGATTTGGGGAATGAATATTTTCTTGTGACTTTCTCTCATAAGGAATATCAGACAAAGGCCTTAGTGGAAGGACCTTGGTTAATCTATGACCACTACATGACAGTGGGGGATTGGAGTCCAAACTTTCATCCATCCAGTGAATCCATTAAAAAGGTGTGGGTCAGGTTTTATGGGTTGTCTATAAAATACTATGATGCAAAGGTTTTACACTTCATTAGAAACAGGATTGGAAGAACGATTAGGGTTGTTAAAAATACACTGTTTTAGGCGAGGGGAAATTAGTATGCGAGGTTGTGTGTGGAAGTTGATATAACAAAGCCTATGCTTTCCATGTTCGAGATTAAGGAACGATACTACAAGGTGTAGTATGAAGGTTTGCATCTTCTATGTCTGAATTATGGCAAGTTTGGCCATTATATGGAAGGATACCCAGACAAAGCCAATGTAGGAAACTAGAATGGGCATGTTTTTGCAGAGGTTGATGTGAAAGGAAGATGAAGAAGAAAGAAGTTCCGGTGGTAGGCTTCGGAGAAAGGACGGCGGCAGAGAAGGTGTAGGGGGTCCTAAAAACTCGGGATCTCGTTTCCTTTTACTGCAAAATGATGATGTTGTTATAAATGTGGATTTGAATTCTGATTTTGCTTATATATTATCGCTAAATAATGGTGTGAATGGGGATAATTTTTCCGCACTTAAAGGACGTATAAAACACAACAATAAGTATGAAAACCTGGTGAATAATTCTGCTGGGAAAAGGCCAAATGGTGAAGGATCCAAGAGGGCGGAAATGAAAGAGGTTTTAAAGAGGAATGAAATCAAAGAAGGAAATGGTTGCTAAAGATTTCCAGTATTTACATTTTAAGTTCCAATATAATGATGGGTTGGAGTAAATTTTTACTCCGGTGTTGCTAGTCTTCTTGAGAATTCTGGAAGCCGGCTATGGGTTGATTCGAAGTTTTTTTCCGATAATAATCAAGAGATATGGTTGGTTGCCGAAGATTTTAATGATATTGCTTTTACGAATAAAAAAAGGGAGCAACTGCTAATCAAAGGAAGTGCACTACTTTCTTTGATAGGATCAATGCATGTGAATTGATGGATTTATAGGTTCTATATTTACTTGGAGGAGGCCTCTGTTGAATGGTTATTCTCGTTTTTTCAAAGGCTATAAAAAGTTATATTTAATGATCGATGGAGATTAGGCTTCCAGATGTGATCGTGAGAGTCCTCCCTGGAGTGGATTTTTCGAATCATCATCCTCTTCCTATTTCGTTGAATGAAATGTCAGCTCGACTCTCTCCTCAGTCCTTTAGATTTGAGAGTGTCTGGTTGACTCACAAGTCTTTCAAATAGACTATAAGAAGCTATCAGTGCATGAATAATAAGGTGCATCAAAATCTTAATGTAGTGGAAGATATTTAAAGGTATAGAACACTCATAAATTTGGGAGCATCAAGAAACAGAAGTGAGATCTGCTTGCCAGGCTTGGGGGAATCTAGGAGAAGTTCTCTGAGGATAATTCTTATCAATTTTTGTCTTGGGTTGAATAGAATCTTCAAAATGAGCTCAATACGGTTCTTCTCTATCAAAAGGGGCTAAGTTGTTAAATGATGGGGACCATAACACAAGGTTTTATCACTTGAATGTGCTTAATAGGCGTTGACTTTAGGGGTGTGCAGAACCCGGCCCGGCCTACCAACCCATCCCAACCCGAAGTGTTCAGGCTGGGTCAGACCCTAACCCGCAGTGTAAAGGGGATGAACCCGTGTCCCATTATATGACCCGAGGTCGGGTTAAGGACAGGTTCGGGTTGACCTTAGGGTCACCCGGCCCGGCCCGATTACTAAATCTTGTCCCTTTTTCCCCAGGCACCTCCCACTCCCATTCTCTTCTCACTCACGAATGATTTAGATTCTAGGTTACTTGCTCACATTCCCTATCAACTATCCCTACCACCGCTCCCCTAATCTTACCTTCCACGGCGCCTGGTCACCATCCCACACAGTTACCCACGAATCCCAGTTTCACTCAGTAACTCAAGCATCGCATTTCAAGCCATCAAGGATCTTTGCGCGCGACCTTCTTCTCCTGTCAGGTCTCCGCCGCGCGCCACCACACTTCACCCACATGAAGGCCGCCCCTGTTCTGCGCGCAGTCGCTCAGTTCCCTCTATCTCGGTCGCGCGCACAGTTCCCATCTCTATCACTCCTTTTGGTCTTTTGCATTTATCCCTGTTATGAATGTAGTGCATGTTATATTGTACTGCCTGTACTGCATCTGCCTAGGTTTTTGCTATTGTTTTTGTTTATGGGGATAATAATCTTGACAACGATTTGATATATTGCAGTAGATACATAGGTAGTTTTGTGTTGTTTATGGTTTTGTGTTTAGTCCTTTTTATTGATTTTAGTTATTTTGTAGTATCTAAAATTCTCAACTTTAGGTATTTTGTGTAATCTGGCTTTATATCTTCTGGTCCTTTTCTTGGTACATTGTTATCTTTTTTTTTATCAGCTGGTACATTGTTATCTGGTTTCCCTTTTCTATACGTTATACTCACTGCCATGATGAAGTTTATAGCAGAACACTTGAGGAGAAAGAACATTGCCATGAGTTTTAGTAGTTAATTAACTATGTGAATGAGAGAAACACCTTGTTGCAAAAGTGAAAAGTGAATCAAGGAGAGTGCAGTTATTTCTTGATTCGGTTAGTATTAGTTGATATCTTGTAATTAGATTAGGAAATAGAATATACAACTTCTGTAAATAGATGTGTCAATCCCTAAAACTAAATAGATGTAAGATTGAAGTGTAACTCTTGGACAATGGTTAGCAGGCTGCAAATGATTGTGTTTGGAGCCTGTTGCATATGATTTTTTCACTCAATTTCTGTATGAAGAAGAAATCTGTAACTCTTTTCAATTTCGAGTCAACCCGGTCCCGTCCCATCTTGGCCCGGCCGCATATGATCCAGTTCCTTCGGGTCTAGGGACGGGTTCGGGTTCAAAGAATTGGCCCCATCAACATTTAGGGCCGGGTGAGTGACAAGCCTAACCCGTCCCAACCCGTCCCACACTCACCCCTAGTTGACGTAATAAAATTCTTATGCTCTATAACACATAAGGTGTTTGGGTGGATGAAGAGATGCATCTCAAAGCCATGGTTAATTCTTTCTATCATGATATTTTTCAGGAATACAGTGAGGTGACCGAATGGTTTCCAACTATGTATTCATATCCTAGATTTTCTCAAACGAATTTAGATATTTTGAGCAGTTATATTGAAGAGGATGAAGTCAAGCAAACAATCTTTGGCAATGATACTTGGAAGGCTCTAGGTCCGGATGGTTTTCCAACGGGCTTCTTTCAGAGCTCTTGAGAATTAGTGGTTCCTACTCTTTGCCAATTAGTGAGACATGTTTGGTCTCATTCGGAAAAAGTTAAAGAGGTGAATGCTACAGATATTTGCCTTATTTCGAAGGTCTCTAAATCAGAGTATGTGAATCAGTTTCGACTAATCTCTTTGAAATCCTTTATGTTTGAAATTATCTCCCTTTTTCAAACAAGCTTTATTCCTCATAGGAGTATTCATGAAAACATCATCATTGCTCAAGAAATGTTGCATAGCATGAATCAAATGAGAGGGAAGACAAGATTTTTTGCGATTAAAGTAGACTTAGCTAAAGCCTATGATAGGCTCAGCTGGTCATTTATTCATAGGGTTCTTATGGAAGTAGGGTTCCCTCAGGTTCTAATTGATTTCATCATGCAATGCATTACTAGTGTGAAGACAAGCGCCTTGTGGAATGGGAGTAGATTGGAGTATTTTTACTTGGAGCGAAGGACTAGGTAAGCTGACCTAATGTCTCCTTATATTTTTGTTCTTTGCATGGCTAAGCTCTTTCATCTGATCACTCAAGAAGTGGAAGGAAGAAATTGGAAACCTATGAGGGCAAGGACGAGTGGGTCGCTTGTTTCCCATCGTATGTTTGCGTATTTTTTAGTTTGGGAAAGCTAGTATTATTCAAATGCAGTGTGTTAATGTGGTTCTAGAAAAGTTTTTCTGATTATTGTGGCAACATATCGTCAATGAGAAGACTACCATATATTTTTTCTACAAATGTGGATTTTCACACTAGAAAATTGTTAGTCCAATAGTCCGAATTTCGAGAATCTATTTCTTTGGGCAAGTATCTGGGTGTCCCATTATTAGGAAGATCTCTTCGTATAGATGATTTACACTATCTTGTGGAGAATATGAGAGTGAAACTATCAGGATGGAAGGCTAGACAATTATCCTTTGATGGAAGGATTACTTTGTCTAAGGAAGTCTTGGAGGCGGTTCCTATTTATCCTATGATGACAACTTTTATTCCTAAGGGTTGTCTCAATGAGATCCAACGATTGCGACGAGCCTTTATTTGGGGGATGAGGATATAGTCGTAAAGATCATATGGTGGGTTGGGAAAGGATAATTCGGCCAAAGCATCTTGTGGGGCTTGCTATTCGTAATTTGCATGCTATGAAAAAGGCCTGCATGTTGAAGTTAGTGTGGTCTCTGCATACAGGTCTTTGGCGTCAGGTATTATATGCGAGGTATGGTAGAGGTGCTTTTGATAGGGATGAATTGGTAGTCAAAAATGTTGTTTCTCATTTGTGGAGAAGCCTAGCCAAGTTATGGTCAGTCTTTAAATCCTTTGAGACGTGGTCTATAGGACATGGGAGGTAGGTACATGTCTGGATGGATTGTTGGATTGACTTGGGTATTAGGCTTTAGAATTTGGACTTGCAAGTCCCAAGTAGATGGTTGACTGGAGAGTTTGTGAAATGGTTGATGAGCAAGATGCTTGGAACTCGAAACTTCTATAGGGATTGCTTCCTATGACGATAATGCAACGTTTGAGAGCTGGACTGCCTCCTACTCCTCAAAAATGGCAAAGATGTCATATTGCAGCCGGGGGGATAAGATGGGAGTGTTCTCGGTGTCAAGTGCATATAAGCTCCTGTAGGGTTACATCAAAATGAAGAGGAGGATATCTGGAGAAAGGTTTGGAAGTTGGAGGTTCTATCGAGGATACAGTATTTTATTTGGTGGATGGCACACAGGAGACTAATTACTAACTAGAAGAAACACCAATGGGGATTGGGCTCGTCCCCATGTCACCTTTGCCAATCTGAAGTAGAAATAGTTTTACATGTTATGAGAGATTGTCTTTTCACAGTTTTTGTTTGGAACCACCTGGTGGGAATTGATCATAGGAGCAATTTCTTTTATGGCAATTTACAGCAATGAGTGTAGGAGAATTTTATTTTGACTAGCAATAGGGCACATCGACCTTCATGATATCAAGTCTGGGCAACCACGTGCTACCTGCTATGGACATGGCGTAATAGGCATCATCATGACAATAAAGTTGTGTGTTTTCTAAAGTTGTGATCAGTGGCAGTACAACATGTTTTGAACTATAGGCATATTGACGCAAATTACGTGCATCTGCAAAATACCTTTTCTTCATGCGTGGATATTAGGTGGTGTGCACCTAAGTTAGGTTGGGTATGCATTAATACTGATGGGGCAGCTAAAGTTGACTTTGGTAGAGCGGGGTGTGGTGGTCTCTTTCGTGGGGCAAATGGTATGTGGATATGTGGGTTTTCAAAACATTTAGAAAGAACTACAATTTACATGGCTGAGTTATGGGAAGCATATGAAGGTCTTCGGTTGGCCAAGAATAAAGGTTTCAAAGAGGTGCGGGAGCTTCATATAGATTCAGCGGTGGTCGCTAACTACATTAAGGGTAACGACAAGGGAAGCTTAAGTGGGTGGAGTTTGGTGGCTCAAATTCATTGATTGCTAAATTTCCGGTTGGGATGTTCGTCTTCTAATATTTATAGAGATGCCAATAAGACTGCAAATGTTCTAGTAATTTGGGATGTGAATTTGGTAGCCAAATGGTTATTTATGAGCACCCTCCTATGCAAGTGATTCAGGTGTTAGTTTCTGATTTTATGGGGTCTCTAACCCACATTTGCTTCCATATACCCCGTTATTCACCAAAAAAATGAATGCATTACTTTTCTTTTCACCACAGAGAGGAGCAAATTAATGTCACAAAATTCATCCAAATAAGTTACAACAAATTATACATATTCATGTTTTCATCTTTTGAAATAGAGGTGTAAATGAGTCAACATATTTTTTTAATTATTCCATTTTGGCTCATTAAAATACTAGATCATGTTTACTTATCTAGTTGAACAAATAAAGTCAAGTTAAAAGTTATGCTCAATTATTTAAAAGATCCATACAAGTTCAAGCTTTGTATGTTGTACATTAATAGCTTGTGAATAGCTTGTGAGGTGGGTATGTGGGCCTCAGACCATGGACCGGCCCGCATAACCCGTGGTTCGCGCTAATCTAGACATGTAAAATTATGATCCATTTAATTACGGGTTTTTGCGAGTTGGTCCTCAAAACCTGCAAGTTAACCCGTTTATTCATACACAAATTAATTAAATTTAAAAAAAAAATATCATGCTGTTATTTATAGTAAAACAATTTTAAAGCTTTATTTTAGTCAAAGCAATATCTTTAAAAAAAAGTATGCTCTTATTTATAAGAAAAAAAAAAGTTTCCAAAATTTCTATTTTAAAATTTTATTTTAGTAAAAAAAAATTCTTTTAATAAAAAACGCATGTGGGTCCTCCTGTGAATCAACCCGTTTAACCCACAGGTCTATGTGGACTTATTAAATATGAGCCCGTTTAAAAGCGTTCCTATACGGGTTGGTTCGTTTAAACCGCAAACTAATGTGGACTGATACGAATCGATCTGCATATCCACTTATATGTGTATGTGTGTATTATTTAGAGAATAATGATCGGAAATTGTGAATTATGTATATAATTTAAAATGTATTATTATGTTTTTTAAATAATTTTTATACATCACAGAGTTTAAATACAGTTTAATGGGTTTTTTACATTAGCAAATAAAGGTGATCATCATACTTACTAAAATATCTTATTCCATCTAATAAAAAAAAATATCTTATTCCAAACCAAAAAAATTAATCAATTTTAAAGCATAATATAACATTATATATATCATTCATTGATAATATGAATATTTTCACACATTATATCATTCGTTGATAATATGAATATTTTCACACATTAATTCATACACTGATTTTGTGGAATGAATGAATTAATTCCTGAAATTTAATACTAAAAAAGTGGTATATTTTAATATGTAAACTGTAAATAACATTAATTTTTTTCGAGTTTCTGCTTTATCTAAATCCAAATACTATATATAGAAACAAATTTTATCTGCTTTGTTGTCGTACACGTGTAGATAAAATTTCTTAACATAAAAAATGTTGTAGTTTTCATCTATTAGGAAGAAGAACACCACAGCGAATTGCTGAATTGGACATTGCAAAAATTCATTCGGTTAATAACCTTCCATATGCAACAAAGTCAGATTCAAAATCATCTCAAATTTCGCTTCTTCAAAATTTCCTCACTTATTATCATAACAAAAAAAGAAATAATCTCATACTGATAACTCGGTAAAAAATGAAAATATACAGGAAAAATAGCAAAATTTAATTCCGCAAATACAAATACTTTTTATCTCAATTTCTGTTTTATTTTACTATTCCCAATCCCCTCTGCAAGCTCCATTAAGGATTCCTTTACTAAATAGAAATTTGTTATCCCACTTTTTTATTCATTTTTTATTTCCCTCAACTCATTTTTTGATGCATAAATTAAAATCTCATATTTCATTCATATATCAAAATATGAGTAGAGAAAGATAAAGAAATAGGACAATAGATTTGTATTTCCCTCGAATAAATATATGTTGTCCCATTTTATTTTCCACTAGAGTGTGTTTAGGCATTGAAAAAAAAAACACAAGATATAATTGAAGAGTTTAATTACTATACACTTTCAGTGTAAAGTTTTTTTACATTGACAACCAATCAAAAATCATGGTGTGTGTAACTTTTAAGGTAGTTAGGATAAGAGTCAAACACTTTAATTTATGTGGCATATTCCGATTGGTTGTCTGTGTAAAAAATCTTTACACTGACAGTATATACCAATTAAATCCATAATTGAAACCTTGTAAGTTGTAAGACTCCAAGCTATACTTATCCACTATTCTATTAACCACGTTTATTCTAATATACTCGGAAACATTTACATAATGTACTATTTAGTATTTACCCGAAATTGTAGCCACTACTGAAGGCCTATATATATATATAGATTCCAACCCCGCGGCTCAAACACCAAACACCAACCCCCCACCCCAATATAAGGTTAAAGGTTTTTGTTTTTTTGTTTTAGCTTTAGCGTGGTGTGTGCACCCCTTTTTCTTTCTGTTTGTAGGGACGTAACGTAAGAGCAGAGCCATGGGTTCAATGGGCACCACACCAGAGGTTAAACATGGGGGGGTTAACTTCTCAACCCAGAGAGGGTTTCAAAAGAAACTCAAATCTGGATTGAAAGAAACGTTCTTCCCTGATGATCCCTTCAGGCAGTTTAAGAATGAGGAGAAACCATTGCGTAGGGTCATCAAAGGGGTGCAATACTTCGTCCCTATCTTTGAATGGCTTCCCATTTATACTTGGCGCTTATTTTGTTCTGACTTAATCGCTGGTCTCACCATCACAAGTCTTGCCATCCCTCAAGGCATTAGTTATGCCAAACTTGCAAACCTTCCTCCCCTTGTTGGCCTTTGTAAGAAACTTCATTTCATTTATTTGATACTCCAATTTTCTTTTCAACTCTCTTCTATATGCACATTATTATTTTTACAACTTTTCTTTTCAATTCTTTTATGTATGTTATTTTTTATAACATTTTAAGTCCAGGTTAACAATGTTGTTAATCAGGTATAAAAATGGTGTAGAAATTACGTGCTAATTGAAATCAGTTTTGTTTTGTTTTTGTTCTCGTGTCTTTATTAATTAATATAAGGATATCGATATATTGATATACTTCCACACTTTTCACACTATCTCCTTGCACCATTTTCTTTGCGTAGAGATTGATCCTGCACATAATTAAATTCACACCTATGGTGCCAGCAGGGGTTGAGTTGTTGTGAATGTTAGACAATATATGCAACTATATATCATTAATTCCAAATTATTTTCACAAGGACACCCAAAAAGCACAAAAACCTGATTACAGAATATGTGAAGGGGCCTAGACATAATGTAATTGATTATGAAAAATACTTTTGTAACTAGTATTGATAGGCCATACTATTAGATAAGAAAGAAAGGAGTAAGTATAGTTTAGAAAGGGTACCTCTGATTATAGATGTGAGCCAAATGAAGGGTGTAGTTTGTAAAGGAAGAGAGATTTTTGTTTTGTAACCTTGTACTACTTTTAAAATCTAGCCTCAAGCAAATGATTGTGTGGATGCCTTCAACCCTTCCTAGAAGGTGGGAAGGGTTTCTACTGTGATGTTCTAGCTAGCTAGATTATATTAATAAAACTTACACTTATTGAAAAAAAAAAAGTTTAAATGAATTTTGATAATACACACACATGGCTGTGTGTGTGTATATCTGGGTAGATATTTAGTTTCTTAACATTGTCCTTTCTAAGGTTATGTAGCTAATTAATTCATGAACAGAAGATCATGCATATAAGAATAGATTTGATTAGATGTTAATTTGGTGATTTTATATATCAGATTCCAGCTTTGTCCCACCTTTAGTGTATGCTGTTTTTGGGAGCTCTAGGCACATGGCAGTGGGGACGATAGCAGCAGCATCGTTGCTTATAGGCCAAACTATTTCAAGCGTGGTAGACCCAGAAAAAGATCCACAGCTGTATCTTCATTTGATTTTTACAACTACTTTTGTCACTGGCGTCTTCCAGGCTTGTTTGGGTATTTTCAGGTAAGGAAATTAAATTAGAGAAAGAGATAAATAAGAAGTCATTTTCCTTAAACCACATGATGAGATCATGTGCTGAAAAGTGAGTGGGTTTGGATTTGTTTCACATCAAGAAAGTGAAGAAAAAAACAAAAAAGAAAAGTAGCTAAGCTAATGGAACTAGTTATTGTTTTTAATTGGATATAAATTCTCTACCTTTTGTACGGAATGAATATCTTCTGTTCTATTTTTTTGTCACATTTTTTATCTCCCATCAATGATAATTTGTCACTTAATAAAATAAAATCATAATTCATTAACACTTACGCATATCCTCAGATTTTGATTGGTGGGGGACATCGAAACACTATTTTTTAAAATAGTAGAATTTTATTCACCTTTCGCGCAAGAAATATAAAGTGTCTTTCCTCTCACATAAATGTTGGTCTGCTTAACTTATTTTGATGCATTCCATTTTTATTTTACGTTTGTGTAGTTGATGCTGAGAATGAGAAAACATTAACCTTGCAGGTTGGGGATATTGGTGGATTTCTTTTCCCATTCTACCATCACTGGCTTCATGGGAGGGACAGCAATAATTCTCATCCTCCAACAACTGAAGGGCATTTTCGGCATGAAACATTTTTCAACCAAAACGAACGTTGTAGATGTTGTGAAGGGCATCCTCGCCAATAAACATGAGGTGAGTATCGACAAATCTGTTTTGGACCTTTTTATTGCTTATTTGCGCTTTTGCAGCAACTTTTTTTTTTTAAGATTTAATGGTAAAATGTATAAGAGTTTAATTTATATGTATGTCAGTATAAAGTACCCTTTATTTTTTTATAAGAGTATAAATATTCATAGAAATTTTTGAAGGAGAGAATATTATTAGAATTTAATTGATATATACGGTTGGTATAAAGATTTTTTATAATGTCAACTAGTCAAAAATTGACACATCATTCAAAATATTTAACTCTTATCTTAACTATCTTAAAAGTCACTCATATCATGATTTCTGATTTTTTGACAATGTAAAAAACTTTAACTTTACATTCACAGTGCATATATAACAATTAAATTCATATTATTATTATTATTATGATTATTATTATTATTATTATTATTATTATCAATTACTTGTTAATATTTTACATATGTCCTAATTAATTGAAAATACAATTACAAAAATGACTTGTTATATTTATATTTCATTTAAATCCTAAAATATTTACCTGTCTACAGAAGATGTGAGAAATCATGGAAAAGTAACGTGGGTGTGTTTCTTTTTTACTTATTATTTAACAGATACGGTGGGAAACCACAGTTCTTGGTTTGATCTTCATCATTTTCCTGCAATTTACCAGGTATCTGGTGAGTGCTCTCTTCGGCAGTTATAGTCATTCTCAACTTTCGCTTAATTTTGCAAATAAGAACAAAGAAATGTGGCGTTAGAAGACTTTAGTGCGCCACTTAAACTTGTGGACTACCACTTCAGGATTTGGATGTCCTCAATGACAATTATAGCCCGAGTAATAATTGAAAAGTCACATTAAAGAGAAAAAAATGTATAGCAAGAAGATTTCTCTAAGCTATAGTACTTTGTATTAGTTTGACCAAGTTATTGATATTTGTTAACTTAATATGTGCATAAAAGTAATTCTAACGAGTTTCCCTTTTCAATATAATCTTTCAGAGGAATAAGAGACCAAAACTCTTTTGGGTATCAGCTATAGCTCCAATGACGACTGTAATAGTTGCTGCCGTTTTTGTGTACCTCGTTAAGGGTCAAAATCATGGAATTCAAACCGTGAGTTACAATTAGTCTTTTTCAGTTACTAAGATTCTTGCGTACTATGTATATACCACATTTTTGTTTTGTTCTTATACATGAAGTTTAATATAGGTGGGCCATTTAGATAAAGGATTAAATCCTTTGTCCATCAAGTATTTGAACTTTGACAGTAAATATTTATCAGCAGTGCTGCAAGCTGGCCTTATCACAGGAGTTTTGTCATTGGCTGTAAGAAACTACAATCTCTATAAATCTATTTATTGGATTCAAATCTCTTGTCCCTTTTTTTTGTCTTCTTTCTTGTCTCTTTAAGTGTTTATATGTTGACAACTTATTTAAAAAAAAATTAACAACAAAGAGAAAAGTTATTGGCTTATTGCCAATTAGGAGAAACAGATTTTTTTTCCGAGTTGTCAT
This sequence comes from Ammopiptanthus mongolicus, assembly GCA_039655645.1. NCBI lineage: Eukaryota > Viridiplantae > Streptophyta > Magnoliopsida > Fabales > Fabaceae > Ammopiptanthus > Ammopiptanthus mongolicus. The sequence continues at coordinate 86,663,077 of CM077349.1, read as the reverse complement.
TATTTAATTAAACAGAGATATTCAAATATTTCTATTTGTTTGTCACCATGATCAATATTTTATCAATGAATTTAAATTTTTTTGTATGTAGGAAGGAATAGCAATAGGAAGAAGCTTTTCTGTTACTGATAATACACCCCATGATGGGAACAAAGAGATGATAGCTTTCGGCCTTATGAACTTATTTGGTTCTTTCACTTCATGTTACCTGACTAGTGGTAAACTTTTCTTCACACATATACTTACAAAACATTAATAATTATTTTACACTAAAAAATCTTTTGACTTAATTTTCCATTATTAAGAAAAAAAAGTAGTGTTTGTGCTAATATATTAATTTGGTCCCAAAAAAAATCTATTTTGTAGGACCATTTTCCAAAACGGCTGTGAATTACAATGCAGGGTGTAAGACAGCCATGTCCAATGTAGTACAGGCAATCCTGATGGCACTCACACTACAGTTTTTGGCACCACTATTTGGCTACACCCCTCTTGTTGCTCTATCAGCTATTATTATATCAGCCATGCTGGGGCTGATTAATTATACCGAAGTTATCCATCTCTTTAAAGTTGACAAATTTGATTTTGTTATTTGCATGGCTGCCTTCTTTGGAGTCACCTTTGTAAGCATGGATGTTGGCCTCATGATGTCTGTGAGTACTCCAGTTTTTTCAACTTCTCTGTTCAGCTAGTTGTTTTTTATTTTGAATTTAATTTTGATACAACGTTAATATAAAAACATTTTATAGGATTTAGTTGATTATGTATTAATTGTCAATATAAAGATTTTTTATACCGTCAATTAATCATAAATTGTCATATCATTAAAAATGATTGACTCATATCATAGCTACCTTAGTCACACATAGGATGATTTGTGATTAGTTGTTATAAAAAACTTTACATTGAAAATGTATCAAAATTAAACTTTATTTTATATTGTTATTTAATGATTTGTTATTATATTATATATATATATATATATATATATATATATTATTTAATGAATCAAAACTTATATAATGTTAAAGTTATGCAACAACATCTGACTTAATTATTCTTTCTGCAATCAAGGTTGGACTCAGTGTGCTTAGAGCACTCTTATATGTGGCTAGACCTGCGACATGCGAGCTTGGAAAGTTACCTGACTTAGGTTTATATCGAGATGTTGAGCAATATAGTGCTTCAACATTCCCAGGAGTTCAAATTATACAACTTGGTTCCCCCATTTACTTTGCGAATTCTATCTACGTCAAAGAAAGGTAAGTTTTGGACTCACTTATTAATACTCATAGACAATCCTTGATACATCCCAACTGAACAATCTAAAATTTCTAAAAATTTACATAGGATTATGAGGTATATTCGAAGTGAACAAGACAAGAGTGGAGATATTGTTGAGCACATCATACTCGATTTGTCAGGTAAAAGATAGAAAACTCTTCACAGTAATGTGGAGAATTCTCTCTTAGATTATTAGTTTTATATATATATGAATTTTTTATGGTTATATTATACTCATGCATATGATATAATGTTTTCCTTGATTTTATATATGCTTATACAGGAGTGACATCAATTGACACAACTGCTATTGAAGGATTATTGGAGATAAATAGAACATTGGAAAAGAATGGAATTCAGGTATAGTTATGGATTTCAAGTATTATAATTGGACTAGATATCCTACTAGTTGATTTATGTAAATAGATCATTACTCAAAGAAGTTTAAGTGATTTGTGTTTGTTTTTTTTTCTCATGTTATGTAGATGTCGTTAGTAAATCCAAGGCTGGAGGTTATGGAGAAGCTGATAGCATCCAAGTTTGTTGACAAGATTGGGAAGGAGTCGTTCTATCTAACATTGGATGATGCAGTGAGAGCAAGTCAATATTCACTTCGTACATTGAAGACAACTAGTACTCATGAAGTGACAGTTCAAGAAAATAACTATCATGCTTAGTATAGCAAACAAAATCAGCTTGTCAATATATATATAGCCTAATGTTTGGAAATGCTAAAATAGTTTCCCTTCCCTCTCTACGTGATTGATAAGCAATGAAGGAAAGATAAATAAATAATATCAAGAATTTTAAAGTGGAAAAGCTCTCTTAATGTGAAAGGTCAAATAGGTGGGATTATAAGATCCAAATATATTAAAGTCTCCACTATAAAGTATTTACAATAATTCTCTTAACACAAGAGTTTCTCTCAATTTCATCCAACTAAGATGGGATATGTTGTCGATAAAACACACGTAGGTGCATGTATCGATATCGTTTTCAAATAATAAAAAACAAGTAGAGTATCATTTCCAAGATTGAGTAATTTTCCCGAAATAAAATTATCTAAGCAGTCGAATTGATTGAGAATTTAAGAAATTAACTTGCAAGTAAATGAAAGCAATGATAAAAAGATAGACAACCAATAAGAGAAAACTTTAGGGATCCGATTTCACGTTGGTCGCTCCGATTTGGTTCAATTGTTACTAAACTTCCTAATATTCTCTTAACCCTTTTGCTAACGAAGAACCGTAACTGTTACTCAATAGTCTTTTCCAAGCATTGAAGAAAATATTAATTCTCTAATTACTAATTCATTGTATTCCTATGTGAATTATCCAATTGGAAATTTAGTAAGATTGATTGTTCTTTTTCAAAGCTGGCTACACAGGGCATACGATATATTCCTCTCTGCATATACCCTATGGATTTGATCTTTGCACCCTAGACACATAAATCACCTCCCAGACTCATATTTTTTAGCCAATCATCTAATTAATGATCAATTAATTAGAAACATTACCAAGAATAAAACGCTAAATGAAAAGATAAAGGAAATCAAGAATCCAATATAAAATCACCAAACCATTATTACTTGGTTACATCAACACCCTGGAATAAGTCTTTTAGATTGTAATGATTAATAACCACTGAGAACATAGAAATACATAATTCAAGAACAAGAAGAAAATGGAATGACACTAGGAACCCTTGCGTCTTCCTCTGTCCACCTCTCTAAAAGTCTCCTTTTCCGCACAGAAATATGAGAATTTATACTTTTAGGTCACGGGATCTATGTTGGGCCCAACGTCCAGCACTGACAACACAGAAGACGACATCTTCACACCAGTAGATGGTGCCCTGTGCCCAAGACTAATTGGCGGCAAGCGTCTAGGGATGGCGCCTAGCACTAGTGTGTCCAAGGGCAAGTCTATTTTTTTCTAGTTCCAGCGCCTAACACCGCACAAGTGACACCATCGTTGGTTATACAACAACTCTTCCACTCTTTTTTTGTCCTTATCTTCAACTCTTCATGTGTCATGCATGCTCCATTCATGTCCTCACTAAATCCCTACCATCGCAAAATGACTAAAATGAGATTAATAAATTGAAATCGATCTTAAACAAAATTATCATAACTCAAAGAAATGAATTGAATTAACTAAAATGATAACACAAAGTTTTCTTCTGGTTAAACAAGGTTAGAACTTGATTTTAGATGTCAAATTTACTAAAAAATTCCCAAAAAAAACAAATAATCTAGCAAACTATCAATATACAATATCAAACACAACTCCCGCCAACTATATATGGTAGAAATCTAGAATTAAGAGTCTCCCTTATCACTCTCTTAAGAAGGATTACAAAGACTCTCAAATAAAGTACTCTCACTCCTGGAGATGGACTACATGGATTAGATTTAGATGTCTCAATTCTTCACAAGCTCCAGCACAAAGCCTGTTTTGAAAATTCTTTTGAAAGCAATAGAAGCCCAATTGGTATACCCTGAGACCATGCCCTTCGTATTATAAAACTAAATAAGTAGTCCGTACAATGTTTTAATATATGTATTAAATTATTTAATATGTACTTAATTATTATTTATTAACTATATATTTTAATATATGTATAAATTATAATTTGACTTGTCAAAATATATATATATATATATATATATATATATATAATTTGAGATGATATATATACCTTATATTAAAAATGTAAACTATTTAATTAGTTCATATTTAATATTTAAAAAAGATAGATATACAATATTTAAAATTTATAAAGTTCTTAGATTAGTCAAATTATGTATAAAAACTATATGTATTACATTTTTTATATGATGAAAATTAACTAATATTATGTTAGGATTTAATTAGATTGTACAAAGATAGTCCTGCCTTTATTAAAATAATAATAGATTGTATCGTAACTTTTAGAGGGAAAATTTTTTTTTAATAAAATAAATAATATTTAGTCAAAAAAATAAAAAAATAATAAATAAATATATTAAAATGTTGCATTATGTCTATCTTTTTTAGTAATTAATGTAGAAATAGAGAATTATCCATCCTTATATATTAAATTAGAGTCCTCATTTTTTAAAGTGATTTATCTCCACAATCCCTCCCATCTTAGTGTGCCATGTTGACCTACATCAAACAATTTTTGGTAATATTTTTATTTATTCTTTAAATGTATTTCTAAATATTTCTAATTATTAATAATATTTTTTGGATTGTCCATTAATTGTGTCACATTAATTTCCCGATTTTTTATTATTAATTGTCTCACATGAATTCTTTTTCTTGAACTACCAACCACGGTTCAATCATTTATCTCTTATTTTTGAAAATAATGTAAACATTTTGAGTAAAGATATAGGATTTAACTTGTATATATTGTCAGTATAAAATTTTTTTACATAGACAACTAATCAGAATTTATCACATAAGCTAAAACGTTTAACTCTTATCCTAACTATATTAAAAGTCACACGCACCATGATTTCTGATTGGTTGTCAGTGTAAAAAAATTTTACACTGACAATGCATAACAATTAAACTGAAAGATATATTTCAATCAAATATGAGAATCCAATATTTCCAAAAAAAAAAATTAAAAGATAGAAGATTTAATTGGTATCCACTCTTAGTGTAAATTTTTTTTATATTATCAATCAATTATAATTTGATACTTCATTAAAAATATTGGACTTTTATCCTAACTACCTTAAAAGTCATTCATACCATGATTTATGGTTGGTTGACAATGAAAAAACTTTATACTAATAGTGCATAACAATTAAACTCAAAGATATAATACTCACAACACATCATCATAGACTTATTTTATAATAAATATGAGTTTAATTTTAATATACAATGATTGTAAAGTTTTTTATATTATCAACTAATCACAAATCTTTTTATGTTTTTACGTGTACTTTTAAGTAATTTTGAAAAGAGTCAAATATTCTTATAATATAACAATTTATAATTGGTTGACCGTGTAAATTTTTTTTTTTACAGTAATAGTACATACGAATTAAATTCAATAAATATTTATAAGTAATCAACAAATATTTTCAAACTAACCTTAATATTATAAAATTTTAATTGTTATACACTGACAGTGTGAAGTTTTTTACATTATCAACCAATCACCAATCATAATATAAATCACTTTTAAGATAGTTAGGGTATGAGTCATTTTTTTATTTATTTATATGACAATTTTTGGTTGGATACTTGTTGTGTAAAAGGGTTTTACATCGTGAGTGTATATATATATATATATATATATATATATATATATATATGGCATATCTAGTGAGAGGGGTTTTTTATGTGAGAGTGAGAGGAGCAAATCTTGACCATTAAAACCATATATGTATGGTCAAGATTAAAAATTGGTTAGTGATCATGTGACCACTTAAAAAAATCATGTGACTTTATATTCTAATCTTGACCATTCATGATTTAATCCAAAGGCTAAGATTTGCTCCTCTCACTCTCATATAAAAACACTCACTTGATATATCTCCTCTATATATATATATATATATATATATATATATATATATATATATATATATATGTAAAGGAAGATAATCAACTCCATGTGATGAGGAGTTTGGTTTCCAACAAGTCTCGATTTTAATCTTGTGAATATAAAAAATAGACATTAAGAGAACTTTACCCCTTAAATGAGTCTCTGTGACTCGGCTTCGATTAATCGGCTGTAAAATGCGATTTCCGGATATCTCTGGTGTTAAACCAAAAAAAATTGGAAAATATACAAAAAAAAAAAAAAAATGTTAGCACAAGATTCTCCAGTTCAGGCGAGGTAACGGAGGCTCTTTGTTGGTCATCACCGTGTGCTTTCTTCTATGGATGACAATGGATAGGATATGGATAGGATATTATAATACTCATTTTCATATCCATGTTTTAAAATTATATCCGTACCCGGATTCATACCCGCGTGGGTAACAATTCTAATACCCGTATCCTTATCCATTTGATATCTAAATACTCATACCCGCATCCATTACCAGCACTTTAATATAAGAATTTTGTGGATGTTTAAAAATAGGATATGAAATTTTGTATTGTCAAAAGACAAAAGAGAAAAACATAAATATATAATACAAATTAGGCTATTTTTTAGTATGTTCTCATATTACAAATATATATCAAGATATATCTAAGCCTAGAAAGGTTGAACACTCGAACAATCGAAGGGAGATTGGAGAGAGACCGAGAGTGGCACTGTGGCAACAAGGATAGTCCAAGAGGAATGACATAAAATTCGAACACTATAGAACTAAAAGGAGAGTCTAGGTCCAGAATTACAACGGAACGGAATAAAGAAATTAGATAACTAGGTTTAGGCTTTTATTTTTTAAAATTTAATATTATATATAGGGCATATCTTGTGAGAGAAGTAAATCTTGACCATTAAAATCATACATGGATGATCAAGATTAAAAGTTAGTTAGCGATCATGTGGTCACTTAAAATAGTCATATGACTTTATGTTCTAATCTTAACCATTCATGTGTGATCCAAAGACTAATAATAACCTCATCTCGTTGATACGTCTCCTATATATTAATAATAACTTTTATTCAGATTAAAGTTTAGACATGTTAGAGTAACACACATACTATTATTATCTAACACATGTCAAAAACAGCCATGGCTTCCTTTCTTGTGTTAGTGCTTCATATTAACTTAGCATCACCTTTGGCTTCAAATAGATGATCTTCAATACTAACATAATTTTGTTTTAAATGAAGCACATGTATGCAACACAAGCATTCCTTAAAAACACAAAGTAATGTAATAGTTTTTCAACATTAAGTATTCAATTGATAATTTTTTAAGCAATCTGGAGTGCTCTATTTGTAGCAACAGAGTATCATTTTAATATGAATTGTAACATTTACGTAAAGTCTCTACATAACATGCATGTCCCAAGTTAGGAGATTTGATTATATCAAATACAATTGGCGTCAAATTAAACATATGAGGATCTAAATAGGAACCAAAGAAAAAATAATTACTACAGTGAAGGTTGCCTCGAAATTCAGGGAGAATGGGTGCTTTACGTAAGTTATTTATATCTTCAGAAAAATATTAGTGAAATTATGTATAATTAGTTATATGAGTGCGGGTATGAGACGGGATGGATACTAAAATACCCGTATCCATACTCATTAAACGGATAATTATCTTATCCATTATAAATAATTTTTGCTGGTCTAATACCGATTGCCATCCCTATTTCTTCTCACAGCACAAGATATGGTAACTCCCTCTGTCTCCATTCTTCTTTCTAATTCCTCAATTCCTCTCCGTTTGGTTACCCAGAAAATTTACAAAAGAAACCACATACTTCCCTTGAGACACTTCCACTGTTTTGGCGCTTAAATTTTGTGCTCGTAATCGTTTTTCTTTATGTCGTAGACATTTTACGGTGATTTTGCAGCTTTTCAGGCTTCAAATCAAGGCACCTGCTACTTGAATTTTCAAACCAGTTATATTGTTACTTATTATGTTCATTTCAGCTTTTAAAATATAATAATTCAAATTTGTATGCTAACAGCAGTACCTAGAGAGAGTGAAATCAGTGAATCTTCATCCAAGTGAACCGCGGTACTTTCTAATTGTGTCTGTCTTGCAGTATCACTCATCTTAGTTGTTTAGTTGCTTTTGTATGAAAACCTTTGTAGCTTTTATATGTTCATTTCAGCTTTTGAAAAGAAAAAAAAAAAAAACTAATACAAATTTGTATGCTAACAACAATACCTAGAGTCTAGAGAGAGTGAATCTTCATCCAAGTGAACCATGGTACTTTCTAATTGTGTCTGTGTTGCAGTATCACTCATCTGAGTCATCTCAGTTTTTTAGTTGCTTTTATATGAAATCCTCTGCAGTCAGCCTTGATATAATCTTGAACTACCAACCACAGGTGAGTTCGCCTCATCATATCTTGTTCTTGAGTTTTAATTTCTTTATAGTTTGAAGAACTTGCCTGCTTATTATAAAATAGTATAATTTCATATATCTGCTTAATGTTGCTTTCATGTGTTTATTCATGCTTGGTAAACTGGAGGAATGTTCCACTTGTTGGTAGAAAGGTAGATTTTTTATATGTTCCATAGCTATGACAGTCAACTCACGTATTTGTTTTCTTATAGTTTGGAAGAATAATCTGAACAAAGGCTGATAATTTCATATTTATTTCATGTCACTATGTCTTGGTTTGATATATAATGATCTGCACATAGGATGAATTTTAGGAAAATCTTGCATACCTGTGCATTGCAATTTGGTATCTTCGGATAAGTAGAATAACTGCAGAAACATTGGCTGATCCTAGGAGCACCTAAACCTCTTTGAGGACTGGCAGATTGCTTGAGAAATTGAAGCAGAAGTTGCAGAAAAGCAGCATGTCTTGGTGGCTCTGATCAACTTCACTCTTATTTTCTTCAGGGAAGTATTGACATGTTTTCATGCTATTTTCCTTCCCCTTTAAACTTACAGAGAAAACAATGCCCATGTGGCCATCCCTCTCCCTACAAATATGTAGAATCAAATGGCACAAGTGTAAAACCAAACCAATTGTACACCATTTTATATATGCAAATCTTTAAGACATAATTGGATTAGGATTTTGATCTGATGCTACTGGAAATTGGCAGTTTTCCAGGTTTTGATACTTAAAATGATATTCTCTGTTATACAAAATACTAATGATATTTAATTATCAGTATGGAAAGTGCCTTGTATTATCAGTCCAATAAATGCGTAAAACCCAATTATGGTTCCAGAAAATTCACACCTTGTCTAAATTATTTTATTGTGTAAGGTTAACATCTTTGTTTTAGCCAAGCCTGGTCTTGTGGAAGGCTTTGGAGAAAAAAGGAGTTCGCATCGCATATATTTGAGCAATCAAAGATATGTATGATGTGGTTAAGACTAGTGTCTGAACACATGGTGGGGTCTATAATTAGGATTGCACCAAGGATCAACTTTGAGTCCTTATCTTTCTATCTTGATTTAGGATTTTCTTATTGAGCATATCCAAGAAACAATGCCATGATGCATGCTTTTAGCAAATGATATAGTCCTAGTGGGAGAGTTGAAAGAGGGAATAAATGGTAAGTTACAGCTGTTGATACAAGCTCTGAAAGGACATGGCTACCAATTAAGTAAAACGGAGCGTATAAAATGTGAGTTCAACAAGAAATGTGCTAACACTAGGTTAGAAGTAAAAATTGAGTCACAGGGTTTAGGTATCTTGTATCTATCACACAAAATGACAGAAGAAATACAAGGAGATGTAAATCATAGGATTCAAGGTGGGTGAATGAAATCGGGAAGTGCTTTAGGTGTTATTTGTGATTTGAAGATGCCTCTTAAGCTTATAGGAAGATTTTACCATGCAGCTACAAGGCTTGTGATGCTTTAGGTTACTAAATGTTGGGTGGTAAAAAGCAAACAAGACATGAGCTTAGTGCTGTAGAGATGAAGATGTTGCATTGGATGAGTGGACATGTGAAACAAAATAGGATCAGGAATAAGTGCATTAGAGAGAAAGTAAGGGTCGCATCTATTGAGGAAAAGATGGTAGAATCTTGCCTTTGGTGATTTGTCTATATGAGTTGAAGACCATTATAAGCTTCAGTAAGTATAGTAGATTAGACGGATGATAGCCCAATAGCTTGAGTAAAAACGACTTAGATCTAATTGGTCTTTTTCTGAAAACATGGTTTATAGCAGAACACAATGGTGTCGTTTGAACCATGTAGCTGACCCTACCCAGTGGGAAAAGGCTTTTGTTGTTGTTATTGTTGTTAACATTTTTTTTTCCCTTAATCCTATATATGTATCTGTCCATCCATCTAGTTGCTTACCCTTATTTTGTGTATATGTTGTCTCGGGGTCTACCTTCCAGCTGATCAATAAGCCTTATATTGAGCAATCTTGTACCAACCTTGTGGAACATTTCAATAAATTGCAAATTGATGAAGCACTGGTTGAAATGGAGACCTGGATCTCATGGTATAAACTTGTAACTTCTTTTGTGCTAAAAAAACTTGTTAAATGCAGTAGAGTCCTTTTAAAAGGTACTGAATATTGTAAATGGAGAACCTCGTGGTGCAAATGCAAAGCGTGCATTTAATGTTTTTCCCAGAAGATATGCAATACTATTGTTGTATATGAAATTAAGAATGCTTACCATTTTTGAAATTTTCTCTTCCTCATGATTGTAGCACAAAAAAAATCCGTTTCACATAAATGCCTTTATGATGCACATGCTGCTTCTGAGGTTTTGGGGATTGCTATGGTCTATGGATGGTTGAAGTTGATCCTCTTTTACTTTTTCCCGCTTTACTGTGGAGAGTGGATGAAGCTCTAGCCAAAATTTTGAAGTTGTGTGAAGTTTGTGTAAAGAATATTTTAGTAATTTGAAATTACAATCGGCATGAACCAATTGCTTAGTAAAATTTATTGGGTTGTTTCTTAAATGAGTATTTATATCTGCCTCTGCATTGGTCCTGACTGCAGCCATTAGTAAAAATTGCTTTTTGTTTTAACAATATATTCTTGAGGAATATATATTCAATACAGCGAGAGAAAGAAAGTTCCTTGCTCTTCGTGATGTGGCTCCTGACACTGGTTTTCATAATTTCCTAAACCAAATAAGATGATGTATTTTCAGTGTCGATGATGCTTTAGGAAGCCAAACAAGACAGAAGTAAGCTTGTTTGAAATGAAATAGGTTTCATCATCAGGATTTCTTAATGTTAATTTGGATTAACTTGTGTCTCATTTAGAGATGCCGTAAGAGTGTCTACTATGTGTTTTCAGGAGATGAATGAGGATAGGCAATATAATTATCAAGAGTTTCGAGAACTATTCTGTTAGATACGGGCCCAAATTAGGACAAGAATAATAATGGGCCTATGTAATAAAGGTTAGTTTAATTGGTTAGCAATCTATAAATAAAGATAGAGAAGGAAAAGGGGAGCATTCTGTATTAGAAAAGGGAGTGAGAGGGAGAATCCCAAGTTTCTGGAATACTTGAGGAATTCGTGTAATATTCATTGTATTTTCTAGTTAATCTGAACCAGTGCCTATCATATTCATACACGTTTGTGATTTGTGCTAGTCCATTTTGTTTTAATATCATTATCTACAAATTGGTTTTGTTATGGGCATCTAGTTGAAGCAATATTGTGACATTTAATCATTTCGTATCATTCGAATGTTTAAATTTTTTCCTCTCTTTTTAGCCATTTTACTAGACAATGGCATGACCCTTGTCCCAACCCTGACCCTGACTCTCACCTGTTAAGGCCCACTACCAAGTAGTCAAGGACCTTTGCCTATGGTTACTGTTGTGGCTGGTAGGTAATTGTTCCTGAACAAATTGCCGATGGAATAACCCAGTAACCCTTGAGTAATTAGATTAGACCCGATCCTGACCCTCACCCATTAAGGCCGTTACCAAGTAGTCTAGAATTTTTGCCTATCGCTTATATTGTGGATGCTGAGTAACTCTTATTTACATTAATATCTTGCATAATTGTTATTTTTAACTTCAAATTATATATATATATATATATATTTGGTTATTACCTAATAATTTTGTCTGCTGTTAATAGTCAGCAGCAATCTTACAAGATTGGCACTGTTTGCACTTTGCAGTCATAACAAGAGTATTAATCCAGAAAGCCATAATACTCAATACTCTACACAGTATATACACAACATGATTAAAGGTAGAGAAATATTAAGCAAGGGCTAGTGTCAGACAGCAAGTGGATTCATGTATGTATGTAGTTTGTATATGGTTGCATAAGTAGGACTTTTTGTAATCTTACATATATTCCATGTCTCGATTAGAAATTTCCACAACATGGTTTGCAATATACAATCGTCATGAATGATTTTGAGTTACTGGATTGCATTGCATTCAAATATTCAATTGCTAGGCAGGCTTCTGGATTTAAATCAAAATCCAGAACATGAGGCATCAGCATTGTTCTTAGCATTTCTCCTAGTTTCCTACCCCCTGCCTTGTCTATTCCTTTCGATACTGTAGATTTATATATTTTCTTCCCTCAATTGCACGGTAATCTTTGTTATTTCCTTATGTATATTCGAAGTGACCCCTGCAGTTCCTGATGCCGATAGTTATTCTTGTGACCAATTTTGGCTTTTACAGACCCAGATGGGCACACAAATGAACAAGGAAAAAGGAAAAACGAAAATAAGTCTCTATGGACATCTTATACAAACGATGATCAGATTATTTGTAAATGCTCTACAACTATTTGCAGGTTACCCGTGGGCCAGAAACAGGTAATCACAGGGACCAGGTGCCTCAAATGGTCTTTGTTTTGTTTTGTTTTTTTTTTATTGTAATGAATATAATATGTTGTGTAGAATAATTGTATCTTAACAAAAGTACTATTTTTTTTCTTATTTATAATATGCATATGCCTTTCTTGATTTTGTTCGGTTCTTTTGCTTTTTTGTGCTTAGCTAAATGCCTTTTGACATTCGTAAGCCAAGCCCAACACAATAGTTATCATATTTTCTTTGTAATGATGCTAACCATGTATCAGTTATCGGTTTATCATCAGTAGGGTTGACATATCATGTCAAGTTTTTCCCGCATTTGTTATGGCTTGGGTTCAATTTTTAGGTTTCTTCTGTTGATAGGCGATATGTAAATTCCACTATAAATAATCGTTGAGGTTGGTGTTCTTTACTAGCCTTGCAAGAGGGCGTGTCTTTCCATAATCTTAACTTTAAAGCATCAAAAAAAGTTGTCACGTACCATATACCAACTCATGGTATTTCATAGTATAAAGAAAATTTTATATGTATATGATAAAAAGTGACGAATCGCATATCAGTGCTGTATATGCAAAGTAGAAAGTATTGGGAATTTTGTAAGTATGTCCCACACTCGTATTAAAGAATGTCCCAATCATGGCCAATCATTTGGTTACCTTCTGATAAGCTTTACTTTGGCAAATATAATAGTGGTCGGAGGCTTGAGGATCAGAAAATTAGCGAAAATTGTGCTCTGCTAAACGTACATTAATTATTTAGAATTATATAAGCACCTTTTATACTTTATACATGTGTCTTAGCTGACCGTTTCTATCAAGCATACGAACTGAGCTGGCGTTGGAAAAGGTTGTGTATTCCCTGTATGCTGTGGGGTTTCCCTGAATACGCGTTTGTAAAGAATCTAATTTGTCACGGTTAGTTTGAAGTATACAAAGTTGTTTGTTTTAGCTCTAACGTGCCGACAAGTAAAGGAGTAGTTTTGGGTTTTTTGGCTGCTTCTATTCCATTCTATATCTGCCTTTTCTAATTAATTTTAGATGAGATAAGAACGGATCATAAAAAATGGGGGAAAATAGGTTGGAGTGGGTGGCTCTCATGTTCTACTTAATAACTATTATTATAGGCTTTAAGCTTGCTTGCCTAACTTTCTGATTTTCCAATTCATTTGGAAAGATCACATATTAATTTAACTCCTAAGCTTGTAATGGGTTTATAATCCTCAAATATTTAATCGGTGTGCATAAAATGTGGTCCAAAGGTTAATTATGTGCCTGATGCAATGCATGTTAAGGAAGTTCAACTTTTCTAATCCTATAAAAAAGGAAGAGTTCATCTTAATTCTTTGTAGTTTATAAAGGAAATTGTACACAGTTTTTAGTGTGTGACACCAATGCCCCAGGGTAGAGTGGAATGTCAATATCAGCATCTAATATATATATATATATATATATATATATATATATAGGCAAGTAGATACAGTAAATGCGGTGTTGATGATGCTGATAAAAGAGTGAGACCAATGCCACAAAACATGGTTAGGAGATATTTAGACAGGCCCTTATCTTTATACGGTACCATGTTCCTGATGAGATGAGATGAGAGCCAAGCATATGACACCCACACGGGGCACTTTGAATTAAGGGACCGCCACCAAGTTTGGTTCTGTATTGCCATTTATATCCTTCTACGCGGTCCTTATTCGTTTAAAAATGCAAACAATATTCGTTAAAAATATTGACAAATGTTTTCAATAGTTGATCCAATCTTGAACCACAAATTTATCTTTCAACAATTATGCAAAGGTAACCTTACATGCAAGGCATTCATAGCCACGAGACAAGATAACAATATGCGGAAATATCACCGCAACAGTGTAATAAAGCAAAATGGATTAACAAACAATTTGTGTAATTGTTTTCTTTTCCATTATTATCAGCAGTGCACGGTGCACCAAATAATAAGCAGAGCTGCTATAGGGCACGAAATCAATTTCGTACATATTTTGATGAAGAATCTGAGCAGTAAAATCATGTACTTAAATAAAATTAAGAAGAAAAAAAAATAGAAAAAAGAAACACATACACTACTGCAAAACTCAAGGTCACTCAGTATCTAATTCCTACCCTGTTTCACGAAAATAACTTCGTGCGATTAAGCATTTCTGAATAACAAGTCTTAATACACGATCAGCTCAATGATAGACAATAATTTCCTTTCAAATACTGAATTCTGAATACATACTTCAAAATTTTCAGTATTGCAAATTCAACACTAAAAGGATTTTCAATTTTATTAAACGCGCGTTATTAAAACTACCTATGTTATATATTAACATTATGAATTAAGATATCAGTGTTTATTTTACCAATCCACCACAAACCGTGCTCAGGGCAGTATATGTTTGATGGTGAATTTATTCTTTGTTAGTTTGACTTTCTTTTAAAAGTCGTGCGGAAAATTTATTAATGAATTTTATATTTAGAAAAGAAAAAATAAAATGAAAAGGGCTTCCTTACATCTTTCACTCTCAATTTTACGGAGAAACCAAAGATAGTCTTAAAAAGACTAGCAAGAAAACAAACTGAACTTACCTTACTTGGCCTTCTTATTGTCTTTTACCTCTACATTCGGTTGAAAGTTTTTGAGAGGCAAGACGATCAGAGCCAGTAGGAAAAAGACAAGGTCTACATGGAGAGCAAAAATTGGTATCAACAACGTTTTTCAGTTAAAGAAAATATGTTCCACACAAGAAAGACAAAAAACATATAGAATAAGAGATCGAATTGCAATAACAAAAAGGTATTTGAGTACGCTGACATATTTGCATGAATATATGAAGAGTATAATAAGAGCGGGGGTAGTAGGTACTTTCGAGATGAAGTAGTTATGTTTATCTTAAAATTCTTTAAAATTATTTTTTTATATGTAACTTTTTTTAAAAATATTTATTTAATTTTTTTACTTTTTTATTAAATAAACTTTTATTTTTCTTTAACCTATAAATTAAATAATTTTAAATATATGCCTATACATGATGCATATACTCGCCCATCGTCGTCACGGTAAGGCGTTGCATTGTATAGAGAAGACCATTAGAATCATTAGAATCGCACTCCTATTTAGATCTCAAGACATTGACCAAAAGGGCTTAGTTGATGAGGGGTGACAACTAGGCCAAATTTCTGCCTTCATAATAATATTCTTATACTTCTTTATTTTCACATTTATTTTATAGTTATTGTCTTATTGATAATCTACTTATTGTTGTTCCTAAAGCAAAAGTCTTTTAATCAATAATAATTATAAAACGTGTAAAAAAATAATATAAGAATATCATTTTTCTTTTGCCTTTCATGTATATTCATTTGGAAAATGATCCTCACACGATCAAATTGTATAAAGAAACTTCACAATTGATGGCGTGTCAAACATAAAAATAGGAAAAAAGTTAATTAGTGTGATTTAGTGGATAATACTTTTTCACATATCCTCCTAAAAAACATCTGTAAAATTTACTATATAACTTACTCAGGTCTATTCATTTGTAATAGGAGAGTTTTAGAGAGAAGAAATCTAAAATGCAAAAATAAATAAATAAATAAATTCCAACTAAAACTTCTTTTCAAAGAAAAAATTGAAAACTGAGTTAATGAGGAGATTTTTGTGCCCAAAAATATATTTTAACCCATAATACATAACTTTCTATATAGGTCTACTTAAATTTCTCCAATTAACAATTAGATATGTACTTATCCTTAGTGTTGCCATCAAATAACTATTTACATTTAAAAAAAGGTACTTTTATTATATATTAATGGAAAAAATACATACATCCCGCTAAACTTTAGCTTATTTGCATATAAGCATATTCAACTATTTTTTATTTTCAGTTAGTTCTTAAACTCCTACTATTAATAAAATCAAACCTTCAATTATTTTTTTTCGTCCCAATTATTCTTTAAACTCCTACCATTAATAAAACCAATCTTTATGATAACTCTCAGTTAGATCACTAACGGTGAATAACTCTATCCGTTTATTTCTCTTAAATCCAAACCGTTGATTGGACTTTTTTTTAATAAATAAAATAAGAAAAAAATCCTCAAAACTTGCACGCTTCTATTCTCCTCTTCTCCCTTCTCATTTTGCTTTTAGTCCACCAATCACGTCCAACCGCCACCAAGTCGCGGCCAACAACTGCACGTCCAACCTCGCCATTGTTGCAACACTGTCTCGCCATCATCCTTCCAAAATCGACCACCACTTGCAGATCGTGAGCCGCACGAGCCATCATCAGACGTGCACACCACGAGTCAAACGCCTCCTAAAAAAAGAGAATAGATCAAGCGATTGGGAGAAGCAACAAGGAAGAAAGAAGAGGGAGAAGAAGAGAATAGAAGCGTACAAGCCTCTTGGTTTTGTTCTTATTTTCTTTTTAAAAAAAAATGCAAACAATGGTTGGATTTAAGCGAAATGAACGATTGGATTTATTTATCATTCATGATTTAATTGTGAATAAACAAAATAATTGATTTTACTAATAGTAGAAATTTAATGACTATTTGATACAAAAAAAATAGTTAAAGGATTAATTTTATCGATAGTAGGAGTTTAAGAACTAATTTGGAAGAAAAAATAATTAAAAAATGTCTATTTGCAAATGGGCTAAAGTTTAGGAGGAATGTATGCATTTTTTCCTTTATTAGTTTCAAATTAGTTAGCTCAAAACATCTTCACTTAACTAATCCGATCTAAAATCCTTAACTTATCACGGCGTCTCTAATGTAAGCAATAAGCACTTTTTCGATTTTTTCTACCAAAATGGTACAAACGGAATGTAATTACCAAATTGGGTTTTTTTTTTTTTTTTTTACAAAAAAATGGGAATCGCTATTAGAATTTGCAACTTGTTACGTTTTTATTTTTATTTTTAAAATAAAAGTATAAGTCACTATTAAAAATTGCAACTTGTTAAGAGAGCGTCACCACACTACCAAGCACCCCACACCATGACGCGTGATGGCACGAGGACGTGAAGATTGAAGTATCCTTCCCTAGACAACCATCCCCGGATCAAAAGATTTGGAACTCCTTTATATTACACTTGAATCACTTCTTTGTTTTAAAACTAAACAAAAATGTATCAAAAACTTACCAAGGCATTGACCTCTCTTCCATCCTTATAATAACATACTACGAACTTTGACAAAATGCGCTAGTGGATCTTATAGGTTTTGAAACAAAGATATATAGTTAGTCCGAGTGATAACGGATTCGGATCCTTCAAATTAGTGGTTAGGATTTGATTCGTGATTCTTGTGTATAAAAAAAAAAATTAATTGGGAATTGTCAATCCTTCAATGTCATTCAGTACCTCATGAGATTAATCCCTACAATTACATTCGAGATATCCTGAAAAACCTAAAAAATAGGTTTTGGAAACCATAATTTTTTTTGAAAAAGATAAACTTTCTTGGGAAGAAAATAATGATAATTTTTCGAGGGGTGTATGAGTAGTATGTAAGCTGTCAAATACAATAAACATATAATATTCAATAAATTTTATATGATAGTTGTCATTGCTCCTTCTTCATTATTTTTTTGTGCATTTACAATTTTGACGAGGGATACTTCCCTTGAACACGCGAAACCTTGACTTTCCTCACAGAATATTGAAAAATCAACTAAATAAAAGAAAGACTGAAAAAAATCAAGTAAATAGAAGGAGAGGAAAAGAAGGCGAAAGTTCAAGTTCACAAACGTCATGAGCACTATATGAGCATGCCGCACAGAATGGAGAGCACGAAGGATTGGGAATTAGTGCTCTATGAAGATCACACATTTCATTTTAATTTATGTCTAATGTAAATCATATAAGATATCATATATAATAGATAAAATATGTTGATTGGTCCTATACGTTTTTTTAATTTTTTACATCGGTCTCAAAAGTTTTTTTTTTTTAAATTGTTCCCGCACGTTATGTTTCATTTTTACGTTAATCATTTCCGTCAATTTCGACTTAACGCCGTAGCTCGAAATTGACGGAAATGACTAACGTGGAAACGGTATATAACATGTAGGATCAATTTGAAAAAAAAAAAACTTATGGGACCGACGTGAAAAATTAAATAAACATATAGGATCAATCAACCTATTTTGCCTATATAATATTATATGACTTCTCAAGAAACAAGTGTCTAAATTAGATCAAATGACAAGTTGACCCAAAGAATAAACCAAAGTAATAGTGAAAACTATAATTAAATTTTGGCTTAATTACATTTTCCATCCCTCAACTTTTTTAAATGTACGATTTTGATCCCTTAAAAATTTTATTTGCATATTTGCTCCTCTAATTTACTAAAATGTGCAGAGTAAATCCTTTTAGACTGTTTAGACTTAGTCATTTTTAGGTTGTTTAGACTGACTTTGCACAATTTAACAAGTTAGATGATTAAATGTGTAATTAAAATTTTTGAGAAACCAAAATCGGACATTTGAAAAACTTGAGGGATGAAAAGTATAATTAGGAGTGTGTCCGGGAAAGATGAAAAAAAATAGATTATGCTGATATATAATCGATTATAATCGGAAACTGTTTTTGTTTGAGTATGTTTGTTGAAAAACGATTTTAAGATAATAATCTATTTCGTTTGGATGATGCAAAAAAATTAGTTTTACATAGTAAATTACGAAAAAAGTATAAAGTTATTTGCATAATTTAATAATATTTGTTTGGATTGTAGGGATAAACAGGAAAGAGAATTTTGACAATGAAAAATAATCAAATCACAATAATCTTAACCTAAAACAAATTAGATAACATAAAACAGTTTTTTTTCATCAAAAATGTTTTTTTATAAATTTAACCTAATTGTCAAACATAATAATTTATGTATAAAATAATTTTTTGACCAAAAAAAACCATTAAAATAGAAAAAATCAATATTTTTCAGCCACCCTCTAAGCTATAAATTTTTAAATCATCACGTAGGAGGAGAGAGAGAGAAAATCCTCCGCAATTTGCGTCGCCGCGCAATTGCCCTTTTTTCCGGTCTCAACTCTCCACTCAGTTCAATGCCCGTTACTTTTATTTTCTTTTTGTTTCTAATTTTACTTATCATCATCACAATCACAAGTCACAACTATGACAAAAAATGTTACTTACACATTATCCATAAGCTCATATTTACCACCCACAACCTCATTTATCTCAGTTATAATTAAATATTAAATATAGATTAAAATATCATTTTGATTCCTTAATTTATTTTTTAATTTTAATTTGATCCATTAACTTTTAAAAGTTTCAATTTGGTCTCTTAATTTATCTTTGTGAATCCAAGTTAGTCCCCTCAATCAATGACATAAGCAAAAGTGACGAAAGTGTCATACATATTAACAATTTAAAGAACCAATTTGAAACTCATTTAAAATTTAAGAGACCAATTTGAAACTCATTTAAAAGTTAAGGGACCAATTTGAAACTTATTTAAAAGTTAAGGGACCAATTTGAAACTTGTTAACAATTTAAAGGACCAATTTGAAATTCATATGTTTATGTCATTGACGGAGAGGACTAACTTGTATTAACAGAGACAAGTTAATGGACCAAATTGAAACTAAAAAATAAGTTAAGAGACCAAAATGATATTTTAGCCTTAAATATAATATAAATATATAAAATATTAAATAATATATGTATAAATCTTTATTTAAATTTTGACTTAATTACATTTGATATATTTTTTGTTTTAGAAATTACACTCATCTTACTTGATATTTATATTACCATTATAGTTACCTCTTGAAGTTTATGTAGTCATTACACTTATATCTTTTAATGTTTATGTTATTATTATATCTCTAACAACATAAATCTTGAGAAAAATTGTTGTAATTTCTAAAACAAAAGCAATATCGGATGTCATTAAGTTAAAGCTCAAGAGAGATAGTATAATTTACTCAATATTTTCCATTAGATTTTGTGATGTTCATTATTGACTCAATCTAACTAAACATATTCATTATTAAAATTGAGAATGAATTGAGTTTAATTTAGTCGAAAAGCTAATTTAAAAAAAAGAGGATACCCAAGTTATTATAAGAAATAGATTATGCATATATCCACTTGAAAAATCTTTTTTTTTAGGCAAACACTTGATATAATCTTAATACACCCCTTCATAGATTAGATATTTGTGAACGATTCAACATTAGAACTATGATAAACTTAAAAGCCTATTTGACAAAATTAGCTGTTAGCGAATAAACCACTACAAGAAAATTCGGTGATACCGACGATCGTTATGGCGTCAGTAATTCAAGACGTTCTGACGGCTAAGCCGTCGGAAAATGGGCAGTGACTTTAAGCCGTCGATACATTTATCGAGCACTAGACCGTCGGTAAATCCGTCGATATTTTTTGGCGCAAATGTTCCCACTCAATTAGAGACGGCTGTGACCGTCGGTAATGGTATTTTCCATTATCGACGGCTTTAGTCATAGGTAATGTAACGGTCACATTTCAATTTACCGACGGCCTAAACCATCGGTAAGGGTATTTTAGATTAGAGAGTATGTTGCTAGTTTTCTCAATAAATAAATGGTCGATTTGGATTAGATTAGGCCGATTCGGCCCGAACCCGATTATTTTCGTGTCCAACCCTACATGGAAGTTTTGAATGTTTCATAATAATAATAAAAAAGTGAATTCTATGATACCTCAAGGGTAAATTTATCCTGCCTAGGTGGCCCAACCAGATGGTGAGAACCATTGGACTTGATCCACTAATATGGCTCATGAAAAATGCTAGCAACACGCTCTCTAACACTCTCTTTCCAACACACACTCTCCTATTGATTGAAATTCATGTGGGCCCTACAAAGTTCAAGCGGGACCCACATGAATTAGTGGGTCCCATATGAATTTTAACCAATAGGAGGGTGTGCGTTAGAAAGAGAGTGTTTAAGGGTGGGAATAGGCTAGGCCGAGTTAGGCCCTAACAAGCCTGAGCGTGGCCTGCGTTCCAATCTCAAGGCTTGAGCCTGACCTATTAGCCTGATATAGGCCAATTTTTAAGGTCTGGTCTGGCCTACTTCAAAGCCTGGCCTGGTCTGGAAGCCTATTTAAAAGCCTGTTTTTCAACAAGACCTTTAAATATGCCTCCACCTATAAATAGGTCATATGCCTTCACTTATAAATAGGTTTGCAAGCTTCTAATGATAAAAAGGTTGGTAGGCCTATACTGATGAATAGGCCATTAGACTTTCACAAATAAATATACAAGTAGACCTCTACATTTTAATGGATCAATAGGCCTTTACTTTCAAATGCTATAAATATTATAAATAATATATTATATATATGTGTACGTATTTTAAATAGGCCGGCCTAATAGGCTTGTTTTAAAGTATTAGTCTGGCCTATTTAGCTATATAGGCTTTTTAAAAAGCCTTGACCTGATTTTTTTGTTAAATATCCTAGGCCAAGCTAGGCTTTAAATAGGCTAGGTCATAGGCCCCCGACGAGCAACCTGACATATTCTCACTCCTAAAAGTGTTAAATAATGTGTTGCTAACACTCCTTTATGATTCATTGAATTGAGATGACATATTCTAATTAAATAGGATAATTTTTATTGAAGATTTTGAACAAGATAACCAACCTGATTATACCCCACGCGGGTCCGTAAATGTGTATCATTACGTGGATTGTCCAAAGCACGACAGGTGTTGGTTTCTAACTCAACGCCTTGCAGCTGGCATTGCCGGCTGGCAACTTTGTCTTACCCGAGTGTTTGACATTAATACGTGGCAAGTACCGCCACCTAAGATTCTCTCTACTCCACAACCTTATTACTTCTCTTCTTCATTCAATAAAGAATTAGAAATTTTGACCAAAAAAATATTTATACATAGAATTGAATCAGTGGCGAAAGAATTGAGTAATTTAATTATAGAAGTTTGAAAATTAGCTTTGTGTCATAATGTATAAAAAAAAAAAGTCATATTTTTAAATATTAAGGTTTAATGATCTTAAATTTTTAAATATTGGCTATTAATACTTTGAAAAATAAAACATTTAAGTAATCTAAAATACAATGATTTTTTTTTTTTGAAACCAACAAATCTATTTCATATCAATCAAAATGAATTCAATAATACAGGTTGGAATATAACAAACATCTGGTGTCAAGCATAAAATCTTGATGCTCTAGCTAGAATATGAACAACATGATTGACTTGTTTCCTATTAAAACTAACCTCAAATTTTGGTTTAAAGAAAACTTATCCTTACAACAAGACAAAAGATCACCATATTCATTTTGGTAGATTTTATCACTTAGAATATTATCTACCACCATTTTAGAGTCAAGCTCCAAAGTTATCTTGGACACACCCAACTCTTCCATCCACAAAATAGCAAGCAGCAGCCCCTTCACTTCAGTCTCATGAGCAAAAGTAATTCCTTTAAAATAATAGGATTTGGATCTAACAAAACCACCGGTATCATTCCTAAGGCAAATCCCTATGAATAGTAACCTTGATTTATAATCACCTGTAATCTAAAATACAATGATTTGATGTAACCAAAAAAAAAAAATAATACAATGATTTGAGATAGCACTTATAATACCAATTGATCTATTTTGGTGATCCGTTTAACTTTAATAATAATATACAAAATGGAACCAATCAAGATCTAGTACTAAACATCTTGTTCTCATGAGAAAAGTAAGTTCGAGTCCTGATAATAGATATTTTAATTAAGAGATTACAAAAATTAAAGGTTAATTTTCTATTCTAAACAGTCGACTAATGATTAATATCATAATCGATCAAAAGGATCAAAACTTATGGAGATACTCGAGATATCACCGAAGAGTTAAAGATTTTAATTATAGTGATTCATAAAAATAATAATACAAGATATGAAAGTGATTGCTTGTTGCTAATCCGACCTGTACTTAAATATTTTTTATGGTTAAATGTATGATGGAAAATAAGACCTGCCATAATTAAATAATTAATTTGACAATTAGCATGGACAATTGGAAGGATGAGGAATCTTAACCTTTTTGTCTTATTCGATAGTAACCGTCAAATATGATTAAGTTTTTACGTTTTTTCTAATAATTAAATATGTGATCATGTAAAACTTTCTTACACTAATAGTCTAATAATATTAAAATTTAAATAATATTGTACAAATTAAGTTTTAAAGAAAATTGGGTGGAGGATGTTTACGGAGGGAGACTAGGGATGGCAATGATTATCATACCTACATTTTAAAAAAATATCAGTACCTAGACTCACATTCGCATGGATAGTAACTTAAATAATCGTACTTTTATACGTTCGGTATTTAAGTTTCAATACCCGCATCCATCACCCGCATTTTAATTAATAATGAAAAACCAATAAATAAAAAAAACATTATTAAAAATGTATAACATGTGGAAAACATTTATAACAAGTTTTTTTTTGTTTCCCAATATATCTTTCGAGCGCAATTACGAAGACTAATCTCCCGAAATACTGGACGACATTTAAAGACAGACATCTCCCAGCCATATTTTCTCTATACACAAGAGTCAGGAATCGAACCTCTGATCACTTGCTTAAGAGGCCCAAGCTCGTTACATGCGGACCAACCACGTGTTGATCATATATAACAAGTTTGAAATATATATATATATATATATATATATATATAAAACAAGGGAAACCAATCTAATATGTTCTTATATTACACATCCACATCATGATACATAAGTCTGAAATGCAAAAGTGATACCAAACACCTCATATTTTCCAAAAACATTGAGTAAATATTACAATTAATTTTTGGAACAACAAATTCATAAAGGTAAGAAAAGAAAAGTTATTATACCAAAAAAATAAAAAAATAAAAATTAAAATGAAAAAATCTATAGAAATATGAACGCGTAGGAAGATAAAGAAAGTAATAACTTACAAATTTTGAATTTAATATATTGTAGTTACATATTTATATAATAATTAAATAAATATTAATAAATATGTATGCGGATAAGGGGTGGGTGAACACTAGAGTTCCCATACCCTCATCCATATCCATTAAATTTTGCAGGTAATTATCTGCCCTCATACAGTCGTACCCATATACAAAAAACGGATAATTATCCTATTAATCATGGATAATTTTTACAGGACTCACTAAATAAAGTATCATTGTAATCCCTAAATGAGACTCGGTTACTTTATTTGCATATCTTTAATCAAGTATCCCCTTGTAGTTTATATAAAAAAAAAAGTATCCCCATGTAGAAGAAATCATAATTAGAATTTTCTCATTATGCACTATCATTACGTGATAAAAAAAGAAAAGAAAGAATATCCATGAACTATTCAAAGAACAACCATGCCTAATTATTTTTATTATATCTAATTCATACACAAACTATATTTAAATGCAACGTGCTCTGGTCCATATATATATATATATATATATATATATATATATATATATATATATATATATATATATATATATATATTGGCGCTTGAAGAAAAATAATAGGGTGGTCAAAATTAATATTTCATTCCTAATTTTTTTTTCAATTACTACTCTTTCTATTAAAAAATGGATAGCAAATACTGCAGCTAAAGTGATAAACAAATATTACAAAGAAATTCTTTTAGTCAATAAAGAAAAATCTTAATACCTGTTAACTTTACACGAAAAGAAATAAAGTTAAAAGTGAAGAGAAAAATAAGTCAAGAGTAAGGCTCTGTTTGGCATGTCCAATAAGCTAGTTTATAGCTTATTTGACTAGCCTATAAACTAGTTTGACTAAAGTAGAGGTGTTTGGTAAACAAGCTTATCTCATGAGCTTCTAGTTTTTCCTTCATAAGCTAATTTATTTAGCTTATAACTTATACCTTATTGACTTTTCTCTCATTTTTAACCTCATTCATTTTATCAAATTTTCACTTTATTATGTTTGTCATAAATATGTCCTTTTATCTCATTTTACATTTATAAGCTAGTTCAACAGCTAATTTTATCAAACACTTCAAATTCAATCGGCTAGCTTTTCAGCTATAAGCTATAGGCTTTCAGTAAAAAATTATTTTATCAGTTATAAGTTAGCTTATCAGCCATTTTTGCCAAACAAAGCCTAAGTCAATGAATAGAAAAAAAATGGAGGGAAAATCCATCATACAACATCATCCCATTAGAAAAGTGAAGAGTATACACACTTTATAATGATCATAGTGAAATGAAATAATGCCTACCATAGATTTTTTAATAAAGTAGAATCAATTTATATTTTATTAATTTATCATATATATGACAATCGAAAATCTTATTCAATGAGTACAATATATACGTACAAAGGAAAGTAAACCAACTAAGAAGAAACTTAATTTGCTACATGTTTGCTTAGTCTATGGGATTAATAAAACGTCCACTAAAATATGCAAGACCATGGGCATACCTTCATTAAATACGTTGCTCTTATGAAATCAATCTTTTGTTGTGAGAAAATGATTTCCATTCTATGCAACTGGAAGGACCAAATAATTGCAAACCAAACGAAGCATTCACGTATCAGACAAAGTGATAGGACTACAACATGTGTATTGCATTGTTGCAGGTATAATATAAAACGGTGAAAAATCTAGTATCCTCCATAAGTTATGAACCTTCTAGTATTTAAGCAAATATCACATCAATTAAGCTATCTTTTCCTATGTTAACTTCATGCATGGTAGCAACTGCAAGAGACAAAATCATATTTCATTATTCCTAGTATAAACATGAGCCAACAAATTGACTGAGGACCACACATTCAAAAGCATTATGCATAACAATTGTCATATCAACAAAGGAAAAAATTCATAAGATAACTCAAGTTTAAAGTACCATCACAATCAAATTACATCTTTCCTCTAACAAAGAGGTATTTAACTATATGTTGAAACCAAAGTTGTTATGGTCCATTAACTCCTAAGGTTTTGATGTTAACTGTAACATTCGGGGCTGACGAGGGTGGGGAGTGATCGTCGGTGCATGAGGCATGGACAAGGAGCGGCTCCTGACAGGCTTCTAGGCGGAGGGATGAGAGGGATCCTGAGGCTGTGCAGTTGAAGAAGACTTATAAGAATTGATTTGTACTACATATACCACCAAGATGCATTTTCTTTTAGGTAGTCCATCACTTAAGAACTCCAAAGTTAAGCGTGCTTAACTTGGAGTAATTTTGGGATGAGTGACCTCCTGGGAAGTTTTCCTAGGAAGCGTGTGAGTGAGGACAAAGCACGCTGAAGAGACTCGTGTTGGTTTGTGGGGACAGTCAGCAATCCTTAAAGCAGTCCGGGCCGTTACAAATGATATCAGAGCGGACCTCTCCCAGTAAGGTGTGGTTCGGGGACGAACCAAGAGGAAGCTGGTAGGCATGTAACACCCGGGGCTGACGAGGGCGGGGAGTGATCGCCGGTGCATGAGGCACCGACAAAGAGCGGCTCTGGCAGGCTTCTAGGCGGAGAGATACATGAATGAATCGAATTCACATCGGAATGAGAGGGATCCTAAGGCTGTGCAGGTATGGGACTGTACAATTCAAGGAAGGCTTAGAAGAATTGATTTATACTACCTATACCAACAAGATGCATCTTCTTTTCGGTAGCCCATCACTTAAGAACTCCAAAGTTAAGCGTGCTTAACTTGGAGTAATTCTGGGATGGGTGACCTCCTGGGAAGTTTTCCTAGGAAATGTGTGAGTGAGGACAAAACACGCTGAAGAGACTCGTGTTGGTTTGTGGGGACAGTCGGCAATCCTTAAAGCAGTCAGGGCCGTTACATTAACAAAAGACTAAAATTTAATGATCAAATATTTGTTTTGGACTAACGTGTTTATCTAAGTATGCAGATCCTTCTAAGTCCAAAGACTTATCGTTCGTCCAATCCTTTTGCTCACTAAGTTCTCGCTGGACTATGTATGCTTTTCATTTACTTAGCTGAGTCTAAATACTCTTACTTGTAAAAGCTCTCTGTTTCTTAGTCCAATGTAAAGCCCACCAAAATTTAATAAACTAGATTATAAGTTAGCACGGACTTGTAAAAGGAATAGTTTAAATCTTTACTCATCATGTTAAAGGGAAATATCCTTATGACAAACATTCTTTGTAATCTTCGTACCATTAAACGTGCTGAAGTCAGTCTGTTCCTGACACAAAGATTTGACTATCTCCATAAGGAAAGACAAAAGACAACTTTCGGGTACAAGGAAAAAAATTTCAATGTCATTTTAAGCTATCAACCTGATAGTCTACTTTGCTTTTCAAAAGCCCTCATACAAGTTATCATACTCAACGGGATAATGCATTTAATGCTCATCAGAATGGCTCTTTTGCCATCCGTTGAAGCTGAAGAGTGCTCAAGACTTGAAGGCTATAAATACTTTCATTTTCGATGAAGCAAAGTTACACAACATCGCACTAACTTTCATACAAGCAATCAAGCTATCAAAAAGCAATCTAAAGCTTTCAAGCTTAATCTGATCTTAAATTTTCATATTACTCTCTGCGTAGAGTTATAGTTTCATAGTTCTGTTCTTAAGTTTCATACCCTCATATATAGTGAGTTAGTTGAACTTACAACTCTTTTCAAACCAATCTTGGTTGAGCCTGGAGAGGCTTGTCTGAAAAAGAATACTTGAGCCTGAAAAGGCTTGACTGTAAAAGAATACTTAGAGTTGCTTGAA
Organism: Ammopiptanthus mongolicus; assembly: GCA_039655645.1. Lineage (NCBI taxonomy): Eukaryota > Viridiplantae > Streptophyta > Magnoliopsida > Fabales > Fabaceae > Ammopiptanthus > Ammopiptanthus mongolicus. Next base: position 86,634,654 of record CM077349.1, on the reverse strand, counting down.
GAGGTGTAGAATACTTGCCTGAAGAGGTGTAGAATACTTGCCTGAAGAGTGTTGAATACTTGTAACAAGAAGTTGTTATATTGAAAAAATCTCTCACGTAGAGGGGACTGGACGTAGCCTTGGGTTAAGAGTGAGCCAAGATAAATTCTCTGTCTTATTCTTATTTCTCTTATCTCTGTCTTTAGTTTATTTATAACTAACTCTTGAGATTGAATTGTTTTCTTAATAGTTTTTCTTTAAAAGTAAACAATCTTAGCTAGCATCCAATAGTGCTTTATTCACGGTCTCTGCATCTGTTTCTTGTTTGCGTCCAAACCTTTACATAAATATATCTGCTTGCGGAAAAAAAATCAAAATCTTAAGAAACATAATTCAACCCCTTCTTGTGTTTCAAACAGGTTCCTTCAATTGGTATTAGAGCTCAGCCTTTGGGTTGGGCACTTAGCCGTGTTACAAGAAATATCCTACAGTATATATGGCAGGTCAAGGCATGCCAGTGGGAGTCAACCAGTTATGGAAGGTACTTCCATGACCAGATCTTTGTTCTTCAATGGAACTCACTACCTCTACTGGAAGGAGAGATTCAAAGGTTTCCTCTTGAGTACAAATTACTACAAGAAAAAGCCTTATTACCGAGGGTCTATTACCAACGGACCCACTTCCGTCGGTAATTGTTTTCATTAACGAGGGTCGCAACATTTTACCGAGGGTTAAGGTCTTCAGTAACGAAAAACATAATTACCGAGGGCTTGGCCCTCCGTAATCCATCGGTAAAATTAGCGCGCATTTGAGCGAAATAATGCCCGCGAAGTTACTGAGGGTTCTGGCCGTCGATACTGGTATTTTTACTTACCGAGGGTCTAGTCCCTTCGGTAACTACCTTTTCATATTTGAACGACTGAATTGAGGGTACTATCTCTCTCTCTCTCTCTCTCTCTCTCTCTCTATATATATATATATATATATATATATATATATATATGTGTGTGTGTGTGTGTGTGTGTGTGTGTGTGTGACATATCAAGTGAGAGATGTGCTTTTATATGATAGTGAGAGGAGAAAATCTTAACTTTTGGATCATTTGACTTTTTCAAAGTGTTCACATGACCACTAACCAACTTATAATCTTTACCATCCATTTATGGTTTTAATGGTCAAGATTTGCTCCTCTTACTCTAACATAAAAAACTCCTCGCACTAGATACGCAGAGAGAGATAAAACAATGAATCTTGACACCATACGCATGCACTTAATCATCATAAAACCATTTAAAAAATTCAAAGCATTTTATTTTTTAATCTTGATTATTCAACTAAAATTCAAATGGTCAAGATTTATAATTTTCTTTCCTCACAATAACATAGTGGTTTGACATTATATGGTGTCTCTATCCCTTTCTCTATATATATCACATTTGCCTAATCATCACATCGCAAGTGATGCTTAAGTAAAACCCTCTCCAGAGTGACAACCAACTTTTATCACAATCACTATTTGGCGCATTTTTTTTTGTTACCATGACATATGTGTGAAGTATTCACCGGCTTCGCCGATGACCAATCTTCGTCGGGGAACCTGGCTGACCACCTTTAGTGGGTCTCCCCTCCCAACCACAGTTTTTCCATTCACAAGATCCGAACTCGAGACATTACTTAAGGGATCCGAACCCAGTTTCACTCGGACTAACGTAATCTTGGTACTATTTGGTGCATTTGCCTATACATGACAATTAGAGTGGAGGAAAAATGAGATATGACTAGTTATAATAAAGAAATAAAAATAATGTAGTTAGAATTATTGTTCTATTATCCATTGCAAATATTTTGTACAATTCTATAATAATTTAATTCACTTATTGATTTCTAATGATATCTTTAATATAATTTATCACTGATAGTATGACTTTATATTTTAATAATATTCATAGCATATTGAAAAAAAATATTTTGTTTTGATCAATTATTCATGTGATTTTAAATTAAAATGGCAACAAAATAAAAATCTTTACATTATAAATAAAGTTGATGTAAAAATGTAGTTCACTTACCAATGCAACAAGCTCAATATAATTGATAGATAGTGAAAAAAATATAATTTACTTTTACTTTGATTAATTCTTGGTTGGTTAAACTATGATTTTGATTCTCAAAGAATTGAATTATTACTATTCCCAGTTGATGTACTAAAAATCAACGTTTGGTTGTTCCAAGTGATAACGGGTTCGAATTTTTTAAGCAAGTGATCCAAGGTTCGATTCCTGACTCTTGTGTATTGAGAAAACTTGATTTGGAGAGATCGATCTTTCAATGTTGTCCGATATCTCGAATGATTAGTCTCTGTATTTACGCGCGGGGATACCTTGAATAACCAAAAAAAATTGATATACCTAAAGAAAAAAACTTCTAAGTAGGTGTTAAAATTAAGAGTAAAGCCCCAAATTGGTCTTGACAAAAGAGCATGGTGACACTTTGGTCCCCGAGAAATGAAAATATCAATTTGGTTCTCAAGAATGTAAAATGCGGGTCAAATTGATCCTTTTTAGGATAATTTTTATGGACATTTTAGTCCGTTTCAGTGACTATTTTGATTCGCATTTAATATTCTTGAGGACCAAATATATATTTTTCATTTCTAAGGGACCAAAATATCATCGTATTTTTTTGTAGATGACCAATTTGGGTCTTTATTCTAAAATTAATTAAGTATGTCTTTGGTATCACAGTGGGGAGCACAAGAATTGTTTATGTATTTGTCAAATGTGATTCTAGTAAAAAAAAAATAGGTGTTTTTTTTACACGTTTGGGGAATCAATTTTGTATCAGAATCGATTCTACCAGAAACAGTTTGAAATAGCTTCTACTTTTGAATTAAAAAATTACACTAAGTTTTACATCAAACTTGCTTTAAAAAAATCCAAACATAAACCACTTCATTTCAAACTCAATTATATTCAAATTAGAGTTTAATTGCTATATACCGTCAGTGTAAAGTTTTTTTATACTGACAACTAATCAGAAATCATGGTGTGTATGACTTTTAAGGTAGTTAGGATAAGAGTCAAACACTTTAGCTTATGTGGCAAATTCTGATTGGTTGTCTGTATAAAAAAATCTTTACACTGACAGTGTATATCAATTAAATTCTTCAAATTAATTCTATAAAATTAATTTATTTAAAATTATATTTATCAAACGATCATTCAAACACACATTAAAACTTTGCTTCCCATGACCACACCGAGATGAGTGTTTTTTTTTTTTTTTTCCAATGATCACCTGTGGATAATTACTTACAAAAATCGCACAAAGAAATAACTTAAAAACTTATCGGTGGAATTTGTTGAATTGGAAAAGGCCATAAATTAGAAAGACAAAAGGTAAGGGGTGTTCATAGTTATCGCTATCACGGGAATGTGGAAAATGGAAAAGGTCCAAGGGCTATGACGTAATTTTAGGTTAATTTATTTTTGGGAAAAAACGAGAGTTACCGGCAGATCATTTACTGCGATAAGTATCTGATTTGACAATGGACGCCAACACAGACAACTACCCACCCCCTACGCCCTTTTCCTCAACCGAGTAAATAGATCCAAAATATCGCGAGATGAACGACCCAACAAAAATTCTGTAATTAAAGTAAATTAAATTAAATTAAATGAAATTGATTAATGATTAATGATAGGCTACCCGCCGAACCTGTATCGCTGGTCAACTCTCCGGAATTTGGTACCACCGACTTCCACTATAAAATTCCACAATCATGCTAGCAGCTTTCTAATTTTTTTTTTTAATTTCTATGTCAAATAATAAGCATGACGTTATTAACGAACTAGTGTGTAAGTTACAACAACTACAAACATATTTTTTAGATTCTATTTGACAAAAATATTTAATAAATTGGAGGAGCTTACAACTTATAAGTTAACTTATACTTAAAAAATCAGTTAATTAAATTTGAAGCATTTAATAAAAGATGAATTTTTTGGTATCTCAAAGGTAACTTTATTCTATCTAGGTAGTCCAATCAAATAGTGAGAATCATTTGAATTGATCCATTAACATGATTCATTTAATTGAGTTGGCACATTCTGATTGGACAAAGTAACTTTTACCTCAAAATTATTGAGGATACCGAAGAAAGCACCTTAATAAAATTAGTAGTGGAACTAGTTTATAAATACAAAATAACATAAAATGATATATTTATATGATTTTTATATAAATTATTTCTAAATTATAATTAAAGCTTTATAATTAGAATATTAATTTTTTAATTTATTTTTTAATTTTTTTATTAAATAGCATGAATGAAATGAGATATTTATATGATTTTTTTTTATATTTTTTATTTTATGATAGGTCGGATGAAATAGGAATTTTATTAAATTAATAAGAGTAAAAATGAAAAAAAAATTAATAAGTTATAAGTTACATAAGCTAAAAAAATTAGTTTATGAAGAAAAATTATGAGCTAATGAGATATACTTGTTTATCAACATATCTACTTTGATCAAGTAAGCTTATAAGTTAGTCAAATGAGGTATAGACACTAGTTAGCAAGACATAAACTAATTTATTGGACATATCAAACAGAATATTTGGAAAAATGATAACTAATGGCAAAGAATTAATACAAGAAACTTTACATTGAAAATTAATATTCATAATTGAAAGAGTGATATGCTTAACTTTCTACAGAAGATTTGCTTTTTCTTTTTTAGATTCCTTAACATCATCATTTTTTTTAGAAAGGAAAATACAAATCAAGGCTAATTAATTAAGGAATAAAAAATAAACTTTTCATTATGAACCTATGTATTTAATATCTAAAAGAATGATATACTTATTTGGTGAATTCTATAGTATCATAAGGGTAATTTTATCCTATTTAGGTGATCCAATTAGATGATGAGAATCATTTAACTTGATTCATTAACATGATCCATTTAATTAAAATGAGCAATCTGATTGAATATGATAATTTTTATTTCAAAATTATGAGAGGCACTAGAAATGACAGTACTTATTTTTCTTCTAAAAAAAAACATACCTTAGAAATAATGGAATAAATAATGGAAAACCATCATGATTAGTTAAAACATTAATGCAATATATTGTAGAAATATGGCTTTAGAAACGTGAATTTACGCATTTATCTTAATATATGATTAAAATATTATATATTTATTTTACATAAATTTAATTAAAGATCAAGATTTTCTCCCATCAAAAGGTAATTGCAGGGATCCATATCCCTACTTTTGTCACTAACACGCTTTATCCTTCCCTCCGCGTCTACGTCTGCCACTTTATTCAAAGGCTTAACAAATGACAACTAAGTTAAAATGGTGTTTGGTGAAGAACAAAATCTTTTCTTTTAAATAAATATATGATTTAATATTCTTCTATTTATTTATAAATATCAAATCAAATGAAAAAAAAGTAAGAAAGGAGGAGAGAGAGAATCTGGTGGGCTTTGAGCTGTGATATAGCTGTCCTTTTGATGAATTATTTCCCTCACACCACACTACACCCTTCTCTCTCTCTCTCTCATTCACACTCAGTCATATACACTCTCACACAGTTCCAAAATCCCTAGAAAAAACCCTCCTTTCTCTCTCTCTCTCTCTCCCCCCCCAAATCAACCCATCTCTCTCTCTCAGCTTCACAGCTGCATTCTTCTCAGATCTGAAGCTTGAAACTTTTCCAAAACCCCACTTCAAATCTGAAAGAAGCAGCATCAAGCAGCATTTGTTATTAGTAGTATTTAGTTTTATTATAATAATATCAGATGCTGCCTCATGTGATGTGAGATGAGATGAAGAAAACAATTACCAATCACCCTATCCTCCTCCTCTTACTCATTCCCTTGTTTCTTCTATCCACCACACTCTGTTCATCTATCACAACCCATGGAACCCTCACAGAAGCAGAAGCCACATACATCAAAAGACGCCAACTTCTCTACTACAAAGACGAATTCGGAGACAGAGGAGAAAACATCACAGTTGACCCATCTCTCGTCTTCGAAAACAACCGAATCAGAAATGCTTACATAGCTTTACAAGCTTGGAAACAAGCCATTTTCTCTGATCCTCATAACCTAACCCTAGATTGGGTAGGATCCGATGTGTGCAACTACACCGGGGTTTTCTGTGCACCCGCATTAGATAACCCTAAGATTCGCACCGTCGCCGGAATCGACCTCAACCACGGCGACATTGCCGGTTATCTCCCGGAGGAGCTCGGTCTTCTCGTCGATCTCGCGCTGTTCCACATCAACACTAACCGTTTCTGCGGAACGGTTCCGAGAAAGTTCGAGAAGCTGAAGATTCTGTTCGAGTTGGATCTAAGCAACAACAGGTTCGCCGGAAAGTTTCCGGCGGTGGTTCTCCGTTTACCGAAGCTGAAGTTCCTGGATCTGAGGTTCAACGAGTTCGAAGGAACGGTACCGAGGGAGTTATTCGATAAAGACCTTGACGCGATTTTCATCAACAATAACCGTTTCGTTTTTGACATCCCTGATAATTTCGGGAACTCGCCGGTGTCGGTGATCGTTCTCGCGAATAACCGTTTCCACGGTTGCGTTCCGGCGAGCCTCGGAAACATGTCGAATCTGAACGAGATTATTTTGTTGAACAATGCTCTTCGTTCGTGCTTGCCTTCGGAGATTGGGTTTCTGAAGAACGTGACGGTGTTTGATGTTAGCTTCAACCAGTTGTTGGGACCGTTGCCGGAGGCTGTAGGAGGAATGGTGAGTTTGGAGCAGCTTGACGTGGCGCATAATTTGTTATCGGGGAATATTCCGGCGAGTGTTTGTAACCTTCCGAATCTGCAGAATTTTACTTATTCTTATAACTTTTTCACCGGAGAACCGCCTAAGTGTTTGGCGTTGCCGGCTTCTGATGATCGGAGGAATTGTATTCCGGCGAGGCCTTTGCAGCGGTCTGCGGCGCAATGTAAGTCGTTCTTGTCGAAACCTGTGGATTGTAACTCTTTTAAGTGTAAGCCTTTTGTTCCTTCTTTGCCGCCGCCGCCGATGCTGTCGCCGCCGGTTGTGCTTCCTCCCCCTGTTTATACTCCTCAGTCTCCGCCTCCGCCACCGCCACCGGTGTATTCACCGCCGCCGCCAGTGTATTCACCACCACCTCCACCACCGGTGTATTCTCCACCCCCGCCACCTCCACCTCCACCGCCGGTGTATTCACCACCACCTCCACCGCCAGTGTATTCTCCACCGCCGCCACCTCCACCGCCGGTGTATTCACCACCACCTCCACCGCCGGTGTATTCACCACCGCCGCCACCTCCACCCCCGCCACCACCTCCACCTTCACCATCGCCGCCTCCACCTGTGATGTCACCACCTCCACCGTCACCTCCACCACCCTCGCCAACTCCAACACCACCGTACTGTGTCCGGTCACCGCCACCGCCACCACCAAATTCACCACCACCACCAGCTCCTGTATTCTCCCCACCACCACCTGTGCCTTACTACTATAACTCACCGCCGCCACCGTCACCTCAATCGCCTCCACCGCCACCACCATCTCATTCTCCACCGCCACCGCCACCTCACTCCCCACCTCCACCTGTTTACCCCTACTTGTCACCGCCACCTCCACCTCCTGTTTACTCACCTCCACCACCAGTGTACTCACCACCTCCACCGCCACCTTGTATAGAACCACCACCACCACCTCCACCACCTTGTGAAGAGCATTCACCACCTCCACCACCACCACATGCAACGCCTTACTTGCCACCACCATCACCATCTCCACCACCAACCCCTGTTTATTACAGTTCACCGCCACCGCCACCGCCACCGCCATCTCAGTCTCCACCACCTGCTCCTGTATATGAAGGGCCTTTGCCACCTGTTATTGGAGTCTCATATGCATCTCCTCCTCCACCACCCTTCTATTGATTCTTTTGAGAACTTCTCTCCTCTAACCCCCTTTCCCCTCTACCAACGACAACAAACTTCACATTTTTATTATTTTGGTAGCCATTTCTTATGTACCCTCTTCCTCAATTTATGTGACTCTCGTCGCTTTTGTGGGGGAAAATAAACTGAGAGAACCAGAAGGATTTGTTCTTATTTAAATTATTATGGTCATTTGTGGGTCAATGAAAAGAAGAGAAGAAGAGGTTACAGTGGATTGAGGTAAGAGGAGAAAGTCTCTCCATATTAATTTCAATTGTTATGATGATGGATATTCCAGTTGTGAAATAAAAATGGCAGAGAAATAGTAGGTTGCAAAGTGTCAGAAAAAAAAAAAAAATGCATGTATAGCGATGAATTTGGAGACCATAATTCAAGGTTGCAAAGACAATAGCACTTATCTGCTTCTGCAGCTGCTTGTTTGTGGGGTTTATTGTTATTGTCTCTCATATATCACACTTTTATTTTATTTTATTTTTAATTTTGTTTCTTTTGCTTTGCAATTTATTTATAGTATAATAATTTATTTATGAACATTTCACCTGTATTGATTTTATGAATTGAGGTCATTCCTTTCTCTTATCAGTGTCTCGAATCTGTCTCTGCTATGAGAAATGTTAGTGTGGTTTTTTCATTCACATGCCGATCAATCTGCATTAACGTTCTTCACCTGCGAATCCACATCTCTGAGTCGTGAAAGTGTTGTTAATATGCTAAACTTGATATTTCTCCCATGACACGATTATATGCTTTTATCTTTGCACCTTTCAGAGGAATGGTCTAATCTGTCTTTCGGACTGGACATGCCTGTGTATAGTTGGGAACTCCCACTACCACATTTGTGTAAATGTGGTTTTAGCAAAATCTCATTTGATCAGTATCCATTGGCTTTCCAAAAGTTAATGTTCTAATAGTACAATTTTCGATGATATACTAATACCTTTACGTGCAAAATTGAAAATTCAGGGGAGAGCAGGGAATCAGTAAGATATAGTAGTTTTGAATGTTTTTTCAGATATAATTAAGTTAAAGTTACGCCTGCAATCATGGTGGCGTTATCAAAGATTATATGCTTTGCGGTTTGAAATGGTCATGGATCTTCGCTCGAGGCCACCACCAGTGTCTACAGGTCTCCAATTAAGATATTGGTGGTGGGACCTGAATAGCCATCCCAAGAACCATTTTTAAGGAGTCCCTGCTTGATTTCATTTATCTAATTTAATTTAATGAAGATTTTCTTTCATTTGATTAATAGTTCCGTTTAGGATTACCCTCCATGTGCACCCCTTCATCCTAGCTTTGAGATTTGAATTCAAATCTGTTTACTTCATACACACTTTTCCTCATTGGAATTGTGAACATGAATACTACTTAGCTTGTGAAAAGCTCATTCAGGTCAGAACTTAGAAGTCTCTGTCGCACTACATATGCATGGGTATATGATTTTCAATTCACCATGGCCGGGGACTCCAACTCTTCTACCTTTTCATGCCTGCAGTGAAACATGGTTGGTCACCATGTTTGTGTCTTTCCAAACGGCTTTTGCCTTTTGCCTTTTAGTGGTTGTGCCTCTTCTGTGTTATTTCAGCACTTGCTTCCCTCTGTCGTGTCTTGATCATTGAAACTGTTCATACATAAAAGTAAAGTTAGGCAAGATGAAACTCAATGAATCCAACTAAAAGTAAGCTACTATTTCTCGCCCAACATTTTGAAGTCCAATGCGGTGAATACTTAATAAATTGAGTGAACCTATAGGCTCTAGCCCAAAGTAACCTATAGTTATAAGGAATATTTGGTTCCGTATAATTCTCCCAAAGAAAGCTTCCACTTTCCATGGTGCGATGTCGTCCATATCTTATTTTTTCCTTGGAAGAGAAACACTGAGTTGAATAGAAGAGGGGCAAGTGGCATCTAACAATTTGTTTGCAAATGAAAAATGTGAATTTGCAGTTGCTATTTGCGCTTTAACATGTACTTTTGCTTTATAATTTGATTGCTGATGCTCTCTCAAACAAGGGAGGGGATTTTTCAAATAAGTATACTATGACTGGAAATTAATTTAGCTGGACTCTTAAATTTATATAAACATTTTTTTTATACGGCCCAATTTTTTGACCACTTAATATGCACACCCCGTAATGTATATGTATAAAAAGAATTTGCCTTATGAAAATTTGTAGTCTTGTAGAAGGAAGCTTTGGACCTTTTGGTCACTTTCTTAAAAAAGGAAACCATGGCAACTAATATGAAAGTTCTATATACCTTGGTGGGTTTGGCCTTTCAATTAATTCGCCACCCTTTGTGTTAGGGGGAGGTGAAAAAGTGGAAAATTAAAAGCACACCTTCCTCTCGTCCTTGCTATGCTACCCTTGGATGAAAGGAAGATGGGAAAAATTACACAACAAGCCGGGCATATCCCACCATCAAAGGGATAGTGACGTAAATGAATGGGGCCCTCCATATATAATACTAATATTCACAGACTAATTCACATGGCCTGTAAAGGCTTTTTGCATCCAACATGTAATGAAAATATTAATGTAACAAGTTGGTTGACTTGTTCTATTACCTCCACCGGGACACAACTATCATTTAATTAGGGTTCTAGGACAGCCTGTGATTAGGTCAAGCATATTAAATAGCATTTCATAAAGTGACTCTCATGATATTGACCCCATTGTCACATTAAAAAGAACAGACAAGTCTCTGTTTCAAGCAAGAAAAAGAAAACGCTCCCACATATTTATCAAAATATGGGATTTTTTCCCTTCAAATTAACTGAGATTTACCACTACCCTTTTTACAATGCCCCACAATTTCAAATCTTTCCTAACAATAGGATCCAGCTTTCTTTGCTTATTATTGTCATCTGGTTAGTTAGTGATGACACTAGATAAGTAGATATAAGGCATATTACAATCAAGCATAGGTTAGTGTAACGGTTAGTTTTATCAAAAGTGAGCACTATTTCAAAATCATTTTTCCCAAAATAAAAGCAAAATAAATGATAAGCAAGAGAGGGAGATTAATCTCTTTGAAGTCTCTAGGTAATTCATTAATTGGTGAGGGGCGAGAGGGTGGACACTGCCAACTAGGCATTATTCATGGGCGCACAAAATGTGATGGCAATGCTGACACATAAGGTGAGGAGCTGTGGCTTATTTGAGCTACCTCTTTTCTTCACTTCCATTTTCTGCCTAATCCAATAATTGAACAGTGCATACACATAAATGAAAAATGAAAACTCTCTGTGTAAAAGATATAGCAGCAACTTAGATGAAGTAAAAGAGGAAGTAGAAAAGGACAAGTTTAAATTACCATGTGGGTAGTAGACAACTTTGCCGCAATTGATGGGTGTATGAGAAAGTCACAATTCAGTTTTTTTTTTTTTTTTTTTTTTGTTGGTGAAAGAGAGAAAAAAGTCACAATTCAGTTACGTTGCTATTCTTTTCGTTAGCCAGAAAAAAAATTGAAAGGGATGTTCAGAATAAAAACAAAACACTGGAAAATGATGTTAACACCCATTTTTGTTTGGATTTTGATGGAGCATACATAAGAAAAAGACCCATAGAAATTTTCATGGCAACATATTCGATTTGGAGTGTTAGTTTACTCTCATTGTATCAATTTTTCTCATTTAGTTTTGATCAATTTTTTTTTCATTTAGTAAATTACAATTTTTAGTTTTCGTTCGACTCTTCCATTTTCTCTCTACTTTGTTATGTTTCCAAATATGGAATTAAAGCGGTGACATCCACCATGAAATTTTTTCGCTGCACTAAACTTTTAGGACTCATTTTCTTTTTTTCTCCCCAGTCTACAAACACGTTTCCATTTCCCCTCTCTTTTCTATCACTTTATCCCGAAAAACAACTTCTCTATTCTTTGAGGTTTTGTTCTCTCTTGATTCTTTTTCATTTTTGCAATTTCAATTTTGTCTTGATGCTTCATTTTCTCGACACTTTCTTTCTTTTTTTCGAGTTCGTGGCGTGAAACACTATTTTTCTTTTCTCTATGGAACTTAGTGTTCTCTCTCTTTCTCTCTGCATTTTTTTTTTCATTTCCTCTACATTATTTATTTTTCTCTTTGTTTCTGATTTCTTCGGCTCGAGTGTTTGGTTGTTCGTGCATATCGAGCACGATTTCGCACATGTGGCCCCAACCACCACTGCAATCAGTTGCTCTACCGCAAACGCCCTTGTCTTTGATCTACTTTTTTTTTTTCTACATCATTTATGTAACAAAAATTAAATTCCTTTTTTAATTTGTGCAACAACGACCACTGTTAATTCCTTTTTAAAAAACGAAAGAGTACAACCAATCAAGGGTTGATCGATTGGTAAGTATCTCGACCCCATAAGAAGGTGAATACAAGTTCGAATTCTTATGGCGAGCTGAGAGGTTACGAAAACCAAGGGTTAATTCCATGCTCTATGCAGCCGACTAAGGATTAGTCCTATAGCTCGTCCAAAAAGTCGAAGCTTGTGGAGATACCCCGAGATGTCATTGAGGAGTCAAATGCCCTAATTACGGTGGTTCATAAAAAAAAACCGAAGGAGTACATTTTATCCCTTGAGGTTCAACTCCCCACATTTATACACTTCAATGTTTTGAAAGTGTGTACTTTACCATATATACTTTATACACTTCTAGGTAATACGCAACACTTTTTTATAATTTTCTATATAAATAATTCACCTCCAAGAATAGCATGATTTCCTACTACTTTGAGCCTGTTTGATAAAATTAGTTGTTAGCGAATAACTTATAGTGGATAAAATAGTTGATAGCAGATAACGTATAAGTTAGCTTATTTTCTGTGGAAGTGTTTGGTAAAACTAGCGGTTGAACTAGCTGAAAAATATAAAATGATATAAAATGACATCTTCATTAATGATTTTACATTAAAGAGAGGAAGAGGATAAATATAGAATTAAATTAAGATAATAAGGATAAAAGTGAAAAAAAATAAAACGCTATAAGCTATAAGCTCAAACTCTACTTTAAGTAGCGTTTGGAAAAAAAAACGTTATAAGCTCGTAACAGAGGTACTTGCCAAACGGAACTACTTTCTCATTCGCTATAAGCTTGTAAAAGAGACATACCAAATAGGTTCTTTGTTTTCTCGTTTAATACGCATAATTCGAAGCTTCTTTTGTTGCTCCTTTTGCAATTTACCCATAGATTATATATGGTCTCTCTCACTAGTATATTTTATCGAATCAAAAAATAAATATCAAATGATGTCAAAAGATATGCATTTTCGTAAAGTCGTGCACTTTAGGTGGAAAAAAACGATCATGTTTAGACTATAGTGTTTCTAAATATTCAAAGGGAGTGTAATGTAGGACTCTGAAACTAAAAATATAAATGGTAAGATTTAAAAGTTTATGTACAAAATTAATATAAAATTTAAAGGAATAAGCGATAAAGTGTAGTTTATCATGTCATTGAAGTCAATTATCCAAATAATTGCTGGTGGCTAGCGGCAACTTTATATCAGGATAAAATTTCTCTAACTTGAGTAAAAATATAAAGTAAAAATATAAAGATGTGTTCATATTTGATTGTACTTTAATTAATTAAAGGTGAATATATCTTTATTTTTTATTTTACACTTTTGCTCACTTTAAATGAACATAATCCATTTATACCATTACCATATCACTTGTAATCTTGTATTCTCTATGTCACGTGACTATTCTACAAGGCCCAAACCATTGGAGGAATAATTTAGTGTGTTTAGGCCCAAGAGGGATTGACATCAAGCCCTTAGACTATGTTTGGAAGGATGGAATGGAGTGGTTAGTAATGAAGTGAAATGATTAAAAAGTATTAATGCATTGGTTGAAAGTTTCTTAAATAATAAAGTGAGATGGATTAGGATGATAACCCAAATCACTCTATCCCATCCAAAACCTCCAATTTTTATATCCTTCAAATCGGGGGTTTGGGATTTCCCTCAATTCCATCATTAAACTTTCAAATAATAAAATGATATATTCCACCTCTCTACTCCACTCCATCACTAATCATTTCATTTTATCTCATTTAAAACTTCTAAACATGCCTTAAATTTTCCCATAAACAGTCCAATCATGGGTTAAGTTTACAACAAAAGTTGGCTCAGTAGATGAGCAGGCCTATCACTGTCACTGTCGGGGTTTTCCAAGAGCTAATCTCTTTGCCAATGAGAACCATGACATGTGTTTTTAGAGATATTTGGAAAAGATTATTTTTTTTTTGAAAAAAGTTTTTTTTTCTTCAAAAAAAAATTTATTTTGAAATTAATTCAACGTATTTGACAAATTAGCTTAAATTATAAAAAAATTTATTATAAAAAAAGGTAATTTTCAAAAAAATTAAAAGCTTAAAACTTATTTCAAAAAAACTTTTAATTATTTTAAAATTAATTTCATTTTTCAATTTTATCCCATCTATAACTAACTATCAAACACTTATTATTATTTTTTATAAAATACTTCATATCTTTTTTTATAATCTATTATATAAAAGTGATTTTTAGGACCATATAAATAAAATATATTATCTTACAATTGTTTTTTTAATAACCATACCCAAACAAAAGTTAATTTCGATTATAATCCGTTATTCTTTAGTGATTTCTAAGAGTGATAAAGTATCATTATTGTTGTTTTACTTTCAGCTCAAGCATAGATGCCAACTCTGTTGCCTATGTTGTCTTCATTGTTTCCTCCCTTGAATTAAATCTTATGGGCTGACTAGTTTATGTCCACTTCAATATGTTCCAAATTCAGATATGCTGCCGGCCCATTATATTTTGTAGCAAATGATTAGTTCATACTTCAAAAACTTACTGAGCTGCTAATTTTGGGATAAACAATTTATAAAAGTCATTTTGATGTTTCATATATCCATAACAACTAATATGTACGACATTTATGTACATACGTTGTACTGAAAATGTGATAATTAATTTTGAAAAAAATAAATAAATAAACAAGTTTTGAGGTCGATCGGGGACTTTGAAATCAATTCTCAAATATGGAATGGATTGTGAGTTTTTTACCTCACCCAAACCGCCAAACATGATGATATTTTTTTGAAAAATGTTGTCTATAAAAAGTGTTTGCAATTGTATTAATTGTTCTATTTTATACTCTCTCCGTTCCATTTCTTTAGTCTTTTTAGCATTTTATACACAAATTAAGAAATCATTAATTTGTGTGTAAATGTACCAAAATATCCTGTGAAGAATTAAATAAAGTATTCAACCAAGAAGCATAATCTAGAAACATGTAAAGCCAATTGAGGGTATATATGGAAAAAAAATGGAAAAATTATATCTTGGGTTTATAAAATCCTAATTGTTTTAAAACAAAAACAAATTGCTAAAGAGACTAAAGATATGGAACGGAGGGAGTAACTTTTTTTGTTGAATTAAATAATTAGTTCCTATAATTTCACCCGGTTTAGATTTTTTCCCCTGTATTTTTTTTTAATATTGGTCTCCACATCTTTATGTTTTTGGATTTTGGTTCTCATTAATATAGCACTGTAATCGGGTCGATTTGTATCGAATTTCGGGTAATTTAGGGTATGTTTCCTTTGTTTTTTGTTTTCATTTCCTATTTTTAAGAATAATTGCAAAAATGTTACCTTTTTAGTTTTTACTCAATTTAGTTTTAGGTATTTACAATTTGTACTTATCAAGATATTGGTCCCTATTTTTTTTTTAAATAAGAATTAGTCCTTGCAATTTCAGTTTGTTAAGATATTGATTCTTCAGGGACAAAAAATCAAATTCGATTGAAACTTGAGAGATCAATTGTTTAATTTAAGCAAATTGTTTTACATTTTAAAAATTACAATTTTTTTTTTATAAAAATGTTATTTTAATGAATATATATATATATATATATATATATATATAAAGAGTATATTAACTAACCATTCAATTACAAATGAATCATCAAGATTTGCTTAAAAAGGTCAAATACCATGTTAACAGAGTCATATAACTTTATGTTCAATATTAATTATTCATAAAAAATTTAATAATTAAAAGTTATTAAAGTTAATTGAAAATAATCCTGAATCACTCTTACATGCAGTTAACCACTAACCTGTGTTTTTAAGCACTTGACCCATACTAAAATGTCTTTCTTGGAAACGTCACTTAACGATTGTAACCTCCCATCACAACTCACGAAATAGTGATTTTCTTATTCATCAAAGTGAATTAAAAAATTTGTACTGAAAAAAGTTTGTTTTTCTTTTGTGCTTTTTATTCTCTTTTTTTTTCTAAAAAAATATTTAATTTGTTGAAATTTTGAAACTTGAATGGGAGAACGTCATAGTAAATTTAGTCCAGCAAAACATAAAAAACTGTTTCTCGTTTGTTCTTTTCTCTTTCATTTTCTTCTTTTGCTAGAAATGTCTTCTGCTTTTGCCTTTTATTCAAAGTTTATGATTTATCCAATACATGTGGGTCATCCTTCATTCGGCGGGGCTTGTAATTTGTGTTACGTATAAGGTAAATTTTTTGATATCTCAAGTGTAATTTATTCTGTTTAGGTGATTCAATCAAATGGTAATAATAATTTGACTTGATCCATTAACATGATCCATTTAATTGAGGTGGCGCATTCTGATTGGACAGGATAATTTTTACCCCAAAATTATTAGAGTTATCTAAAAAAGCACCTAATTATAAAGCCTAACACAATATCCTTTTCATTCGCCCTTGGACTTAATTGATTAGGGAGTCACATGAGGACCCACACATAAAAAAATGTCTCTTGGCTAATGCTAAGCAACAAAACCTGGATTATAGCACAAAGTTTATAATTCTCTTACGTAAAACAATGAAATTTTATTTAAATTTATGCATAAAGATAAATTTCAGGTAAATGACCCATATACCATCGTGTAAGAGTATGATCTCAACCGTTCAAAAATTAAGTTAAGTACACGAGATCTAGTTGCTAATAAATAATTCACAAATAAAGCAAGTCGTTAGTAATGTATGAGAATTTGTTTGTGTTAGGCCCAAAAAAAAAGAAAGCGTCTTACGTTTGTATTGCACGATTTTTGGAGATGGATCTTGTTCTTGTAGTATTCCTTACCATTTTTTATTCCATATGACACAACGTTTTGGCGTCTAAGGATTAAAAAGGACGAATGTTGGTTTCTTTGGCATGTAAGAAGCACCAAAAATTAATTTTGTTACGTGGGATATTATATGTAAAATTTTTTTAACTTTAAAGTTAACAATTACGAGTGTATTTACCATTGATTTCATAAAGTGTATAAAGATTTCAACATACTTACTAAATGATCCAAAGGTTAATACATTATTACTTATTTATTTTAGAGCCAAATTAACTTTAAAGGAGTTTTTTTTTCGAATTATATTATTCTATTTGTCTTTCTTTCAAGTTTCATGTCTCGTTGTATTAAGAATATGAAACTAATTTGGGAGAATTGATTCTCATTTTCATTGAACGAATGATTCTTACACAAGGAGCTATATATACAGCTAGATGACAGCTAGATAACAGCTGGAAGTAGTTATAACTAACTAAAAACTAACTTAACTGCATATAACAAAACTGTAATGATAATTATAAGGTGTAAAACTCCCCCTCAAGGTGGGTCATATATACTATAGATGCCCATCTTGGATAATAAGGAATGGAAAAGAGGGGTTGGAACGGCCTTTGTCAAAATGTCTGCTAACTGGTGCTTGGAGTTGACATGAACAAGCCGCAACATGCCATCATTTACTTTGTCACGCACAAAGTGACAATCAATCTCTATATGTTTGGACCTTTCATGAAAGGTTGGGTTGGATGCAATGTGAATTGCAGCTTGGTTATCACAAAACAAAAGAGTAGGTCCAATAGCAATTTCGAAATCAACAAGTAATTGGTGTAACCAAGTAACTTCACTTGCTGCCGAAGCTAAAGCCCTATATTCTGCTTCAGCCGAGGACCTTGAAACTACATGCTGTTTTTTGGACTTCCAGGCAACTAAGGAATCACCAAGAAACACACATATACCAGTGGTGGACCTTCTAGAGTCAAGGCAGCTACCCCAGTCAGCATCTGCATATGCTTTGAGGGAAAGTGGCGAAGCTGAGGAAAACAGAATGCCTTGGCCCGGAGTAGCTTTCAGATACCTGAGTAAATGGTGCACTGCATCGAGATGTGTAGTTCTAGGTGCTGACATATATTGGCTAAGTTTATTGACTGAGAAACTAATATCTGGTCTAGATACTGTGAGGTATAGTAATCTGCCTATAAGTCTTCGATACTGAGAAGAGTTTGGCAGAAGTTCTCCATCTGAAGCATTAAGTTTCAGGTTGGCATCCATAGGGGAGCTGGAGGGTTTGCTGTCTAGAAAACCAGTATCATCAAGTAAGGAAAGAGTATACTTTCGCTGGGATAGAAAGATGCCTTTAGAAGATTGAGCAATTTCCAATCCTAGGAAGTATTTCAAGTTGCCAAGGATTTTTAACTTGAATATGGATTGCAACCGTGCTTGGACAGTGTTAATGCTAGACTGGGAGGGGCCGGCTATGATGATATCATCCACGTATACAAGGAGTGCTACAAAGTTTGGACCAGATCCCATAGTGAACAGAGAATAATCATTTCTGGATTGCTTGAATCCTGCTTGAATCAAGGCTGTGGAGAACTTTGTGAACCACTGTCTAGAAGCTTGTTTGAGGCCATATATGGACTTGTTGAGCTTGCATACTAGGTTCTCCCCCTGAACCTTGTAGCCAAGTGGAAGGGACATGTACACTTCCTCAAATAGGTCCCCATTGAGGAAGGCATTATTCACATCAAGTTGGAGAAACTTCCAACCTTTGATGGCTGCCAAGGATTATAGAACTCTCACAGTTGTGAATTTTGCTACAGGTGAGAAGGTGTCATTAAAGTCTATCCCTGCTTGTTGAGTGTAGCCTTTGGCTACTAGTCGAGCTTTGAGTCTATCGACACTCCCATCTGCCTTTGTCTTGATTTTATAAATCCATCGACATCCAATAGTGTGCTTGCCTGATGGAAGAGGGACTACAGACCAAGTGTCATTTGCTTCCATGGCTTGCAATTCCTCATTCATTGCTAGCTGCCACTCAGGGAATTTGGCAGCTTGGTGATAAAATTGTGGTTCATAAGTTGCAGAAATATGCATGATATAGTGTCTATAGTCGGGGGAAAGTTTGTGGTAAGATAGATGATTGGTGATGGGATAATGAGGAATGGAGTGGCATTGGTAGTTTTGGAGATATGAGGGTGTTTTGGACGATCTAGTTGACCTTCTAGGGGGCGGATCAGGATTAGGATGATGAAGTTCAGGTTCAGGGTCAGGAATTTGAGGTGGATTGGGTTGATCAGGGATAGGCTCAGGATTCACTATAGGTTGTGTTTCTGTTGGTGTGTTTGGACAATGGTTAAGGATCGGTTTTGGGCAGACTAGGTCAGGGAAAGGATCAGGTAGTGATGAGGAGGGTTGTGGTATTGTGTGGAAGGGAAAAATGTGTTCATGAAAGATAACATCTCTTGATATGAACATAGTATGTGTTTGTAAGTTGTAGAGCTTGTAGCCTCTATACCTTACTGGATAGCCAATGAAGACAGAAGGGGTAGCTCTAGCAGTGAATTTATCTCTTTTGGATGGCAGAGTTGATGCAAAAGCCAGGCATCCAAAGACTTTCAAGTCTTTCAAATTTGGTTGTTTCTGATATAGAATTTCAAATGGAGACTGCTGCTTCAAGTTTGGAGTTGGGATTCTGTTGATCAAAAAGGTAGCAGCCTTCAAGCATTCTCCCCAAAGCAGAATTGGAACTCTGGATTGGAAGAAGAGTGACCTAGCCACATTGAGCAGATGTTGATGCTTTCTTTCAACTACAGAGTTCTGCTGAGGCCTCTCAACACAGCTGAACTGATGTAGTGTTCCCTTGGATTGTAAGAACTCTGTCAATGCCAATTCTTTGGCATTGTCTGATCTCAGCTGCTTGATAATGGTTTTAAACTGAGTTTCTACCATAATAAAGAACTGTTGGATCAGTTTTGGTGCTTCTGACTTGTATTGCATGAGATATGTCCAAGTAAACCTGCTATGATCATCAACAATGGTCAAAAAATATCTTTTGCCATCATGTGTAGTAGTGTGATAGGGACCCCATTAATCACAGTGAACAAGATCAAAAATAGAGTCTGAAAAATGGTTGTGTGACACAAAAGGAATTCTTCTTTGTTTAGCTAATGGACAAATGTTGCAATCATGTACAAAATCTGAATTCTGTAAAGACAATTTGCATTTGCTATTAACTAACTCCAAAGCTTTATTTGACAAATGTCCTAACCTAGCATGCCAAGTGGCAACTGAGACTGTATTGATTAAAGAAACTGTAGGTGTACAATGGTTACTATGTGAAGAAGTAGGTACAGAAGCTTGATTGAGGATGGGAGAAGACTTATAGACATAAAGTCCTTGAAGTAAGTCACCCTTCCCAATCATCATCGAGCTGGTGTGGTCCTGAAACAAGAAGGAATTAGCCAAGAACTTAACGGAAATATCATTTGCAGATAATAAGGCACTGACAGAAATCAGGTTTACATGAAAACTGGGAATATAAAGCACATTGTGCAAAGAAATGTTGGAGTTCAAAACAACTGTACCAATTGAATGTACAGGAATGGTAGAATTATCCGGTAAAGGGACATAGGAATTACTAACAGGGCTATGACTGCTAAAGAAATGTCGAAAGCATGCTATATGGCATGTAGCACCTGAGTCTAGAATCCAAGAACTTTTAGAATCATAACTAGGATGAATTCTAGAATTGGAAGAAAAGGCTGATAGAACCAAACCTGAAGAAGGGTTGAGCTCTGTGATGTTAGTGTTATTTGCTTGTGTGTGTGATGACAAGAGAGAAATTAACCATTGACATTGATCAGAGGATAAGGGCATTGAGGACTGAGCAGGTGGCTGAGTTGTCACTTGATTGACTACAGCCTGTGTAGAGTTCTTGGACTTGGTCTTGGAATAACCTGGAGGATATCCATGGATCTTGTAGCACCTATCCATAGTATGACCAATAAGCCCACAATGAGTGCAAGTAGGTCGTTCTTTCTTGCCATTGGTGGGGGCTCTAGCATTGGACTGTTGCTTGACAGCAAAAGCAACTTGAGTTTCAGCAGAATGCATTGCAGTAACTGCTCGATGTTGTTCATCTTGAAGAACAAGAGCAAATACTCTTTCAATTGAAGGAAAGGGTTCCATAGCAAGAATTTGACCCCGAACATTAGAGAAATGCTCATTGAGTCCCATCAAGAAGGTCAGAACTTCCTCATGCTGAATGAATTCCAGGATATCACGAGCTCCTCCACACACACAATTGCAAGCGGGTCGGAAATCAGAAATTTCTTCCCAAACTGATTTGTGTTTGTTGAAATATGCATTCACAGAAAGATCACCTTGTGCAACATTGCTAAGTTCTTTCCTCAATTTGTAGATCTTAGGGCCATTTTGTTGAGCAAACCTATTTCGCAGATTGGTCCAAATTGCTGCAGCAGAGGGACAATACAACAAGGTAGCAATCAAATCTTTAGAAACTGAATTGAGGATCCACGAGCTCACAATGCTATTGTTGCGAGTCCAACAAGCAAGAAGATGAGGATCTTGACCATCAGGCCTAGGAAGAGAACCATCGACAAACATGAGTTTATTCTTGGCAGTGAGCGCCATTATCATGGAACGGCTCCAAGAATTGTAGTTGTCAACTGTAAGTGGTTGAGACACCAGAACCATGCCTGGGTTATCAGAAGGATGAATGAAGTAAGGATCCCAAAGATCATCATGGTTTTGATTTGCCATGAGAGAAAGAACGAAGAAGAAGCAGAGAAGAAAAAAAATGCAGGGGAGAAGAACACAAAGACTGTTGTCAATGGAAGAATCTTGCAGAGAAAGAAGAAGAAGATGATGCGGAAGAGAGTATTACAACTGATACCATATTAAGAATATGAAACTAATTTGGGAGAATTGATTCTCATTTTCATTGAACGAATGATTCTTACACAAGGAGCTATATATACAGCTAGATGACAGCTAGATAACAGCTGGAAGTAGTTATAACTAACTAAAAACTAACTTAACTGCATATAACAAAACTGTAATGATAATTATAAGGTGTAAAACGTTGTGATATGCATTTGTAGTCCTCATATTTCTAAGTTGCTTTATGCGAACTATAGATGTACGTGTTATTGTTATCTGCTTCAATTATTTTAAAAAAAATTCACTCCTTGATTGTCTTATTATTTAGGTTTATTTCATATGTTTGGATGATTATAAACCCAAGTGTGAAGGACCATTAACCATGAACATTTAATTTTGATAATTCAGTTGAAATGATAATTAACATGCTATGAGCATCGTAATAATTTGGTAATTTTTCATAAATGTCGTGTTTGTATAGAATCCTTATCTATAATCGCATTCAGTTTTTGTATGGTCAGAATCCGAGCATGGAGAAGAAAGCATACATTCCTTTATGCAATTTTTGATGTTTTGGTATGCGCATAAACCAAAAGACAGTGTTCACTTGCAGAATTGCAACCAAATGGACCACCATTTATTTTCCTTTAAGATCAACATCAAACAATAATATATGGACATTGTGCTTTCGGTACAGAGATCCACTAGTTATATAAAAGGAACCTTTTCTTCAGAACATTGCATCCTGCCTATTGCCTAATTTACGTACAGCACTAAAATTAGTGAAGGATGAAACAAAGTTGTATTTTACATTCTCATGTCCTATATATAGAACGAAAAAAATGTGTAGAAAAGAATATGATTCTAGACTATAGAGCTTACATTTAAGTGGGCACTAACTTTCTTAATTAAAAAATATTTGATGTCAGATTTAATTCGCTCCAAATTAATTTCATTACTTGCATTTAACTTCCAGCTAGCTAGCACAAATTGATCTTTTAAATAAGAATTTGGAATCCATAAAATCGAGAAGTCAACAAGTGAAGAAAAACTCAACAACCTTTTGCGAACATATCGATAGCCATTGTGCAATGTAGCCATATGCATGCAACAAATAATCATACAGAGTCCCATTATTGTTATTATTATTATTATTATTATTATTACCAAAAACATAATCATATTAATTAAGCGTGAAACCAATCATGAACATTGGCGTGAAACAAACATCAAAAATATCAATCTTCACAGACTATTTTTTTTTCACAGACTCATTTAACGCCTGGATGGTGACATGATTATTATGATTATAACCCTCAAGTCACCAACCACTTCATGCAGCATGCCAGCTAGCTGTTGCTTCTTTGTCTTACAATAACAGTGATTAATTACATTTTTTTTTTTTTTTATAACAAAGAGGGCAAAGCCAGCTTGTTATAAGGGAAATGTTACCTAGTGTCTGTAAGGACACATGTTAAAAATACTAATCGCCTTTTTTTTAAACCAAAAAAGATTCCTTGAATTTTTGGAATATGACTCAAAATAAGAATACTATTCTATATTTTTTTTATTTTTTTTTTATTAACAAACATATAAATCTTATGATTCCAAAATTAAAGATGGAAGGATATTTCATTCATTCACATCAAATCTAGCCTAAGCTCCTTGGCCTAATATTAGTTCTCACATTTGGAGCAAACAAAAAATATATATTATATATTAATTAGGTATACACATATAGAAAAGGAGTTGCGTTGGGAAAAACAGTTAGTTACCTTGAAAGGTACAACAATGTGTAGGAGAAAGAAAATACCTGAAGCTGAAGCTTACAGCAGGAAAGAAAGAAGCAAAAGAAAAGAAAACAAAAACCACCGAAAAGCAATCCCTCTCTTTCTCTCTGTCTCTGATCTTAATCATTTTAAAAGAGCCAAAAGCATATATACAAGCACAGCAACAATATAACTATTTCTCTTTGTATATTTTTGGAGAGAGGGAAAGAGGTTGTAGTTAAGGGAAGCAATTGAAGCCTTTCTACAAGAAACAGTGATTCAGTGTTGGCTTTAGGCTCTTCTTCTCTTCTCTTCTCTTCTCCGGTGCTTAATTTGATCTTCGTCTCTCACTGGTACCACTTATATTCCTTAGTTTCTTAGCCTCTTAACGTTTTTATGAAATGATTCTCATTTCTCCATTCGATTGCAGCATGCATGCATGGCTTCTGCTCTTATTTTATTTTATTTTATTTTTAACTGCAATTTATGAACGCCTGCGTTTATTTATGAATTGCTAGGGCTCCAAGGTTTCATTGTTATGGTTAGTTTAGTATGATAATAAAAAATCCATAAAATCTTTACCTTTATTTCTATTCCAAGAGCAAACTAACCCTTCATTCTACTTTGTGTGAATGCTTTCGTTGAAAAGTATTATCTGTTTTGTTTCCTATTTCATCAATTTAAAATTACGTAAAGGAGTAATATTACTAACACATTATTTTTAAAACTTTTTTAAAGATATTTTTTATTGGCCCATGAAATTTATGTTGGATCATATTAAATCACATGAATTCATATCCTACGTAATAAATCTTACATAAATTCCGACAGAATATTAAATATTACTAAAAAAAATTCTTAGTAACCTTTCTTGAAAAGAAATAAACCAAAAGTTTAAACGTTTACAAATATGTGGTTGGTCCGAGTGATAACGGGCTTGGACCCCCTCAAGCAAATGGTTAAGGGTTCGTTCTCTGACTCTTGTTTAGGGAAAAAACCTGATTGGGAGAGATCAGCTTTTTAATAACATCCAATATCCCATGGGATTGATCTCCGTAATCACGTGCAGGATATCTTGAAAAAACAAAAAAATAAAAAAGCTTGAACGCTTACTTCGAGGTAAAAGAAAACAAATCACTCTACCGTACTCAGCTATTCTATATAAGAAATAACTATTGGACTGATAAATTTTTAATTAAAATAGTATTTATTATTTATTTAAATTACTCAAAGAAAAGGATATTAAATATATTTTAGATTTTGAAGATATTAAATTAAATGTATATATTTTTATTTTTTACAACCATACAGTACGCCCCTTTGGGAGGATTATTATAGAAATTTATTAATTAAATTAATTTTAATTTAAGAATATTGTAACAATGTTAAAAATTAGTCAATAAATTATCAACTAATTACCAAATGGTTAATAGTTGTTAAACTCCATATTTTTTTATAAAACGTTTTATATATATATTTTTCTCTTTCTCTTTCTTTTTAATTTTAATTTTTTTTTTCTTTACAACCAAACATGGTTGAGTTTGTACTCTCCTCATAGATAACGGATGTCCTTAATTATCGAAATTGACTTCTGACTGCATTGATTCAGAGTTTAAGCACACAAAAAAAATTAAATTCTTTGTTTTTATAATATTATTATATATTAAATATCTTTTAAATAAGTTACTTTATATAATTTATTTTTCTGGTAAAAAAAATTTTATTTTTGAGTGGATGAACATTCAATCATATAGTAATATTGCAGAGAGCATGTGTAATCTTTTTTTTTTATTATTGTTTTAAATTACGAATTTCTTCTTTTGAATCTTACAAAAATAATGTTTTCGTGAGACATAGCATCTTCTACTTGAAGAAGGTGGAGGTTTTCAATTCAATCTGCTACAGCCTACAGGTAAGACTTTTTGAACCATGGAATGTTATATTCAATTTCTTTTTGGGGGGATTTTATCAGAATTTTTTTTAAAAATATTTCCATTTCACTTTTTGGTGAGTTTTAGATTATTTTCTTTCTAAGTGGTAACTTGTTAGTAACTTAGTATTAGAGGAGGAGAGAAACACAGACAAGTACCTTAATGTACCAACTATTAGGAGCTAATGAAAAGGGAATTTTTAATGATTTGGTAGGCATACCTATAAAGTGTGGAAATTAGAATTTTAGCCTATGAATCTATGATGTAGGTAAAGTAATGCATGGCCAAAAAGAATCTACGACGGGTAAGACTAGGACCATGAATTCAATTAACTATTATTCTCTCAGTAATTACGTGAAGACAAAGTAACAATATTAATGTTGTTCTTTTAAATCTTTTTTATTTCATTTGAGACGTAGCTTAAGGTAATGAATTTTCTATAACAATGGTGAGTCTTTTCATGCATTACAATACAGGGGATAGAACAAAATATCTTAGTAGAGTGGAGCCCGCATTTTCTTGTGTCTGTGTTCCATTCATGCACTGTGTAGCATTGCTGTGTCGTTGAAGAAGAGATGGAGAGTGGGGAAAGCAACACTGGTAATGAACGGTGTACTACAACACTATCCAATAAGGATTCTTCATGGTACACTCAATTCAGAAATGCATCAAATCCATGGATGGCAAGATATGGCTATGCCTTGATTTTTCTACTCGCCAATCTGTTGGCATGGGCTGCCCGTGATGAACTTCCTAGCCTTAGTGCTTTAACAGAATTGAAGGGTAAGATTGCAGTTTGCTTAAATCTTTCAAGTGATGAAACTTTCACATCCTATCCACTACACAGGAATTCTATATAGTACCTTTGTCAATTATTTTATTGATGATTCAACTATTTTTAACTATTTATTATGAAATCAATAATATTCAATAAATAGTTGATAACTCCTTTTGTCTACTCTATCATCTTATATTTGCACAGTCTTCACCATTTGATTATAATCAGGCCTATCTCATTTTCTGCACACATGCTGTTTAACTATCATTTTCCCAAAAAAGTTCCCTCCAATCTATAAAATTGTCACCATTTGAGCATATTATATATATTCTTAAGATGCCAACAGCTCAAATTCTAACATATATTGAACCTACAGGATTAAAAGGATGCAAGGTTGGAAAAGACTGTTTGGGTGCAGAAGGTGTTTTGCGTGTGAGCTTGGGTTGCTTTGTATCCTTTTTTCAATTATATGCATGAAATCCAGTTGATGAAGGCTTTGTATTAATAAGGTTTGTAGAATTAAAAAAAATGAAAAATTGATCATTGCTCTCAGAATTACATGGTTCATAACATGCCGTTTGATTCATGTAGCCGATTTCACCTAGTGATATAAGACTTTGATTGTGGTTTTTGTTGTTGTTGATGATTGCCCTTAGTCCAAGTCCAAGTCCAATTGTTCAATCATAAACCACTTATCTTAGTTCAATGGTTTGGTTCTATAATCTTTAAATCGAACCTTAACCCTTGTTCAGATGTTTTATATGATAATGTTTTGGTCAACTGCTGGCACTTCTAAATTAAATGATGTCAGAGATGCATGGCACTCTGGATGGTGGTCAGTCAAGATTGTTCTCTGGGTGGCCGTGACAGTCTTCTCATTTGTACTCCCTTCGGAGTTTATTGAGATCTATGGTTGGTAAATTGCATCTTCTGTAATAAAAAAATAAAGTTGCTAATATTAACTTTGTCATTCCTCTGATACAATTTTATTTTTTGGTAGGGGATGTATCACATTTTGGTGCCGGGTATATACTTTGTACCTCTTCTAAATGATTTCACTATATTATTGTTTTAAACTGATGTGTGATTGTTTAAACTGTTTCTGTATCTTTTTCAGGGTTTTCCTCCTAATTCAACTAATAAGCATAATCAGCTTCGTTACATGGCTGAATGATTGTTGTGCCTCTGAAAAATATGCACAAAGATGGTATGATTTTCTCAGTTAGAAAACTAATAGAAATACAAGCTTTCCTGAGCATAAACAAATTGATTGAGATAATTGTAGCTTTATAAATTTTGATAGTTGATTTTGTCATTTAACTTTCTAGTAAGGCATATTCAGTGATTCTTGGATATTGATTATTAGGCTGATATATATATATATATATATATATATATATATATATATATATATATATATATATATATATATATATATATATATAAAGGACAGAAGGAATATTTTTTTCTAAAAATCCATAACCAGATTCAGTATTGTCTGATTGATGCTATTCAGGATTATCTAAACATTAATCCTTCAATTACTGTGCAGCCAAATCCATGTGATGTTATTTGCAACTTCTGCATATTTTGTTTGTTTGGTGGGGATCATTTTGATGTACATTTGGTATGCACCACAACCATCTTGCCTCCTAAACATTTTCTTCATTACTTGGACCCTAGTACTTCTCCAACTTATGACAAGTGTATCTCTGCACCCAAAAGTAAGTTCTATTTTGTGGCCGGGTCTTTTCTTTGCTCAATTCACTTCATCTTCCATCATAACTTTATGTTGCATTTCTTTCTATCAATAGGTGAATGCTGGCATTCTAAGTCCAGGGCTGATGGGGCTTTATGTTGTCTACCTTTGCTGGTGTGCAATTAGAAGGCAGGGCTACCAATCTTTGCCTATATTTTTGGACTTTTATCAATATAGCTGACCAATGCATTTAGCTTCTATTGTTTAGACTATATTTTCCCCCAAAGGAAGCATGGATGTAAGATCAAACCCAAAATACAGGCATCCATGTCTAAATTTTTTTTTAATCGATTTAATTGATATGCATTGTTAGTGAAAAGATTTTTTTACACTGTCAACCAATTATAAATTGCCACATTATTAAAAATGTTTAAATCTTATCATATCTATCTTAAAAGTCACACATATGATCATTTGTGATTGGTTGATACTGCAAAAAACTTTATACCCAAGGGTATATCCAAATTAAATTCTTTTTTATTTCTTGTACATTTACTGCTTATATGAGCCCTCTTATTGTCTTCATTTCTATTGAATTTGAGCTTTAGAACATTTTTGTCCATGCAGTGAACCAGCAGGAGATAACTGCATGGTGAAGTCAGACTCTGCAACCAAAACAGACTGGCAAAGCATCATTGTAATATTTACTATTTGATGTTCAACTGAAACTTGAACTTGGTATTGCAATTGCTCTTTAGGCATGAAAGTTGAGAACAACAAATCTTGACCACATACATCCATTCATGTATGGTCAAGATTAAAAGTTATTTGATCGTCACATGACCATTTAAAAAAGTTATGTACCTTGACCATTCTAATAAGATTGAATTGTCAAGATTCACTCTTTCTCACATCTCATAATGTGCATCATCATGCGTCTCTAGTCCGGTTATATGCTCGTTACCATTTTCATTATCCATTCAAAAAGTTCAAGGAGAAAATGATACTGTTCCTAGAAAAATATAAATGTTTTATGTTTTATTATGAAAACCGCTAAGCAAGCTTTCATGTCTATTAGAAAAATATATGAAGGCTTGGTAAATTTAATTTGTAAAGCTTTCAAATACATGATCACACATTTATTACTTTCTTTATCGTTGGTTGACTTGTGAGTTGTGACAATGAATGTTGGCAGAGCTTTGTTGTTGCAATACTGGCAATCGTTATTGCAACATTTTCCACAGGCATAGATTCCAAATGCTTTCAGGTTAGTTAAAGAACCTGAATTGAACTTGAATTTTAATATTAGGTTCTCCAATACATAACTGACAGATCCTTGCAGTTCAGGAAGGATGATACGCCTGCAGAAGATGATGTTCCATATGGTTATGGCTTCTTCCATTTTGTTTTTGCCACAGGAGCAATGTACTTTGCAATGCTATTGATTGGATGGAATAGTCATCATTCTATGAGAAAGTATGGTCCCATCCTGTAATTGGTACATATCATGTTATGTGCTTCTTACTTGGATTTCTTGTTTTGCTGTGTCACCTGAAAGAAAAACAAAGAAAAAGTATTTTCATTTGCTGATAATCAAGTGGTCATATACAATCATGGTGTATTCTTTGTGTGACACGATATATTCTGCATCCGGTAGTTTATTATGCTTATATAGTTCTCAGCAATGCCACTCCAAAAATGTTACTCATAACATCTCTTTTTTATTTTTATTTGAAGTTGATTCTGTCTTTCTGTAAGAGCAGCCATAAATTTTGTGGAAATAAGATGCAATTAAAAATATATTCTTCTGCAGATGGACAATTGATGTGGGCTGGATCAGTGCTTGGGTCAGAATAATAAATGAATGGTTGGCAGTCTGTGTTTACTGTAAGCATTTCTTCTAAAAAAATAATAATAATTTTATTATTTTTATTTTATTTTATAAAAGTAGGACTTGCAGGAAGATCTGAATTTTGTCTAAGCATAATGAAAACTGGAAAATCTTAAACTGAGAGAGAGATAGACTTTTAATGTAACACTTTGGGTATAATTTCTTGAGTAAAGGAGCAACTGAAGGAAGCGTTTATCTTTTCACAGTATGGATGCTGGTAGCTCCAATCATATGGAAGAGAGGATATGCTGATTCTACATGAAAACTTCCCCTGTTATATTCATTTTAGATTTGATATTCTGAGGATTAAGATCTTCATATTTCATCACATATCTGATGCATATATAGTGGACACCTCCAGCTGCAACCCTGTCAGGTCAGATAAGAAAAAGAACTGCAATTGCAACACCCAGGAATTTTTCAGTCAGAGGAATTGGTTCTAGCACAAATGCACATATGCTATTGGATTTGTCATATGAATGAAGATATACAGTCGTCTCACTCCACCCAAAGGATAGATAGAACAAAGAAATATACACCTTTCATGTATCATTGAGGGAGCAAAATGTAACTTAGAATCATGTATTGGATTCTCATTAGAAATTATATCCATAATTTGTCAATTTATCAGTTTCATTCATCACCTTTTGCCCGTTAGTAAATGATGTGTATTAATTAATAATGTAAAAAATCTTTACCATGCATTGCAATTAAATCCTTTAAAATATAATATTATTAAAGTAATTATTTACAAAGTATATTCTAAAAACTTAATTATTTGGATTACTATTAGCAAAAGTTAAGTGGAATAATAAAGGAACCGTAATTCCTTTGAGAGATCAGTTAACAATATCCAAAAGTCAATCTTATAACCAGATCAAAGACTAAAAGGATTCATAGCTCTTGTGTATGAAGAAAATCTGGTTGGGAGATACCAACTCTTAAATGTCATCCACTATCTCGAGGGATTAATCTTCGCAATGACGCGCGGAGGATACCTTGAAAAACCAAAAAGACTAAAAGTATGTGGGGGTAGAAGCTACCCAGAGTAGCTTCTTGCAATCGCACGATGAGGAACATTCCACCGCGTTTCCAAACATGCAATAAAAAAATATTTTATATCACTGAAATTAAAATTTAGCCTAAAGCTTGAAAATTAGGAACTTAACTCCTCACAAGTATTATGTTTCTCAATATACATTTCGCATCTTTCCAAAACCCACCCACCATATTGCGAGAAAATGAAAAAATATTTTTTAACAAGTCAATTTGAGAGAAAGTAATATACGTTTAGTTACAAACTTAATAAAAACGAATAAACAAAGTACCCACTATTTGTTCTAACAGAAATGTTATTTTGACATCTCTCATGGACAACAATTCGATGACATCGTATATTAGTGGAAAAATATAAAATTAAAACAATGGACAAACAAGAAAATCATTTGCCATTTTATCACAACTGACATTTGAAAAATAAAGGAAAAAGAGGGCATAAAATAAACCCTAAACACAAAAAATGGAATGAAATAATAGGGAGTTTGTTTATGGAAATAACCTTTATTAAAGGAGGCTCGTCACCACCATCTTCACCACCGTGGTCACTAAGGCTCTTCACCACCGTCTTCACCGGCTCGTCTTTACCACCATTTTGCTAAGCTTGTGTTCAGAGAGTGAGAGTGATGCTTCTAGGTCAGAGCACACAATGAGGAGAAGGGAGGAGAACAAAGCGCAAAGTGTGAGAAATAGGGAATATGAGTACATTGAGTGAGGAGGGGGGAAGGAGAACAAACTTGTCTACAAATTTTCTTTCTCCAACTAAAGGAAGGAGGGAAACATTTTTACTCGCTAATTGAAAAAATGCCCGTGAGTGAATACAATGTCACCGTATTGTCGTCGATGGGAGATGTCAAAATAACATTTCAGTTTTTTTAATAATGTAGGGCTATGAAATTTGACATTGCAATAGCTCAATTTCCTTACTACCACATTCAAAATGTATAATAGAATATGCATTTTATTGTAAAAGTAAAGGCATAATATGTCAACTTAACCCAGGGGAAACCTAATCATAAGAAGGATGTCGATGCCAGTGTACGGCACAATCGCGCATGGAGTGCAAAAGAAAAGAAAAATCAACCACTGTCACATAATTTCAGTGAACAGATGGTGTAACAGAACTAAAATTTGGCTACAGTAGCAGTAGTGTTGATTTCATGTACTACTACAAAAAGAAAGAGCTTGCCAAAATTGAGATTACAAAATCATACATCATACAATATAGTAAAACCAAAAAGAATACAACTAGGGGGCATCAAATAAGCACACACCACCACCCAGTCTACCCTACAATTACAAATGAACACATGGGTGCACCCAAAAGAAGAAGAAAATTGGACGAAGGGTTCTCTGCAACCCCTTCATATTCATCTGCTCTTTATCTCAGTCCTCCAACACGAATCTTCCACGAAGGCAGACTTTGTCTTCCCCTTTCCTAACAATGAACAATTTACACGGCCATTTGCAAATATTTGACTTCGACCCCAGGGTTTATCTCCAATCTCACATTATGCATGAGCGTATCACTTTGACTGACAAACAATAGAAACCAAAACTTACCCATATTTGTACAGGGAGCAACAAGTTGATGCTTGACTTCACAAGTCCAGGTGGACAATTTTCACATCAGCCGAATGGGTTCCCTCCTCCAGGGGAGGGACGAGGGGTGGGATTGGTTGACAACCTACCAGTCAGCTGCTGATCTGGATTTGACAAGCCAAAAGCAGCTCCCCCGGTACCAAAACTACCAACTTCTTGCCTACACATTCAATTGAGAATCCCTAAGTGGCAAGTTAAGTAATGCTGAACCACACCTAATAATCATGGATTTTATATATATATAATTGCAATAAATTGTCCCTTGCACGAATTACTTCACAAACCAGGACAAATAAAACTCACAGGAGTTCTCAGTAATCGCACCTGATAGCTGCCCACTTAAGGAAAAGCATCAGTGAAACTATGAAATGAGATGCTAAAATGTGTGTTTTTGTATGAATAAAGGGTTCACTATATCATTGAAGTTCATGCTATGTAGCATAAGATGGTAAATGAAGGATTAGACCCAAAAGATGAGTTTCCCAGAGCAAGTAAACAACCTAACCTAAAACAGCCTATGCAAGAAGTAAATATTATCATGATTAGAGAGTATTACCTTGGCATTGGCATGTTAGTTGGCATTTGTTGTCCCATGTATGCCCCTGCGATTTTCACATGGTTCAGGATACAATAAAAAACAAACGACCTTAGCATAAAACAATTAATTAAAAAACGGCAAAAGAATAAATATAGTAATATACTTGGTCCCAATACTGATGCATGAGTTTGTGCATGAGCAGGCAGGACTGATACATATGATGATGAAGGAGGCGGAGTCCAGGCATGTGGTGAATAACCCAGGCTTGAAGGGGGCATTGCAGCTGAAGGTGGTACACTAGGCAGAGCACCTCGCAAGGATGACATGGAAGGAAACTGCATCCAAGGAACACCAACCAGAAAATAATCAGCCACAACTATCTTTTTTCTTTTCTTCCTCAAAGAAACAGACAGGGTATACTTTTAGTTTGAATAAAAAGATAAATTAACAAGTTAGAAAATCAGTATGTCATACTTCAATGTTCCAGCCTGTTCTATAACGGAGATCATAAAGAAAACTAAGATATCAATTTTTCCAGCATTTACCACATATCCATTATTCTTATAAATAGATATGGTTTTGATAAAGTGCAAGATGCAAACTTCAGAGAGGAACGCACACTTTAGTAACTAAAGATGTAAAAAACATTATCAGGTTATGACTCAATTGTGGACAAAATCCAAACCATACCATTTATCTTCCACAGCTATACACTTTGGAAGAGCAAAATCCGCAATCAGAAATATTAAATATGCATGGCATGGCATAATACAATACTCATGCATGATCCACCAAACACTGACAAGAATATGAAGTATGAACTATTATTGGCAATAGTACACACTAGTATTTTATATCAATGAAAGCCATACAGTTGGGGCTTGAATCGGGGCTGGTTCGCTGCTGATATCAAATGGATTCGTTGATTTTGATGGCTGCGGAAAACTTGGCACGGGCTGTAAGAATTGGCAGACATATATATATTAGAGAAATGCATCGCACTATTGCACAAGCTACAGATTAAGATCGTAAGCTAATCATTTTGGATTGTAACAGTACCACCGCATTATTATATTGCATTGAGATACCCACGCCATGGGGAAGACCCATTTGCCAAACTGGAACTGTGGCAGGGAAGGATGAATATTTTACAGTGAACAGATCCTGCATGAATCACAACTGTAAGATAAACAATACACACATGCAAGTGTGCACGCAACATACAGATTTTGAAGTAGAATAAGGAGCAAAGAATACCTCAGGAAGTTCTTTTCTTCCACTTGGATTTAATTCTACAGTTGAAGGTTGTGAAACAACACTGGATATAGCCTCATTGGCGGGCTTTGAGGCATGATGGTATGCATGTGGCATTGGTGTGCTTGAATGCCCTTGTACTGTGGGTACAGAAGGTATATTCCATGGCTGCAAGATATTCCAGGAAAGGGTGAACAAATACTACCTCTGAAATTAACAGACAGAACAATTGTGATGACTACTCCTTCAGCCAAACCTGATTATTCACAGCTGCACCTACTGGTGGTGTAAATTGTTTAGTAGACTGAATAACAGTAGCCGGGAACAATGGTTGCTGATGCTGCAAAGTGGCCCACTGTCCTGAATTATTAAGAGGTGATACTGTTGACAATCCAGGAGATGGTGCTGAAGCACCACTAGGTGGGACAGCTGAGAAACCGCTGACACTAGCAGATCCAGAAGCAGAAGTAAAAGCTGATGCTAGAGCAGCTCCTGCTGGTGAAACAGATGAGTCATCAGTTCTAGGTAATGTCATCACACTGCCCCCAGGAATAGCTGTCGCAACGTGTGGACCACCTTGGACTCCAGGAACATGAGCAGGTAAAGATGCTGGCACTGACAATTGAGACAGAACAGATTCAAGTGTATTTACATTTGAGGGGCTTGGAGTTGCTTTTGCCCCAGGAGCAACATCAAAAGAGGCCCAATTATCACCACTGGGATTTGCTGGCTGCGCAACAGGTTGAGGCACAGTAGTTTGTTGAGCTTGAGGAATTGCTGGAACAACAGGAGGTTCCAGATCAGAATCAAAATCAATAAGGCTCTTTGTAGTCTCAAGCTTAACATCTGCTGGCGCTGCGTTTCCACTGCTGGATGGCAAGCTACTGGAAGATGCATTTCTCTGAAATTGTAAACAGTCAGTCATTATTACATAATTTGTGTTCAAAATCAAGTTTGGGTACCTTACTAAACTTAAGGGGGAGAAGGGATAGGTCTGTCAAAACAATCATGCTAAACAAAGTAAACATTGAGCCACATCACATTGAAACTTAACAAATAACTTGGATGAACAGTGAATGTTCATGCTAATTGTAGATTCCATTGTTTTGTTCATCCAATGCCTACAGAAAAGCTTAAAACATACAATGATAATAATAAATTCACCAGAAAATTAAACTCAGCATTATAACATAAAAACATCTCTACAGAAGTAGCAGTGTCAATAATCAGTTTGACAGATAAAAAGATAGTGAATTTGTTATAATAGCAGAGCAACAATAATAAACAGATCACAGAAAAACATAGAAGAAACTCCACACCAAAGGCAGGACATATAGCATCAAGATTCAAAACCCAGATGAACGAACCCTATGGAACATCATTAATAATAATTTCACCTGTGTCAGTGCTGAGCCATCAGCAGCCCTTCCACTGTTTGGTTTAGGGGGCTCACTTATCCGAAGAGGTATTACATTTTCTCCCAAAATATCTCTAACAGGACGGACCACAGGTGGGCTTGAAGAACCCAGATCTTTGGCTTGCTCAGGAGATTGGCTTTCCACCTTATAATGGCCATATTGCCTACTTTCTTGATTATATCCAGGACTTCTTCCACCCGGACTAAACCTGTCATTATATCGACGTTCATATGTGTCCTCATATTGAGGGCTTTTAGATCCTCCCTGATATGTCTCAACTCTCCTGTTTTCATAGGAATTGTCTTTATCACCCTGTATAACATGCAAAACAAGAGAAGAAGAAAGAGAGTTAGATTTAGCTGATAGATTCAAGCAATTCTAAAGCAAAAGCATACTACTACAAGTTAAATGGAACTTGTTACAACTGCAAAATAGAGACTTAAAACAGTTCCAAAACTAGAAAACAGACATCTTACCGCTGTTACTCTTGGTGGTTTGTCATAGGTCCTCTCTCCAGTGAATCGTCTATCCAAATAAACATGCTTAATAAAGTCTCGGAGCCTGTCAACATTACTGGCACCAAATATGCAAATCAGAATAAATGAACAATGCACCTTTTAGTTATACATAAAAGCTTACGAGCAAGTATTTACCTGCTATCAGGGAAAGAATGACGCTGGGCATCCCATTCTTTAAAATAAATTTCTTTTGCACGCTGCAAGTACA
Organism: Ammopiptanthus mongolicus; assembly: GCA_039655645.1. Lineage (NCBI taxonomy): Eukaryota > Viridiplantae > Streptophyta > Magnoliopsida > Fabales > Fabaceae > Ammopiptanthus > Ammopiptanthus mongolicus. Next base: position 86,598,049 of record CM077349.1, on the reverse strand, counting down.
CAACATCAAGCAGAAATCATCTTAAGAGATATACAACATCAGGCAGACTGAAGGAGATATCTAGCAAGAGTTTTAGCACAAACAGGCATCTATACCTGGTTTCCTCCTTCTTGAAGTGCACTAACTTCTTGTGAAGTGAATTTAGCCATTGAAACGGATTTCACTCGATGCGTAAATTCCCGGCTATACAATAACACAAAAGGCAGTTGACTTTCAAAGAAAAGAATGCAGTAGAAATTAAACATTATTGTCCTATCTCCAGTACAGCATAATATATTTTGAACAAAATACAGTTTATAAACTACATACAAAGCATATGAGGGCATGTACATGATTAGACTTATTTGAGATTTATTCCATGCCATAGGAAAATCAGATTTTTGTAGACATACAATTTTATGAACTCCAATCCATTGAAAACAACACTACAACAATATACAGAAAGTGCACAATTACAGTATAAAGTTGCTTCAAGCTTCATTGTTGAGTAGAAGTTCATGAGCAAAACACAAGCACAGCATGTAAACAAAATGCAAATGGAAAAATTCAAGTTCACTAAAATCTGCAATACTGGACAGTACACCAGGCCTCCATGAACTATAAAAACATGTATTCAACTCAAAGCAGTGTAGACATACAGATAACACAATAAGCAAAGAAAATGTAAGGACTTACTGTATTCCACCACAGTTTGTGCAAACAAACGTCCAGAAATTTGTGCACACATATTGTGGTCCCTTCCAAAAGAAAAAAGAAAATAAGTAATATAGTAGATATGTAACAATGTCAAATGCAATAATTTCCTTGCTAGGTTCAGAAGATGAGAAGAAGGCATTCATAATGCTCTAAAAGCTGGTCAGAGATTAACAACACTTAAATTGAAGTCTACAAATGATTACAGATAGGCCTAATAAAAGAATTCTAGCAAAGATTCAAATTTATCTCTTAATTTAAGATTCCTGTGTTGTATGGGATCTAGAAAAGTATCAATAGGTGCTTGGTGCTTTATCATCCTTGCAGTCTTTGAAGCCTACAGACTACACTACTACAGCCATGACATTAGATACAAATGGAAACATTGTTCTGTCTGTTAAGGATGAAATTAAATCTATCTGCCACAGGCCATGGGTGATACAGAAACTGGTAGTGGAGCAAGTTTACACTGTCAAACATGTTAACTTTGCCGTATATTAGAAATCTATCAAGTCCTTACTATTCAATCATATCACTCCAAAATCAAAGGATCATGCAACTTAAACACATCCTTAAATGACTCAATATTCAACTTTAAATTATGTATACAAATATCTCAATTTGTAAGAGTTTTTAAACCTTCCTCAGAGGCCTTTTAAATTAGTACAAAAATTAACGTTTTGAAATACAACCCCTTGAAATTGAATGATTAAACTGGCATTAGAAACATTTTCATTCTTGTTCATTGGAACAATAAGTTCATTTAACTTGTTTTGAAATTTAAAATGCTCAGTCAATATAGTTAATAACAGTTTAATACTCAATGAAGCCCAATCTGGGGATTTTTGTTCCCATTTGGATGGATTTTACAAATAGTACAATGTACTCATCAGAAGTTCACTTCAAGGCGTTCAAGCAACTAATTAAGCAAAATTGTAATATCTCAAATGGTTACTTCTAAACGGCCTAGGGCCTATTTGCTCTGTTACCAGTTTCCTGTTTTCAGAAATAATTACAAAACTGTCACCTTGTTTTCATTTTGTTTTCTGTTTCCAAATATTTTTACAGGAAACAGTGAAAACAACATAAGTTGTTTTTATGTTGTTTTCAGTGTTTCGTGAAAACAACCAAAAATTGTTTTCGGTGTTTCCTATACAAAATTTTGAAAACAGAAAAAAAAGTGGCAGTTTTGTAATTATTTCTGAAAACAGGTAATAGGATTAGGAAGCTGGAAACAAAGCAAATAGACCCCGATTTTTGCATCTCAATACTAACAACAAATTTGAGCTTATGTATATAAGTCGAAGATAGCTCATTTGGGTCCGCAAGTTATTTTCGATAAAATCAGCTGAACACATAATCATCAGTGAGAGCAAGATTGCAAGAATAAGCTCATCCAGCAATATTTTTAAGAAAATAATCCAAACACAAAATAAATCCTCATTAAGAGTTTATGATGCCAAATAAGCACTTATAACACAAAAAAGCCAAAGTTGCCCAAACACAGATGAACGAAAAGGGTGGTATGTAATCTGTCGTTTTGCTGAATGATAGATACCATGATACTAAACAGATTCATAATACAAAACGGTGCATTGCCAAAATATAATGTGAAAATCCTATGTGCAGAGATTATGTTACTAATTAAGTAAAGCCTCACAGTAAAAAATTGTAATATCTAATTCTATAATCTAATTTTCAACCACTGACTTAAATTAAAGACTCCAATAGTTCACATGCCATAAACAGGTGAAGTCATATCATACTATTGGCATCACTGCTGCACACTCTAGATTCTGAGAAATTCTAGCATGCTCATGGAGTAGCAATAAATGGATGCTCTAGGAAGATTTTCACCGTCGATTTTAAGCATATTTTCATAAAAGTTCAAACAAACCCACTTAAATCAATGGTAGAGATCTTCCTAAGCATGCATTTATTGCTGCTCCATTAGCTTACTAGTACATTCTAATCTAACAAATGGAAAAAAACTGCATCTCATTAATTTCAACGGTCTTCATTCCTTGCTGCACCGCAACGAATTGCCTCTGTGGTTGAACCATTTAGTTTCTACTTTGAACTAAGTAGCAATCCATTTAAAGTAATTTTACAGAATCAAAGGTAAATCTAACATTCTTGAGGTCGAGGCATGCATAAATTTCATTGTCATTGATATAAAATTAATACTAGTGAGAGAGAGAGAGAGAGCATATTATTGTTACTAACCAAGCTGTTGCAGTTAATGCATCTACGATTAGGTTGAAGCTTGAGAAGACCTCGAATTATGCGTTCGTTTTTCTCATCTTCCTTTAACCGACTTGCCATCTCTGCTTAAGTTTCTGCAATTCAAAATTCAATAATCAATCGAATTTGAATCATAGAATCAATACACAAACAGTAACACCAAGTTAATTGCTCGAAAAAGCAATGGAACAAGTGAAAATCGCATAGAAGCGAGTGAGTTCAAGTCCAAAATAATTCATCTAAAAATAGAAAGTAGATGATGGATTTCTTAGTCAACAATTCTACTCAGATCTGAGGATGAAATAAGAAGGAGAAGAAGAAGAGGTTGATGTTGTGAAGTGAAGTAAACCCTAGAAAGTTAAGGAAATGGGAACGGACCTCAACTGAATGAATGAAGAAACAGTTGGAGTTGCAGTATTCAGCTTTTTTGTTCAATTCAAGAGAAGAGAAGAGATCCACACATAACTGAAAGGAAAAAAAAAAAAAAGCAGAAAGAGAAAGAGAAAGAGAGTCGCAAATATTTCTGAGTTTGGTAAGTAATGAATGACGGCTTTGTACAGCTCAGAGAGTTTTTAGCCAAACCAAACTCTCCTTTTATACTTTTTTACATTAAATAAAATCTTATTCAAAACGCTTTTTTTTTTTCCATCTAAAAACTGTTTTAGTAGAATATGATTATTTGTGTAAATTGATTAAAGAGTGAATCAATAATTTTAAATCTTACTGTCAAATTGGTTACATGTATGTACAAATGGGTGACATATGGACATTTAACGTGATATATCATCAATTCTATTAACGTTAGCTGATTGGATTAATAGATGAATTAACGTGATGAACGTTTTTAAATTTTGCCTATTTCGTAAAATTAAGGACCAAATTGTCAGCGTTGTATAATTTTAGGGACTAAATTGGTTATTCATTCTTGATTAAATTGTAAAATAATTATTTTTATGAGAAAATTTATTTTTAGAAAATTTTAAGTTTTAAGGTTATTTTAATTTTAAAAAACTACTTCCTCCGTCCCATTATATATGTCACATTTATAAAAAAAATTATCCCAAAATATATATCATTTTTTATTTTTAATGTAATATTAAATATTTTCTATCAATTATACCCTTAAATACTCCACTTTACATTTATGACAATAGTTAATATAACAATGGTTAATAAAGTTAAGTTAGTAAAATTATCATTTTCTTTCTTTCATTTATTACTTTTTCTTAAACTATGTGATTTAGTCAAATATGACATATATATTGGGACGAAAGGACTATTAGATAATTTTGAATCAATTACATTTTTCTCATTTCATCTTTATAAAGTTAACTAATAAATAAATATTATTAAATTATACATATAATGTAATTTATTGTTATTTACTATTTAAAAGTGATTTTTTTATATAATCTAAATAAAATAGATTATCTTAAAAGCATATATTTAAATATAAAACTAATTCTATTGTTATAATGAATATACATATAATCACATACTGAAATAATCAAATTTGAACTAATACAAACACACACTAAATAACATATTTTGATCAAACACTAAATAACATATGATACCAATAACACATATTTATCTTACTGTTGTTTCTTTTTATCATTGTAATAATATGACAAATTCTACCGTATCCATGAAAATTGATGGGTTTTGGAACAGTTTCGAAACTAACCAATAAATGAATGGTCTTCCATTTAATAAATTTAGGTCAAACATTTGCTATTAAACATAAAAACTTTTACTTATTGCAATTAAGTATCTAATAATATATTTCATTTGAATGACTAAATTGCAATATCCAAAACTTTGACCCCTAACTAATAAAAGGAAGAGATGGCATCAATAAAAAAAATAAAAGACCGAACTCAATTATTGATCCCTTTAAAAACTGTACCAAAACTCATATAATTTTAAGGATACCATAGCCGTTCCCAAATTTACTGTGTGATGGAGCCCGCCCGAGGTGTCTTATGATGTCTACGCGAAGAGCGAAGAGCGAAGAGCGAAGAGCGTGACTTGGTTTGGGTCTATTTGGTTGAAATTGCAAGGATTTTTTGGTTTGGTCATAGATGGCGACTATGCTTCCCCGTTAGTATTATCTTTCACCTCCCATTTTTCAGCCTCTACTTCTAGATACCCAATTGAAAATTCAAACTGCTCTAAATTAAAAAATAGACTGTTTTTCAATCGGGTAAAAAAATTTAAAATCAAATTCAGTCAATTTTCTTTCATATTGAAAAATCAACTACCAAGGAAAGAAAAAAAGGATAAATAAAAATCAATTAATTTACTTAGCTTATATTTCGATTCTATACGTTCCTTTTGTCTTCTTCCAATTTTTTTTTAGCGGTGTTATAAGTACGGAGTACTAATCTCTGTCGAAAATCTGTTGGACATATAAAATGAGTTTTTTCCTTCCAATTAATTTTTTTTCATACATAATAATCAGGATTCGAATCCTCGACTACTGGATTAAGATGTCTGAATCTCTTATCAGTTAAACCAGTCACATATCGATGTCTTCTTCGAGTTTCAAAAGGCAGAGTTTTGGTATTCTTTTCCTTATTACCATTTCTTTGTGTGAACTCCTTCCTTATTTGCATGTTGTATATGGAAGATTACGCAACAGTTACTTTAATTAGATTCTCATATTAATCAAACAAACATGAAAATCTATATTCATTCATCACTCCACTTTTTTTTGTATTCATGTGATAGATGTGAAGTATCTATCATCGTTAACAGTAATTAATCTTTATCAAACAACCTGAAGACATACAAGATGGATAGTCTCCTTTCACCCAGATTTTTTTTTCATTCATAAAAATCAAGATTCAATCCGTTAATCACTTATTCAAGAGATCCAAACTCTTACCTCTTGCCCTAAGCCGTTACCAGTGCACTTTACCTTGTGGACCATTGTAATGTTCAGCACAGTCTTTGCTTTCATTTTTTTAATTATTTTCCTTAACAAAAGGAAAAATAATAGAGTTTTGGAATTTGATACGTCACCTTCCTTCTTGTTGCAAGCAAACAATAGTAATAAGATTTCTTTTTTGTTGTTTAGCCACAGTATCAACATCAATGTGTATTCAATAGGGATTGACATATCTGATCGATCCTTCCACTTATATTCGCTATGATTTGCATTTGATTCTCAGATCTTCCCTGTTAATAGACAATATGTAAATTTCACTATAAATCCTCATAAAGATTGGTGGTCTTCCCTGACCTTACACGAGGACGTGCCTTCCCATAGGTATGGATTCGGTGACTTTCATAATTGGTGCCTTTAATGCCTTTATCTCTTTCTCTCTCATTTAACATACACTCTCATGTTATCCCGTTTTCTCTCTCATATTTCTCTTTCCAAAAAATGTCTAAAGACATCAAAATCATCACATATGAAAGTCCCTCAATCCATTTCCCAAATCCAAACTTTACCAAAAAAAAAAAAATCAACATCAATGTGTGAATATAACCGTGGCAAATATAACGTAGTAGCAATCAAGCGTTATTATTGACGTAGATAATGAATTAAATTTCATAATACAATGACATTTGTGTATATTGTTAGTAAAACAATGTAACAATTTAAAAATATTATTGAAAATGCAAAGTAAAAACAAGAGTTTAATTTTGTATATTGTTAGTATAAAGTTTTTATATTATCAATCAATTATATGTCATCTTATATGAGAATCAAATTTTTTAATAATGTGAAAATATATGATGGATTGATATATAATGTAAAAAATGTTTATATTAATAATATATTATAATTAAATCCAATAGAAAATCAGAAAATAAGCCAAACATCACCGAAGAATTTTGTTTTGCCTCTGATTCCATGACTTATAGTCACTAGATGTTCATGACACATAAGTAAATATGGCATCCAGCGAGAGGATAGAAGAAATTGAGAGAAATGTAAATACAAAATTGATAGAATAGAAAAAATGATTATAAAGTGATTATATCAAGTATTTATATTGGCTAACAAAGTAATAGCAAACTATTAACAAACTAACTAATCTCCCACTAATACTAACTATATCTCTAGTAGTTCCCCGCAAGCTTGAAGTGTTCAAGCCTGAGAATGAACAATACAATACAACTGAATAAAAAAGAATAAATATCAATGAAAATGATAAAGGAGTAAGCCGTAATTACATTGGTTAATCAAGAAAATCTAATGATATAGGTAATGATCGAAGTTCATAAATCTGAAAAGTCTTGGATCTTCTTATGTACCTCGTCAATTTTCTTTCAACGTTTACACGACACTCGTTCTAAAAGTAATTGAATCTTACCCGAATAAATATTAAAAAAAAATTTGAATTTATATATGTAATGATGGGAATTGTTACTATCATGGGAGACCGAAGAAGCCACCAACGTCCACCATTACATATGCTTGAAGCCATAACACCATCCGCTCAAAATGACCATAAGGTCATCCATAAAAACACAACAACCATAAGGCCATCCACCAGCCGCTCATAACGACAGGAATATTCCATACCATCTTAACAACTTTATTTTTCGCAGAACCAACATTGGAATATGGAAGTCTATCTTTAAGAGATATCACATGCAAGAACTGCAGAGGTGCTCTAATAGCCAAAGCAACGCCCCAGAAAAACTGTTTAGACCAGAAACATAAATCATTGACCACATCAAGATAAATGGTGAGGATCTCGTAGATCTGATGAAAGAAAGGAAAAAAAATAGTGTCGAAACACTGAGAAAGATGAAATTGGACAAGACAAAGAAAGTGTGAGAAAAGTTCATATGATAGAACGAAAGAAAATTGCACAGAGGAGAGGCGGAAAAAAAAAAAGTTGTGTTTAAAAAAATATTTTCTGGGGAAAGTGACAAGAAAGTGAAATAAAGTGTGAGAAAAGCAAAAATAAAAAAGAAGAATGCACCTGAAAAGTATTCAAGTGGATGATATCCTTCCCGTACTATATTATCATCATAACGCAAGGCCCATTTGATTGAGAGAGGGTGGGCTGATTTTTATTAAGTTTGGATTTGTCTTATTATCCAAACTCAAGCATTTTCAACTCATATAAACTTTAATTTTTTTTGTTTTAAATAATGTGAGACGTATTCTTTAATAATATTATCATTATATGTCGTGGCGTACCCACCTTGGCCCCAGGGTGGGCACATCAGTTTTTGAAAATTACACTTATTATCATATATATTTTTTATTTTGACCCCACTAAAATTTAAGTTTTGCACTCAGTGCTCTAACACACTCATTTTTCTCGTTTGATACACACACACGCACAGCACTCTCTCTCTCTCTCTTCCTCACAGTTTTCATTTGTACGTAGATGGAGAAGTTATTAGGTGGTATTCTCTCTTTTCTGTAACTAAGAATGCATTTATTTAGTAATATTTAATTTAATTGTGATTGGTGGACAGATGTTGGTTTTCAACAAGTTTAGTATGAAGTGATGTTTTTTTACCCGAGGGTGAAGTTTTTTTTTTATCAGACCGGAGGGTGAAATGATGTTATATTTAAATTGAATCATGTTTTTTTTCTTCCCTTTATTTATTTCTTATGTTCCCGTGTGCGTGCTTTATTAGGAAAATAGTGTTAGATACATAAATTTATTGTTTTATTTGAGATATTGCTATTTTATTATTATTATTATTATTATTATTATTATTATTATTACTATTTTTTATATGAAGTTATTATTATTAATATTGAACATTGATTTGCAAATAATTTTCATTTCAAAATCAAAGATTTTTCATGACAATGAATTAATTAAATCATAATCAAACGAAATATTTATTCAACAAAAATCAAATTTTTTCTTTAAATATCGAATATATTTATCTAACAATAGCAATTATCACATTATATTAGGGATTAGTTGAGACGCAACTACTTGGTATTTCCTAAAGAAATTTTTGCCACCAATTCGTGATAGTTTGGTGATCCTAAATATTTTTCGGGACTATTAGCTCGTGATCCCAAACTTATTTTAATAATATAAACAATAAATGGTTAGGTGAGATGTCATTGGTTTTGGGACACATGACATGGCTTGGTTTTGGGACACATGACATGGCTGGTGGATTTGCAAAGTTTTATCTACATGAATTTTCTTCAACAGATTTAGGATGCGTTTGGAAGAGCTTATGAGGATAGCTTATGGAATTAAATTTATACAAATAGCTTATGATCTTTCCATAAGCTGTTTTTAGCTTTTTTTCCATAAGCTTGTTAGAGAAGTTTATGAAAATAAGTTATTTTTAGCTTATTTAAAAATAATTAATTACATAAACGCTTAAATAAGCTATATACTCAAACACAACTTTAGTGATGCTTGATACTTAACTTCAGACTTACATCATTGTTATGCATAGTAATGTGGAATTTGCATCTTTGAAAGGAATAAGTGATCTTTCGAAGAAGTTGGTTGATTCTTTTTAAAATTTTATCTTTTAAAAAAATTTAGATACATTAACTTTTTTTTTTTGTTTCAAAAAAATTATTAATTGTTTTTAACTATTTTGCCCCTATTGACCCAGAGTCCTATATACTCCACTGATTATAGCGCAAGGCCCATTTGATTGAGAGAGTGTGGGTTGATTTGTATTAAGCTTGGATTTGCCTTATTGCCTAAAAAGTCTAGACAATTTGGACTCAGAAGTTTCCAGCTTATATACACTTTAATTCGCAACGTTAAATATACTATAACGATGTTAGATCCTCCCATTAGTGAGTAGAAGCTTGCCAAATAATGTATGTTTTATTGTTATTTGTGTTACATATTACTATCAAATACAAGATGTTCTACGCAAGATGTTAGTGCACTACAAGAGGTCACCACAATATGTTTGGTATTAACTAAGCAAAAAGCAGACCTAAGTAGGGATGGCAATATGGGGCGAGGAAGGCATCGATAGTAATCACCCGTGACCTATCCTTCTGGATGCAAATCCGTCTCATACTTTTATGAGTATCCATTAGTCGGATTTTTAGCAAATTTTATAAATATTCGCGGATATATGCATATCCATAAATATTCATAAACTACAAATAATAGAGCTTGTCTCAAAAAATCCAAAAGTCTGAAGTGTTTAACAAGCAATGAAAATGCATTATGAATAATGCTATTGTTTTTTATTTTTCTCTGTTGTTGGACCTGCTTATTTACATGTGTTTAATAAGTTTATAATTATATTGATACATATATGAATATGTAATGCTTCTAAAGCTAAAGTCTGATGATTAAAAGCTGAACAAGTTAGTGCAAGATTTATTCAACGTTGATCGTGCAAGACTAGGGGCGTTTGTAGCTTTATCTGTTTTATGGGAAAGGAAAGACGAGAAAAGAGCATTATCATATGCCGAGCTTAAAATAATAATTTGGTTTTTATATATGATTCAGATTCTTTATTTATTTTATATACGTAAAAAATTTGGAACTAAATCCCTACATGTGTAAACGTTAGCAAATTCGGTCCCTACATGTGTAAACGTTAGCAAATTAGTTTCTGTCGTTAGCAAATTTGTCCTTATACGTGACATAAATTTTTGATTTGATCCTAAAACCCGAAGAAAAAAAATTAAATTGATCACTGTATATGCAATCGATAATAATTTTGTCTCTATCTTCTGTCAAGGAGCTCGGACCCAACTAAAGATTCTTTTCGTATTAATTATTTTTTATATATTATATCAATCTATTTTTTTTATTGAGAGTCAACTTGGATAATTTTAGAATATAAAACCATTTACGGACCAAATTATATAATTGTTACTCTCAATAGAAGAAATAGATTGATATAATATATAGAAAATATTCAATATGAAAAGAATTTTTAGTTAAGTCCGAGCTCCTTAGTAGACGACAAGGACAAAATTATTATCTATTGCACATATAATGACCGAATTAATTTTTTTTCCAGGTTTAGGGACTGAATCAAAAATTTGTATCACGTATAAGGACCAATTTGCTGACTGCAGAGACGAATTTGCTGCACATATAGGGACCGAATTTGCTAACGTTTACACATATAAGGACTCATTTCCAAAAATTTTATGTTTAGGAATTAAATGAAGAATCTGTGTCACGTATAATGATCAAATTATTACTTTAACCTTTATTTTAAGTGGGGTAGACCAAATTTATCTTTTCTAGAATTTCTTACCGAGGAGTTCAAGAATTGAGCGGGGCACCTCAACATATTTTTAGGTCTAAAGTGAATTTTAATGTGAGTCCTTTTTACGTGAGAGAAAGTAACATAAAAATCATGGACCTTACAAAATTTTGATGTTAAAGTGCAAATTTAAGACCAAAATTATCATACACCATATCCAAGTTCTACGGCATTCTCCAAGGCCCACAATTTTTTGGTCCAACTGAGTTAGATGGAAAAAAAAAAAAAAAAAACCTTGCCCTCCACCATATCCTTAAAAACCGGAAAAAAATGGACTTTAAACTATTGAAATTGGGATAGAACCCACGACAACATTTTAACATATTTATTGATATAATAAATTTTATTTGCTTGGAGGTCTAAAATAAGGGTTTGAGCCGTCTTATACTTGAGCTGCCGTAGAATTGAGACCTAATATTCCCTCATGTCATGATTTATTTTATAATGAGAAAATCATGTAAATAAATGAATATTTAAATAATTTTGTTATCGGGTTCGAATACGTCCGGATACGAGCATAATATCCGTCTTACCCCACTAATAAGCGGTAGAAAAAAATCATTTATTTTACCGACGAATACCCAAAGTTACCTACCCCTGTGATAGTGAGTTTTATCCCCCAATATTTGCGGGTATGTATAACTTTTGCCATCCCTAAACCCAAGTGTTTCTCCTCCTTAATGTGATGTAACCGTAAAACCCTCCACTTTCTTCTTTGTTAGTAATCTGAACTTTATGTAAAAGCCCACAAGAAACTCTCTCCCTCTACTTTTATCCTTGCAGAAGCAAAACTCATGTGTGGCTGACACACGAACTGACATGACTTAGCCATTAGCGTTTGTTTTTCAAAATCCTTCTTCTACTTCCATTGAAAGGTTTCCACTGTCACGTGGACCAACCTGTAGATAAAAGAGCCATTATTTGACACAATTATTCAATGATTCAATAATTCAGAAAAGCTATGTGATCTCAACTCAAGGGGCTTCCGATATTAATGCATGGCTGGCTGTCCCATTTTGCACTTATCACATGTTGAAGCCTTGAAGGCAAAGACAAAGATGTGTACAGCTCCATATCAAGTCTCAATAGGTCATAATTACTTATATTCTATCAATTTGTCTCTTTGTTTTTACGCATTTAAAATTTTCTAATGGCATAATTTAGAATGTTTAGCATGCAAAGCCGATTTCAAGTATATTTCTAATGGTATAGGTCCTAAATCCTGATATAGATAGTAATTTGTTACTTGTTGCTTGTAATTTTAAATATTTTATACATCATTCAATTCAATTGTGTTGTCAATTAAGCACTGTGCACTATTGCTGTATGACGCTAGTTTACTTTGTATCAGCATCTTTAGGGAACAAAACAATCATCTGAATTTCTAAGAATTTGTGGCACGCTGCTCTTTTACATTTGACCTTTTTCCATGCTTATAGCTCATAATTTGGATGGTATACTTCCCCACCCCTTGATTTTTATATATACACATATTCCTTTCCTCCAACTTGGGCTAAATCTCATCACATTTATTTACAATTAAATTTTGTCACTACTACTTGTGATTCCCGTTTCTCCCTTTACTTATGTCCTATTTGATCATGTGAGCGAAGTTTCTCCTCTCTTAACACGCATTTGTTTCTTCCATAATCGTCACTGAGAGACAATTCTCAACCTATGTTTTTCCTTTTTATGATCCATGTGCTACTTGTTGAGAAATTCTTTATTAGGCATTTAAATTATCATTTATTTATTTAATATAAATAAAAGTAATTTTAACCATTTATGTATTTTTAACATATTCTTACAATCTTATACATATTAAATAATAATTTAAATACTTATAATAGACCGTACCTAATTAAAAATTATTCATTCTTTGTCTATAATGAATTTGTTCTAATGAAAACAATGACACAATAGAATTTGTCATTTAAATTAATTATAATGTATTTTCAATCACAATATCACATTTCTACAAAGGATTCGATCCTCTATCACAATCGTTTTCATTTTTTCTTCAGTCAAATGTTAGTTGTCGGATGGGAATGGATCCTCTCCAGTGGAATCCTCTCCAATTTTCTCATATGCATCAATCTCCACCCTTAAACACAACCTCCCTATGTTTTTTATATTTTCAACTCTCTCCCTCTCTCTTGTATTTGATGGTTCAGATTTCACATGAGGGTAATGTGATCGGAGACGATCCAAACCCGTCGTTGGATAAATTTGGCTGGATAGAGAATGAAGGGGATTGTGACCACAGAGTACTCATATTGTTGTTGTAACAAATCAAGTATACCTGCTATAACATTAAGAATAATTAAAATTTATAATGAGTTGTGACTGATACAAGATCTGTATTTATGGAGTGGCAATTAATGTCATCCTTGTTTAAGTTTTGTCAAGTGTTTAGTGGTGACAAACTCTAAGCACACAGAGTCTATTTTCTATTGTTATTCCTCGTAAAACTTATTGGGTTCTGTTCTACTTTTGGCTTCCCCAATAAAATTTGACCTCAGGCTTCTTTCAGTTCTTTGTTTCTTCCCCCACTCCCCTGACGTCTCTCTCTTCCTTGATAAAAGAGATTCCTACATGCCTACTTTGGTTGAGACTTGGGTGAGAAGAGGTCATAGTTGTTAGAACTTAGAACACACTCTTAAGAAGCTGAAATGGGGAAACTAGGTAGGATGTTGGACACCTTCTGTCTTTCTTCTGGATCAAACACCTGCTTTTGCATAAACTCCATAGAGTTTGAAGATGAGTTTGAGAGTAAGCCCTTGATTGCAAGTGACACTGATCATAAACTAAGATTGAAGGATGTAGTTTCTGGAAAGCAGACATTGGCTTTTCAATTGAAACCTAAGGTTAGGCCTTTTTTATTCTTTTTGTTTTCTTCTTATCTTCTGTAGTGAAGTTTCTAATGCAAGACAAGTCCCTCTTCTCTCTTTTTATACAGAAAAAGAAAATATATGTTTGATATTATATTAGGTAGCTTGTATGGGCTAATCAGATATCATCCTGTTAACCAAATATGCAGATAGTGATGTTGAGGGTGTCCATGCATTGCCATGGCTGTGCCAGAAAAGTTGAGAAACATATCTCAAAGTTGGAAGGTGAGCAGATTACCATTTTTTTTAATACCATAAAGTAGCTTTCAATAGCCGAATTCAACTGTAACAAAATACCAAGAAAATTTAAGATTAATTACATGATATAACTGATATAACACTGTTAGGCTTGTTAAAAGTGTTTAGTTTACTTTCTGTTTTATGTTTTCCTTTGCAGTTGATATAAAAATATTATATGGATTTTACTTTGTTTTCATTAATATTTATATGGTAAAATATCATTTTCACTATTTCTTTTACAAAACTTCATCAACAAAAAATAAGACATTTTTATAATTATTAATAAAAATATAACAATTTAAAATAATATCAGACAACAAACCAAACATAACTTCCTCTGCCTTATCTTTCTTAACTTCCATTCTGTTTGTGCCTGGTGCATTTTCAAAATTTCATCACAACCAAATTCTGTTGGTTGTTGCTGAACGGTAAGGTAAACCCAGTGCAGTTTCCCAAATGTCCCCAGGGAAATAGATTATGTTCAAGGTTTTAAATAAAGGTCCGCGACCACAATTTGGGCCGCAATGTTTTGGTTTTGGAGGTCTCCGAAACGCGACCGCAATTGCGATCGTATAGGCAACCGTGGCCGCAATTTAAAAGCTTGATTATGTTAGCCATCCTTTTGACAAATTGAAGTGTCATCTGTGAAAAGTCAACTTTACAATCCTTTTCGCAAACCCTGTTCTATTTTGCTTGCTTTGTATCTATTCATAATACCTGCATCTATCTACCTCTCAACAGGAGTGAGCTCATACAAGGTGGATCTAGAAACCAAAATGGTAGTTGTTACGGGAGACATTCTTCCCTTTGAAGTGTTGGAAAGTGTATCTAAGGTGAAAAATGCAGAGCTTTGGAATTCTCCATGATGATAAGGAACAACTTTGGACACAACAAAGACAAAAGATGATATTGAATGAAGGAACTCTTATCTTCTGTCTGTCATTTGGTGTAGTATACAATGTATAATATTAATATGCCATGCTCCAGCAAATTCTCCTGCAAAGAAAAATTAAAAGACAGAAGTGTATTAAATTAAGTCTCTACCTTTTGAGACTTCAGATCTTTTAATACATTTTGTTAAGGTTCGTATGTAAGGCATTAGCGTTCATGAATGAAATTTTCGCTTCTGTTAAAATGCAGCAATATATTTCCTCACTTTTTCTTTTAACATTCTATGTAGGAGCTTCTGCCTCTAATCTTGTTCCAAATCACAATATGCAAGTGCAACATGGAAACTAATAGTTGTGACCAGAATTTCAAGGTGGAACACTGAAAATATATGTAGATGACTATTCACATCTGCATATGATAAAGTATACAATATTATTTTATCACACTCACATCAGTATGTTCACCCAAATATCAAATATAAAAAAAGGTCAGTCCCGTGGACAAGACTCCCATCTGATGGAGGTTTGGGATGATATATGTACATAGTCTTACCCTCATAAATGAAGAGTCTGTTTTCAGGATTTGAATCCGTGATTACCTAGGGATATAAAAGAGCAACCTTATTGTTGCATGAAGCCTCACACTCACCCAAATATCAAAGAGTGTACAAATTTCATTTATCGATACTACTGACACAGGATAAAAAGGTGACAGTTCTAGCCGTAGTGGTAGTTTGACTTCAAACTATTCCTGGCTGGCCAGTGATCTTTATACCACTATTAAAGGCAAGATAAGATCTATGGTTATTGATTACAGCCAATCACGGGGAAGACAGAAAGATTAAGAAGAAGATCCATCATGCACGGCTACTTTGCTAGCTTTAAGCAAAATTGAATTAATAAACAAAAAATGTGCCCTTGGTAGCATACAAAATAATTATATCATGACCACTGACTCTCATTTTTTGTTAATGCACTAAAAGAAGCTGAATTGAATCACAAACAAATCTACTGAATACAGCAGCAGCAGCTGGGGGAATGGCTTTGCTGACATGCCAATATGGCCGTAACCATTAAATAAATGTACTTGTGGTGCTTATCCTTCTGTCCTTTAGTCATCGATGGTTAAGTTAAGATATAATAGACATGTGATTAAAGGTTAAAAAAATTCTTTCCATGGTCCCATAGGTTAACTTATCATTAGAAATCACTTGAAACTAGGGCCGATCCAAGCATAAAACGACTTAAGCTCTTGCTTTAGGCTTATCAAAAAAACAATTTTTTCTTTAAAAAAAAAAAAAAAACCCACTTTATATTTTTTTATATTATCTTTTTAATATATTTCATACATCAACAAACATAAGTTAGCCTATTAGGTATAAAAACTTATTATTAACTGTAAGGTCCAGGGATCAACTCCTCATTGTATACAAAATAATTAATAATTAATAATTTAATTTTTTTGAGAAGGCCTCATCACAGAATTTGCTTTAAGTCTCAATAGATGTTGGGTCGATCCTCTTTGAAATATATTTTTATTTTGGAAGTTACTTTTTGCACCACAAAAATCTTTAATACACCACTAATCTCAATTTTTTTTTTTGTTTTTTCCTAAAATACGCCTATCAGATATATCCCTTCTATTTTCCTTCTCACAAAGAACCCCAACTCCTCCACAAAAAACCCTTACTCCTCACGCAAAAATCCTCATCCCTTTCCTCCTCTTCGCTGGTGTAGTTGCAGTGTTTTGGCTTCTTCGTCCGCTCTCCTTCTTCGTTGGTTAATCATCAGGTACGTTTCAATCTTTATTTTTTTTTCAATTTTTTCATGCTTACCGGAATTAAGTTTCTGGAATACAAATGTGTACAACAATGGAAACTTAATTCCAGAATATCAAAAACACCTAAAATTTTTGTAGCTACCGTAAACTTAATTCCGGAATACCAAACCACCTGAAATTATTTTGCTATCGGAAACTTAATTCCGGAACATCATATGGCTTATTCCGGAAACTTAATTCCGGAAGTTATTTATAATTGTCTATGGAAACATGTTTCCGGTAGCAAATTATATATGCATTCTGGATTCATATTTCCGGTAGCTACAAAAATATATGCATTCCGGAAATATGTTTCCGGAAGTAACAAAATTTTATTCCGGATTCTTATTTCCGTTAGTATGTACAAAGAATTCCGGAAACTTATTTCCGGTTGATGAAACAATTGTGTTCCGAAAACTTATTTCCGGTATGATAAAAAAATTGCGTAGTTACGTACCTGATCAACGATGGGAAAAGATGAAAAATTTGTGGGAAATAATGTGTTCTAAAGGTGTGTTACCAATTAATTGAATCAACTATGAATTGGATGACTATAATTGAATTGAATTGAATGATTCTAATTCAATTGAATTGAATAAATGAATGAGGGAGAAGAGAGAAATAATAGCATGGAGGGAGAAGAAAAAGGTTTCTTTGGATGGATGATGATATAGAATTATGTAGAGGTTTTAGGGGAAAAGATATTAAAAAAGAAGAGGGTATTTATGGTATAAAAAAAATTTAAATTTTTTTCTATGATATATTAAAGAATTTTGTGGTATAAAGAGTAACCTCCTTTTATTTTTTCAGAAGAATTCTCTTGGCTCCGGAGATGCTGACTTTTAATAGGTTGTAGTGTTGTACTGATGGGAGGCCATGCCAGGCATGTGGCCTGACCCAAATAATTTGACATAGAGAAATGCTCAAAACTATGAAATAAATTTTGTACCCTTATTCTTGTTTTTTCTCTCTTCAATCTTACATTTCTCTCTCCAATCTTGAAGTTCTACTCATGTTTGATTGGCTGAAATAAAATTCGTTGTTTTTTGTGCAAATTTATTTCGCCCACAATAGCAATACTCTTTGAAATACTCCTTGCCTTCAAATATACATATATATATATATATATATATATATATATATATATATATATCAAATTTGATTAAATTATATAATTTAAAAAAATAATAAATAAAAGAAAAAAATAATAATTTTATCAAATTAATTTTATTAATCATTAAAATATTAATTATTATCATAAATACAAAATAAAGTATTTAAAGATACAATTGATAAAAAATATTTAATATTACATTAAATATAAAAAATAACGTATATTTTAAAATAATTTTTTTTATAAATGTGATATATATATTCGGACAAATGGAATACTATTTGGGATTCCAACGCTTATGTTATCCACATATCACATGTTTGATTATCGCTGACCAACCTCTCAAGGTTTTTGTTTGTTTTTTTTACTAAACCAACCTATCAAGGTTAAAAATTACAGTATATTATGTATTTTATAAATCAATGAATCCACTACCAACACGTCACATGGTAAAAATTATCAGATGTTATTTTTATTTTGAGCTGAATTATAAGCTATATTTTAGAGGGTAAGTTAAGAATTTATTGATTTCTTTTGGTTCCTCCATGTAAAATGTTGCATTCATGTCATAAAATCATTCCGTAAACAAATACTCTCTTCATCTCAATATATACGTTAAATCACACCGTTTAAAAAAAATAATAAATGAAAGAAAGAGACTGATAATTTTATCAAATTAATCTTATTAATCATTGATGTATTAACTATTATCATAAATGCAAATATCTTGGGATATATTTTGGGATAAATTTTTTTTATAATATATATATATATATATATATATATATATATATATATAAAATGAGATGGAAGGAGTATTGTTTTGCATAGATTTTGGGCCTCCATTTAAGGATCAGAGCCTAGGCCCGAGCCTGTAAACGAAGAAAGTCAAAAGAGAAGTCGTTATTTCCGTTACGTGCTGGAAGATCCTTCATTTGGGTTCTTAGATTCCTCATCCACTCTTGTCGTTCTCATGATGAACGTGACAGATATATAGATACACATAAATAAATCATCACAAATAAAAACAAATTTTAAATAAAAATCTTTTTTTTTAAAAAAAAAAAATCAGGTTCTTTTTCATATACTGTAACAAAGAGAAAAATCAAAAAAAGAAATCGCTTTGATTTGAATTGAACAAAATAATGAATCCCCAAATTCTCTTCGTCTTCGCTCTTCTTCTGAATCTCATTTCCATTTCGTTACAAAACCCTAACCCTAACCCTAAAACCCCCAATTCCACGCCATCCGCGGCTCACGTGGAGCTTACAAACTATGGCTTCCCCGTGGGTCTTCTACCCGCCACCACCGTCTTAGGACACGCCGTGAACCAGACCTCCGGCGAATTTTCCGTCCGACTCGGCGGCGCGTGCAAAATCACGCTCCCTCCCGACAACTACGTCGCCACCTACTCCGACACCATCACCGGGAAGATCGTGAAGGGTCGCATGGCGGAGCTCGACGGAATAAGGGTTCGCGCGTTCTTCAAGTGGTGGTCCATCACCGGAATCCGATCCTCCGGCGACGACATCGTTTTCGAAGTCGGCATGGTCACCGCCAAGTACCCCTCCAAGAATTTCGATGAGAGCCCTGCTTGCGAGGGCCAACACTCTGCTTCCTGAAAAAGGTTAGGGTTTTTATATTTTTCGCAAATTCATGCTTTTTGCGTTTTCCTTCGTGTTGTTTATGCATGCTTGGTTTCGATTAATTTTCAGAATTTTTTTTTTCTTTTTTAAATAAAAGCTTTAGGTACAATTTTGATTACAAGCTGTTTTTGAATGCAAAATAAGCTAATTAAAAACAATAGTAAGTTTTTGGGTGGAAAATTAAAAAGCTTGGATTTCTAGTTGCACAGGAATATAATCTGGCTGATGTGAACGATAGCCTCATAGCTTTATGTGAGTGTATCTGAGAGTTTGATTTCTAAACATACTCCTTTTTTTTAATGCCATTCCTTTTTGTGGTGTGCATCAGAATAAAGCTTTTTATTAGAAAAGGATAGAATGACAAAAGAGAGTACAGTTAGGGGTTACTTTCATTTTCATGCCTTGAGGTTATTCCACTATGTCTTGTTTCATTGCTAAATGATGACATGGGACCCTGAAAATAAAAAAATCTACTTTGTTGGTCAGCACTATCTTCTTCTCTTTTAGAGATTTTATATCATGATTCTGAGTTGTGGGTGGTGAACATTGGCTAATTCCAACTACAGGTAGACATTGCCCTTTCTTTATCTGTAATTACATGGGTTTTAGATTTTTTTGAACATGTTATTATTTCATATCATCATTAAGCCTCAGAGAACATTGGTAATGTAATTAAGTTTGTGTTAATATGATTCGTAAAGATGTCAATCATTATTAAAGATGTCAATCATTATTAAAGATGTTATTCTTATCTAAGCTTTGACTAATTTTTGATGAATTGTTTCATGCCAGCAAGTTTTTCTCTTTTCTTCATCATGAATATCCATTGTAGTCTTTTGTTAATGCTGGAAAAACAAACTTCCGTGTTGTGTTAATTATGCTTTCTTTTCTCTTTTGTAGTCGTTGATATCAGATAGGGAAATGACATTAACAATAATGGGATTCTAGGAACATAGACTTAGTGAAGTGTGTGGTTAATGGTGGTGTGAAGAGGAACCCCAGACCTTTCAGCTTAGCAGTGAACAAGTGAACATGGCATGATTGGCATGGCCCTTGTGGAGATGGAGATGTGGGCGCGTTTTCTCAAAGGGTGCTATTATCTCTCTTAGCTTAGGTTATCATTTTCTTATATGGAGCGTTTAAGTCAAGGGGACAAAAGGCATTAAATGGCCACGATAAGGACCGGCCATCTTTCTTGGGGATTGGCGTCAACTGTCTCAGAAAAGGGAGCATGCTTTTCTTAGGGTGTCAGGCGGTTATAAAGGGCATCTTTAAGTTAAAAGAGGTAAAGGAACAAAAGGTAAACAAGACTTGAAAAGTGGTTTAAGCCTATTTTGGTGCGAAGGCGCAATGGTGGCAGGAAGGACAGGAATACTTGGTTTGTTTGATTATTGGGGTATCTCAAGATCCAAACCCTCATCCATGGCTACCATGCCATCTCCCTTCTCGAGGCTTGATATGCCTCAGGTTGCAAATCCACTTTAAAGCCCACCAAGCCAAATATTAGTGCAAGGTTCCCGCTTCCATCAAACCTCCCCAGCTAGCTCAAGGCGTCATCTCTATGCTCTTGGTCAGATTGTAGGGGTGGTTTGAAGTCTTTCCCTTTGGTCTCGTCTTTGACCACATTTTCTTTTAATTAAGCTTTCATCCTCTACTTAAACTTGGGTCCCAAACACAGACTTTGAAATAAATCCAGCTTTTAGCTGTTTCATTATACCATTTTCATTCACAAACTCTTAATTAGTATTAGGATGTATGAGAATTTGGTCTTGAATGTTTTATAAAATTATTTTGTTATATTGTCAATGTTATATGCTTAATTTCTTATGGTTTTGGAGCATGAGTTCCAAAAGAGTCATAAGTTTTTTTATCCTTTTTTGTTTAAAATATTTTGTTGAAGATTCCAAGAAGTTTGATTCTAATGAAATTTATCCAAAAGAGTTATGTTTTACTAAATGATAGTAAAAATATATATCTGCTAGACAGTGGTGCTGTGGCTTCCTTATTTTTATTTGTAAACTTTTAATTTATCTTATTTCATCTAAATGTTCGTTTATTTCTTCACTCGTTTGGTTGGACTGTTCCTGTTCTATTCTAACTACCATTTAGGTAAATTGCTAACAAAATTCTGGCAATTAGCTGGTTGTTTCTGGGCCTGGTTCCACTTTTTCTTTTGGCACATAGTTACTAAATCTGTCAACACCATCTTTTAATTTACCACCATTCAGATATTGCTTTGGTTTTTCGCGTTGGCTTGCCCACTATGTTTAAGATACTTTTCCACAATTAAACCTTTATAATATTTGGTAGCCCCATGGATCTGCCACCATATGTTGTTACTTATTACCATTACCTGTCTGTGTCTAATCACCATTTCTTCTAATCACCAGCACTTCTAATACCAGCTCTTCTTGGTTTTGACATTTGCAAACCGATGGAATGTTTTGCCTCTGAAATTATTGGGTAATAGCTATGTAGTTAATAGCGCGCTATAGCGGTTTAGTGGAGCGAAGCAACCCTTGGCCGCTACGATGCTCGAATAGCGGCCGCTATAGCAGCCGAAATAGCGGGAAATAGAGGCAATAGCGGCCGCTCCAATAAAGCGTGTTAAGAACCTATTTTTACCCCTCCTCAAATGGGCATCTAACAATCATATTTGAGGGTATTGTCGGTTTTTCGGACCTAGGTTAAATATTTTTCACCTCTACCTCCTCCATATTTGATAGTTTTTTTACTTTTGTTGTTATTGACATGAAGATTATAACTTATGATTATTAATCATGAGTTTGTGTTTGCAATTTTGAGTAATCTGTTATGTTTTAGCATTTATATATGTGTATATTTAATTGTTTAGCTTGTGTGTATATACATTGCAATAGCGGCCATACCCATGGTTGTCAGACTCGCGAGTCTAGGTTGACTCGTGGAGGGGGGGTAAACTCGACACGTAGACTCGACTCGTAGACTCGTAAGAGTCTACCTACTATAAAAAATACCTATAAATGACATATATACATAACACAAAAGTAACAAAATAGTAATAAAGTCAATTAACATTATCATAAATTCATAGTCATTAAAAACTAACATCATATAGTCATAATCCAAATCCAAATAGTAGTAAATTAGCAATACAAACATTGATAATAAGTCAAGTACATAACAAAAAATAGCTCCTAATTTCTTCATATGTCTAAATCTAATTCTCCAACTATATCATCTCCATCATCATCATCATCATCATCATCATCATCATCATCATCATAATCAAGTTCTTCCCCATTATCACCATCTCCATCTTCAATATTATCATCAAAGTGGGGATCAGTCAAATCAGTGATATGAAAAGGTTGCTCTTGCTCTTGCTCTTCCTCAACATTCTCTTCATCAACATTGATAGGTTGGTCATCATTCTCCTCGTCCTCTTCAACAATTGGAGCATCCCCCTCTTCAGTTATCCATTCATCATCAGAATGAATATCCTCAAATGGAAGAGCAACACTTTTTCTATTTTCTTTTCTCTTTAACTTTAGGTTGTACATCACATACACCAAGTCATTCATCTTTTTTTGATGCAACCTATTTCTTCTCTTTGTATGAACCTAGAAAATAAACAATAAAAACCAAAATTCAATATTTCTAAACAAGGACAATTAAACAAGAAACAGAATTTAAACTTCAATTAAACAATTGCCATTTCAAATGAACTCCAATTGCGTTCACATCCAGAAGAGCTACAAGTCAAGCTCAGCACACGAATGGCAAACCTCTTTAATTCAATCACGCCATCCCCATAGAAGTCCCACCATTCTGCAGGAAGCATAATCTTCCTGCTAGACTTTGCAGCATCCATACCGAAGAGCCCTCTAGCATAACGATAGTCGGCAAGCTGTGATTGAACCTTGATCCTCTCCGCATCATCCTTTACCAACCTTGCAATGCAAGTGTACAACCCTATTTTAACCTCAGCATCTTCATGATCAAAACTTGGCTCATAGTGTAATGCTGGATTAAGGTAATATGCAGCTGCATGTAAGGGCCTATGGAGTTGGTTATTCCACCGCTCATCAATAATTTTCCAGATGGGTTCACAGCTACAAATACCAAATATCCTATATTAGTAACACTCACAAAGAAGATAAATAACTTTCAAATGAGATAAAGTTAGACAAGTTTACCATTTCCTAACTCCATTGAAGTTGCTCTTTATCTTTTCCTTCGCTGAATCCATCCCTTCATATATAAAACCCATGGCGGGTTTTTCATCAGAATCTACCAAGCGAAGGACTACAATGAGAGGAGCAGCTGCCTTCAGACATACTATTATGTTCTTCCAAAACCGATTATCACAAATGATATCTTCCACTTTTTTCCCCTCTTGGGTTTTGGCAAACTTACTCCCAGTCCAGTCCTCTGAGCTAAACATGCTCATCAATGCAGCCTTGTTCTCATTAAGGCAAGATAATGTCAAATAGGCAGTGGCAAATCTAGTCTTGCCAGGCCTAATCAAGTCTTTTCCTTTGGTAAATTTTTTCACCAAGCTAATTAACAAAGTCCTACAATAAATGTAGGTACAAACCTTTCTACCTTTCATTATAGTAACCTTGTGCTCCTTCAGATGTTTCTCAAGATCCTCCAACATCAAGTCAATGCAATGGGCAGCACATGGAGTCCAATATAAGTGAGGATGTTTTTGCATCAACATCTCACCCGCTGCTTTGAAATTTGCAGCATTGTCAGTAACCACTTGAACCACATTCTCCACTCCAACTTGGTTTATTGCATCATCTAACATCTTAAAAACTTTATCAGTCGTTTTTGAGATGTCAGAAGTATCCAATGAATAGAGAAAGACCGTCCCCTTGGGGCTATTCACCAAAAAGTTGCATATGGAGCGTCTCTTCTTATCCGTCCACCCATCGGACATGATTGTGCACCCAGTTCTCTGCCACTCCTCTTTAAACTCTTCTAGCTCTTTATTGGTTCGAACCACAGCTTTTTTCAAAAGTCGTTCTCTAATGTCATGGTAAGATGGAGGTTTGTAGCCAATTCCATATCGACCAATCATCTCACACATCTTTGCAAACTCCGGATTTTTTATACAGTTGAAAGCAATTGCACTTGTATAGAAAAATTGAGCTACCTGGTCATCAATTTCCTCTTTTAAATCCTTTCTCCATATCTGATTGACCGTTGTTTGAACTCCACCACCGACTTTTACTCCCCCTCAAGCAAAGGAAAAACCACTTTTTTTAGAGCCAGACGGTGCAACCGGAAGCTGATCATCTACAACATCTTCATCAACATCGATCAATCTTCTTTTCTTCTTCGATGCCTCTTTAGCATCGGCAACAACTTTCATAAACAACTGTTTCACTTCATCCGGCACCGAAGCACATGGTTCAGAATCTTTCCTACTACCGGCAAGGTGATGCTTGAATCGATAAATTCCTCCACTAACAATCTTTGAGCAATAACTGCATTTCACCTTTTTTCCATTGCCCAGTACATCAGTCCCATGTTTCCAACCGGGATCAGTCCTATTTCCTGGGATATTAACCCTTCCCCTGCCCCTGGAACTTCCGGATCCTGCTGCAGCAGTGTGGGAACCCGAACCAGACATTGCAAGGATGAACAAGTGAACAACAGTTATTCAGTGAAGAGGAAGAGAAGAAGAGCAGTGTGGGAACCTGCGTGTTGCGATCAGGGAAGGGGAAGGGGGGAGAATGTGCGCGCGGGGGAGGGAGGCGCAACTGAGAGGGAGGCGCGGCCGGGAGGGAGGCGGCGCAGGGGAGGGAGGCGCGACTGAGAGGTAGGCGGTGCAGAGAGGCGCGACGCGACTGAGAGGAGGCTGGCTTTTTAGGTTAGGCGATGAAAGATGAAAATGAACAGAGAGGGAATCGGGATGGTGAAGGGAAGAGGGAAACCGAATTTTCAAGCCAAAACGCAGCGTTTTGGTCTTTCTGAGGCAACAATAGGAAACGGGTGGACTCGCAAACTCGGTAGCTAGACTCGCGAGTCAGCCCGAGTCAGACCGAGTCAACCCGAGTCAACCCCCCCCACCGATTCTACCACCGAGTCCACCCGTTTTGCCTACTTAGAATCGTAAACTCGGACGAGTCAACGAGTTGACTCGCGAGTTTAACAACAATGGCCATACCACTCCCGCTATCCTGCTATAACGAATTCGGGGGTCGGCCACTATGCGCCTCTATTCGGGATTGATAACTATGGTTTATAGATTTGATAGACCCACAATTAAACAACTAGTGGAAGTGGTATTTTATTGTACTTCTATATCCTACAGCTGTAATTAGAGCTTGACTCCCGGTTGGTCTTGGTATTTTCTACTATTAATATCAGTTCCTATCAAGATTATTCTGTTTTTAGTTTTTACCATTCAGAAGAGGGTGAGCCTTGGTGCTACGCGCCTCTATTCGGGATTGATAACTATGGATAATAGATTTGACAGACCCACAATTAAACAACTAGTAGAAGTGGTATTTTATTGTACTTCTGTCCTTATAGTTTCTATATCCTACCGCTGTAATTAGAGCTTGACTCCTGGGTGGTCTTGGTATTTTCTACTATTAATATCAGTTCCTATCAAGATTATTCTGTTTTTAGTTGTTACCATTCAAAAGAGGGTGAGCCTTGGTACAACGTTAAGGTTGTTCCTGAAAACAACCTCTCTGCTTTTGGGGATAAGGCTGCGTAAGTTTACCCTTCCCAAACCTCACCCGGTGGGAGCCTCGTGCACTGGGCCGCCCAATTGTTATCATTCAGAAGTTGAGGTGCTTAGTTTGTATGATGCTGAGTAGTTTATTTAGTTTGGTTCACTTTGGTAGTTAGTGGATATTACAACGGACTGTGTTTGCCCTTCATAGGTTTGGAGCTTTGTTTGTGAAGCTTTGAATTGTTCTGTTTTTGTGCTTGATTGTACAGATCCATAGTTGTTTTCCCAATGTTTTGCTTTGGGTATTTGTAGTTCTTGTTCCGATGTTAACCATACCTCAATTCCATTATTCATCAGACAAGGGGACATCAGTTGAACTTTGAAATATTAGCTTTGCTGCGTCTTTAGCAGTCTTCCTTCAATCTAGGAAGAGAGTTTATTCAGATGTCTGACATATGCCCATTACTAGAAGACTTTAATCTCAAGCCATGCACGGTTTGGTTTGGTGTATATTTCCTTTTTTTTCTTTTTCTTTTCAGAAGACATGGCTGAGATGTCAAATTGCCTCTCTCGTGTGTTTCCAAGCTTTCTTTTCTTATTTTAAAATCTCATTATAGTATTATCTTTCTAGGTACTTGCATAAAACAGGTTGTTTTCAAGTCCTAGAATCTGTGCTAGTTGACTTGACTCATGATATATTATATCATGTGCTAGACTAGTGACATATATGGCACTCATTCCTTTTTACTTTCTCTTTGTGCAGTCCAACGTAGACTTCACCTTATTATTGACATTTTATCCTCCTTTATGCAGGGTACAAGTACTTATTCGCCGCCTCCATGTGTTAAGTAATGCGTTAGTGTCCTCTAAGTGCAGATAGTTTAAAAGGCGCTTGTATTCTGTAATATTACAAGCCTAGTGCTTTTAGTAATCGTATATATGCCAAGACGAATCTACTTTGGTGGCACTTCAAGGTAACGTTATTCGTTGGACTCGTTAATAAGGCCACTTTGGACTCGTTATACTACTCATTTGCCATCTATGCACTAGTATGGATTGCCTTTTGAACGATGTGCTTGGAGAAGATGAAAAATAGAAGAATAAAAATGAGGGGTGTAGTGTAGGTATAAATTATATATAATGTTCAACTGCTGTCCTTTTTTTTCAATAAAAAACTTGTAACCTTTTATTTTCGTTCTTATCAAATGCAACATAAATTTTTCCTATACACTAAAAGTTTTTTTCCCGATTGTAACATATTTAAATTCATCTTCATTCTTAAAAATTTGGTTTGGGTCTAATTTAATCCCAAAAGCTAACTCTTGGGATGAGAGTTGTCCTCCAATTTATGAACATTATTCAGTCATATCACTATTCAATGTGGGACTCTAACATCCTCTCTCACGTCTAGGATTGGACATCTGAAACATGAAGTTTGCAAGACTGGACATCTGTCGGTGATCCAACGGATCTCGGATAGACTTTGATACCATCTTAGAAATTGAGTTTGGGCCTAACTCAATCCCAAAAGCTAGCTCATGGGGTGAGGGTTGCCCCCCACTTATAAATATTATTCAGGTCATATCACTATTTAATGTGGGACTCCAACGTTCATTTCTTTAACTAACATAGCCAAGTCTACGTTGTTAAAAAGTCTTCGGTTGGGAGTTTTGAAATAGGATTGACACTGTTCAGTTATGTTACGATTTCATTTATTTATGTTTGTCAAATTATTTAAACGATTAGGTATAAAAAGAATTATGTGGCTACAAATACAATTTTTACTTAAATTTGAGAATAAATTTCATTACATCTAACCTATTAAGTGTGCGTGTGTTTGGATGAGTGTTTGACAAATATGATTTTAGATGGAATTGATTTTATAGAATTGATTTAAATACAATTGAGTTTAAAGTAAAGTGATTTATATATATATGTCTTTTTTTTTTTAAAACAAGTTTGATGTAAAACTTAGTATAATTTTTTAATCCAAAAGTAGAAGCTATTCTAAGCTGTTTTTGATAAATCGATTTTGAATATAAAATTGCTTTTTCAAATGTGTAATCAAACATTCTTTTTTACTAGAATCATGTTCGATAGTTACAAAAACATTTGTGGTGCTTTTAGGAGCGGAGGCAAACACACATTAAGCAAGAACTACAAAAATTGCATGTCCTGCACTTTCTCTGTCGAATATAAGTGCCATCACAGTCTGGTTCAGGAAAAGGGCTTAATTAATTTTAAGAGTTTAATTTTGGTATATTTTCAATCTAAAATTTTTATACATTATCAATTAATCAATTACAAATCGTTTTATATATGATTTTGAAAATAGTTATAATAAAAGTCAAATATTTTTAATTCTTGATAATTTATGATTGTTTGATGGTGTATAAAATTTTTACACTGATAATATATACTAAATTAAATCTTAATTTTAAATGATGAAATTTATCATTTTTTTATTTTTATTGTTCTCTTAGTACTTTTTTGTTTTGTTTTATTTTGTTACTGACAAAATTAGCCACTAAAACAATATTTGTAACCAAATTTCAAGTTTTCAACATATTTTATTTCCTGTTCCATTCTCATTACCGCGATGATTTTACAAAATCTAAATTCATTTATCAAACTTGACCAAGATGGAGACCGCCCTCTCCTTCTCTTATAAAAATACTACAAAAAGAAAGAAATGAAAGCAACAGAAGTTGAGATGTTTTAATTTTTATGGATAAAATAAATAATATAGTAGACATGGATAGCGATCGCTCTATTCTCTGCAAAAGACATTGAAATTGAAATTAATGGCTATCGTTGAGGTCCTTGAGGATGGTCTTCCCAACTTGACTTTTTGACACGCATCAGTGAGTCTAGTTAGGGGAATACTTATTTGAGTCCGTATACGACCCCAACATAGGGTAGGTTATAGATAGTTACTAACAATAACTACTTCAATTTTTGTATCACTATTCCATTCACTTCATCTATTATCATTGGTGGACAATATTGGATATAGCATTTATGAAAAATGTTGTTCGAAACTGAATAAATAAGGATGTATTTATTATTTATTTAATAAAATGAATAAAAATTTCAATCCACATTATTAAATCAAAAATAAAAACACTTTTATTTAATTATTTTAAACATAAATTCATTTTAAAAGAGTTTTTTCATCATTCATATATGCTCCTTTCCGGGGAAAATGTAAAACTAGGCAAACACTTGATAATTGCCGTTTATTATTCTACCCATAAAATCAGCTCTGACAGCATGCATGGGTGCATTTATTACCTATCCATATTTGTTAAGGATATAGCTTTATGCACATCTTTTTATATAAAATAAAATATACTAATACTAGTACTCCGTATGTAATAGAATTAGAATATAAATATGTAGAATTATAAAATAGGATTAATTACAATTAAATTATGAAAATTGTGCATATGTAGGATGGTTTGCATGCAAGTGTATAACATTATTTAATTGAGTCCCACAGTGCACGCTTGCATAGTTTGGTGCTTAACTACAATGTGCTTTCTTTCAATATTTTAGTTGAGACTTGACAAGTTTCAAGCCCATGTACATGCTACAAATAAGTGTTGATAATTGTGACCCTAAACAAATTTAATGATAAAAAAAATAAATGTAAAGTAACTGCAACACCACTTGCTTTCAAGACTCCCCATCAATCTTCCGTTTCTCTTTGTTCAATGAGGAGCATTAATTGACATTGCAATATCTAAATTTCACCATGCCAAACATAGCATTTGCTGTCAATGTCGTCTCGTAGTGCATATTACAGTCCTAAAACTTGTCATTTTCACTGTGTAAAAAAATACTTTGTTTTTAAAAAATATCTCATTTGGTTTTCAATAATATGGACAATTTTTTTCCCAATCTAGAAGCCTGTAAAGACTCTGACCAAGCTGGATGTTCAGTCACAAAAACTGAAAAAGAGATCGTATGTTCAGTATTTACTTTGATTTTGGTTCTAATCTTACTAATCAAACAATAGTATAGCTAGCCTCCGTTATAATGAATCGGCTTGGATTTGTAACTTGCTCCTAAAGGTTATTGTATTCAACAAGTATATATCTTTCACTGTCCTAATCAATTGCCACATGTAAGGCTTATACTTTAATTAAATTTGAAATTTCCTTGAGAGTGGTCAAAGTTGAAGCTAGGGTTGTTCAGCAAACATCATTAATAAAACTTTTCTCTTTTTTTGTTACAAGAGAAACAATAAAAAAAAAAAAAAAAACATGCAGCTTCATTCCACTCTACATGGTGGGTTGCTTGTTTCACTCCGGCCATCTTGATTCTTGACACGAACATATGCTGATTGATTGCCTTGTCGAAGTACATGATTGAAATGAACAAGAGAGAACTTTTGCCTAAATGTCAGTTATAACATTCAACCTGCACACAAGGCATTAAAAAAAAAAAAAAAGAAAAAACAGTCAACACACATGTATATTATTTCAAATCTGTATATAAATAAAAAAAATTAATTTTATAAGTATTAAAAAAATTAATTATATTAATTTAATTATTTTGATTTAAATAAAAAATAAATTATAGTTATTAAACAATCCTTTCTTGAGAGTATGTAGTGCTCTTAAAAGTTGTGTCTTGAGAATGTATAATACATAATTAAAGAATATTTTTGAAACACTGACATTAAATAAGATTGATTTGATTGACGTTTACTTTTATTTAAGTCTAAAAAATTTAGATATTTTTTACTTATATATAAATTCGGAAGAAGTATAGTAGTAAAAGAATAGGAGTGTCGGACTCAATGATTACCCTAGAGATATTCTTGCAAAGCAGCTAACAACATGATTACCCGAGTTATCTTCTTGAAACTTGTAAGAAATCATTCATATTAATATATTATTCTGTTTTTATTATAAATAAAATTTAAGTGAAACACATATATTAAGAAAATTAGTTAATTTTATTTAAATTATTAAAAATTAAGGATATTATCTAAAGTAATTTTTATAAAAAAAATTTAATTTTTATTAAATGCATCCCACATTGAGTTATTGAAAAATAAAATTAGTATTAAATGAAGGGTATTTTAGGAACAATGTCATTAAATAGGATATAAGTAATTGAAATTTGCTTATATAGTTAACCAAAAATTTTGAGATTTTTTTGTTTATAATAAGGACCGGAGGGAGTACGAGTTTAATTGTTGTATGCATCGTTAATATAAAATATTTTACATTATTAATTAATCAGAAATTATGGTATGAGTGACTTTTAAGATAGTTAGGATAAAAATCAAACATTTTAAGTGATGTGATAAATTATTATTAATTGACGATGTAAATTTTTTTACGTTGATAATATATATTAATTATATTAATTAAATCCTTAATATATAACCTTCATATTTACACGTCAGTTGGTTGAGGAAAAAAATGTTGGGAGGAAAGGAAGAGAGGGAAATGAGGGAAAGAAAGGAAAGTGAGTTGAAAAGGAAATAATTGTTTAGTTATTTGGTAAGGAAAAAAATAAAATAAAATAAAATTAAAATTTTTCTCCCATTTAACTTAATTGTTTGACTCTTTAACATTTATGAAATAATATAAATATTTTTAGATAAAAATGAAATGTAATAAGGTTAACAATCTTAACATTTTTTTTAGACATAGGACCCACCAATTTTTTAAGTTTTATTATCTTTTCCTTTGTCAATCAAATGAGGTCCTTTTTGTGTTCTTTTTCTTCCTTTTTTTTTTCTCCCTTTTTTTCACTCAAAACAAACACACCGTTAAGGATTTAATATATGATAATTAGCATAAAAGTAACATATTTTTACTAATGTATTAATTTATGATCGATTGACGGTATATATATATATATATATATATATATATATCAATTAAATCCATTTATTTATTACTGTATATGTCATTATGAAAACGATTTAATTAATATGTATTGTTATTATATAGATTTTTTATATTGTCAATTAATCATAAATTAACATGTCATTAAAAGTCACTTATATCTTATATAAGTGTCATTTATATCTTCATAATTTATGATTGATTAACGATATAAAAATCTTACACCGATAATATATTAAAATTGAACTGTTTTTTTTACTCAAGCCCCTGCAAGGCTGCAAATATATATTTTCCTTCTTAACTCAACGATTAATTTAGGTTTCTTATTGGAGAAACTTTTAAGTTGGCGTTGCACATTATAAGCATTCTATTTAATATTAAATAGGATTTAATTGGTATATATTATCAGTGTAAATATTTTTTATACTGTCAACCAATCAGAACTTGTCAAATAAGCTAAATGTTTGACTCTTATCCTAACTGCCTCAAAAGTCACTCATACCATGATTTCTGATTGGTTG
Source organism: Ammopiptanthus mongolicus (assembly GCA_039655645.1). Taxonomy (NCBI): domain Eukaryota; kingdom Viridiplantae; phylum Streptophyta; class Magnoliopsida; order Fabales; family Fabaceae; genus Ammopiptanthus; species Ammopiptanthus mongolicus. Next base: position 86,565,237 of record CM077349.1, on the reverse strand, counting down.
ATAGTATAAAAAACTTTACATTAACAATGCATAACAATTAAACTCTATTAAATATATGTAAAGTTGTATTTATTAAATTAAAAACACACACATATTTTTTTAAGAATATCTTTACGTATGTTATGGTTTGAAGGAATATCTTGATTCTTGAATATGGATGTAAATGAGGTGGGGTGGTACTTATAGTAGCTCCTCATTATCCATCTTATTGAATGAATTTTGTATCCATTTCCATATCATATCTATACGGGTATCCATCTTATGGGTTTTAGACAAATTTATAAATATTTACGGGTATCTATGGATATCCATAAATATTCAATATCTCACAAAAAAAATTTATTCAGACATGAAATTCAAACTAATTTGCATTAGTTTCTTGCATATACAAGAAGGTTCTTGTGTGCTTGAAAAATATTATAGTAAATATACTAAACAATATTATATTTAAATAGGATAATCATATATGTCATTAAATTAAAATTTAAAATATTAATTAGTAAAACTAATTCATAAAGTGTCTGAATTAATCCATTTACACATAAGCATCATTTCAATTCATTGGTCTAATATTTTTAAATGTAAATATTCTAATCCCATTTCAATCAAATCTAAAATATTATATCATTCACACATGAGCAATAGGAAGAGAATGTGGCTCAAGAATGAGAGTGAAAAATGAGAGGTAGGGTGCTGCGACCGACAAAATAGAAACATAACAAGGGTAGTGGAAAAATTAGAGTAATTTTTTATATATATAAAGGGATATTTTAATAATTTTATATTAATGGATATCCGTGGATAAGGATACTATACTATCCACTCTATCTATTAATAAATGGATAAAGAAAATACCTATTTAATTTATCTATAGATATCTATTAAGATATATATTTTTTATCCATTAAAAATATTAATCATAGATGTTCGCGACTACGGATAAATTGTATATCTTTATTGTTCAATATATAAACTATACTTATCTAATTTGTCTTCTAATTTATTGATTGATTCTTTTGAATGTGAGATGTACCATTCAACTCCTTTTTTCCGCGTGAAAAGTGAAAACATTCACTACTTGTGCAAAAATAATAGTTTTATCAATTATCAGCCCTTGTCTAATCATTAATCATTAATCCATTACATTCTTAAGTCCCTAATTGCTTTGTGTCAGTGGTGTCTCTAAAATTTTTGGGAATTCTCAAAATCAAACCCGATTCATCTCTTCCCAAATTCATCAACTTGTGGCATAATATCTTGATTGATATTGATATTGGTATTCATTATATGACTGGCAAAAGGTAATGGCAATATTTTGTGATTGCGTAGCTGATTCCTTGACATTGGTAATGCATTGCAAGGGCAATAATCACGGGATCACAAGTATTTTTTTTTTTTTTTTGGTACAATGATTCACAAGTAATTTTATTGACTTGTTATCCGTGATTATTAATATGTGATTGATTCAAATAATAAGAGATTCGGACAATTTAAATAAATAATCAGAGATTCAAATTCTAACTCTTATATATGAAAAAAATATTATTAGGAGAGGAATTCACCTTTATGTGTCCAACAAATTCTCCGATAAAGATTAATCATCATTAATAATAATAGATATTTTATATAAGATGATTCCTAAATAAAACTTCTAACTAGTCATTATATCACATGCAAAATATAGAAAAATAATAATAATAATAATATTCTTCTGTGATTATATAGCTGTTACGTATGTACCTTAAACCGGTTGTTGATCGATAGAGTAGAATACTTATTGTTGGGCAGGACCAAGTTATTTCCCTGATCTGTAATTTATTTTAATTTTTTTTGATTAAAAAATATATTCATTCGTTTAAATTGATAAAATATATTAAAAATAACACAAATTTAATATCGTTAAAAATCGAAAATGATGAATCTGCGAATAAACTCACAGCACCCAAGTTAATAACATAAAACGACAAAATGCCTATAAATGTGATAAAATCAAAGTGACCGGAATATCTATGCCTCCGGAACTGTAACGTTGACGTCCAAGTCTTAATTGAATTTATAATGGATAAAAGCTGATCTGCCAATCTGAACCAAATGAATACCGTAACAAGACGGAAAACCAAACAACGCAGCATCAACACGACGAACAAAACAACGCCTCACTCAAACGACGGAATCACGAAAAAACACGAAAGAAAAATCAGATCTATATGAAAAAATCACTTATTTAGATAAAATGAGAGGGAAACGATATAGAGAGTGATTCTAGATCAAAACATGGCCTAAAACCACCTCGCTTAAATGAATGAGAAAGAAGGAAGAGATGAGTAAAGAAAGGTTGAGAGAAAGATGACTCTAGGTTTTCTCAATTCTCTTCCTAAAACAAAATTAAAATTCAAAAATTTTAATATTTTATTTTATGCCATGTATATGTTTTTTGAATGCCACTACATAAAAATGTAAAATACTTGAAAAAATATGGTTTAATGAACTTTTTAGTCCCTACAAAGTGGACAAGTTTTGGTTTTGGTCTCTACTATTTTTTTTCGTTGGTTTCGGTCCCTATAAATTTCAGAATTTTAGTTTTAGTCCCTGTCGTTAGTGTCCATTCATCAAGTGCTGACGTGGCTAACGGTGCGCCACGTCAGCACTGCCACGTAGGCTAATATAATAATTTTTAATGTCACGTAGGATTAGATTTAATGAAGTTTTTAGTCCCTGCAAAGTGTACGAGTTTTGATTTTAGTCCCTAAACTTTTTTCATTGGTTTTGATCCCTGGAAGTTCAAGAACTTTTGTTTTAGTCCCTGAAAGTTCCAAAACTTTGGTTTTAGTCCTCGTTGTTAGTGTTCATCCGTTAAGTGTTATCATTGCTAATGGCACGTCATGTCAGCGCTACAATGTTTGGGGATGAATTTTGGAAAAATAATTTCACTTACCTTCCAATTAGGGCAAGTCTAAAATTGTCTGTTCGGATTCTTCTTGCTCTTGGATGTCATCAACTTTAAACAATCTCCACAATCACAAACCCTATCACTATATTGGAGATTGAAGTAAATGACTCGAGGTCTTCTAATCAAGTTGGCTTGTCGAGATAGTTTTGGTGATGGAAAGGGAAGAACGAGAAAACAAAGAGGAAGCTGGATGGATGAAACGCGAGAAATGAGCTTCTTTCGAAGAACGCGAATGAGGTTGACGGAGTTGAAAACGCAAAGAAAAACATGAGTGAGATTATATTTAATAGTTTATAAACTAAAAGAGAATAATAAGATTAAAATAATAAGAATAAATTATTTTAATAACTGTAATAAATAATAATAATTATAAATTAGAAAAAATAAATATTTTTCCTACATGACATCTCACGTTACTTTAAAATACAAAAAAATTAATACAACTAACAACAAGGACTAAAATCAAAGTTCTGAAACTTTCAGGGATCAAAACCAATGAAAAAAGGTTTAGGGACCAAAACCAAAACTCTTGTATTTTGCAGGGATTAAAAACTCCATTATATCTAGCCCTACGTGACATTAAAAATTATAAAATTAGCCTACGTGATGTACCGTTAGCCACGTCAGCACTTAACTGATGGACATTAATAACAGGGATTAAAACCAAAATTCTAGAACTTATAAGGACCGAAATCAATAAAAAAAATTATAGGGACTAAAACCAAAACCCATCCGCTTTATAGGGATTAAAAAGTTTATTAAACAAAAAAATATCACAATTTTATATTCTTTACTAAAATATCATTATTTTTTATGCTTTTAATTATGATATTGTGCATGCAGAACAACTTATTTTATCCGAGAAAATTATAATTACAATATAGAAAGAATTTTTGAAGGTATAAAAAGAGAGTTTGAACGAAACTTCCTACAGAATAATTAAAATCAAATGTGAATGTGAACTTGCACACTTTTGCAAGGGTGTTTAGGCACGGTTTTGATGGGTTTAACTTGGTCTAAATTTGATTTGATATTTATATTGGATTATTTGTTTAACAAGATTCCAATCCGGCTTGATAATGACGTGGTAATGGCAGGCTGTGAAACTTGATTGACTCTATATATTAATATTTATATAAATATATTATCATATCGAGTAAAATCTGGATGAGTGTGGTTTAATTGATTGTGTAGATTATATTTATGAGGGAGGATCGCGGTTTGAATTCCACAAAATATATTTTAGGGAGGGACCAAAAATTTTAACAATAACTAAACATTCGAGCGAAAATTAGTCCCATATGGATATTTTGTGGATCCACTAAAAAATCAAAGATTCTAATTACGATGAGTTCAAACCAAAAGATTGAGTAAAAGACTATTAATTTAAATAAAGAATTTTATTATTTATATATAATTTAAAAATATAAGTTTCATAAAAAAGGTGTAATACTAGCCAAATTGAAACAATTCAAAGCATAACATAATAAGCTTAATTTATAATTTTATACTAAAAAAATCCGTCGTAATTAATTTCTTTTCAACAAATTTGTAGGACTAAAAATCACGTACCAAGCAAACGCCCCTACAGTTTAACAACGCTTTTTGTCTTCAACAAAATGTGCCGAAATTAAGTACATAATAAAATGAAATCAAAAAGTAATTTGGTATTAGTGTCTACTCTGAAGCGCAATAGATAGAGTGGTGAATACACGTACCAATCACACGTCTAATTACTGCTTTATGTACTTTTTTTCCTTGCAGCGGCAGGTGCTGGACACGACGCCACAACGTAACCTACTTAAGGCCCCACCCATGACCTATCCACTAACTTTATTTTTAGAGAAATGATAAAACAAATATTTTAACACTGTTTTTTTAATATATTTTTTTTCTATTGATTGAAATTTATGTGGGTTCTATAAAATTTAAATGGGATCTTAATGAATAAGTAGGATTCACACTAATTTCAACTAATAAGATAGAATATATTAGAAAGAGAGTATTAAAAAATACGTTACTAGCACTCATCCTCTTTTTATTTCCTTTAGTCCGATCACAAAATATTAATGTAAGTTAGTAAATTTTTTTCCCATTATTTATTTTTGATGAGTCTTATTCTCACGGCAAAAAATGATAAAAATACGTCTCGAAATACTTTTTTCAAAAGTTACATGAGAGAAACTTTTGACTAACATGATTTTGAAATGTAATTCTATAGAGGAAAATCTACAAGAAACGGGTATTTTAATTAGTTAGACAAAGTCCTTAAAAAACGCAAAAGTGATTACTTCATGGGGAAATTTTAGGGTGAGAGACCCTATCATATCTTTCACCATGAGCAACCCTTTTTTGCAAAATTTTTATTATTTTATAATCCTTAAATTTTTCAGCTTTAAAAAATCCACCCCTCTCCCTCCGCCTCCTTCATGCTGCTCTCTCTCCCTCCTCCTCTCTCAAGCAGGTCTGACAACACCACCGCCCAGGCATTGCACGTGTGGTGGCCACTGGACTGACACGGTGGTTGCGTACAGAGGAGGAATCATGTATGGCTGCGCATTCTGGTTTGTGGTGGGATGATTCTCTGCTTCTGCTGGTACTATGGTGACAGTGATGGACGGTGGCTGCGCGTGGAGGAGGCGGAGCGTGTGATGACTGGTGGGGCTGTTGGGTGACACACTGTGCTTACTTTAATCGATTAATAATTCCAATGTAATCGATTCAGTTTTCTAAATCCAATCCTTTGAATTTTGAATCGATCACCACGATCAAATCCCTCTTTGGCTACGACGACCAAAAGCTCTGGTTCCCCAAGCATGTAACAACCGTCGACTATTGTTAACGACCTCTCCACGATCAAGAACCAGCGCATGAGGCTCTAGACAACTCTCGGTTGAGCCTCACATCACTGGTAAAGGCAAATCGATGGTGAGGCGCGGCGACAAGCTTGGCGAGCGACAGCGGCAGAGGCGTTGATTGTGCGTGGGGTTGGTCCCCGTGCGAGGAGATTAGATCTAGACGACGGTGTATGGTAGCCTCTGATTATGGTAACTATGCGTGAAGGAGGCGGCGGTTGTGCGGTGGAACTATGATGAAGCTGTGCACGGACGGAGGAAGAGGGTGTTCCGACGAGATTGCAGTGGTGAGGCCCAATTTCGATTGAGGGGAGAGTGAGAGAGAAAGAGATGGACAATTTTTTAATTTTGGAAAGATTAAGGTTTTAAAAATAATTTAAAACTTGCTTAGATGTCCTTCTTTATGGTCTCTCACGATGGAGACATGATAGGATCTCCCACCCTAGAAGCCGCCTACTTCTTTTGATAGTGAAAATGAATCGTGACTCTATATAAGTTTATTTTTCTAATTTTGAAATTTTAGAATCCTTATTTTGGATAAGGTTTTTTAATCACTCCAACCTTCATCTAAAATTGTATGAGTAAATAATCAAAAATTAAAAAGATATTTCCTTAAAAAGAAACTAATATAAACATAATTAAAAAAAAAATAAGAAAATGATAGACTCACATAGATCTCTTAATTTTTTTCAAGCCAGACTAATTTAATTTTAATCAAGCCTACAAAAATAGAACTTAATCTAGATCAACAAATAAGAGTCAAGCATGACATTTAACATTATAACTTTTTTTTTTGTATAAGGATATCTTCAATAGATAATCGAAAACTAATCATTTTCGAGTCGTAGAAATCATCGAAGTGAGTTTTGCCTCTCTTAAAGTCTTTTTCATTTGGATGACTTAACTTATGGCTCAAAGTAGTTTGGCCCTCGTCACCAACTAAGGGTGTTCATCAACCGATCCAAACCAATTCAAACTCCAAAAACCGAATCAAAAAATCAAAAACCAAAAAATCAAAAATAAAAAAAATTGAAAACCGCAAAAATTGTTTTTTTTCATTGAATTGGATCAGATTTTGGATTCCCTAGTGAAAACTGATACAATAGAATCCAAACCGATCTACTATATACATATACTATTATTTTTTAAATTATAGTACTACTCACACTTAACCATTGTTTTACATACTTTTATACACGGATACTCTCGTTCTCTGTAATATTTTTGTTTTGTCAAATACTAGATGTATTGAATTTTGTACAGTTATTCATTTACCTAGGAATCAATAGTTATTCATGTTCAAGAATATTTCATACATGTACTTAGGAACTAAAACTACATCAATTCTAGTATATACAAGTTTAATGTTGGTCCTCGACGTAACATAACTATGTAACGATGTATTGATAAAAATCGAATTATCCAATTCAATCTAAACTACATTTAATTGGATCAGATTTTTTTTAAGAAGCAAATTGATCCAATCTAAATTATAAATTGTTTCCATATTTGAATCGAATGATTTTTTGACCTAAAAGCGATGAGCGAGTACCTCCATCATCAACTGCCTTAAGTAATAGAAAACTAATAAATGTTGACAGAATTCCTCTTTAATGATGAGAATACATTAAAATCTTATATTTATCATAACTATATGGTCAATTTTGTCATAACCTCAGAGAAATAAAAGTGAAGCAGCAACAATATTGTCAATTTTGTTTTCAGTATTATTATTATAATTTTGCCCTTCTTATAATGATCATTATTATCTTATATTTATCATAACTATATGGTCAATTTGGTTATAACCTCAGAGAAATAAAAGTGAAGCAGCAACAATATTGTCAATTTTGTGTTTTTTTTCAGTATTATTATTATAATTTTGCCCTTCTTATAATGATCGTTATTATTATGGAAAACAAAATAAAACAATTATGGGGAGAGAATCATTATTTTTGATACTCTAATAGGGGCATTTATGTCCACCCAAGATACTTTAAACCTGAAAAGGGAGAGAGAGAGAGAGAGAGGAGACTCATGAAATAAAAGAATATCAGATAGCCATGCCATGCAGCTGCTACAGTTTCACTCAAACTACCACAACCTACCCACGCGCCATCTCGCGCGCGTGATCTTCCCCTCCACCTTCTCAAACGTGAGCAACTCGTACAAAGTTCAACTTCCCCTTTCTCTCTCTAACACAAACTAACAACAACGAACGAACGAACGAACGAAGAAAAACTTTGTGTTGTGAACGATTCATGACCTAATTTCTGGCCTCCAAAACCCTTGATTCCATTCTCTCAAGGTAGTGATTTTTTCTCGCCTTTTTTTTTAATTCCTTTTTCTTCGCAGATTCGTTCTTATTTTTTTCCTTTTCAGCTTCGTTTTCATGTCTTTACGTACACCCACCTCGTGATTTTTGTAAAAATACGTTCTTTTCTTCCTTTTAAATATTCCCTTTATTGGAATTGTTTTTGTTTTTTGAAAAATAAAATAAAAATAGTATATGGCTTTGTTTGATTTTCTACCCCTCTTGTTAATGCACGCAATGCATATGAGAAGAACAGTCAAATCGTGATGTGTGTGTTTTTATTATGCTTCTCCTCTACCCTTTACGTTCACTTTCTCATTTATATCTCTATATTCCGTTATTTTTGTTGTTTTGGAATGTAGTTAAGAAACACAAATTAACAAAAAAACAAGTGTGATTTTTGTTGTTGATTGCAATTGGGTCATTGGTTTTCATTTTTTTTCCGGGGTATCCAACTAGGTAAGCTGTGAGACTAACCCTTGGGCTGTGGGTGGTGGCTGGGTAAAGCCCTACCTAGAGTGACAATCAGACTCCATGATTGGAACCCTACAGTGAAGGTCGTTTGCGGTCACAATCCACTTTTGAGTCTTTGGTTTTCAATTTTTTGCTTGTTTTAAATGGGCTAGTTATTATAGCTGTATTAGAGTCTGATTTATGCTTGATTTGATTTTTGTCTTTTTTTGATTTTGTAGTTATATCATGTACTTTAATTGTTTTTTCCTAGCCTTCATTATGATTTTGTATGTTGGTTGTTTATTGTGTGTAATTCATGTGCTACATTCTGCCATTTGTGTATTTGTTGCTCCCACTTTTTATTTGTTGGAAGGGCAAATAGAAGTGAACAATCCAAAGTAAGTTTTTAAGTTTTAATATTGCTGAAACTGATAGTCGTTTGTTCTTGATCTTGTTGAAATTGAAACTTGTACCTAAGCTGGCTAGCAGTTATGTTAAGATTTTGGGTTAATTCTGCTTGTTAACTTTCTTTGGTGTTAATCCCATAACTTGGACTTTACTTATAAGTTTCCTCTTTTCTATTCATCTGGGTATCGAGTAGAGTGATGATTCATGCATGACATTCCTTTGCTCCTCCCACTAATGTAAACACATTTCTAATGCTATTTCTCTCTGCTCGTCAGGCAAGGACCATTTGGTTATAGTGTTAGCACTTACAAATGGATTTAGAAGAGAAGTTCCTTGCCAAAGGTATGTTTATGAGCTTCTTGAATCTGCTATTTCAGATAGTTAAAAGTTCCTACTGTTTGATTTTCCTTTTTGTTGTGTATGTAATGCTCCTTCTGAGTGTTAGGTAGAGTAGTTAAGTAGTTTTATCATGTATATTATGTTGATCTATTGAAAATTTGAGACACGGGTATGGTTTAGACTTTAGAATAACAGCTGAAAATTTAACTTCGGGAAAGAGGCATGGATGATTTTAAAAGTCACTTGCCACTGTTCGACTCGTCCAACGATTATGTTTTTTACGATTTACTTATTTCAAAATATGTCTAACCATGTAGTTTCTTTTGCATTCTTCCCTGATACACGCTCATTTTTACACAGTTTCAGTCCACTGTAAAGTGTAAATATTGAACTTGACTTCTTTTGGAACACCTTTTTGTCCTTATATCATTATTTCACTTTATAACCTCATAATTTGTTGCTTTTTTACTTTTAATGCGTGCTTGATCAAGATTTGTTCCTTTTTTGTGGGCTCAAATGCGAAACTTGTTTGGCTGATATGGTGAAATATGTTATAATTATCAGCTAAAATGGAGTAATTTGATGACACGATATACCTTGTATATATGTTTGAGATCAAATCTGCTGTATGGCTATTTACTAAGAATCAAGGATCACTGCTGTATCAGAATAAGCTTGTGTGGTTTTAATAAATGCTGAACACTTATTGTTACTATCTAGTATTGTTCTGTTTTCCACTCAGTGTGGTATAGCTTTGGAAAGCAATTGTGGTTATTGGTTGCATAAAGGTAATGTTTAATTCCCTGTTAATCTTTTTTGTTACTTGGAATTATATCATACTAAATAAAAGAAAAATAGTTTGCCTTTTGTTATATGGAAGTGTTTTACTTTGTGAAACCTATGTGGTACCTTATTAAGGAAGATAATAATCATGAATTATATGGCATAAGATTATTTTAAATTTTTAATAATAATTAAAGAAAGGCTGTAAAGATTGTCCACAAAAGCAGACCGAAATAATCTTCATAGCGTTTCTTTAATTACATGCGCCCTCGAATGCTATATAATTATACTCTATCCATAGAAGATACACACATTAATGCATTAATATTTCAGATGATAAATATTAATGCATTAATGTGTGTTTCTGTTATGGATAGAGTATAATTATATAGAATTCGAGGGCATATAATCTTCCCAACTTAAGTATACATTGTAGAGATTGATGGTGTTACAAATGCTAAGAGGTGGGTGTGATTATTGAATTTAGTCCTTGTTTAGATAGCTCCTCAAAAAGTGATCTTGCTATCCAAGTTGTCTCGTTGGCCACCACACCTAAAATTTATTTCGGGTCTTAAAAAGTTTGGCTGAAAGTGATTTTAGTATTTCTACACCAATTACTCCAAATTCCTCTTGGGTGAACCTTCCCTAATACAAAACTCATTCTTCAAAAGATAAGTCTTCCAAAGAGGCATTCCACTCAAAAGTAATTCTATACCAGTTACCCCAACACGTGCTTAGTGCTGTCAATTTGGATATGATTTTTTCAGAGCTGGTGATGTATGCCGGTGATTATACATTACAATATTATCTATTTCTACCACACAGTTTGTTGTTAATCTCAACAGCATTATCATGTGAAATGAAAGAGAGGTACATCATTCCACAAACTGTCAATGTGGTTACCTTGATTGAATAGGCATGCCAGCAGATCTTAAACTCATGGAATTAGGCTATTCGATTCAAATTTGCCATATAAACTAGGTATTTAGTTGTATTTGGGTACAGTTCAGCCTTGTCATCCTGGACACATGGAATTAGGCTTTTGTGGTTATTTCATCCAAATTTGATTATAAAGTAGGTATTAAGTTGTACTTGAGTATAGTTCGCCGTGTCTTCGACTAGCATGCCCAGGCTGTATCAATCGTTAATGTATTAATCAACATTAAATAGCTTTTGATGGCACAAATTTCACAGAAAATATACCATTGGTTATTGGTTTTCATAATTTAGATCATGATTGTAATATTTCATAATCTGAAACTGATTTGTAATTATTCATATGCCTAAGATTAGCATACAATATACTTTTTATGCATAAGAAAATATTAACTTTAATTATGTACTTATTGAGGACCAAATTTTCAAATATCTGGCATGAAAGATCAAGATGCTTTAGTTAAACAGTTGGATTGATAAAAAATACATTCCATAAAAATATTTTGAATTGTGTGCATGTCTAAATATTTGCATCAGTGTTAATTGGGATATGGATAATAAATTATAAGTTAAACCTTTCTATAAAATAATAATAAATGAAGATTAAAGCCTCAACACATGCTCTTCTGCCTGCATAGAGTCCAGTGTATATAAAGGGTTATTCCAAACTCTAGCAGCTGCAAATTGGCCTTGGGTGCTCCTCCAGGAGTCCTTACATTGTTGACTATGGAGATGCTCCCCCTCGGTCAAGATATCTCTGTTCTTTTTCTTTTTCTTTTTCTACAATAGGGAGGATCTGGTGCTTATGAGGTATCAAATTTCCCATTGTCAATTTTTCCAGTAATATTTCCTATAATTAATCTTTTAGGTATGAGAATTATTTGGTAATGCCTGATGTCCGCATATTTTCGCTGCTTCATCTGTAATTGTCTGCCCTTTGGTGACTAGATCTGATCTTTATTGTTTGAATTTGGAATGTCTTTTGGAGATCTTTTTATAATTTTAACTTATTCGGGACAGCTCTTAACTTTTATTACTCCTATTGTATGATTACTTATAATCTGATTGTTTGTTCAAGATCTGTGCAATTGAACCGGAGGAACTTGATTCCAGGTCTTCTCCTTGGCAGTAGTTCATCATGAACGGACATAGCTGAATATATTTTCTGTTGTTGTGGCTGGTTACCTTAAATGATTCTTTTGTTTTCCTGATTTAGTATGGTTTTAGCATCTTCTCATAATTTCAAGTCTTTATAGGTTTTTGTTTTTCTCTTTTCTACATGATTTAGTGCCTCATATACATTGAGACGATGCGAATTACAATCTATCTGGTCATCCTGTTATATTTTTACTCTTGTTCTCTGTTTCCATCTTTATTACACTATTTTGAATAATTTATTTCCATTCTTTATGTCGTGAGGGATTTTGGGAGTGGGATCTGGGATATTCTTGCAGTATCGGATAGCATTGCAGGGGAATGTCAATATATTTTATGTGATGATAAAGTTTTGACATTTATCCCTCCTTGATTCTATGACAAGGCAATTAAGGCACTAAACATGTCATTACAAAGCCATTCCTCAGCTTCCTGCTTCTCTCCCATGTATCCAGATGCTCAATCAGCCTACATATCTTTGTTTAGATTTTGTTCCTTGCCTAAATGAGGCTTTACGATGAAATTGTTTTGGCTGTACTAAACTCATATAATTTATTAACTTTTCTGTCGATGCATTTGTCTGTTTTCTGTGGCAAGATGCCCCTAACGGAGGAGTGTGGCTATATTTCTTCATTAGATGCATAGGTCTAGTGCAAGTATTGTAGCAACTTGTGCTTGGTGCATACATGATGACTAGGTAGAAACAAACATACCCGGTATTGTTAGCTCCAGTTGTTAGGTAGGGTGTCCAGCTTATCCTACTCTTGCATCTGTGTATGATGTTGTAATATAAGGTTTACAAGTACCCAGGGAAAGCAGGTAATAATGCCCTAATATCAAACATATAAAACAGGTGTTAGACAATGAGAAAGAGACAATATGTGCAAAGAGTAGCAACGCAAGTTCAGATTTGATGTTAAATATAAACAATTAGGACCATGATTATATTTCTGAAAGGAAAGCAAATCAACTCCATTGTAGGCTTGTAGCTGACCTTTAGGTTACCTTGGTCTGGATAATGGATTAATTTATAATTTATGGATTAATTTATAATGGATTATACTTCTTTGGTGGAACCTGAACTTAATTTATCATTTATTGCATGTATTTTTGTTAATCTGGAATAATCTGCTGTCTGCTATCTTCGCCATTTTTCTTCTGTTGCTTGACGTCCATCTGTGAGTTTCGATTTCACTGTTTACTTTAATTAAATTTTCCTTCTGTTTCCACTACGGACTTACTTTGCAGTTGGTTGTTATTTCTGTCCAGTTTCTGGTGTTCAAAGCCTTTCATCCAGTGTGCAAAGTACTCCAGAAAAAAATGGTCATCCAGATGATGCGTCAAGAAGTTCAGAACTTCTTCAGGAGTTCCTGAAATCTGGTCCAAAGAAGGAAATTCTCCGAGCATGCTTTGATAAGGACAAAAAGAACCTTTCTTCAAAGAGCAAGATGACTGAAAATAAGTCAACTAGTAAGGTTACCAAGAAACAGGACTCAAAAAAAGTTTCTGGTCTCAGCAATCAGCCTTCTAGGAAGCAACATCGGAAGGGTGAAAACCCCATGCGATTTGTACCAGCTCCTGACCTACCTTCTGGTTTTGGACATTCAAACTCCTGGATCTGTAAAAATTCTGCTTGTAGAGCAGTTCTATCTAAAGATGACACATTTTGTAAAAGGTGCTCTTGCTGTATTTGCCACCTTTTTGATGATAACAAGGATCCTAGCCTTTGGTTGGTATGCACATCTGAATCTGCTCAAGGGGACTCCTGTGGGTTGTCTTGCCATATCGAGTGTGCCCTTCAACATGAAAAAGTGGGAGTTGTTGATCATGGGCAACTGATGCAATTAGATGGTGGTTATTGTTGTGCATCCTGCGGTAAAGTTACTGGGATAATAGGGTGAGTAATTTTCTTCACCTGATGCGTTATGGATGTTATATGCCCTCTCCACTACCATTATAGTAGTAGTTGTTGTTGATATAGCAAGGCTTTCAGAGAATCATTTCCATTTCCAATATCTGTGTTTCAGAAGCAAAATATTTATTGACCTGCATTCTGTGATACAATTGAATAGGAATTAAAAAATAATTTGCCCATGTTTACTGCCTTTCCTGTCCATCATTCACTTACTTGACATGCATGCAGCAATAAAACAAACATGTAACTACTATAGTTTTTGCTATCCTTGATGGGTCTCTTCCAAATTAAATGAATTCCATTACGGCCTTTCTCAATTCCTTTGATTTGATAGTGAAGCAGAAGATTGGTGTATATGATATATTGATATCACTTGCAACTTGTATGTTGGTGACTATACTTTCAGCCCTATGTTGATGACATCAGTGGTTCATTTTTAATAATGGCAGATGTTGGAAGAAGCAGCTAAATATAGCAAAAGATGCTCGGCGTGTAGATGTTCTTTGTTACAGGATATATTTGAGCTTCAGGCTTCTGGATGGGACTTCGAGATTTAAAGAATTGCATGACACGGTACAAGAGGCAAAGGCTAAACTGGAAACCGAAGTAGGTCCAGTAACTGGGGGTTCTACCAAGATGGCACGTGGCATTGTCAGCAGACTCCCTATTGCCAGTGACATACAGAAACTCTGCTCTCTTGCTATTGAGAAAGCTGATGAGTGGTTGGCCACTGTTCCCAATGTAAATCCAGAATCTGGAGGTTGGAACTTTTGCTTTTTTTTTTTTCAAATCTAAATTTCGTCTTGCTTGCCAAGCAACTTCATTTATATGGTATATGAATATGATGAGCTTCTTTAACTCGCAGAGGGTTCGCTTCCCGCTGCCTGCAAGTTTGTTTTTGAAGAGGTATCAACTTCCTCAGTCAAAATTATTTTAATTGAAATGCCAAATGTATCTTCTGAAGACATTAAGGGATACAAACTCTGGTATTACAAGAGTAGGGATGAATCACACACAAAAGATCCTGTTTGTGTGTTTCCCAAAGCTCAGAGGAGGATTTTGATATCTGACCTCCAGCCTTGCACAGAATATACTTTTCGGATTATATCGTTTACAGATATGGGTGACCTGGGTCATTCTGAGGCGAAGTGTTTCACTAAGAGCATCGAAATATTGGAAAAAAATTCCTCTTCATCAATTGCCATGAATCATAAAAAGGAGAACCTTCAAACTGGAGGCGATTCTTCTGTCTCCAAAATGGAGCCCAATCCCACAATGGCAGACTCTGGATTCAAGGTTCGAGACCTTGGAAAAATTTTGCGTCTTGCTTGGGCTCAAGAACAAAGTTGCTTTGAGGGGTATTGCTGTGATGATATGAAAAATTGCTGTGATGATATTAAAAATTGCTGTGGACAAAGTGAAATGATCAAGCCTGGCAATCCAGAAGAGCAGTTGCCTTCATTTTCACGAGGCCTTGATTTAAACGTTGTTTCGGTGCCTGATTTAAATGAAGAACTTACACCTCCTTTTGAGTCTTCTAGGGATGAAGATAATGGTTGCACATTGCAGCAAGCTGTTGAGGCAGATGACGATGCTGCTTCTCATGATCTAGAGAAAAATTGTTTAGCAAGATCACATGGTAGTGGTGATTCCCAAACCTGGACCCATGGGCCGACTGGAGAAGTTCCAGCTGTTGACTCTCGCGTAGATGCATGTAGGAAAAGGTTAGCAAGTACAAATGAAGAGTCACCTGACTGTGACAGCACTTTGATAAATGGATCTCCTTTACATGCATGTGATGGTTCATTCTCCTTAGATGAAAACTTTGAATATTGTGTGAAAGTAATTCGTTGGCTAGAATGTCAGGGTCATATCAAACAGGAATTTAGGTTGAAATTGCTGACATGGTTTAGTTTGAGGTCGACAGAGCAAGAACGTAGGGTGGTCAATACCTTCATTCAAACTCTGATTGATGATCCAAGTAGTTTGGCAGGGCAACTAGTTGACTCATTTTCGGATATTATATCCAACAAGAGGCCAAGAAATGGGGTCTTTAATAAAGCTATGGCATCAAATTAAAGTTGTTGATGGATTCCTGTTATACAAGATTGTTATTTGCTTCAAGACTAGCATTTTACAGTGACAAATCACCCTGATTGTTCATTGTACAGGCATTTTTAATTGCTCACCTTCTAAGTGATTCATTTTTATTGGGGGCAAGTTTTGTCCTGCTAAAAGGATTTAGAATGATGATTGCAGAGACAGTAACTCATTTTTCCTGGGAGGGAGGATCTTTGGGCATTTAGAAGTTTCAGGATGTAGAGGGCATTTTGCTGTTTACTAGATTACTGCAATTGTTTTCAATTATGAATTTAATCACAGAAGATATTAGTGTTGAAACTTTATTCTCATTACTTTAATTTGACGAAGCAACATGATATGATCGCGCTGACTTTATTCATTCCCATGTCATTCTTTTGTTATCTATGTTGTTTTGTGGCTCCCCCATGAGCAGACAAAATGAAAAATCTCTACTTCAGCCGTTGTGGAAGGTGTAATGCTGCTTCTACTATGGTTTTCTTGGTGTGGTTCCATAACCTAACTATTGATGCAACCTTGGTTGATTCTCCTGATTACCCTTAGGGTCTGGAAGATCTCAGGTCACCATGAGTCCTAAATAGTTAGCTGGGCAAATAAGCTAACCTGCAGGCACGTTTGATAATAATGAGTTTATGTTTTATATATTATCGGTATAAAGTTTTTTACATTGCTAAATAATCACAAATCATTATATGTATGACTTTTAAGGTAGTTATGATAAGAGTCATACATTGTTAATGATGTGATAATTTATATTAGTTGCTAATGTAAACTTTTTTGCATACCAATTAAATTCTTGGATAATATTGTCACTTGGAGGAGTTCCATTAAGCTTAGCATTGTTAAAATTAAGGAAATGGTGTTTATGCGGCAAATGGTGTTTAGCATTGTTAGTATATACTATCACATTTTGTGAGAAACTCTCATAGCAAATACATAATGAATTTACATTGTAATGAAATATATATAAAATTAAAATAAATTGCTTTAATTGGTAAACGTAATTTGAAAAGTCAAAGTAATAATATTTTAAATGTCAATAAAATATATAAAAAAGTAATAAAAGAGTTCTGAGTTAAGTTTTTTTTTTTTTTTTTTTATTTAAGGGGAGGCTCATAAGAGGTCAACATGAAAGAGTGAGAGGGGGAAGAAGAGAATGGGAAATGGACAAAACGGATTGTGAAAATTTTAAATTTATACACTCATAATTTATATCTCAGTTTAATCAACTGAACTAACGGAATAGGACAATTTTGAGTTAAATTATTGACTTCACTTTGTATCTTATCATGTAATCATAAGCCATCTCATCGTATTTACTACACTTATCACAACCACTTACATCAGAGGTGATATATTTCTACATGATACATAAAAAACTTCTTTATATAGAATTTGGCTCACTTTATTTTGCAAAAATTAATAAACAAGTAATGAGATATATAGCCTTGTTTGGCACGTCTCTTTTACGAGCTTATAGCGAATAATTTATAGCAGATAAGAAAGTAGTCTCGTTTGACAAGCGCCTTTATCACTAGCTTATAGCGTTTTTTCACGAGCTTATAACTTTTTTTTTTTCAGATGCTACTTGAAATAGCTTTGAGCCTATAATTTATAGCGATTCATTTTTCTTTCACTTTTATCCTTATTATCTTCATTTAATTTTACATTTATCATCTTCTCTCTCTTTTATGTAAAATCATTAATGAAGATGTCCTTTTATGTCCTTTTATATTTTTCAGCTAGTTCAATCGTTGGTTTTACCAAACACTTCCACAGAAAATAAGCTAGCTTATCCGCTATCCGCTATTTCATCCGCTATCCGCTATCAGTTAGCTTATATGCTAACAACTAGTTTTACCAAACAGGCTCATAATTGAAAAAGATTGATGGGTGAACTTGTTTTACAATTAGTTACTCCCTCCATTCTATTTCTTTAGTCTTTTTAATATTCTACACACAAATTAAGAAATCATTAATTAATGTGTAAATATACCAAAATATCCAGTGAAGAATTAAATGAAGTATTCAACCAAGAAGCATAACCTAAAAAGATGTAAAGCTAATTGAGGGTATATATGAAAAAAAATGAGAAAATTATACCTTGGATTTAAAAAATTCAAATTGTTTTAAAACAAAAATAAATTGCTAATGAGACTAAAGATATGAAAGGGAGGGAATAATTATTTAACTGCAAATTAACTTTTTAATTAAAAAGTCATATAAATCATTGATTGTAATAGATTTAAAATATACATATAAAAAAATTCTATTGTGGTCGAATTAGTGGGCGTTTTGGGCTCATGGCTCTTTGCTTATCGAATTTTAAAAATTGTAAAAATTATTTGGATCATAAAACGGATAGAATTTTTATAAAAAATATAAAACACAAAACAATACCAACTGAAACATGAGGCTCAGACACAAACTGTCTTCACTGCTCTCTCTCTCTCTCTCTCTATCTATCTATCTCTGAAAATGCAAGTTCTTCATGCTTCATCTTCACCATACCTTTCCATCAGAAGCTCAAAACCATCATCACAATTTAGATGGGGTATCCACTTTTGACTGCTTTTCCTTCATCCCCCTCATTCTTTGATGTGATGTTATATGCTCAACACAGTTTCTGTTTCTTTCTTTCTTTCTTTGTTCTTGCAGGTTTGCTTCCTTCTGTGAGTGTAAAGTCCTCACCTTTGTTATCCATTCATTTTCCTCTTCAGTTCCAAAGGGACCAAACTTCAATATGGATGCCTCATAAAAATGCTTCCTTGAGCTCTGATGCTCCCAGAGCTGCTTCTGTTGAAGGTAATTTGATTCCTGTTATGTGCATGGAACATGCTTAATTCTACTTTTTGACCTCAAATGTATGTTTAAGATTTTTAATTTACTTCAAGTTTTGTAAACAAGGTTATGGGCATTGTGAATGTCATTATTTAATTTATAGAGATTTTTTTATTTATAATGAAAATTCAATTTCACTGTTTCTGGGTTTGTTGGGTATGTTTGAATGAATGTAAGTCCAGTGCTTGATCAAACTTAAGCTCACGAGAGCTTTGTTAACTGTTATCAAATCTTATCTGGATTGGTAAATGAGCAGAATTTGATAATTCTATTTTGGGGTGACATGAATATAGATTCACTTTTTTTACCCATTGATTTGCTATAAATTGGAATTCTTTCTGATGGTTTCTGTATAAATTAGTGGTTGGAGAAAGTTAACTACCCAAGATAGAATAATTGATTCACTAACATCTTACAGCCAGTACAGTAGGTTATTTGTCAGAAGGAAGAAGTTTAGGATTTAGGCCTATTTGTATAGGTGGAGAGTGGAGACAGTAGAAATTATTCAGAAATGACATGTTGTATAGTGATTTAGTCCTACTTGTATAGGTGGAGACTGTAGAAATTATTCCTATTCTTTCGCTCCTTGGTATTGTTGTTAGACATAATTGTCAAATCGTTTAAATGTTAATATCTTCTGTTGTGAATTATAATTTGTTTCTGAACTGGGTATTTACACCCAGCTAATCTTTTAAGAGTAGGGTATTAGGTTGGAAGTTCAAGCATATGCCCTTCCCTTTCTGCAGGTTCTTTAGACTTATGAATGCTAAGAAGGTTGAGACAAGTGAGATTGTATATAAGTGAAGATTTTTAGAGATTTGTGTATCAAAGTCATTTCATGTCAGGTTACAGAATGGTTAGGAATATGCATGCAATATGTTGTCCACAGCCTAATGACTCACGTAGTTGGTTAAAGATGATGGTTGATTTATATCAGAAAAGTTTGAAGATCCCCATGCATAACAGCTTATTATAAAGAGTAACATGTCTTACATTGTTTAGCCACCAGATAACCAAGACATGGTTTATTAATGGAATACTTCTAGTTGCTTGCTTCCTGAATTCTGTGGATTTCATATTCAAGTCATTTCAGTTTCATTTTGCCCTTTCTAATATATGCAGTTGGCTCTTCTTCAGTATCAACTGGAACAGCTGAGGATGATGTGTTGAAAGCCTTGTCTCAGATCATTGATCCAGACTTCGGAACAGATATTGTTACATGTGGATTTGTGAAAGATCTGCAGATTGATAAAACTCTCGGGGAGGTCTTAAAAGCACATGCTTGAAACTTTCTGCTAGCACTTGTATATGATAATGTTCTTACCAAAAGGTTTTCCTTTGAATCTCAGGTATCGTTTCGGTTAGAGCTTACTACACCAGCATGTCCAATCAAGGACGTGGTAAATGACACAACTGCCATTGTTTGAGCTACAGCTGATGTAGGTTAGAGTGGTAGACTTTTTGTCTGTAAACTCGTTAAGTAGCAGTGAAAATAAATGAAATATTGCATATATTTTCCATAATAAATAAAGGAAATTTCCTACTTGAATATGCCCCATTCCCCATCCTTAAATGTGATGTTTGAGTCTGATGTGTTGTAGACACTATAAATGACTATTTATGCATGGCAGTTTGAGCAGAAGGCAAATGAAGTGGTAGCAATGCTCCCTTGGGTCAAGAATGTAAAAGTTACAATGTCCGCACAGCCAGCAAAACCTATATTTGGAGAGCAACTTCCAGCAGGTCTTCAAACAATTTCAAATATTGTGGCTGTGTCTAGTTGCAAGGTTGATATTTTTTTAGGGTTTTTTCTGCATCATATGTTGGTCATGTTATATTAAGTTATATGCCATAATTTGAGGTGCTTTTTTCTGAATCTTTTCCCCCTAAATTTGTTCCTTATTCCTATTGTTTTAAGACTTCGTAGTATCAAAATGAGTTAAATAGAAGTTATATATATATATATATATATATATATATATATATATATATATATATATAACGCATGAAAAATTTCCCTTGGGTTTTTAAATGGAGCACAAAATACATGCATCTCTTTTGTGCTTAAAGAAATAAATCCATTCATTTTTTTGTTTTCTATTAGATGCATTTGAAGAATGCTTATGAAAAGAGAATACCAACTATAGTGTTTCCTGCGGTTTTGAAGCTAAATTTTTCTATTTGGAAATATGAGCCAATCTATTTACCATGATTTGCATCTCATGTAACCAGTGCTTTTTTATGGCAACATTTGCAGGGGGGTGTGGGAAAATCAACTATAGCAGTAAACCTTGCTTACACTTTGGCTGATATGGGTGCTAGAGTAGGTATATTTGATGCTGATGTTTACGGTCCAAGCTTACCAACTATGGTCTCGCCTGAAAACCGACTGTTAGAAATGGTAATATATGATAAATCAATGGTTTTTAACATGTAGTTGAGTGAAATGCTGCAACTATAACCGATCAGAGTCTTGCTGCAGAATGCAGAGAAGAGGACCATAATTCCAACTGAATACTTGGGAGTCAAGTTGGTCTCTTTTGGATTTGCTGGACAAGGGCGTGCAATAATGCGGGGCCCAATGGTTTCTGGAGTCATTAACCAGCTTCTGACTACTACTGAGTGGTATACTATACATTTCTGAAAAGCATAAAAAAAATTACTAAGCAGGGAATAGGGATCAAGTTATATGCTATATTGGCTTAACAAACCTTGTCATTTTGTAGGATTTTGCATTCTGTTTGTTGCGTAATGTCGATATTTTTAAATTATTCAAGTTTATTGGTCTACTCCAGGGTCTGTATTGAAGATCAAATGGACTACACTTTATATATTAATTGATGCGAACCCAAGATTGCCCACTAAAGTCTATTTGAGGCAACCCAAGAGGCATAATGCACCTGATTAGGCCTAGGAGAGAGAAAATGTAACTAACTGCCGAGCTGGCAGTAGCAGTGAGGTGTGTGTGTGCGTGGGAAAATTCTGTTGAGGGGGTTTATATGCATGAGAGGGGAAAGAATAGGTAGGCTAGAATTGGACTTGGGATTGGGAGAGAGTAGGCACTCTTGAATCTATCTACACTATCCGTTTCTTTTCTTTCTACTCAGCACTGTAACACCCTGTTATAGGCTGAGAATCATCAATAATACAATATTTCTTTTACATTCCTGTTCTTACTTTCTTGGTACCTATCAATTGGTATCAAAGCTCACGATTCCTGGAGCTTTTGCTGGTCCTTACACGAATTGCAATGGAGTCTAGAATGGAGAATTTGGAGAGATGCTTGCGGGAAGGGAGGAAGGAAAGACAAACCCGGCTGGATGAGATCAAGCGACTCTGGAAAAGGAGGAGTGGAGAATACTTCAGAGGTCGAGATTGACGTGATCATGCTCCAAGTCGCTATGTGAAAGAAGACAGCCCCAGAAGAAGAGGAGGAAGGGAGCTTGAGGTCCCAGTGTTCGACGGAGAAGAAGACGCCTACGGGTGGTTGATTCGCCTTGAGAAGCACTTCGATGTGAGGCGAACACCAGAGGAGAAGAAGTTGACGGAGGCTGTGACGGCACTAAGAGGTGGTGCTCTCAAATGGTGGCGCTGGTGGGATCGACGCCATCCACGGGCGAGTTGGCTAACGTTCCCGGCTGCACTACTCTGGCGTTTTAAGCCGGAGTACAGGGACGTTCTGCCAATATTGGATGGGGACGAAGAAGAAGAACCGAAATCGAAGTTCGAGAACCCAAAGTTGCTATTCATCCCGGCTGAAGAACCAGAACCAGAATCTTCAAAGCAGAAAACAAACATGCAGAGAAATCAGGTAATGGAGAAGCTGGAGTTGGTAGAAGAAAGGGAGGAGAAAAACGAAGAAAAAATGGGTGGGGAAGGTCTGATTGCTGCGGGTAAAAACAATCACTCGAGGGAGAAAGGTATCAAACCATTACATCTCAATCGTGGATGGAAGGAGAGGGAATATGAGTTGTTCCACGACCATCAACTGCTCAGGCCAACAAATGTGAGAGACAAAAGTGTGGGTGCTGACTGGCCTTCGAGAATGTTAGGTGAACTCAACAGAGTTGCTCATGGGTGCTGCGTTGGTGGTGGGGTTGGGGGAAGGATAGGCGGAGGGTTAGGCAGTGTCAGTGATGGACGCTGCGAGGGAGGTAGCCAAGATAGGGTGGTGGAGACAAGGGTCGGAGGTGAGCGCCCACCACCACCAGAACCGCCGGAACCGCCGGATCGGGTCGTTCCCAAGAAGAAGGGTGGGACGCCGCCGACTTTTAGCGCGCCACTGTCGAAGTTGCCGGAACTGCCGGAGCTGCCGGATCGGGACACGCTCGTGAAGGAGGGTGGGACATCCCACAAGTTGCTCAAATCGTCACCTCTACCAACGGCTGAGACAACACACGCATGTGGGGGAAAGAAAGGGAATAGGGCAGTGCTGACAGTGGGTCAAGAGTTTAACCTAATGGGCCAGGCCCAAAATTGTTCTTTTGATCAGGTTTATGTTCAAGGAAGACCAAGGTCTCAGATGAGACATAACACTGAGTCTCAGCAAGTGCTACAAAATGAGATGGTGGGCCAACTTAATGAAGAAAAGATGTGGGCCTTAGAGGAAGGTAAAAAGCTAACAATTACTAATGCAAACAATGTGGAACTGAGGGCTGGTCGTGGTGCAGCAAGCTTTGGTGGCTTACTGTACAATTTTTATGCTAACAAGACCAGGAGATCAACTCTTTCCTCTGCTGAGGGCTGTAAACTTTCTTTTGATACTAGTGGATTGACATATGAAGTTTATGCTAGATTTGGTGGATTACTATACTACTTTTATGCTAACAATACAAGGAGCAGTTCCCTATCTATGTTTTTCATGCCATATGATTCAAGTGATGGCGATATTGATTTCTATAGTATGTATGCTAGAGAAGGTACTTGGAATTTCTGTCTACAACATCTTAGTACCAGCAGTAAGTCTTCAAAAGCACAACTAGCTAAGGCTCAAAACAAAATGCGACAACAGGGCAACAAACATAGAAGAGAAGTTATCTACCAAGTAGGTGATGTGGATTTTCTGAACATCCAGCCGACACGCTCCAAGCAATGGGATCCTGACAGAAATTACTATGCTGCCTGCAATAGTTGGTCCTTGTGTTTCCAGCAGTGGGATCCGGGAGGAAGACCCTTTTGCTGGTTGCTTCTTGTACATTCACCTTGAGGACAAGGTGAGTTTTGAAGGGGGAAGAGTTGATGCGAACCCAAGATTGCCCACTAAAGTCTATTTGAGGCAACCCAAGAGGCATAATGCACCTGATTAGGCCTAGGAGAGAGAAAATGTAACTAACTGCCGAGCTGGCAGTAGCAGTGAGGTGTGTGTGTGCGTGGGAAAATTCTGTTGAGGGGGTTTATATGCATGAGAGGGGAAAGAATAGGTAGGCTAGAATTGGACTTGGGATTGGGAGAGAGTAGGCACTCTTGAATCTATCTACACTATCCGTTTCTTTTCTTTCTACTCAGCACTGTAACACCCTGTTATAGGCTGAGAATCATCAATAATACAATATTTCTTTTACATTCCTGTTCTTACTTTCTTGGTACCTATCATTAATATTTACTTTTGGTCCACTCCAGAAATTAGGTTGAAGATCAAATGAATTCTGCTTGTTATGTATTTGATTTGTTCTAGACAATGTAGGGGCGAACTGGATTACCTTGTTATTGACATGCCTCCTGGAACTGGAGATATTCAACTCACTTTATGCCAGGTTGTGGACTGGACTACTATTAACTTGTTCTATTTCATTCTGTCTTCTCACTCGTTATTCCTTTTATCTTGTTTAATGTTGCATTTTGACTGCTCGTGATTGGGCTGAAATCAGGCCAGCCCAACCACCTTCACGCTGCAACCATGTCTGCACAATTACTTTTGTACCGATTTGGGTATTGAACCTGCCAATTTGGCCCAATTATAAATCGAGCTGAAATTCGGGCCAGCTCGATCACCTTTGGGCTCAAATCTGGCCAGTTCGATCACGTTTGGTTGAAGCCGGTATAGTGTATATCCTATAATTTTTTGCCAATATTTTTCTAGTTGCTATTTCTCATTCACTTTGACTTTGGTTGCAATATCTTCAGATAGTCCCATTATCTGCTGCTATAATTGTTACCACTCCTCAAAAGCTATCGTTCATTGATGTTGCAAAAGGAGTTCGGATGTTTTCTAAACTTAAGGTGGCTCCTCTAAAAATGAATGACATAGTTATTCCTTTTTTTTTCTTTTCAATCTCATATACTAGTAATTGTGTTACATTTTTTTCATCCTTCCTCTTTTTGGCATTTTCAATAAAAGAAGAAAAACAGATAAGGTTTGCCAAGTATTTGCTAGTCATAATTTTTGAGTCATTTATATTTGACACTATTCACATTTGATACTTACATATATTTCTTGTCTGTCAATGCATAAGGTGCCATGTGTTGCTGTTGTGGAGAACATGTGTCATTTTGATGCTGATGGAAAACGATATTACCCATTTGGTAGAGGTTCAGGTTTTCAGGCATGGATAGCGTCTCTGATTGTTAAATTTTTTATTTGCTTCATTATATTTAAGAAAAAAAAAAATGTAACGTGTTTATGATACCTGTTATGAAACAATTATGTAGTGTCTATTGCACGTATTTGATGGTTTGATCATGTTTACAGGTTGTTCAGCAGTTTGGAATACCTCATCTATTTGATCTGCCTATTAGACCAACTGTATGTCTCATGTTACATCCATCTTTTTATACTTTAAACTATTCTGCTCTGTTCTCACATGTTAAATTGTGTTATTACATCTATTGCTTGTATTTTTCAATTATTTCCTTGCATTGTGTGGTAGTGCAACTCGTGTAAAAAAATCAAAAACAAAAAAGTTTTTTAGCTAGCTACTACCAGCCAAATGTATCCTTATCATGCACGGTTTAACCAATTAGATGAGTTGAATGACTGTCACAGCTATCTGCTTCTGGAGATAGTGGAATGCCTGAAGTGGTGAGTAATCCTCAAGGTGAAGTTTCCAAGATATTCCAAAATCTAGGAGTATGTGTTGTGCAGCAGTGTGCCAAGATACGCCAACAAGGTATTCTATTCCTGCTTGATGATATTTGAGAAGCAAATGAATCTTATCAAATCTACTAATAACAAGCTACTGAAGCAAGTTGTTCACTTGTATGTAACTGGTCTTATGTGTTGATCTCTGATCAATTTATGGTAGTTGAAATGTTTAGTCCCCTTTTTCTTATTAATCAATGTTATATTATACGCGATCACAATTTCCCTTAGTCCCACTTTCTATTATTTGATATTTATCGAGAAATATATGCAGCTTTTCCTTTAAAATATGCATTAACTTGATACACTTGAATTGCTTGAGTGAACTGCAATCAGCACTTTAATATAATATTACAAAAGAATAAATACAATTTACATTTACAAGAAAGAATTAGGCTATGACTCTAATCTCTAATGCTATTTCCTAAGAACATTAACTGTCATAATTAATAATTCCCAATGATACATGAAACATGGTTTGGGTTAAGTTTGGGATGTGCTTCCTCCCTAGCCAATTCAGGCAACTACACCCCTGCCAGTATATGTAGGAACTTCCAGATATCTGATACCTAATGTAGTTGAATACAGTATTTCTGTTTCTCTTATGCATTCATGCTTTATCTTTGATTGAAAAATATTTGTTTCAATTCAGTTTCAACAGCTGTCACCTATGATAAATCAATCAAGGCAATTAAAGTGAAGGTACCAGATTCAGATGAAGAATTCTTTCTGCATCCTGCGACAGTGAGACGGAATGATCGCTCTGCTCAAAGTGTGGTATGTGGATATTTAAAAGATACATTTTATTATTAAAATAATTCAAAATTAAATTTATAGTTTAAAGTTAACAGTGCTTAACTTTATTCGGATAACATCAATATACATGATGATGATGATGATGGAATAGCCCCATAGGAGTACTGCTGGAACTATTTATATTTTCTCACCAATGCAGTTATTGTTCTGTAATAACTCGTAACTTTTCATATGTCGCTCAGTCAGAAAGTTAGAAAGAATGAATCAATGAAAACAAAATATGCCAAACAACTCGGCAGGAATAGGAAGTAAACTAGAGACTCCGGAAGTGATTGGCCAGAAGTCATGGAATATAGAGAAAAAAATAAAGGGCAACCTAGTGCTATAAAGCTTCTGCTATGCGCAGGTCCAGGGAAGGGTCCGATCCACTATAAAAATATTACATGCCATAATAACTAACTCGGATGTCATAGGTAAACTGTTCAACGTCCATACTATTTACAAAGCAAACTAGTGAGAGGAGTGCACTTTTTATGCTAATATATTGACTATTCAATATAGCAAAAAGTCTCTTTTTGACAGAGAGAATTTTGACTTGAAAAATCAAGGAAACTTTGGGATGGAAGTTGAAATCTGCTCTAGTCAAGGAATTCAAAGAGACTGGTTGATGAGACTGGATAGTTGTGATTTGTGACAAATGTCCATACTAGTTACTTTTAATGCCTGAGATATAAAGCAAACAAATTGTTCACTGGTAAACCGTGTTTGGTTAAATTATATTCATGTATGAATGGATCATTCGCATGTCATACTCAATTTAGGTCTGCATCTCATCAAGAGTTAATTTTATTTAAAACAGGATGAATGGACGGGGGAACAGAAATTGCAGTACACTGATGTTCCTGAAGATATTGAACCGGAAGAAATTCGGCCAATGGGAAATTATGCCGTTGCAATAACTTGGCCCGATGGGTTTAGTCAGGTGATATGCAAGTCAGATGTGATAATTCCTAGGACAAAGATAGTTCTAAATTACATATTACTAACATCAATTGTTCTTAGCTAGACTTAAGGTTTTGATTGGGCTTTGTGAAAGGAGAATGTGCAGGACTTCAGATGGTGTTGACATGTGAATGCTGTGCCATTGTTAGTGACAGTTATCGCATTTAGGCATTTATAACAATATTTTCGCTATTTGGTTTGAGAACTAAAGCCCTTAGTTCTTGGCTCAAGAAATAGTATTAGATGCATCCAGGAAAAGTAGGGAATATGTAGCAACTAGTAAGAGTGGAGTTGCTTAACTCCCCGTTTTATGGGTCTCATTATACTACATCACCACTTTTTACTTGATACTACTTTAAGCAATTCTCCACTCTAATGGTGCAACTCTAAAAAGTTCGCCAAATAGATCTCGAAAGTTACCTACTTTTTCTTTAGCATTTCAATGATTTTTTATTGGGTTCTAAGAACCAACTAGCTGCTTATAAAAACAACTGTTCTTACATGTGGATGCCACATCATCTTCCTCTAATGGTGCAGCACATGTTCTTATTTTTTAAGAACTAGTTAAGCAACTCTCATTAGAGCTGCTCTAACCAAGCACTTCTGAATACATGCCACCATATAGCAATTGTGTTCTATAGTTAATTTTGACTTCTGCCATATGATGCAGATTGCTCCTTATGATCAGCTGCAGACAATGGAACGGCTAGTTGATGTTCTTCCACCAACTGTACAAGCATGATATTTTGGCTATTGAAAACATGAGATGGGTTCCATCAATAGTCCTTTAATTTTCATTCAACCAGTTAGCATATTGGTAGAGTTTGATAGAGCACTCACAAATTATAGGTTGGCCTTGAGATTCACTGAACTCCTCAAGTTTTTTGTTACTTCTTTCCCCCATTGAGTAAAGCATTTAATTTGCAACTGTGAATTGTTGTATAGTAATTCCAACGGAAAATATGCATCATTCTCATACATTAGCTTTGTACCATATAACCTTCTCCTTTTGTTTTGCCGCAGCTAATGCAATTCAGCTAATCTAAAATGTCTCAGGCCTCATTTTGCAATATTCAATATAACCTTTAACTAAATATAGTTCAAATATTAACCAGGAATCAGGAGTTTATTTAAAAGATGTGTATCCATATGAGCTCTATATCATTAGATATTTACTCACGCAATTACTTAGGAGTTTAATATGGTTTGCAATTGACAGTAGGAATTGTATTGAACATGCATAGCAAATTTAAGAATTTAATTTAAAAATAGGAAAACCAAAAAATTAAAGTAAGCATAATATAAAACTATGGAGTAACCCTAAAAGTTTAACAGATATATTTTCCTCATGAACAGAGAATATTGAAACAGAGGAGATATTAGAAGATATCTTATCTGTTATAGTTAGATTAGATTAGTCTAGCTGCTAAGTTAGTTACACTGATAAAGAAAGTTTGTTAGTTTGTTTTCTATCATATTAGTTAGATAAGTGTAGATACAAGTTTGTTATAGTTTGTTACTCAGTTTGTTAGGCTTTCATGCATATAAACATGAGCCTTGTATACTTGAAAGGATGGAATGAATTGAATTCACAATTCTACCAATTTTAACATGGCATTACAGCGAGATGATGATTCTGGTAAGGACCTGAAGGAGGAAAATCTGAAGGACAACACCATCGATTCCGTAGCTTTTCATCTGAATTGTTCAGATAATCCGGGAACATCACTTGTAGCTGTGCCTCTCAATGGATCCAATTACCGCACATGGGCAAGGTCGATGAAGACAACCCTGCGTGCAAAGACAAAGTTGGGATTCATTGATGGAAACATCAAGAAACCATTGCATCGCGGCCCAGATTTACAGAACTGGGAAAAGGCGGATTCAATGGTTATGGCATGGATAAGAAATTCTACAGATCCGACTCTACATGGGAGTATTTCACATGCATCCACTGCAAGAGATGTATGGATAGATCTTGAAGAACGTTTTGCTCAAACTAATGCACCCCATATTCACCAACTTTGGCGAACTATGTGTTTAATGGAGCAAGAATCAGAGACAAGTGTAACTGAATTTTATACAAAATTCAAAAGTTACATTGAAGAGTTCGATGAATTGCAGCCTCTTCCAGAATGCACGTGTGGAGCAGCAAGGAAACTGATGCAGCGGGATGAGGATCAGTGTCCACTTGTTTCTTGGAAGCCTTAATAATGAAAAATATGATCATATTAAGGCTACCATTCTTAACATAGAACCGTTGCCTTCTCTCAGACGTGTATTCAACCACATCACAAGGGAAGAATCTCGGTTTGATGCAGACAAGGAGAAGATGATCAAGACTGAATCAGGAGCAGCTTTCTACACTCAGAATGGAGGAAAGCAGAAAAGGAGAGATGGACCAAGGCCAAAATGTGATCATTGTGGCAAAACTGGTCATGTTAAAGCAAAATGCTTTGAGATCATTGGTTATCCAGATGATTGGGACACCAGAAAGGTCAAAAGGGGTCAGAGCAAGGACACTGGACACTGAGGAGCACATTATACTCGTGTAGATGAAGGACAGAAAGGAGAAAGCTCAGACATGACAGCAACACAAGGTCATGCATTATGCGGCATTTTCACAAAGAAAAACACAGTAAAGCATGAATCTTCTGCTAGTAATGTGAAATCTTCTGAAGATCAAAGTTGGATCTTGGATAGTGGTGCTTCCCACCACATGACTCCTTTATTTTCCCTTTTTGAGGAGATACATGATATAAAAGATCCTTTCTACATTACTGTGCCAACTGGATACACAGTATTAGTAGATAAGATGGGATCCATCAATCTTGATAATAAAATTAAAATGCATAATGTCCTATTTGTTCCAAAGTTTGGTTGCAATTTGTTTTCAATTCATAAATTGACCCTTGAGCTAAATTGCACTGTGACTTACCATCCTGATTATTGTGTTATATAGGATTGGACCAAGAAGAGGAGGATTGGATTAGGTGAATCACATGATGGGGTTTATGTGCTGAAAAGGACAAGACAAGGACAATATTTATCAGCTCAATCTTTCTCTGCTCACGATGATACTATACTTTGGCATGCAAGAATGGGACATCCCTCAGCTCAAGTTCTGCAGCAGCTTCCCTGATTGATTAACTGTAGCATAGATTCAAATAAAGTTCAAGCTTGTGATATTTGTCATAGGTCAAAACAATGTAGACACTTATTTCCTGTTAGTAATAATAAAGCTGAGGCACCTTTTAATCTCATACATTGTGACTTATGGGGGAGATATCACATACCTTCACATAATGGCTCACACTATTTCTTCACTATTGTTGATGATTACACCCGTGGAACATGGGTATTCTTGTTGAAGGATAAAACTGAAACCAGTAAAATCCTAAAGAGTTTTAGCAGCATGGTTAAAACTCCATTCAACACAAAGATTAAGAAAGTTAGAAGTGACAATGGAACAGAATTTACTAATTCTGTCTTCCAAAGTTTGCTGTTAGAAGAAGGAATTGCACATGAAACATCTTGTGTAGGAACACCTCAACAAAATGGGCGTGTGGAGAGAAAACATAGACATATACTTAATGTTGCAAGAGCATTAAGGTTTCAAGCTAATCTTCCCATCTCTTTTTGGGGAAAGTGTGTTTTAGTAGCTACACACATCATCAATAGGACACCTACTATGGCAAATAAGGGACTCACCCCTTATGAGGTTTTGTTTGAAAAACCATCATCTTATGCTCACTTAAAGGTGTTTGGATGTCTGTGTTATGTGAAAAGATCACCGAGGCAGAGAGATAAGTTTGATTCAAGGGCTGAAAAATGCATGTTTATAGGATATCCACAAGGTCAAAAGGGTTGGAAAGCCTATAATCTAAGAACAAGAGAGTTTCTTGTTTCTAGGGATATAGTGTTCTATGAGAATATATTTCCTTATGCAGAAAATGAACCCATGACAGTGCCTACAAACATGCTGCAGAATCAAATAACTCATCATTTTGCAGAAGAAGAATCTTTGAATGGTGAGAATGAAGAAAATCAAGCTATTTCTCAAGAAGAGCAGGGTATGGCAGAACAGAATGATGAATCAGAAAATGAGGGGGAGCCTCAAATTCAACCAAAAATACAAGAACTGGGACCAAGGACAAGGCAACCTCCTAGCTATCTCAAGGACTACTACTGCAATTCAGCTGCTAAAACCCATGCATGTGTTTCATCAAGTCCATCCGAATCTTCAGGTACAATCTATCCTATCTCAAATTATGTAAGTTATGATAAATTCTCCCAGAAACATACAGCTTATCTTACAGCAATTGAGTGTCTTGAAGAACCAAAATCCTACCTGCAAGCGGCAGAAAAGCAAGAATGGCATGAAGCAATGTCACAAGAACTCAAGGCACTAGAAGAAAATAAAACATGGGAATTTGCTTTTCTTTCTGTTGGAAAGAAGCTAATTGGCTGCAAATGGGTGTATAAAATCAAGCACAAAGCATCAGGAGAAGTTGAAAAATACAAGGCAAGGTTTGTAGCTAAAGGATACACACAAGTGGAGGGAGAAGACTTCAATGAAACTTTTGCTCCAGTAGCAAAAATGACAACAGTTAGATGTCTACTTACTATTGCCATTGCCAAAAGATGGGAACTACACCAAATGGATATCAGTAATGCATTTTTACATGGGGAACTAAATGAAGAAGTCTATATGGAGGCTCCTCAAGGCTGCAAGGTTCCAGCAAAGGGAATGGTTTGTAAATTGAAAAAGTCCTTGTATGGACTAACACAAGCCTCTCGAAATTGGTATTCTAAACTGTCACAAGCATTAGTAGAATATGGTTTTCAAGAAACTCATGCAGATCACAATTTGTTTACATTTTCTCATGGAGATACATTCTTGGCAGTTCTTATCTATGTTGATGATTTAGTCATAGCAGGAAATGACACTGCAACATGCATCAAGTTCAAACAATACTTGAATTCTTGCTTTCACATGAAAGACCTTGGTACCCTCAAATATGTCCTTGGGCTGGAATTAGCTCATGGATCTTCTGGCCTGTTTATATGTCAAAGAAAGTACACTTTGGATATTTTAACAGAATGTGGAATGCTTGCCTGCAAACCCTCTTCTTTTCCACTTGAGCCAAATCATAAACTTGCTTTGGATTCAAGTTCTCTTTACTCCAATCCTTCCCAATATCGCAGGCTGATAGGAAGGTTAATCTACTTAACCATCACAAGGCCAGAAATCACATACTCAGTTCATGTTTTGAGCCAAGTCATGCAGGAACCTCGAGAAGGACATTGGCAAGCAACTATGCATGTTTTGAGATATTTGAAATCATCATTAGGCCAGGGAATTGTTCTACCTAAGGAGAATAATTTGAAGCTAGTTGCATACTGTGATTCAGATTGGGCATCATGTCCATTAACTAGAAAATCAACTTCCGGGTATCTAATGAAGTTGGGAACAACCCCTATCTCATGGAAGACCAAGAAACAAACAACTGTATCAAGGTCATCAAGTGAGGCTGAATATCGAGCTATGGCACATGCTACTAGTGAAATCTTATGGCTGAGAAATCTATTGTCATGTTTGCAAGTGCAGTTGTACGATCCCACTGTATTACATTGTGATAATCAAGCAACAATTCATCTTGCATCCAATCCGATTTTTCACGAAAGAACCAAGCATATAGAAGTAGACTGTCACTTCATTCGAGAACATCTACAAGCAGGGCAATAGCTACTGCATATGTTCCAACTAGAAGTCAACAAGCCGATATCTTCACAAAATCTTTGGGGGCAAAATCTTTCCATGAATTAACTGTCAAGATGGGTGTTCATAATCCTCACAATCCACCTTGAGGGGGAGTATTGAAACAGAGGAGATATCAGAAGATATCTTATCTGTTATAGTTAGATTAGATTAGTCTAGCTGCTAAGTTAGTTACACTGATAAAGAAAGTTTGTTAGTTTGTTTTCTATCATATTAGTTAGATAAGTGTAGATACAAGTTTGTTATAGTTTGTTACTCAGTTTGTTAGGCTTTCATGCATATAAACATGAGCCTTGTACACTTGATATGGAATGAATTGAATTCACAATTCTACCAATTTTAACAGAGAACTTATATGAAAATGTAACAAAATTTTGAACTTCTTTAACAAATATTGCAAGAGGTCTCTCCACTGGATACATCCCACGATGATGTACCATAGAGAGAGCCTACTACACATCAGATTTGTGCAAACTTGTACTGAGTCATTAACTAAGTAGACACAAATTACAACAGTTGGCACTTATGTCCATATTAGATGAAGAGGCTGCATGTAGATAAAGGATAAATTTAACATTTCACTTTTTTGAGAAAGAAAATGATATGAGTTCCACCACTTTGTCTCTCATCTCTCTTTCTCTCCTCAACCAAATGAGAGAAAAGTGAAAATTTTCTCTATTTTTTCTCTTTCCATTTTCTGTCCTCCCTTATTCGCCTCAACCAAACAAAGGTTTAATGGGTCCATTCATATATATTTTAGGAACAGCTTTCTAATTTAAGAGCTTAAGCAAAAAATGCAAAATCTTCACCATTCTAATCATCCTAATGGATTTAATGAGAATATCCATTAGAACAATATGAACATACCTTCTCATTAAATATGACTCCCGTTGATTGGTGTGGGTTGATGGTGGTTGTGGGTTTTTTTCAGAAAAGTAAAAATAAAAAGCAGCAAAATTAGGAGCCGTCCTATAAATGAAAACAGAACCTTTTTCTGGACCACAATGAAGGTTGAATGTTCTATTCAACCGTACGTAGTCATGGGAGACCATATTTTTCACACGTAATAATTTGCCTAACACTTTTCCTCTTTATGGCTTTAAATTTCCTAACTAACTTTCTGCTCTTGCGGGTCAAATCTCAACTTCTTTGATGATGAATTTTGTGACATTATATATATATATATATATATATATATAGTTGCTTTACTATGGTGTGATTAATTGATTAAGACATTCTCATTAAGAGGAATTCTTCTGTAAACTTGAGATACCCATTGGGGGTGTAATAGGCTAATTATGTTATTAGTGTCATTAAGCTTTGTTGCAGTCATTTTAGTTCCTTCATCTAATGCCTTTTAACTTTATTTTAGTACAGTAATTTTCAGAATTCTGGGAATAAGTTTTATGGAAGTCATTTCGGCAATACTTTTGATCGATGCATTATGTATATTTATGTAAAACTAAAGGCTTAGATATGTGCCTACTTTTTTTTTTTTTGACTAAAGATATGTGCCTACTTAGTACTTATATTAATTGTTCATTTCGTCTGTTGGATTTAATGGTATTATTAATGTGATTAGTTGAACTGTGCTATGTCGTATACGTTTTTCACATTTGCGGTATGGAATCTCTCTCATTGTGATATTTATTTGCAGGTTTCTGCAACAGTATTTATTTTTCGAATCGGTCGGTTTCTGTTTCAGAATTTCCTTTGGGGTTATGAGCCAGCCACTGACAAAGATGTATCTAGATATTTTAGTACTAGAACGATTTTGATACAAGGCCTACAAACTTTCAACTTTCCGAATACGTATTTTGTACACTTCATTGCGTCATTCACCTCGAAGTCTAATACGGCTGTCTTTTTTCTCCGATTAATTTATCCATTATTTTAAGAATTTAATTGTTATGTATTGATAGTGTAAAGTTATTTTATATTGTCAATCAATTATAAATCCAACTTCAATAAAAATGATTGACTCTTATCCTAACTACCAGTCATTCAAATTACATAATCTTTGATTGTTTGATAATGTAAAATAACAATACATAACAATTAAATTCTTATTTTAATATATAAAAGATGTTTAATAAATAGCTTATATAATATAATGCTTAAATCAAAATATATATAAGATCATAATCGGATAAAAATATATATATAAGATCATAATGTAATATATATTGGTTGAATTAGTTTTTCTTTTTACTTCTAACTTAATTGTTTTGTTATTGGTTCTCTGACTTTTATTTGTGTATCAAGTTAACTTTTTAAGTTTATAAACGTTAACAATATTAGTCTAACCGTTAGAAACATTACAATACCATAATTTTTTATATTAAAACTCAATAAAAAATTAGTTTTTGTCTCTCTTCTCACTTCTCTCTAGGTGTTATATTTCTGACTGTTTGGATAATGTTAACATTTACAAAGTTAAAAGACTAACTTAACACAAATAAAAGTTCAAAGACAAACTTGAACAAAACAATCAAGTTAAACTTACCGAGTTAAAAGACAAACTTGAACAAAACAATCAAGTTACTTGAGCTTATGAGGATAGCTTATGAAGATAAATTTATACAAATAATTTATGAAAATAGTTTCTTATATTTTCGTAAGCTATTTTAAGCTTATTTCAATAAACTTGTGAGGGAAGCTTATGACAATAAGTTGTTCTTAGTTGTAACTCCTGAGGCTGACGAGGACGGGGAGTGATCGCTGCTGCATGAGATACGGACAAAGAGCGGCTCCTGGCAGGCTTCTGGACAAAGGGATACATAAATGAACCGAATTCACATCGGAATGAGAGGGATCTTGAGGCTGTGCAAGTATGAGACAGTACAGTTGAATGAAGGTTTATAAGAATTGATTGGTACTACCTATAGCAACAAGAAGCATCTTCTTTTCGGGAGCCCAAAACATAAGAACTCCATAGTTAAACGTGTTTGACTTGGAGTAATTGTGGGATGGGTGATCTTCTAGGAAGTTTCCCAGAAAGCGTGTGAGTGAAGACAAAGCACGATGAAAAGATCTGTGTTGATTTGTGGGGACAGTTGGCAATCCTTAAAGCAGTCCAGGCCGTTACATTAGTTTATTTGAAAAAAAAACTTATTGAATAAGTGTTTAATTAAGCTATATACTCAAACGCGCCTTAATTTTACCTAATATATTTACTTATCCTTTCATGCTTAATACAACACATGCCAACGGGAATAAAATTCTGTTGTCTCAAAAAATAATGTCTCGGTGTACCCCACCAATCAAAGACTGAGAATGTATATATATGTTAATGAATTATGATTTTATTTTATTACGTGATAAATTATCATTAATAGGAGGACAGAGAATATGACAAAAAAATATGACAGAAGATTTCCTTGGTGCCAATGGCGGAAGACATTAAGCTGCACCCATTTATGGCATTGTCCCCATAATTCGGTCCGGGCTATGCAGAGATACCAAGGACATATGAGGCGGCTAATTTTTGTATAAATTGGATTGTTGTATGTATCTATCTAGATGGGATTCTTATGAAAAAGAAGTCAGCTGAGTTATTTGAATATCAGAATGTAGATATCATATGTAATATCGTATTTCTTTATCTTTATTTCTCATTTACTTTTTATCTTCTTTGTATACAAACACTTCAAAAATATATCAAAAAAGTAATGAAACACCTAATGTTATTCCTATTTAGATGTTCAAAAATCATTTGTGAAAAGAAATTGCTCCACACTTGCCATAATGACTTGAGAATCATTTAAATAAGAACTGAAAAACTTGTGGACCTAATTAACAGTTTATTATAGGTAAATCAACTTTCCGAAATTGTTCCAAAAAGGGACCTCAACGTTAGTTTTAAAGTTACAAAGAATTGTTACTTGTCTTGGACAAAACTCGTTCGTGGCCAGGAGGAAACCTTTACCTATACTTGCTTCAGCTGAATTTATGTGCTTTTTTAGGGTCAGAGATTGGGGGAAGTGATGTTGCAATGGTGTTTGCTTCAAGTAGCAACTGAACGTCCAACAATGGGGGAAGTGCAGTTGGAGCTTGAGCATGAGCTTGAAATTCAAGAGGCAACATAGGATGCTAACAACTAGGGAATTGCTGCGTGTTGGAGTGGGAAAAGGTTACTCGGTTTGTCGAGAATCTATGGTCTAACCTCTTTTAATCTTTTCGGCCTACACATTTTTAACCTATTTAGCAAATAAGTCAAATTGAAGCATTTTACAAAACTCATCTAACTATGCGAGTTAAGGCTTGATCTTTGAAAAGAACTTACTTAACTTATTGGTTTGAACTATTCATTTAACATTTATTTATACAATTATAAATTTGTAATATTTATATAATTTATTAATTACATATTAGTATATTGTATTTGTTTTATATAGAATTAATAATCTTGTTATAGGTCTTAACTAGTTATAAAATTCTTACATTTATGATTATTATAGCTATTTATAGTAGAGTACTGAATATTGAAGTCCAAATTCAAATCAAAGAGAATTTAGTCATAGTAGATTTAAAGAAGTCTCCAATCACCTTCCTATACTTGGGTGGTGGCTCAAGAATGTTTCTCCAGAAAGAGACATTTTTTCATTAAGATAGTAGGTCAACCTTTGAGATAACGTTGTTTGCTAAATCCAATTATGCATAATTGTTGTAAGTTTTTTATTGTTTAAAAAGTGCC
The DNA here is from genome assembly GCA_039655645.1 of Ammopiptanthus mongolicus. Taxonomy (NCBI): domain Eukaryota; kingdom Viridiplantae; phylum Streptophyta; class Magnoliopsida; order Fabales; family Fabaceae; genus Ammopiptanthus; species Ammopiptanthus mongolicus. The sequence goes on along the minus strand of CM077349.1, from coordinate 86,526,874 downwards.
TTTATGTATTTTATTTTTTTACTGAGAAAGTGCCTTTATGTTGAAATAATATAAAAGTAAAATAAGGTAAAACCCAAATGGTCATGTGAAAGAAATGCTATGTGTATAAGCAGACGTAAAAAAAGTGTGAAAATATCATAATATTAGTAACACCATATTTTATAGGATTTAATTTATATGTATTGTGAATGTTAATATTTTTTATATTGTCAATCAATTATAAATTGACATATTATTAAAAATGTTTGATTATTATTCTAACTATTTTTTTTATAAGTTCTTATCCTAGCTACATTAAAAATCAGTTATATCATGATTTGTGATTGATTGACAATATAAAAAAACTTTATAGTGACAATATATACTAATTAAACTCAATTTTATATATATTTCTAATATATTTTTTTTTATAGAAGTATGAGCATAACATTCCTCATAAACTATTAGAATTATTTTTCAGTACCTGTACTTACAAGCGACATACTCTTTAACATATTCTCTTCAAAACATGTTTTATTATTAAATGGATTTTAGGGGGTACATTTGGTCATTCCTTATAATGTGGTCATACATAAAAAAAACATTCAATAATAAAGAATGTATGTATCCAAGGAAATGTATTAATAACATTTTTTTTTTTTTGAAGCAAGAACATAATTCATTGATAATTAGAGTAGCGGTACAATGTGGTACTTGATAGTAATCATGATGACTAGCTGTGAATAAAATCACTCTAATAAGGAATAAACTATTCTATTCGTTTGTCTCCTAATAAAACTTACACATACCTTTGAAAAAGATAATAAAAGTTCTTGATAAGCTCTAATAGCATCTTCAAACTTAGAGATGTCATTTCTAGAAACTTTTACATTAGTAACATTTCTTGTACTTACAAATTACCATTGTTTAATTGGAAAAGAAGCAAGTGGTGGGTTTCGTGAAGTTTAATGGCAAAAAATAAAGTTTTAATGGCAGAAAAAGGTTGGCATTGGACTGATTCACTTCCCACTCAGTGTCACGGCGCTATCAACGTAACACGACAAATAGGGCCTTTTCTGTCTCACGGAGACATGGACCCCTACGCCCCACTCTTTCTTCCCAGTGTCCCCCCCCCCCCCCAAATCCTAATTTGAAGGATGACCATTGCATTATTTTATAAAAATTTCGGGTAAAGAAAAATTATCCTCCTACAGCTAAAATTTATAGTGATACTATACAATTAAGTACTAATATAAACCATTAAATCATATTAGATTAATCAATATATGGTTAGTTCGAATAATAACGGATTCGGATCTTTTACTTGATTCTTATGAATGAAGAAAATCTGATTAGGAGGAGACAACTTTTAAATGCCGTCAAAGTCCCCTGACGAAAATTAGTCATTGTTCATAAAAATGGATATTTCATATCAATAATATGATTACAAAATATATATATATATATATTAGATCATGATTATTTTGGGTACAAAAACTATAGGGTAAAAGAACACTTTTTCTATTCGAACCTCTGACCACTTATTTAATATGTCTGAGTCCCTTACCACTCAGACCAACCACATATTGTTAATGTATTAAATTATGATTTATTCAACATATTTTTTTATTACAAATTATTAGGTTTTCAATTATTATTTTTTATTATTATCTTGGTAGTAGGTTTTATTTATTTATTTCAGAATCTGTTTAATGCATATCAACACAATGATTTTTTTGACGGAATCAACACAATGATTTTAAATATGAGATGTTTGGTAAAGCTATTTGGTGGATTCCGACGTGTGATTTTCTTAATATTATGCAGATAATACTTTAATCTTGTGACTTGATGATCGTGTACTACATGTCACTTAAGAGATAAATGCTCTTTTTAGATTTAAAATTGAAGTTTGACAAAAACTCACTCTCTTATATACTTTGGTATATGAGTTAAACTATTAGAAATAAACTCACTATCAAAAACCTAAAGCTACCTCTCTTACGTAACCTTCTCTCTACTCTTCTCTTCCTTCTTCCTCATTTATCGGAGGGGTTGATTTTGAGTCATTTTTTACCCTAAAATCATCTATCTACATCTTTTTTTCTCTCTTTATTTAAATAAGTGATTTTTCCACATAGATATGATTTTTCTTTCGTATTTTTTCGTGATTTAATCGTCTGAATGCGACGTTGTTTTGTTCGTCGTCTTTATGCAGTGTTGTTTGGTTTCCCATCTTGTTGCGGTGTTCGTTTGGTTCAGATTGGCAGATCAGCTTCGATCCATTACAGATTCAATCAAGACTTGAGCATCAACGTTACAGATCCAGAGATATGGATATTCCGATCACTTTGATTTTGTCACATTTGTAAGCATTTTGCCGTTTTATACTATTAACCTGAGTATTGTGAGTTTGTTCGCAGATTTATTCTTTTCGGTTTTTACCGATGTTGAATTTATGTTGTTTTCGATGTATTTTAGCAATTTGAATGAATGAATATATTTTTTAGTCAAAAAAAAAAAACTCACTACTAAAGATTATTATTTTTTCTGGAAAAGTACTTTATAAATATTAGTAACATAGATACTCAATCAATATGATTGACAATCATTTTTTTTATTTGGATCTTATGATACATAATCATTTATAAAAAATATTTTGAGTATTTAATTAAGAAAATAAATCAGGTTAAGAGATTGAGACATAGTTCAAGTAAATTAAATTGATTTTATACTTGAAACTATGTAATAAGTTAGAACTTATTTGTTTTGAATTTTACAAAGACAAAATCACATTTAAAAATCATGTTGGGGGAAAATTTCTCTCATCTAACTTCCAAAATAATTGTCTCAAAAGGTATTATTTTCACGTTTGCGTTAAAATTAATCTCAACCAAACAAACACTTAAGAAATTAAACAATGATAGAAAAAAAATTCAAATACAAGATTTGAAATTGGAATTTTCTTTTGTTTTGGTGGGTAGCCTACTAAAATGTGGACATCCACAACAATACACTAAATACTCCTAAAAAATGTCAAACTCAATAAATGACTCCACCTATCCAACAAATTAATAATAAATTCTCTGTATTTTTTTAAAATAAAATCTACTACAAAAAGAAATTAAAGGAGGAAATAAGTCAAATAACTTATGAGTCATATACATTTTTTAAAAAATAACGGGGAAGGGCTAAATAGTAAATATAGTCATATCGTAGGTTTTCCTTTTCGTTTTTTCAAAATTATAAAATAAGAGTAAGATTAGCGTGGGTGTAATAACAGGCTAAATAGTAGCAACCATTTTCATAACACCACAAGTTACAATTTTTGGAAAGTAATATTAAAATTATTTTTTTGTGGGGACAAATAAAGTGGTCAAACTGTAATTCAATCTCAAGTGAGAATATTACTTTCAACCATTAATTAATTAATTTATTTTTACAGTAGAGTGAATAGACATTGGGAGTTCGGATAATCTCGCCATTTATACCCATTAAAATGTAGAATTTGAGTAGAAAATTTTTAACCTGAATAAAATCGGCATTTTTAGGATCAAGGCAATTGAGCTTGTGGCAAGATCGGATCCGAACTGACATATGATCAAGTCAGTTATAAAACAAGCATCTTTCCCTTTCCTAGTCGGACTTGGTCCACTATTTTGTGGCCACAATAAAATCGGTTTTTCGACTCAACTCGGTAAAGCTTGTGGTTCGAATCGGGTCAGATAACCCATTTTGCCATCTCTATATTCAATGGATGAAAATTAAATTGTAAACTTTCAGTACCATTGAATCAGCTTAATTGATTAAGTTGTAGGTCATGAATCATGAGTACAAAAGATCAAATCATCAAACCCCACAATGGCTTCATCCTTTCTCTTCTCCCCTCCTCTGTGAAGCTTCCTAAGGGCCTCCCCCTTGAAAAAAACTTCAGACTTTCACCTTTGATGGAAGTGGAAAATGCCATTTGAATTTTAGCTCATTAACTACCTTCAACAATTATGATTGTATTAATGTTTTGTTAATTAATGATTAAGCCCTATATGTTAAATCATCAGAGTCGTCACACTTGAACCATTCTCCGCAACCTTTTCCATCTTCAGTGTACCACATGTCACTTTTTAAATGTATTTCCAAATCTAGATATTTATTTTTCCATTGAATTCTTTATCTTTTCAAGACATATATTTCTAATCACTATAATTACAATAATTAATATAATTTTATCAATTAATTGCTATGATTACCAAATAATCTTACTTATTTTTCCATATATTTCTTTTACTTTTTAGGACAAATATTTTTAATTACGAATACTAATTTTTGGATTGTGTACTAATTGTCTGATACTAATTTTCACATTTTTTATTACTAATTGTTTACTATTAATTAACACATGTATTAAATTAGCGTCTCATTCTTGACAGTGAGCGAGTTTTCACACCTGTCTCATTCTCAGCGAATCACGTAATGTCACCAGCATTAAGCAATTTCCTTTAATTTTGTTTATTTGTCTAATATATTTTTAAATCTATTAATTAATAGTTATTACTATCAAATCTATATATCATTTACTTATTTTTATTTAATTATTATACTTGAGGATGTGCTTTTAAATCTACTAATTAATTATTTTCACCAACATGTGATTGATTCGAGTGGTAACGCGCTCAAGCTCCTTAAGCAAGTGGTCAATGATTCGATTTCTATTTCTTGCGTATGGAGAAAGCCTGGTTGGGAGAGATTAGCCTTTCAATATTGTACTCTAGTACTTCGATGGATTAGTCTCCGCAGTTACGTGCGAGATATCCTGGGAAACCAAAAAAAAAAAATATATTAATTAATAATTGTTACTAACAAATCCATTGAATTCCACTTGAAAAATATCCTTGAATATTCATATACATATCTTCTTTTTAGATTTACATCTTTTATTTTTTAATTTATATTTTCTAAATTCGACTTGAATTAATTATGTATATGTCATTTATAATTTTAAATATATTTTCTTTTATCGTTTTTATTTATAGGTTAAAGTAATAATTTGGTCCCTATATATGATACCGATTCTTCATTTAATCCCTATACGTAAAAATTTTGGAAATAAGTCCCTACATGTGTAAACGTTAGCAAATTCGGTCCCTACATATGCAAACGTTAGCAAATTCGTCCCTGTCGTCAGCAAATTAGTCCTTATACGTGACACAAATTTTTGATTTAGTCCCTAAACCTGAAAAAAAAATTAAATTGATCCTTGTATGTGCAATCGCTACTAAATTTTGTCCCTATCGTCTGTGCCAAGGAGCACGAACCCAACTAAAAATTCTTTTTTATTGATTATTTTTCATATATTATATCAATCTATTTCTTCTATTGAGAGTCAACTTGGATAATTTCAAAATATAAAACCATTTACGGACCAAATTATACAACTTTTACTCTCAATAGAAGAAAAAGATTGATATAATATATAGAAAATATTTAATACGAAAAACATCTTTAGTTGGGTCCGAGCTCTTGGGTAGACGGTAGGGATAAAATTATTATCGATTGCACATATAAGAATCGATTTAATTTTTTTTTTTTTCAGGTTTAGGGACCAAATCAAAAATTTGTGTAACGTATAAGGACGAATTTGCTGACGACAAGGACGAATTTGCTAACGTTTACACATATAGGGACCAAATTTGCTAATGTTTACATATGTAGAGATTCATTTCCAAATTTTTTCCATATAAGGACTAAATGAAGAATCTGTGTCATGTATAGAGACCAAATTATTATTTTAACCTTATATATATATATTTTTTATAAATTTAAAAGTATTCATGGACGAAATACTTATTAGTTACTACATATTTAATCTAAGAGTAAAGGCCCACAGTGGTCCCTGAAATTTTTTGCGGACCCACTTCTAATCTCCGAAAAAAATAAATTAACTAAATAGTCCCTGAAATTTGCAAACACGGGACAAGTTAGTCCATCCGTCCATCTCCATCCACTTAGTTCCGTTAACTCAAATTAATGATCCAAATTAGTCCCTCAAATTTAGCTCGTGACCCAAATTAGTCCCTGCATGTAATACATGCATCAGAATGCAACATGCACCAGAGTTCAGCAGTGTGCACCAAAAACATGCATCCTTCCCATGTCCTACTAGTATTGTGCACAACTTGTCAAATGTCTTGTCTCAAGATACTTCTTGCATGTGACTTCTCATATCTTAGGAGTCTTGTGTTGTTGGCTCACAGTGGCTTCTTAAGATTGAACATTTTTCCTCCTATGTTTTGTTGGCCTCCCAAGAAATCTAGAAATTGTCACACGGGTAATGAATAAACACCTTCCTTTGTAGTTGGTAAACATTGAAATTGTTTTTTTGTTTCAAGGTGAAGATACTCGAGAACGTCTTTTTTAACCTCTTTGCAGTTGTTTTTTTTACAAGTTTCGGTCTTGCCGCTCCTTTGCAAGCTAGAGTCATCAAAGTCGAAGAGACCTATTGGGAGGCCAAAAAAACACAGGAGGAAGGATGCTCCTTCTAAAGAAGCCCCTAGCAGCAACACAAGACTCGTAAGACATGAGAAGTCACATGCAAAAAGTCTGGTGAGACAAGATATTTTGACAAGAAGTTGTGCACAAAACTCGTAAGATATGGGAAGGATGCATATTTTTTGTGCACACTGCTGAATTTTGGTGCATGCATTAGATACAGGAACTTATTGGGTCACGAGCTAAATTTCAGGGACTAATTTGCATCACTAATTTGAGTTAACAGAACTATGTGGACGGAGATGGACGGAGGGACTAACTTGTCCCACATTTGTAAATTTCAGGGACTATTTAGTTAATTTATTTTTTTCAGGAACTAAAAATGGATCCTCGAAAAATTTCAGGACCACTATGGGCCTTCACTCTTAATCTATTGACGCAGTGTATTGTTTTTTGTTTCTGTATGGGTTAGTATATTTTTACCAAATAAGTATATCTGCAGACTCAAACCATCTGTTGAGTTAACACCAAAAAAAATATAACACCAAAAAAACCATCTGTTGAGTGTAAACTTTCTTGATTCTTTTGAAACCAAAAAACCATTCTTATCAACTATAAATAGGGACCAGAGCAACAGCCAATAAAACCACACATTCTGCTCTAAATAGTAGCTGTCCACTCTCAGCAGTTCATTAACTCCTTCCTTATTCAACCCAACGTTAGCCCAAACATGTTAGCAGAAAACTCCCTTTCAACTGCTTTGAATGCCAGAACCGAAGGATTAGGCACTGAGACTATAGTTTTTGCTCATGGTTATGGAACAGACCAGTCCATCTGGGACAAAATCACTCCCTTCTTTGCTCAAAACTACCGTATTGTTCTATTTGATTGGCCTTTCTCTGGAGCTGTCAAAGATAAGAGCCTCTATGACCCAGTGAAGTACTCTTCCTTGGAAGCTTATGCTGATGACTTGATCACTCTCATGGCTCAGATGGACCTTGAAGCAGTCACCTTTGTTGGTCATTCTATGTCTGGTATGATTGGTTGCTTAGCCTCCATTAAAAAGCCTGAACTCTTTAAGAGCCTTATACTCCTTGGTGCTTCTCCAAGGTACTCTTGTTTTACTCTTTGTTTTTTATTTTCCCATGTTTTTTCTTCTCCAAGTTAAAGCCAATATCATGGAGAAGGCTCAGCACAGTCGATAGATAGCTGATTTTTTAAGCATGTTCAATTTCTGTTGTGTGTATGAAAAAACTTTGAAGAGGTTATACCCACTTTAGTTCGTGATCTCTCCAACTTGAAAGGGATTCGTCTCCGATTGGTTGAAGGACACACTTGGTTAAAAAAAAAGCCAATATCCTTTGCTTGTTATTGTTGCTGTGATAGTTCTTTGAAAATTTCCAACACAAATTGATCTTTTTTTTTTTTCATTTTCATTTATCTGATTAAAAAACTTCCTCCTCCTCTTAAGAGTTAAAAAAAATTAATTTTTTATGGCTAATTTTTTTATGGCTAATAATTAACATTAACAATTCATTCTGAATATCATGATCTAACAAAATATAGGAATCATAAAATTCCTTTAACCCTCCTCTTATCTCTCGCACCTTACTATTACAGTTTTATCATTTCCTTCTGCCCCTCCACTTGTATGGATGTATTCAGGACCGACCCAACACCTATGGAGGCCTAAAGCAAACTTTATGGTGAGGCCTTTTTAAAAAATTAACCCAATAATTTTTTCATACAAAATTAATTATTTTGTATACAATGAGGAGTTGATCCCTTGACCTTCAACCTAATGGTAAGTTTTTATATCAAATGGGCTAACTTATGTTTGTTGATATATTATACATATCAAAAAACTAATATAAAAAAAATACAAAGCGAGCCTTTTTTTTAAAGAAAAAATTATTTTATTTTGAGAGGCCTAAAGCAAGGGCCTCACTTATTTTACCCTTGGGCCGGGCGTGGATGTATTAACCTTTCCTAACTTTGTCACCTTTATTTTACTTATTTGTCTCACTGATCCCATCATCCCTAGCTACATGGATCGTTTTAGTTAGCCGTAAGTGAAATGCTATTTGCTTTTTAACCTTGTCTGTTTCTGATGCAACTTTTCTCCTATAGCAGAGCTGTATAATAGTGTTTTTTTAAAGGGTTTGGTATAATTTATCTTCCAAAAATTCTACCTAGAACTTCAGTCTCTAGGAATATAAAGTTGTGATGGGAAAAAAAAAATTATAACTAACTAATCAATACCATCCTCGCGGCAACATACCTAATAAATATATAATGCGCCACTTGCAAATTTTCTTGTACTAAAACATGTGGCTTCAACAGGATTGGATGCGGGGATCCAAATTTTCTTGTACTCTTTTGCTAATATCTTTTTCAGCATTACAATTGGTTCTTTCATCCACAAATACATAAATAATAAGCAGAGAGATGGGACAATTTAGAGTGAGGCCGCACAGGCCCTAACTAACTAAAAAAACAAAACTTCACTTTCCCTTCCCATTTTGCTACATTAATTATTTGGGTACATACTTTTGATAAAATCTAATTTGGAAGCTTGCACCTTAGCTCCTTTTGAAATTTGAACCGCCAAGTAGCCGGCCAAATCAGTTCCATCTAGGAATCAAAAGATCAGCTGGTGGGAATAGATCCCCTTATATTATTTTTTCTCATGTTAAATCCCAACCTTTTATTTAATATGTTGAAGGAGAGAGAGTTTGTGTATTTAAAATGGAGGATGAATAATGGGGATTAAAAACAAAACCCCTTATATTTTTTTTCAATATGATAAGATTCACTCCCTTTTTTTATTTGTGCCTGTAATAATAGGCATGGGTGATGGGTTCCACGCCAACCCAAATCCATCACCAATGACCCTTTGGATTGACGTTGAAAAATCACGTTGGTTGTTGGATTTATGTCGGCGTTGAACCCAACACTAATCGAAACACACACTTAGACTCCTCAACATATTTAGAATCCAAACACACACTTGTCTGAATTAATTGAAAATTGCTATATAGCTATAATTTTCTACTAAAATGTTTTGACAGAATAACGTGGCACATTAATTTGACAGACTTTTAAACGGATGAATAATCCCTATCATTTATATCCAACAAACATGTTGAATTCTATCAAACTTTTGAGTATTTTATTCTAATTGTGTAACATTAATCTTTTAAATTTTATCGATGTCATCTTAACTAGTTTTAAATAACAACTCTTAGACCTCAATCTTAATATTGTTCCATCTTTAATGATAAAGAAAACAAAAATTATTCCTTCTAACTTAGTGTTGGCATATCATGCAGGTATATGAATACAGATGACTACGAGGGGGGCTTTACAAGCTCAGATATTGAGCAGTTATTGGGGAACATAGAGTCCAACTACGAAAACTGGGTTTCTGCCTTCTCCCTACTAGTAGTGGATTCAAATGATGAGCTTTCAGTGAACAAATTCCAAGAGTGCTTGAAAAGAATGGGAGCCGAAGTTGCACTCTCCTCAGCCAAGACTGTGTTCTGTAGTGACTACAGAGATATACTTGAGAAAGTTGAAACCCCATGCACTATTATTCAGGCCTCTAATGACATAGTCGTTCCACACAGTGTAGCACTTTACATGGAGAAGACCATTAAAGGGAAAGTTGCATTCAAGGTCATAGATACATATGGCCATTTCCCTCAGCTAACTTCTCACCATCAGCTAGTTGAGGTGCTAAAAGGTGTTCTGGCTTATAAGTAATGCCACACAGCCAGAACTAACTAACCGGAATATTGACAGAAACAGAATTCAAGTGTGGTTGTTGGATAAAAGAAAAAGTAGTACAAATCATTCATCTATGCAAGAGTCAAAAAGCATGCAACATCATCATGTAAAGAAGATTAAGCTCCTTTAAAGTAAGTTTGTAGTCAAAGTGAGAAAGTAAGGATATATATATCCTTGGACCATTTGATAGGTTGAAATCTCTATGTATTTTATCAAATCAAGGGTGGATACAACCTTACTTTATCACTTTAGAGACAAACTCACTTTAGATGAGTCAACTTCATGTGAAAGTGTCTGGCAAAAAAATTGTGACTCTAGCAATTTCCAATTTAGATATGCCTTAGCTTGTGTGGATAGTGGGTAGTCCTTCTCCCTTTTGTTACCTTTATTGTAGGAGAAGCATGTGGGTTTCTCGGACGATGATGTGGAAGTGGTTTGTGGAATTTGTTAATTATTGTTTGTAGTTTGTACTTTTGAATTAGTGATGTTAATTAGCATGGTTTGTTCAAAAGTTGACATGAATCTTATCGTGGGTCCTCGAAATCATTCATCACGCCTTATATGGACAAGAATATCTTGTTCTTTTTGAAGTGGCTGCAACAAGAAAAATCATACCGCCGAAATTTTGACTGGATGAAAATGTCAAAGATTTTGCATGGGATAGTTCTTTGAACATATTTAATGTCTCAAATGAGACCCTTTTACACCAATTTTTGAATAGAAGTTGCCACAAAAAATAAGTATCCAAGTCTAAGAAGACATCACTGAAAAAATACAACCCAAGAGTTTAAGATGATATTGGACTATGGATATATTAATATAAAGGAAAGCAAGAACTGAAGAAACTCAACAGATGAATGTTTGGTACAGTAAATAGTCAAGACGCTTTCTGTGTTAGGAGCAATCTCCTATTCTTAAACTACGAAAGAGATCCAAATATCCAAAATATTCAGGACTGATGTACCTACAATAACAGAACAGATAATTATTAAGTTTTCACTGGAGCCACTCCGAGAAGGAAAACGCTTGGTGCAAAACACCAAGATTCACATTGCCTACACACAGAGTAGGTGGCAGAATTAGAGTGTAGGTGTGAAGAAAATAGAGTGGGACCAAGTCCAACCATAATCAAATGGTGAATGTGAAGATGTGAGGTGAAATGTGAAGTGTCTAAGTGTAGCATTATTTCTCCAAGAATAATCTTGGGAACTAAGAGAACAACTGCAAAGAAATTCACTTTTGTGTTACTTTATATAACTATAAAGTGCAAATGCAAGTTCCTAAAGCATGGAACTTCCAAGTCCATTGTGAATATTCTGCCAAAGGCCCATAAAATTTGGGAAAGATGGCAATACCCATGTCGAAACAGGAAGTCAACGATTACAAGAGAGCAATTTGCCTTGAAAAACTGCGTCTTCCTTATGATTTCTGCAACTTGCACAACAGGGATCAACTTGAAGCTATCAACTTCTCCATCTGATATTTATTTAACCAGTTATTACAGAGGGTGTGATTCTCTACTAGTGAATGGTGATCACGGAACTACTCGAACATAACAGTAAAAATGAAAAACATATTTAGAAGGCTTACCTTCATTTTTTGGTGTGAAACTTTCGGGAAGCTTTAAATCATAACAGAATAGAACATCTCTCTTGTATCTATACCCATCAATGTCCATATAGGAAACAGCACTGACAGGTATGGCTCTGTGAGAAAAGCAATCTACAGACATTAGACACAGAGAAAGAGTAAATGCCCCCCACACTCACCTAATCAATATGTTGAACATAGGCAGACAAAAAAAAAATCAGTTAGGTCACCATCCAAAAGAAAAAATCCAAAATTCATGCAGTAGAGGAGGAGACAAGGAGGGAGGAAAGTGTGGCAGTTGTAAACTTACTTAATAGAGATGGACCTGGGTATGCCTGCTTCCTCTTCACATTCCTTCACAACATTCTCCCCACAATCAATTCCATGCGGCTGTGACAATAGACATTAACTCTGAAGCTCAATGAGTTAACATTGGACTGCAGGAAACACTTAATAGTAAATTAAACTTATTAGCTTATATTGATTTCCTCATTTAGTGGTAGCACATTATTAAAGCTTTTCATTTCTTAATGGCTTAACCAAAGGCAAAATTATTTCCACATATGGTAATAGTGGTCCTGATGATGAATGTTTAAAAATTGCCTAGGCTCAAGTTTTAACTTTTAACTGGCCAACTTTGAAAATAAATACACATGAAAATGAAACTACAAACCAGTCCTCCAGCAACTAGATGATCAAGCATTCCAGGATATGTGGGTTTCGTGTAACTTCTCTTTGCTATCCATAGGTGCTTCTGCCCATCCAGCTCAACATAGCCATTCATATGGATTCCATAAGCCTAATCTTTGAAGAGAGAAAAACAGGTTAAAGATGATAAGTTAACAAGAGCTTTAGGATATAAACAGGCCTATCAGTTAGAAAACTTGTCCTAAAACAAATATTGTGCAGTTATGCAAAACCTTTTAAAGATAAAACAATCAATTAATCTTCAAACACTAAGATTGCAAATTGGCAACATTCAATTATGTAAAATTAATGTAAGTAGTTCAATTTTCAGTTTCAATTTGACAAATAATAATAGTGGTATTGGTTTGTCTTGTCTAAAGATTTTTATCATAAAATAGTTGGCATGAAATAGTTTATGATGGGAAGGAATGAGAGGGAAATTGGTTTTCACCCAAAAAGATAAAAAAGTGACTAAATATGATTTTGAAGACTATAAATAATAGTCTGAATTTCAACATACCACAAGGCCTGAACAGATTTAATAGTGTGACATCTGAACACATGCCTTCAAACATTTGCAGTAACTAAGATAAATAAAGAAAGCAAGTTCAGTAGTTATGAACCGGGAGCATTTTCAAACGTACCTTTATGCCAAAATAAGGAGCTGCAGCACGTTCTAATGAAAAGAAAATGGGTGCACCATATGATGATGTCACAGGGTATAGCTGATAAACATAAAACGTGAACATGAAACATAGGTTAGGCATTAGAAAAACATGGAAAAGACGGATGAAATCCGATATATTCTATACTTATCGTAACTAATACCTCATTCCGTATACCTGGAATGCGCTCCTCCCCCAAATGCTCTACTACATATCCAACAGCACTGGTTCTTTCTTCACAAGTCTTCAGCATTGGATGCAATGAAACACAGTCACCAAAGGGGCCACCATTAGATTCATCTTTGGGGAAAATGAACACATCACCGAAGCCCCTCAAATACTCAGCAAACCTAAACAAATTTGAAGTTTAGCCAATAGACCTGCAACTTTCATTCGCTTAGGTGCAGGCAGCAATTCATTTTATAATAAATCAAAACAAGGTAAAGAATCAATTCAGATAAAACCCAACAAAATTAACCATTGTACATTCATGAATAACCAAGGATGAGATGACACAAGCATCTTATATGAAAAAAGACAAAATTGATGTATGTTTTACCCATTGTGAATGAATCCAACAACTTGGCCCTCAATGACAAATGGAAGGAATTCTGATTGTTTTTCCTACAAGTAATTTCAATGTCAACAACTTAGACTATGAGTAAATTAAATCCTGCAGTGGTCACTGCATCAATATACAGCAGAATAGAAAGAAATAAACCAAGGTTTAATTACTCTGCACGTCTATGAATTATTTGAGAATTTTTAGATAGGTCCTTATACATTAACAATTTGTAATCAGGTCCCGGAACTCGTAATAATTTGTAATTTGTAATTACGTCTTTGAGGTAGGTTCTGTCACTGACTTTACAATTCAGAAATCCTATCCCAGGGACCTAATTACAAATTATTTACAAGTTTAGGGAACCGATTATAAACTTGGGATCCCATTACAAATTATTTACAAGTTGATTGACACAATTACAAATGTTGTATAAGGACCTATTTAAGATTATTTAAGATTTTCCAAATAGTTGAGGGACTTGCAAAGTAATTGAACCATAAAACAATTGGACACTACAATTTAAATTTAACAAGAATGAAGATACTGTTAGATGAGCATGGACCAAATATGAAGGGGGAAAAAAAAAACTATTGAAGAAGAGGGGGACAAGGCACAATTGGGTGTATGAAGAATTATTGGAGAAAGTTGAGTCCATAGAAAAGGGCATAGAGAATAGTAAAGTTACTAACTTTTGCTTCATTTTTTATGTTTATCCAGTTCTAATACGAAGAAACGGAAGAAAACAGTGGTAAGAACTTACGGAAGCACGATTGCATAATTGGACTTTGTGGAAGAAGCCTTGGAGATAAGAAGAAGGGTCTTGTTTAGCAGCTCCTCCAGATTCAGATACGCGCAACACATCGTTCCATGTGAATGTGGCAGTGGCTGACGCAGAAGAAGTTGTTGATGATGTAAATGAAGATGAGAATGTGGATGGAAAAGGATGACAAGGTGTAGAGAAGAAAAGCGAAGAGGAGGGTTGTCGTGACCTGATGATGCTAAAGGAGGTAGCAAGTTTGCATAGGCAGCAAGCCATTATTGCCATCACTGCCTTTGTTTCTTTGGGATATTCACCAACAACACTACACGATACTCTCTTCTATTCTCACTGCACATTTTTGATTATATATAATCACCAACTCCACTGTAGTGTATTTAGGCCCCCTATTTTTTATGGGCCTACCTAACTTATATGGTATATCATTTTATTTATTTTAGGTTTAATGAATATTTTGATCCCTTTAGATAGAATAAGATTTGGTTTTACTTTCTTCAAAAAAAATTCTTAGGTTCTGATTTCTAAACATTGTAAAACTTTGAAATTCATCACTATCATTAGGATACCTCCGTTAAGTGATGACGTGGCAAGCGAAGTGTCATGTCATCAGTGTCACGTGCATAAAAATATTAATTTTTAATTCCACAAAAAAATTTATATGAATTTTTTATCCTTACAAAGTTCATCAATTTTGGTTTTAGTCCCTGTAAAAATTTTCCTTAACATTTTGTCCCCATAATCTCACTTTTTGTGAACGATTTGAATCTTCAGATGACGATGATGGTAGAAGGGGGAAAAGGGAAAAGGATGTGAGGGAATCAGATTGTCTCCCGCGGATGTCTCTCGTACGCCTCTCCAACGGATTGATCTAGACCGTCCATCCAGATCCGACGGTCCATAATTTATAGACATCTTATAATTAAAAAAATGAAAACCCAAATTGTTCACCACATCAATTGCACATTCAGCCTCGATACCCACTGCCATGTTCCAACTACACCGCCACCAACCACCTTTGTAACACCCCTATTTTTCGTGCTTTCTAAGGACAATAAACTCAATTAAGGAGTTTATATTTTTATCTGTGTTATATAAAATGATTTTGGAAAAACTAAAATCATATTCTTGTTTCATATAATCGTAGGAGCCTACGGTTAAGTTTTGAGCCGAAAACTCAAACAAAACCCGATCTATGTTTTTTCAGATGATAGTGTTTTTCTACTATCATGACCAAATCTTGACTAACGGACGAGACCATTAGTCTTAGAATTCGATCCTATATCTTTTTCATAAAATGTGTCCTGACGTCCAAACTATAAATAATATTTTATATTCGGGCCGATAATCGATCGGGGAGACGTTTCGAGCTATCTTAGGGTTTTTCGAGACCCACGATCAAATGTTTTTCATGCCAAAATTGTATCAAGTTATTTGAGGACTCATACCAGTGTCCTAATGATTTCAAATATCGGAACGTGAATTGACCAAATTGCCCTTGGTTAATTTTTATTACTAATCACCTTTTACCTATTACTAAAGTCATATCCCATAAATATCTAATTCCACGCTTATCTCTTCTCATTTTTTTTCGGTGGTTTCTCTCTCCCCCAACACTCCATCTTCTCCTTTCTCTCATTTTCCTTTCTTCTTCCATTAGAGCTCATTTTGGAGCTTGAGTTTTTGAGTTTTCTTGGAGCAACCTTCATCAATCTTGGAGTAGAGCACCATAGGAGGTAGTATATCATCTCTATCTCTCTCAATCTCTCCTTTCTTTCCTCATATTTTCATGATCAAAGATGTTAGGGTTTTGTCCCTAAAATCTTTGAAAATCCATGAAAAAGTGTAGGAAGATCGTATCTGTACCAAACCAATTTCTATGGCCTAGGTTCATGACATACTTGTATGATCCAAGAGCTTAGAGCCAAGAAATCTCCCTAGCTATATTTTCTAGGAGGAGGCCGAAACCCCCCTATGTGTGTAGGGTAGGGTTTTGGTTGGTTTTTGGTGTTCTGATCTAATATCTAGGGCTGTCACACTTAGTTAGGGTGTTATCCAGAAAATGAGAAATTTTGGAGCTCCCTAGCTATTTTTAGTGTAATAGGGCCGAACCCTAGGGGTGGTGCATTAGGAGAAATCTTTGTTTTGTGAGTTAATGCCGCTATGTTTTGTGTGTATGTAGTGATCGGCAACGTGCTGGGCCGGTGATCAAGTTGATCTGGTGTTCAGAACTTAGCTGGAAGCTACAAGAGGTAAGGGGATAAACCTGAGGAACTCCATTTCCGACAGCTATGTGCTGTATCGGTGTTTGTGTTGTATTTAAATGTTCTGTATCTGATTGTTGGTTGATTGTGTGGTTTAATGCTGTTGATTTGAATATGTATGATATAACTGCTGACATACTTGAATACATGCTATAATTGTTGAATGATTATATGGATGTATCGTGTGCCCTGCTGTGGGATTTAAGGCATTAGAGGACCTAATTTTGATTAGGATCCGACATCGTATAACTTAAAAGCTTTAAAAGTATGGAATGTATTTTAATAATGAAAATCGAAGTCTAAAAGCAAATAGGGCATTAAAAACCTTTAATTGTCCTAAATCGATAAATGGACTGTTTGAACAAAGGTGTTTTGAGAAATGTGGTTTTCAAAGTCGTATGAGTTTATTCAAGAAAAAGGGGTTTTGAAAGCTTTGTTTTAAGTTCGTATTTCATCGAAAAACAACGAAAGAAAAAGAAACGGTCTTTAGACCAAGTTTTGTTTTATGGAAAACCGATCCCGAGGACTTTGTGTAAGTATCAGAGATTTGGGTTTTTGGTTTTCGAGTTTTTAAGAAAAGTGGTTTTAAAGCTTGGAAACTAGAAACCGAGACGTCGGGGTTCTAGGGTTCTGCAGAACACGTGGATCAAGGATCCGTGTTAGTTTGTGGTCCTGTCGGCTTAGGGACGATCTTTGTGGTCCTGTTAGCTTAAAGATGTTTTTATGATCTTGAATCCAACGCTCTAGACTGGTGCATCGGTGAGGGATGTTTGGGATTTGAGTTGTTTTTGGAATAAATGTCCAGTTTTGAGAAAATGTTTTTGAGGCTTAAAGAGTCTAAGACATTATGGTGGTTGTTAGCGTTGTTGCTGCAACGAGGGAATATTGATGCGACAAAGATCAATTATCGGAAACTAGATAGTTTCTCATGCATTTTGTATGTGAGGTAGACGTGCCATGACATGGGGGACCTTGATAGGCAAGGGGAACCTGAGATGACTTAATGTCATTGTGTAACATTGTGCCTTGATGGACAATGATGTCATACGTGATGTGTGTTCGTATTGTGCCCAGTGAAGAGGACAATAGTATGACTTATACATCGTGAGTACCACTGACATGCGCGTCCATGTATTATTTCCTGGAAGGTTACGTGCTCACGTTTGGCCGAATGTTGATTCTGGCGTTTGTTATTGTATCCTGCGGGGCAATGACGCTGAGTCTGATCAACTCGTATTTATGGTGATGGGATTTCCGGAAATCTAGTTTGAATATTAGTTGAGATATATGGAAGTGTCATGCATACGTTTAGGGAATAACGTTGATTGTGGGGTACGAAGCCCTTGTGCCTTTACTGCTATTAGTACTTAATTATACATGCTATATTAGGTGATGTATGATGATTTGAGTGAGTCACATTATATGAATCTGTTGTTTGGATTGGGCATATAGTTGTCGTTTTTGGATTCATATATTGGTTTCTCACCCTTGCATATTTTCTGGACTGGTTTGTCCTTTTGGTATATATGTTATATCCTGTTTACAGATGGAGCCGATGCCCGACCATCTAGCGCACTCGGGGATGCGCGCCCTAGTTTTTGAGTAGAGGACTGACCCAGCTGCGTGGGTTATTCACCCGGGAGTGGAAAGCGCAGCATACACAGGACCAGTCTGCACCGTGGGCGGGACGACGGAGACGGGACCTCGCAAGAGTACCCGCACTGTGGAGACCGTCCAGGTACCTCTACATCCCATTGGGATGATGCTGCAGGCCCTTATGCAGCAGGGTGTGATCGAGCATTTCGCCTCCGCTGCACAGTCCCCGTAGCAGCAGCAGCCACCACAGACACCTCCCCCGCTTTTTGTTTTGGTAGCGGGCGAGCATGTAGTGGAGGACGTAGAGGAGGAGGAGGAAGACCCTGAGGAGAATCCTCAGGAGGACCCGGAGTATCATCCTTTGGATGCTCCCGAGCTTCATCCACAGGAGAATGGGAACGTAGGTTCCCAGGGTTCTTCTCCTGGTTCTAGCATTGGACCTTCCTCTGGAGGATTGTCCAATGGCTTCCATTAGTTGGACCAGCTTAGGGTGTAGACTTTCTTTTGAGGCAGCGATTTTTGGTAGTCTGTTAACGGCTACTGATGGCCATAGGTTTTAGTGATATGGTTCCAGACTGTCGCTGCCTAGTTTATAGTTTTTAGTAATTCATCTCTTATCGTTCTTTTGTAAAGGGACGTGTTGTCCATAGTTTTAGTTGATGTATATATATTTATTGTTATATATGAGTATTTCTGTTCTTTCTGGAGTGGTGGTTTATAAGTATTAATATAAGAAAAAAATTTATCACGATTTTCAGAATCTAATTATACAAAGGATTTATTTTCCGAAAGTAAAACCAGCGAAATTTTAATTTATCGTTTTAATGTATGTGTTGAGTTACAAAAAGTGGGCACTGGTTTTGAGGGTGTCACAACCTTCGCCTGCCTCCATCACATCGTCAAGGACAGTCAGCCTTCGCCATTCATGGCCAGCCTCCGCGTCGTCCTATTGTTCTCTCTCTTCGATTCTCTCTTCGATCGCCTTTTTCTCTGCTTTCCTCGTTGCGTCGTCGCTACCTTCCCCGCCGGGCTGTTCAAGCCTGCAATTGCAGCGTCGCCCATGTCTGCCACTGGATCAGGTTAACTCCCCCCTTCCCCTCTATTATGCTATTTTTCTTGGGTTCACAGTTCACATTGTACTATAGATCCCAGGTTAATTCCCCCTTCCATCTAAAAGTTATTGTCATATAGCATGAAGTTTTCTGTTTCTCTTGAATAGTATATGAAATCATGAACCACAAGGCATGGCTTTGGAGGAAGAGATCTGTGGAGAAGACAATCTTTGCAATATATGTTGTTATTTGCATTTGTCAATGTAGTTTCCTTGCACATTAACTGTTTGTTAAATTTCCTTTAAGAAATTCAGTCTTGCTTATGCATTTGTCAATGTAATTTCCCTCAATATGAATGTAGTCTCTTGCTTTTTCTTTATTCAAATTTGTTAATAGCTTAGGTACCATTTGGTAGTACTGCTTCGTGTTTAGAGTCTAGGTGACAAAAGCTATAATTGCAATTTTAATTGACGGAGGAGACGACATCGACGGAGGCTGGATGGCGGTGGGGTGCTTCGCAGGGAAAGGCTGGAGGTTGTAGTTTGGGCAAACATGAACGTGGGAAGTGGAAACATTCGGGTTTTTATTTTTATTTTTAAATTAAATGTTTTAAAAGGCTGATTTTTATGGACGGTCCGATTTGGATGGACGGTCCAGGTAAGGTGTTGGACATTCCTTCACAGCCAGTGGCGGATCTTGACAAGTTTTTTAGGGGGAGCCACTAAACACTAGTTAAAATAATTCACTTAAATTTATAATTAATCATGCATAATTTTATAACTTGAATATGTAAAATGAGTAAACATTCAATATTTGAAATCTTATCTAGTGTTTACTCATCTTACACAGGAGAGATTAAGAAGTTTGAAGCAGATAAGCTAAGGAGAAAAAACTTATTTGTAGTGAGCCCGGAGATGATGTTGAGATGGAAATAATATTCACTTTAATGAACTTGTTCAACTATTTGAATATTTTTTAAATAAGTAGGGTCCAATAATAGTGTTCCAAAAAATAAAATATATGATAGTTTGTGAACTTTGCATGTATAATATATGTTGCACAAATTTTTTTAAAGATGTCATATAATTTTTTATATATAAAAAATTAGGAGAAAAAGTTCGGGGGGAGCCGTGGCTATCCCCGGCTCCTTAGAAGAACCGCCACTGTTCGCAGCAGACAATCTGATTCCTCCGGATGTGAGAAGGAAGGTATTTTGGGAAAATAAAAAATGGAGAGGGTTACAAAAAGTAACTCTCATAGTTCACTAGCATTTATTTACCTAATAAATTATAGGCAAAATAGATTGATTGGTTCTATACATTTTTTTTACTTTTCACATTAGTCCTATAAGTTTTATTTTTCAAATTGGTCCTACACGTTATGTTATGTTTTCATGTTAGCCATTTCTGTTAATTTCTATGATCCAGATCCGGACTGCCTTGAAGTTTCAGGAAAATGAATGGATATTGACGCCACACTCAAGATGTAGGTGAGAAGGTGAGTGATAAGTCATGTGTTTGATCGCCACAAGTTACCTTGATAAGATCGGATTTAGTTCTTTTACCCAAGAACCCAAAGGGAAGCTCTCACAATAGAGAAAACTCTTCAAATTTCATTATCCAAAACTGATTTGAATAGTACATGAGTTCCCTATTTATAGGCTAAGCTTAAACTCTTGAGATACTAGGAATAAATTCCCACTACCATGCATTTACCTAGAAAGTAAGCATAAAAATGATTATAAATCCCCACTAGCCACTATAATGACTTAGAGCACTACTAGGAAGCATTTAGAGAGGCTAGGAGGATGCAAAAGGTCATCATAAAATTCAGCCTAAAAAATAGTACGAAAATTAAAAATAAAATGATAAAAATTGGACTTAATTATTATCTAATAAACCCACTAATAATTAATAGTCCACTAATCAACCCATGAATGCTTCTTGTCATGTGAATTGGGCTTTCCATTGTGTTGTCTTCAAGATGGACTCAAAGCATCTTCATCAAATTGAAGAAAAGTAACCCATTGGTTATCCTTCAATCGAGCTTATCAAAGGAAACTTGAACCGGATCCGAATATGCTTCTTTCCACATTCTTAATGAATTCATGATCACATCATTCTCCCCTTCTTCAACAGGATTTGTCCTCAAATCTTCATAATATTCTTCAAATAAAAACTTGGACTTCAGATACCTCTTTTTGTATGAATGAGAACACAAATTTCCTGGATCAAAGACTAGTCTTGCTTCCTCAATTTGATTGTCCTTCACCTCATCATAAATTTTAAGATCAGAATCAATAATTTACCAAAATTATGATCACAAAAATATTTCAGGTGAGGTCTTGGGACTAGAGCAGTGGGAACTGGAACAAAATCTGCCTTTGATGTGTTGAAACCATCCATTTTTGCATCATTCCCCTCCTCTTGAAAGGGATTTGACCTCAAATCTGTACCTACAACAAAAGATTGTGGGTTATGTAAAAATATTTCTGCTTTTTATTCACCACTTTCTTTTTCACCAGAACTGAACGTTTCCTCCTCCTGAAAATTTTCATCTTTCTCAATCTCATCTTTCTTTTTCTCTTGGACCATACTCTCTTGTTTTTCTTTTTCTTCAACACGACTTGCGTGTCATTGATGCCTCCATGGACGCCCAAAGTAGCAAGTGCCTTGTTTTTGTAGGCACACATCACATAGTACCTCATCTTCATTTCCCTCGAATTTAAACGACACTAATACTTGTTTGGTCACCATCACAGCACCCGTATCTTTAAATTCCGGATCCTCGAGACTTTCAAGCCTATAAGGGTGAGGATGCTCAAAAAGAGGAAGTCCCAACTTCTCCACCATGATTGTACTGGCCATATTGATCCAATACTTTCTATCAATGTCTAATTTGTATATCTTATCTTTCACACAGCACAAAGTATAAACAATACTCTTCTTTTTCTTGACTTCCATGACATACAACCACAAAATAAATTTTTTTTTTATTTTCGTTTTTTTATAGAACAAAAAAGAATAAAGGAAGATAGCACCTGAATTTCAAGGAACCTAAGCTCTCATACCAAATGATATGATCCAGATCCAGACCGCCTTGAAGTTTCAGGAAAAGAAATGGATTTGACGCCACACTCAAGATGTAGGTGAGAAGGTGAGTGATAAGTCATGTGTTTAATCGCCACAAGTTGTCTTGATAAGATCGGATTTAGTTATTTTACCCAAGAACCCAAAGGGAAGCTCTCACAATAGAGAAAACTCTTCAAATTTCATTATCCAAAACTGATTTGAATAATACATGAGTTCCCTATTTATAGGCTAAGCTTAAACTCTTGAGATACTAGGAATAAATTCTCACTACCATGCATTTACCTAGAAAGTAAGCATAAAAATGATGATAAATCCCCACTAGCCACTATAATGACTTAGAGCACTACTAGGAAACATTTAGAGAGGCTAGGAGGATGCAAAAGGTCATCATAAAATTCAGCCTAAAAAATAGTGCGAAAATTAAAAATAAAATGATAAAAATTGGACTTAATTATTATCTAATAAACCCACTAATAATTAATAGTCCACTAATCAACCCATGAATGCTTCTTGTCATGTGAATTGGGCTTTCCATTGTGTTGTCTTCAAGATGGACTCAAAGCATCTTCATCAAATTGAAGAAAAGTAACCCATTGGTTATCCTTCAACCGAGCTTATCAATGGAAACTTGAACCGGATCCGAATATGCTTCTTTCCACATGCTTAATGAATTCATGATCACATCAATTTCGACCTTATGACGTTAGATCAAAAGCCACGTATCGGACTAACGTGATAGCCAAGTCAGGTCAAAACTGATGGCGTTAGGTCGAAATTAACGGAAAAGACTAACATGGAAACAAAACCTAACATGAAGGACCAATTTTAAAAAAATAAAACTTATAGGACCTATGTGAAAAATAAAAAAAAAAACGTATAGGATCAATCAACCTATTTTGCCTAAATTATATTTGATGTTACCAATTTTTTTATGCATTGGTTTTGCCATGCCTTTAATTAATTGATATTAACTAAAAGTTTGTTGGCAATTTAATGACGCCAAAAATCATTAAAATAAATCAATATTTTTTTTTTGGTTTCTCAGGGTATCCCGCACATAAATACGAAGACTAATCGCACGAGGTATTAAACGATATTGAAAGATTGACATCTCCCAACCAGGCTTTCTTCATACACAAGAGTGAATGATCAAACCTTTCACCACTTGCTTAAGGAACCTGAAACCGTTACCACTCAGATCAACCACATATTAGTAATTAAGACTATATTTGATAATATTACAAAAAATATATTTATCAAAAATAAAAATAATAAATACAAAAGGTACTATCTAATTTTTTTTCGCACTCATAGTTGACGTTTTATAAAAAGTTTGTGTAACTAAGCAAACCAGTATAGTTATTTGTGCCATAATTCTATTTAGGGTGTGTTTGGGAAAGCTGGAAAAAATAGATTGTGCTGATAATCGATTATATGTATAATCAATTATTGTGATAATCGATTATAATCAGAATCTGTTTTTGTTTGGGTATGTTTGCTGAAAAACGATTTTAAGGTAATTTATTTCGTTTGGGTGATGCAAAAAAAATCACTTTTACAAAGTAAATTACGAAAAAGGGTATGAAGTTATTTGTATAATTTAATAATATTTATTTAGAAGTTTGCTTTGTAGGGGTAAATAGGAAAAATAGTTTTGAGAATGAAAAATAATCAAATCACAACAATCTTAAGCTAAAACAAATTAGATTGCATAAAACAGCTTTTTTTCCCCAAAAAAAGCTTTTTTATAAATTTAAGCAAGATGCCAAACAAGAAAGATTATTTCAAAAACAACTTTTTTCATCCAAAACAGCTGAAAGCCAAATAATCCAGCTTTTCCAAACATGCTCTTAGATTGCAGTTTGGTTAAAAATCGTGTGAACTGTAATTTTTTTTATTGTGCAAAAATTGGGGTGAAAAAACACAAAAAGAAAACAACATAAAAATCATATAAATATGGATTTGAGTCCTTTCATTTTCCCCTCTTATGTTTTTTTCTCATGTCATGAGAAGAAAAGAAACAAAAACAAATTTGAATGACCTCACAGATAAAAGTAAATTTGTTTTTATGTATTTGTCTTTCATGACATGAAAATAACACGAGAGAGAAAAAAAAAAGATCCAAATCCAATAAATATAGCTACACAAGAAATTATTGTATGATTTTAAAATATAATAATTAATACATTTCTTAAGAGGGATATCTGCCATTGATATCAAATTAATGGCTAAAAAATTATTCATTTTTTTGTGCTATAAAAATTACAGTTTAATTATTATGCACTGACATTGTAAAGCCTTTTTACACAGACATTCAATCACCCTTCATGATATGGATGACTTTCAAAGTAGTTAGAATAACAATAAAAAAAATTATTGACGTGGCAATAAAAAAAAAGCTTTATACTGTTAATGTATAGCAATTAAACTCTAAAAATTATTCTTACTTTTGTTTAAAATTAGTGATAAACATTCCTCCTTGATAACGTTTTTTTTTTTTGTGCTCAACAGTTTAAGTGGGTTGGATGTTAGGGGCTCACCAGGATTAAAACAGATCTCATAATTAAGTTTTAGGGGAAGTTTGCATAACTAGGCAAGCTAGTATAGTTATTTGTGCCATAATTCTATTTAGATTCTGGTTTGGTCAAAAATTGTGTGAAGGGTTTTTTATATTTTGAGCAAAATGTGGGGCGGAAAAATACAAAAAACAACAAAAAAACCATATAAATATGGTCATATGGATTTGAATTCTCTCATTTTTCCCTCTTATATTTTTCTCATGTCATGAGAAGGAAAGAAACAAAAACAAATTTGAATGGACCTCACAGATAAAAACAAATTTGTTTTTGTTTCTTTCTCTTTCATGACATGAGGAATCTGAGAAATAAAAAGAAAATGATCCAAATCCAATAAATATAGATACACAAGAAATTATTGTATGATTTTAAAATATAATTAATACATGTCTTAAGAGGGATATCTGCCATTGATATCAAATTAATGACTTAAAAATTATTCATTTTTGTTCTATAAAAATTATTCTTAACTTTGTTTAAAATTAGTGATAAATATTCCTCCTTGATTAACTTTTTTTTTTTTTGCTTAAAAGTTTAAGTGAGGTTGGTTCTCGAGGGTTTACCAGGATTAGGACATACATTATAGTTGACAATTTATGGAATGTTTGCGTAACTACGCAAACTAGTATAGTTGTTTGTACCATAATTCTATTTTGATTGTGGTTTGGTTAAAAATTGTGTGAGCCATATCTTTTTTATTTTGAGCAAAATGTGGAGCAGAAAACCACAAAAAAAAGATCAATGGAAAAACCATATAAATATGAATTTGAATTCCCTCCTTTTTCCTTCTTATATTTTTCTCATGAAAAGGAAAGAAATAAAAACAAATTTGAATGAAATGGACCCCATAGATAAAAGTAAATTTATTTTTATCTCTTTCTCTTTCATGACATGAGAGGAATATGAGAGGGAAAAAGAAAATAATCCACATCCAATAAATATAGCTACACAAGAAATTGTTGTATGATTTTAAAATATAATTAATACATGTATTAAGACTTAAGAGGGATATCTGCCATCAATATCAAATTAATGACTTAAAAATTATTCATTTTTTTGTACTACAAAAATTATTTTTAATTTTGTTTTAAATATTTCATTATTAATAATGTATTTTTTTGTGCTCAAAAGTTTACGTAAGTTGGGTCCTAGGAGCTCATCAGGTTATGGCAGAACTTATGGCTCAAAAAGCGTTTACAACGGTACTTACAGTCAAATTACCTACCAAGGAGGTCCTCATATCAGCAACGGAATTCGAACTTACGTCCTTGTGGATATGAGTTGTATCCTTATCAACTAGATCAATCTTGATACGCTAATAACATATTCATTATGATCAAATAACATATAATAATTTCTCTAATCCGTCACCCATAATATGAAAGCCCAACAAAATACAGTATGTGCTAATCTAGCCAAGTCCAACAAGTTGATGATCACTTTGAAGCCGCATATTCATCTTGAAAATAAAATGATAAGTTAATAACACCACATTAATTTAGGTTAAGAGGTTAAGATGAATTTGAGCTTTTCATTTAAGTCATAATAATAACTTTTTAATGTAAAAAAGGAATTATAGGAAGAACAAATTGTGGTGTAAATACTCCTAATTAATTACTAAATACAAAGTGTAATTATTTTATGGTAAAAAGTATAATTATTTATGGAAAATATTAAATATCATTTAGATCTCTTGTCATACGATTATATGTAGGGGTGTTCGCGGATCGGTTTGGATCGATTTTAAGGCAAGAAGTCATTCGATTCAAATATTAAAACAACATGCGATTCGATTCGATTTGGATTGCTTCCTTAAAAAAATCTGATCCGATCCGATTAGATGTGATTTGGATTGGATCGGTTGATTCGATTTTTATCGACACATCATTATATATTTATATTACATCAAAGAATCAAGATTACAAGCTAAATTGAATAAAATCTTAAACCTTTATATACTTGTTGATACATTCATGTAATAATATTTCATAAAATATGTCTAAAATAAATAAATATAATCATTTAGTTCCAGAACATCCTTTTTCTATTTGAAATATTAAAATAGTCGAAAATTACGTCAACTCAAACTAGCAAGTATTATTAGGAAAAAAAACCAATGAAGAAAAAATCAATAATACAAAAAATAGAATAAATATATATTAAATTTTATATATGCGATTTGGTTTGGTTTGGTTTAGTTCAGTTTTAAAAAAGAATCCAAAATTTGATCCGATCCGATCGGTTTTCACAAAATAAGATCTAAAAAATCCAATAGACATAAGTTTTGTTCGTTTCAATTTTTTTGGATCGATTTGCGATTTTCTTTTTAATCGATTTGGATATGAACACTTATATGTATGGTTATAATAACATTAGGAGTAAATTACACTCCATTACCATAAAGTTTATCAAAATAATAGAAAACCCCAAACATGATTATGAGTTATACCTCACCTTATTTTTTAATGTTGACTAACCATTAGTTTAATACAAAAATAAAAAAAGTGTTTATAATTAATTATTTGATGTTTATACATTAACAAAGTTTTAAAAGATTAATCTTGTCTTTCTTATTTACAAAATAAAGTTGATTTTTTAATTTGAAAAATAAAATGTAAAATTTGAAAAACTTATGAAAAAGAATATAATTTATATAAGTACTTTTTTTAATCTATCATACATATTTACTTTGCTCAAATAGATGATTTTTGAGTATAGACTCTAACAAATGATTGATATAAACATGTATTTATGTGAAACTGATCTTTATTATATTATTGTTTCTATTTTTTTAGTCACAAGTAGATTAACAACTTGTAAACAAATATCACGTTTTCAATAATTTTGTCTATAGAATATATGAATTATTGTAATAATTCTTGTTAATAAATATAATAAAAATTAATATCAGTTAAATAGCTATATTTAAATACATACAAGAATGACAATTAATTTGTCTCTATCTTCTAAATGGTGATAGAAGTTGGGATTTAAATTCACGTCCATGTCAACTTATAAAAATAATCTTAGCGTAAAAAAAAAAATCTGTAATATATATGTTCATATTGACATATTTTATTTCATGCATATATAGATAAAATAATTTGAAGGAAGAACTTTGCTAAGAATCAACTAAATTATAGGCTCAATAATATAAATAAATCGAATAAACAAGAGTAATATATATTTTTATTACATAATTAATATAAGATATTATTTATTTTTTAGATTAAATAAATATATATAAATCATAAAAATATTCATAACATTTGTTAAATTATGCTCATTTAAAACAAATTTATATTAGTCTTATACTCAAAAATGTTTGTTTAAACAACATTTTTTTTCATATTTATCAATACCGGTTCTTTTAATAATCCATAACTGTTATAGATAAAATAATTGAAAGCATGATATTTATTTATAAGTTTTTGAGCTAAATGACTAGAAAACTAGAATATAATTAAAAAATCGTTTTTCACAAAATTGATACGTGTTTTATAATCATTAGTGTATACTAAATAATATTTATTTGATTAAAATAAAGATATCATGGATTTATAAATGAATTGAATTTTGCTCCTTTTTATAATATCTTAAAATTATATATTTCATTTTTAAAATGAAAAGACTAACTTTATTTTGTAAAGAAGAAAGCATAAGATTTTTTTACTGAAAATATAAGATAAATCTTTAAAAACCTTTTTTAGTATATATAAATGTGAATAATTATTATATTTTTATTTTATTTTAAGTAACTTAATGAGGTTAAGTCAATAGTTAGTCAACACAACAAAATTAGGGTGAAGTATAATTTATGATCAAGTACGAGTTTGTGGTTATTTTAATAAGGGATAAGAGCATATAACTCCCTAAATTATAGCTCATTTGTAAATAGTCACCCTAATAATCGATTTTTCCCAATTAATCCTCAAACTATAAGAATCGGTGAAATTGGTTCTTCTATTAACTCAAAGTTAAATCACTAACGATGATTGAATCTAACCGTCCTTTTTTTAAAAATCTCATTCGTTTATTATTCTTTTTTAGTTTTTAATGGTTTAATTTTCGGAAAAACATATGGTACATTTATTTTTTAACCATTTATCTAATGTTGGAAAATTAAAACATTAAATGTATCACATTTTTTTCAAAAATTAAAATATTTAAAAACAAAAAACAAAAAATAAAAAATGAACGATTGAGATTTTAAAAAAAGGATGCTTAGATTTAATCATTATTAGTGATTTAACTTTGGCTTAACGGAAGAATCAATTTCACCAATTCTTATAATTTGTGGATTAATTGGGAAGAATCAATGATTGATGATGCCTATTTGCAAATGGACTATAATTTAGGGAGTTATGTGCTTTTTTAATTTTTCCTTTTAATAAACTTAAAGTTGGTAGAGTGAATTTTTTTGATAGAATTGGTAGAGTGAAATTTAATCTAACATAAATGCCTTTCATCCGGAAAGCACACTCTGGATGTACATTTAAGGCTTAATTGTACTTTTGGTCCCTCATGTATGACGATTGTGCAAATTTTAACGCCAGTAGCCTACGTAGCCCATGCGGGACTGATTTGGCACTTAGTGTGGTCAACTTGACAGTTTACGGATCATTCTTATAAGACATCATTAACATCTCACACACTTTAATGGTCAAATGCACATCACTTAGTGCCACATAAGAATGACACGTAAGCTGCCAAGCTGACCTCATTAAGTGTCAAATCACTCGCACATGTGCTTCGTAGGCTATTGACGTTAAAAGTTGCACAATCGTGATACTTAATTGGGATTGCACAATCGTGATACCTGAGGGATCCAATTGGCGCAATTGAAACTTCTGGACCAAAATTGCACAATCGTGATGCTTGGAGGACCCAATTTGCCCAATTAAAACCCGAGAGACTAAAATTGCACAATCATGATGCATGAGGGACCAAAAGTGCAATTCAGTATATTTTATTATTATGCATTATCAGTGTAAAAAAATTTAATACTATTAATTAATCATGAATTGGCACATCATTAAAAGTATTTCACTTTATATTACATAGGATGATTTATTATATTGATTGATAATGTAAAAAACTTTACACTAACGACATATTAAAATTAAACTCATAATTTATAATGTGAAAACTAAAATTAACTAGGACTCACAAATTCTTTTACCCTCTATTTGTTTGAGTTTAAGTTTGATACATTTACGGTGTAAATTTTTTTTATACTGATGACCAATCATATATCATCTCATGTATGACTTTTAAGATAATTATTATAAAAGTCAAACATTTTTAATGAGATGACAATGCATGATTAATTATTAGTGTGAAAAACTTTCTTACACTAGCTGTGTATTCCAATTTTTTTTTGAAGGAACTATGTGTTCCAATTAAATCATATTTGTTTTAACAATCATACAATAGAAGTATCTAAAAAACTTAGTTTTGATAACTTTTTTGGTTTCTCAGGGTATCCTTTGAGCACAATGATGGAGACTAATCTTTCGAGCCGGATAGGACCACAAGGGCGACAAAACTTTTCCTTAAGAGTTTTAACGCTGCTGAATTTCCAAGGCTCGAAATACATTAATTATAGTCTAAGAGCATGTTTGGAAACACCTTTTTTCCTATATATGAAAACATTATCTTTAGAAAAATTTATTTTAGATTTAATATGATATGTTTGGTAAATTTAATTAAATTATGAAAAACATATTTTATGGAAAAAGTGATTTTTTTTTTTAGAAATTAGAAGTTTGTACTTTACTTAAAAAAACTTTTTAATTATTTTGAAATTAGTCACAATTTTCCATTTCATCTTGCAAAACTATATGTTAAACAAATATTATTAATCTAACTAAATAGTTGTAGATCCTTTTTGTAATTTATTATATAAAGTGATTTTCTTACACAACTCAAACGTAATAAATTATTTTAGTCATTTTTCAACAAATTTATTCAAATATAAAACTCATTATCAACATGTGGTTGGTCCTAGTGATAACAGACTCAGGTTTCTTAAGTAAGTGGTTAGAGGTTCAATCCATAATCTTGTGTAAGAAGAAAATCTGGTAGGGAGAGGTCGGCCCTTAAATGTCGTCCAATAACTTGTTGAATTAGTTTCTGCAAATATGCGCAATAGATGTCCTCAAAAACAAAAAAAAATAGAGTAAATACTCAATTTGGTCCTTGAAATTGTAGAGTCGTATCAACTTAGTCTTACACATTATCAATATTTCAAAATGATCCCTGAAATTGTAGAAAGTTAACCAGATTCATCCTTCCGTTTGTATTTGCATGGATTATAATGATATTAAGTTTGTAATGTTAGGGATGCATTTGAAACTAATTGAATAATGTCAGGGATGCATTTGTTACATTTTTCAATTCCAATGACCATTTTAGAATATTAATAATGTGGGGGACTAAATTAATACGACCCTACAATTTCAGGGATCAAATTCCGTATTTACTCAATTTAAAACTAATTCTGTTATATATATAATGGATTACAATAATAATAAATTATCTATAAAATTAATTATTAAAATAATCTATGCACAAATTAACTCACCCACCACTTGGGTACGGTATAAAAAATTTCTACAACCAGATGTTTTCCATATAAACTTGGAACCTTTTTATTAATTAGGCAATTGACAGAGAGTGACACCTAAAAGATGTACATTTCTTTTGAGATATTTTGCTTTAATTCATTTAATTATAATCTTTAATATATAAATTAATTGCCATATCGAACGTTATCAGTTGAGAAGCATTAATTTTGTTAAAGGGATGACCGATTGGGAGGCATTCCCTGCCTGCCCCTACTCCCACCCATTACTAGTATTATTTATATTCATCAGTGTCAATAAATAAGTCACATTACGACAACCATTACGAGGAGAGGAGAAACACAAGGAGAACACAATAACTTGGCTACTTCAATAGGAATCACCAAAGGTATATATGCCATCGTATCTTAATTTCTGTGCTTGTGGTGCAAAGCTGGATCTTTCAATTGGTTAATTTATTTCTTAGTGATTTTATAACTTGCTTCATATATACTCTCTACTTTGAATTGGTATCTATCGGATCAGTAATAAAATAATACAATATATTACTGAAGAAAGAAATGCCATACCGATTGTAATGTTTTAACTAAGATTTTGTTTTTATTTAGTTAAAGAATTGTGATAGATTGTAAATATCTATTGGCAGAGGCGGAGGGAAAGGAGCATTTGCGTCGCAGGTGAGTGATTTATCAACCAATGAATATTTAATTAAAGAGGTTATGTATATTGATTCGTCAAGTTTATGCTTCTTTTAATTCACTTCCTGTTCATTTTTGAGGTAGTTGAATGGGTCAAAGTGGATTTTGCCAGTCTGAAAAAAAAAAAAATCCTTGCATCCGTCATGTTTTCTCTCTCCCTCTTTTACGGCCAGGCCAGCCCATTGTTTTTTATCAACCATGCTCCTCTCACACACAAACACTTATATTTATATATTAATAGACATTTTTATAAATAATTTTCATAATTTAAATATATTAATACACATATTTATTTTATTTTTATACACTTATATTTTAATTATGTCACAAACAAATATGAGAGACACATTTTTAAAGTGACGTGTCTGTAATTTTTTTTTAATTATTATGATAATTTTATGACATGTATATATGGGTTACAAAGAACGTCCTCCCACTCAGCTCTCAAGTGTTAAACCAAAATTATTTGTATTTTTTGAATAAATTTGATTGGGTTACAATGTAAGTGTAAAATTTTTTTTGCACATCATCATACCATTGAAAAAGTTTGAATCTTATAATAATTAATTTAAAAATCATATATATATATATATATATATATATATATTTTGTTTCAAAAAAAAAATTCATATATATAGATATAGTTATATATGATTGATTGATAATGTAAAAAATTTTACACTAACAATGCATGAAAATTAAATTCTTTTTTTAATTTTAAAAGTCTTATGATTTTATCTCTCCCTACCTAATAAATATTGATTATAGCTATAAATGAGCTATTTAATTTGGAATATAAAGTAAATTCAAAGGATATCACAAATTCATTTATTATAAAGTTCACTTACAAAATTGAAACTAACCTCTCCAAAAGAGAGAAAAAGAATCCCGCAAAACATGTTAAAAACACTGAAGTATATTATACATTGTTTTACAAATCTGAAGTCAATTTTTACCCCTTCTTTCTCCGGCCACAATCACAACCATTGAATTAACTCAAGGAGAGAGGATATGTGCTTTCTCTTTTACTCTAACGGTTGTATTTACGGCTGAAGAGATAATGGACAAAAATTGGAGGATTGAATTCCATTTGATTTGAAAAAATGTACAAAGTAAAAAAGAAAAACATACAAGTGAGCTAAACTAAATGGAAGGGCATCTTTCACCTCAGGTTTTCATCACCAATGTTCTCTTGTGTCTGCATTTATGATGTTTGCCACCTCATCATATGTCTGATTTTATCTGCCATTTTCAACCTCCTTCCAGGTATCACTCGTCCTTCAATGAAAATGTTGACATTTTTGGCACTTCTCCCGTTACATTACATATTACAATTTACAAATGACCATTGACTGTTACAGACTCTTTCATTCAGTAACTTCTAAATGTGTTGTGTGTAATCCCCCACCACCTTTAATGTCCCAATCTTTACCATTAAAATTATTACCTATCATCTTCAAGAACCCACCATCTTCATCCATGTTCAATCTTTAACTTTACCTATGATCATCTACAAGAATTTCTTGAGGATTATTCAAGTTTTTCTTTTGTTTAAGTTATTAAATAAGTTGTTTAAATATATTTATTAACTATTGACTGTATTTTATGAACTTTAAACAATTATATTTGTCGATTATGAGAAAAAGCAACCACAATTAAACAAGTCCCTTCTTATATTAATTACTAGTTCTTACTAAGACAAAACTCTGATATTTTAATCAATTAATATAAACTTTGAAAACTTTATTGCTCAATAGAAAAATACTATATACAAAATTACTACTGATGATATACGTGATTATGTGCAAATGTGTGTGATTAGCTAGATTACTGATAAGTGATAACCACGTTCAAATTTTTCTTTCGTATGCAAATACATCATACAATGTGCTCTCACTTCACTCAGTAACTGTAGTTTATATAGAGCACACTACTTTTCTGTCATAACCCAAATTAGCCAAAAGAATTACAATAACTTCTCTCCCTCTAGACGCCTGAAAGCCCGATCATATTTTCGTCAGCATTTTGCATCCATGAATGAAAGTAACCGAATCCTATATACTCAAGTGAGTCACATTCATAGTAGAGGGTACGTGTCCAAAACTATAGCCACCCGGCATCGCATTGTGAAAGCTTTGAGAAGCAAATGAGAGTTATATAGACAGAGAAGGAGTGTCTCTTTTCTTCTCACTCTTATTTGCTGTGCTTCTCTCTGTCTTTATCCGAATCAAACCAGTTTTTTTTCTCTCTGCAGCTTCAGTTGAATTGAATCAAGTCAGGTTCTAGAGACATCCATGGCATCTAACAAGTGGTTGAACATCGTTGTTGACGGAAACGCAGACTTAGCACCTTACTGGCCAAAGATTGTTTCAGACTATCTTCAAAAGATCGTCAAGTAATTAATTTGATAACTCTTCCTGTTTAATTCATATCATGCATGAAAACTTGCTAATATTTATATATATACATGCATGCTTCGTATGCACGATCCTCAGGTTCTTGATATTGAACAGCCCCAAAGAGAATTGATGTCACTTCAACAAAAATTCTTAGACGGTGATGAAGCTGATTTTATAGCATCTAGAATGCATTTAAGAATTCTCACTAGTATTCACTTGAATGATAAAATCGAACTTGAGTTCTTAACTTAATTTTAAAGGGTTTCCTTTTCCCTTCTTTTTCTTCTCATCTACCCATTTCTCTTTTTTAATTATTTTTTATTTTAACAACTGAATACTTAAAAAGAATCCATTTAAGAGCTTCACTATGTTTCCATGGTGGAATTTCTTACGAACTGATTTTTATCTTAAAAACTCATTTAAGAACCTTATGGCTTCATATCAAAAATGTTATGTTATTTCAACACTAAAGTCTCATGCCTTTCTCCTTGGAAAAGGAAAAGAGAGTAGCATTGAAAAAAAGTGTTTCCTTTTTATTCTCAAACAAGAAGATGCCGGAGTTTGGTGTACGTAGAAACTTGGTATAGAAATAACAAAACTC
Organism: Ammopiptanthus mongolicus; assembly: GCA_039655645.1. Classification (NCBI taxonomy): domain Eukaryota; kingdom Viridiplantae; phylum Streptophyta; class Magnoliopsida; order Fabales; family Fabaceae; genus Ammopiptanthus; species Ammopiptanthus mongolicus. The sequence goes on along the minus strand of CM077349.1, from coordinate 86,491,473 downwards.
TTTTGACAAAACTGTGAAATGTAACAAATAAGACAAAATTATAAGTTGCTCCTACTTATCCGTGGGGCCCACTAACGTGGGGCCCACCATTTTTAAGCATCCGGTACAAAACTGGGGGCAAATCAATCTGGGATCGATCTATACTATTTTCCTTAACATAAATCTATCTGAAGTACGAGTAGTAGTAATATGTTGAATTTAATTAAAAATTGTGGCTGTTACATTTGCCTTTGTGCATCATTAATTGTATACTGCCAAAATGCTAACCTTGTTTTAAGATTGAAATGTGGATGGCTTAATTTGCTCAATCTAGCTAAGATTGAAATATACTAGTACTATACTAGTATATACTAGTATGTAATATATCCCGAGCTAGTTTGTTGAATTTTGCTGCCGCGCGTGTGTATTAATTACTTCTTCCCTTGTTAAATGTGCAGGCGCTTCTGTAAAAGGTCCCGAGAACAGGTAATTTTCGAACTTAAACCAATAACTTTTCTGTATTTGAATTTTCAATCCTGTGATCTTAATTTCTACTATAAACCTGTGTGAGTTGATTGATTTCAAAACTTAGTAAAAGGCTTCTTGTTTATCCTATACAATAACTCTTGATCAGTGATCCAATAGTACTTCATTGAAAATAAAGGCGTCTTCTCCGGTACCCACTAAAAGTTATCGTGTCCAATCAGAATGCGCCACCTTAATTAAATAGGTCATATTAGTGAGTTAAGTCAAATAATTCTCACCATCTGATTGGATCACCTAAACGGGATAAAGTTACCTTGAGATTCCTGAGAAGTCACCAAAAATAAAAGGCTCATGGTATAGTGTCATATTACATATATTGTTGATAATAATTATGTATATCCATATCCTATAATTTTATAATTTAGTGTATCTCTGTGTTCGTATCGGGGATCATGTTCCCTGTCCATATTAATGTCTGTGTTTTGGTATGTACATTAGGCTAACATTTATAGTCAGGTTTTCAAATCCACGAGTGATGATGATATGTCTTGCCTTACCATGCATGCATCACTTGTTATCTACAGGGAGCTAAGAATGCAACTTGCCAGCTTGGATTAGTTATGTACAACGCCAATTCTGATCTAGGCATGTCTTCTATCTATCTATCTATCTATCGTTTCTGTTTTGATCAAATCTATGAATTTTTATTGGATGAATATATATAGCAGCTGTGTACTCGTTAATTACTGCCTCTAATTTCCTGATACATATAATGTCAATTATTTGAACCATTCCTTTTGAAAGCACACATCATATATATTATATATATGTAGCTTAATTAATTTATTCACAGGAAAGGCCTCCCTCAACGTATATATGGTTTCGAGGGTACAAATTAATCCTTTTTTTTCAAACAAGGTACAAATTAATCCTAAATGTGGTTCTTTTCTATTCTTTATGTGTAGGCTGTGACGTCCAATATATCCAATGGACAAAAGACGTGGATTATTTTTTAGGCTTCCTTTCATGTTTAGCTTTTAATGGAGAACGTCTTAATCAATATGCCATGGCTGAGGGCCTAGCTGAGGCCCTGATGGTATGTCAACACAAATTATTCCTTTGTTTCTTAGAGAGGCTAACAGGTACAAAATATATTACTACTAACATTGATAAAATGATCTCACCAATCCGATTACAAAGAATCATTTGTTGCTGATTAGAAGTAGAATATAATTTATTATTAATACGGAAATGCTGCATATATAGTACAAAAGGAAAATCATACTATGCAATTTGTTAGGAGTGTGTTTTAATCAAATTTCTCTTTCCTTTTACTTTAAGTATTAGAATTGATTGTGATTGATTGATAAAAATTCGTCGAAATTCGTATAGGAATGAAAAGTGTCGTATGAAATAGCAAATACATAGAAGTGATAGATTGAATTCGTACGTCGTTTAAAGAATTCATGTTCGTACCAAAAATCATTCTCCTAAATATAATCTTGATACATGAACTTCACACAACTTTGTAAAAAACCTTTCTGTACTATTTATCATTTTCCTTCTCAATAACACCATTATTAACTTCTCTCTTAATTGTTGATTTTCTTAAGAAATTATCAACATTTGATTAGAAGAACAATGAAATAGAAAGAGAAAACTACCTTTGTTAGGTACAAGGTGTTGTAACTTATATACTGTACAGTTTTGTTAGGTACAATATTCTCCTTACAGTGGCCCTAGCTCGTTTTTGTGAATATAGTTTGGCGTACCCTTTTGTGCGCAGTATATAAATATATTCTTTTGTTTTATAAAAAAAAAAAAAGAGAAAGAGAAAAGTGAAAAGGATTTAAATCTTATTGATTTTACCAACTTTTATATATGAAATGCTCATGCAACCATAAACTAGGAAATGACAATATCTTAACCCTGGCCTAACCAGATGTATCCAAAGGGCTCCGATGGAACAACAACGGCAACACAAGATTACTACAATGGGGAAAGGCACTGCATTCTTGTGGCCACTGGTGACCCCGTTCCAAGGAAAATGCTAGTGACTGTGCCTAGGGTTCGAGAAGGCAAACTTGTTGGCACACCTTTAGATACTTTCAAGGCTGATTTCCTTCAAGTGGCTCATATGTTTAGCCCGGTAATATATATTTTTTTTATAGGCAAATGTTAGTTTGTTTCATATTGGTGGGCGGAGTTGAACCCATGACTACCTTATCATTTCTTAGAATTTTGTTCTTACTTCTTGCGTACTCATAACTTTCTATTCGCACTGACTATGCTCTCATTACTACATGTAGCTTGCGGTCTCTCTTTCAGTAATAACCCCCGAGCAACATGCAATTTTTGGACAAATCTTCAATTTGGTAAAAGTTTACTTCTCACTGATTTCTTATCTTTTTGCCTCTCACATTGTAAGTGTCCTCACACTCTTTGAGTTGTAAGTCTAATTCTCACTAAAGAATTAAATGGCATGTACGAGAAGTCGTCAACTAGAATTTTAAATCTGGGTCCCAAACCGCACTTACAGTTGCGACATTATGGTTTTGGCAGGTTTCGAAACCGCAATTTCTCGCAATAACGGAAAACACAACACGATCGCAACCATGACCGCATTTTAAAACCTTGCAAGGAGCTATATCTTATTTTGGATAGAAAAACAGTTATACACAAAACTATAGCTATATGGACAAACATTTATATATAACCAAGTTATAGCCTCAAACTGTTTTGTGAACAAATATTTCTAATAATTGAAATATGAATCAATCATTACTATCCTAGCTAGCTATAAGCTATATATGTTTTTTTTATAAGTATAAAATATATTGAATGAGACTATAGGGTATTCTAACCCATATACAAAGAGACGAGAAAGAAAATGGTGGCCAAAGAAAGAAGAGCAGTATACTCTTTACACGAACCTTAGCCAAGATTCCAGAACAAAAATAATAAACCAACATATGTTTTGATTTGTTCATAACGTTGTTTTCCTCCTTTTGTAGGGTAACAATGATATTACTGAAATGGCATATGCTCCTCTCGCCAATTACAAGGTTGGTCAGTTTGTTGTCTTGTTATCAAGAAACTTCAAGGAGGCACGTGAAGCCCTTCATGGAAAAAGAGTAGTACTAGAGGATTTGTCCCAGAAAAGAAGTTTAGAATCAACAAGGACACCTGACGTTAGTATAGTTACCGAACTTTTCACCGAGGATCTTCAAGGTTATTTCTCACCCGATAATATTTTTAACAAATTTAACAAATACTAATATTTATCTATAAAAAAAAAACTCTAGTAATCAGTATGTCTATTATATAAATTGAAAACCTGACATATCTGCAAACCAGAACAAAGCAAAATTCTCAGAAACATTATCCCCAAACCAAAACATAAATTATCAGTCATAGCTTCCCCCCTCCTCCTCCTCCTCCTACTTATATTATGTCCTCATTTGACTGTCTATCTAGAACTGCATGAGTGGACTTGTTTCCTCAAATACTTTGTAGTGGACTGTCTCACAAGCCATAATAAGTAGGGGACTTCTTATGATTTATTGTTAGTTATAAATCTCATGTATCTTTAGCTATAAAGTTATTTTTAATCAATATCTAAGTTATTAATCAACATTCTTCCCTTTTTTTGTTAAATACTTTCAGAAGATCACTTATTCTCAACTGGTAATAAAACTACCATAGCAGAGCAAGCCATTGAAAATTCGTACAGGAAAATAAGTGCAGAATCAATGAGGACAACTGACATTACACTTACCGAACTTTTCACCAATGACTTTCAAGGTTATTTCCCTACATATATATAATATGAGACATCAATTTTTATTTTTATTTTTCTCATTTCTTCTTTTCATTCTCTCCTCCTTTTCTTATTATATTAATTAATATTGCTTGCTGCTTCCTTTATTCGCATTTGGCTTGATGACAAATCTCGCCTCTTCTTGCTGGACAAGCCTGAACATATATTTAATTAAATTTAAAAACAATTGTGAACATTCTTCCTTTTTTTTTTTGTTAAATATTTTCAGAAGACTTATTCTCAGCTGGTAAGACAATGACCATTGGAGAGCAAGCCATTGAAAATTCGTACAGGAAAAGAAGTGCAGAATCAATGAAGACAACTGATTTTACACTAACTGAACTTTTCACCAATGGTTTTGAAGGTTATTTCACTACATACATACAAACGAATATATACATACGAAACATCAATTTCTATCTTAGTCATTGCAACTTGATTTTGGGGGGTCATGGTGCTGTTGGGTTGTACTTTTGTACTGCTGTGGGCTAAGGTTGCTGTAAAATGCATGCTATGCTGTGTTAGGAAGGAATAGTATTCTAATTACACCTATCCTTCCTTGTATTCGTATAAATAGGTTGGTGTACCCTTTTATATGCCGTATATATATTTTTATTTTTTCATAAAAAAAAAAATCAATTTCTAACTCTCTTTCTTCTCATTTATTGTTTCATTCTATTGCTGCCTCCTATATTGGCATAAAACTTTACTAACTCCAACTAGTTTTTGTATCTCCTCCTATATATATATATATATATATATATATATTGGAGATAGTTGATTAATGCATATAGCTATATATAACTACTGTAGATTGTTAGTTATGAGAAGTAATTATTATTTATTAATACCTAAGTGGTTAAAGGAAATTTCAGCTTTTTTTTTTTCCTTTGGACTTATATCATGTGGGTGACTACGTACAAGCTGGCTTGACGCCTCGAGGGCTAATTTAACTCTTCTTATTAATATAGTTTACGATTGATGCATAGGTAATTTTTTTTATAAACAAAAACATATATTGATCTTGATAAAAAAACAGAAGACATATTGATCAAAATAGAAGTGGTGTCCAAACCCATATGCAAGACCTAAGGAAAAGAAGAAAAGATGAACATATAGGAAGTTAGTCAGTGATAGTTATTCTTTGTTTATACAAGCCACATTATTAGCATGTTGTATACACTTTTCATTGTTTAGTAAATTAAATTTAAAAACAATTGTTTAAAACATTCTTCCTTGTTTTGTTATTTATTTTCAGAAGACTTATTCTCAGGTGGTAATACAACGACCAATGAAGAGCAAGCCATTGAAAATTCGTACAGGAAAAGAAGTGTAGAACCAATGAAGTCAGCTGATTTTGCACTTACTGAATTTTTCAGCAGTGGTTTTCAAGGTTATTTCCCTACATACACACACACACACACACACATATATACATACATACCAGACATCAATTTCTAACTCTCTTTCATTTCTTCTTTCAATATTTTCTCCTTTTTTTTTTTTGGTAATTTCTTTCATTCTCTCCTTTAATATAGCTTGCTGCCTCCTATATTCGCATAAAGCTTGTACTACCTCCAACTAGTTGTATCTCCTCCTATATATATAGATATTGGAGATAGTTGATTAATGAATATAGCTATAACTACTGTAGTGTACTAGAACTTTTTTTCTTCTGCTTTTTATTACTTAACTGTTCTTAATTAATATAGTTTGGTTAGTTGCGGATGCATAGGTAACTGGTTTGTGATTAGTTATTCTTTGTTCATATAATTAAGCCACATTATTAGCATGTTGTATACACTTTTCATTCTTTAGTAAATTTTAATTTCTCTATCACATATTTTCTCTCTTAATTTTATCTTGTTTTTTATACTAATTATTGTTTTGCACATTCCTTTCTTTTACATATTAAATAATTTCAGAGGACTTATTCTCAGCCAGTAAGGCAACAAAGATTGGAGAGCAAACCATTGAAGCTGCCAAAGCTGTAAGACCCGTATGTGTAGCCTTTTTTTCAATTTTTCTTTGGTAGAATAATTCGAATATATATTTTTTTCTTTTACCTTCAAGGAATTGAATGTACTTTACACGTTTTTCTAACTATTTTGGGTTTATCATTTGTTTATTTATTCCTTTTTCATTTGCTTTTGATAAACATGAATTCATTATTGTTTAGAAGGAGATTAGATCTGTAGCCTCCAATATTGAGTCACAGCTGGTTGAAGTGATCCCAAATGCTACAACAGATAAGAAACATGTTTCTGGTTCTTCCTCCAGTTCCCTAATTGCCCCAGTGAATGTGTTTGAAGATATGGCTGAACTGAATGCTGATATGGACATTGTTCTACCAAGTATAAAACCTAAGAGTTCTTTTACATTGGTAGAGGACCCTCTGACTGGCCTATTTATGCCAGCTCAACCTCCCTCTGATGATGATCAAGATTTTTATAGACAAGAGCAAACATATTCTACTAAGAAAACAATTTCAATGGATGCTCTTAAAGCAGTTGAAGTGGAACTCGAAAATGCATTGGAGGGTGATAGTAGTGCACATATTACATCAAGAAACCAAGAGCACACAAATTCTACTATGAAAACGATTTCAATGGATGCTCTTAAAGCAGCGGAAGATGAACTTCAAAATGCATTGGGGGGTGGTAGTAGTAGTGCACAAAATACATCAAGAAACCAAACTTGCTTTATTGATTTGACTAAAGATGACAAGGGCCCCAGATTCCCTACAGTCACAGGTTCTTTGTATTCACGCGATCATCATAATCTATGGTCAGGATTTCATACAGTTATTTTTACATTAATATATTTGTTATACACAAATTAATTTACAATCCGAATCTCATGTAATCATTATTTTTTACAGGAGAGAATCCATTTCCAATGAGAAGGGAGTACAAATTTCACCAGGTGTATCTCCCAAAGTACCCTCTACTATCAACACTACTATAGGGTCTTCTTCAAAAAGACCACTAGTTGAACCAAGAGGCAAAGCCGGGGTACTGGAGTTCAGCTTAGGGAACAGTTCAAGTTCATCTGTCTTACCTAACCAAAACTCTTCTAGTTTGTGGCCTGCAGCACCAAAACCATGGTATGAAGGAGTGGGACATGGTGAGGTAAGCAGAGGAGTTGGACCAGAGTTTCGTGATCCAATAACCGAACCTGAAAACCAAGATAGGAATGGGTTTGGTAATTCTTTGTTCCCTCAGGCAATGTCAAAGCCAATCATTCCGTTTCAACCATACACAACACCACTCTTCCCCGTGTATCCTGATGTTGGTGGTAGTAATCACTTTGGTGGAGGATCAAGGGGAAACTTTTCATCAGGACTACTAAGGGAACAACATATCACAGGGTCTGGTCCACTACATATACCAGATGCATTAGGGAGAAGCACTGGTTGGCTTCCTCCTGTGTCAAGAATGCCTCACTATTTTCGACCGGGATCACTTTTGCCTCCCCCATCTGTTATGGATTTTCATGACCATGTCCACACATGGGAGGTCAGTGACTAGCTATGTTCATACATATATATATATATATATATATATATATATATATATATATATATATATATTTGATAACCAACCCTATTCAATATATATTTGATAAATGACTAACATAATGCTATGAATGAATCCTATTATGAGGTTGATTCGTGGTGAAGTAGCTAGCATGTCATGTGATGTGCACACAATTTGTTATATGTGCTCACAAATAATTGGTTTATTACTATGAATATTTTCTCCTGTGCATACAGGGATACTTAGGTGGAAAACTTCCTTCAGGCAGCAAGTACATTATTAGAGCAAAGGTATGATAGTATCAATCTTTATTGACCAGGAACGTCTAGTTTTTTTAGCAACCTGCACGTTGTTACAATTAATTAATTATGGGACTTGACTGCAAATCTGCTTAACTTTTGCTTCTTCCTCTCGATCCGTGGTACAGGCCTTCAGGAGAGCATCATCACCCTTCACGTAAGTGGATCTTCTTATTGGCTTATCCTGAATTTTCTATGAAATACATTTCTAAAATCAACAATATACCTTATTATTATTTATCTCTTCCTTTATAGTAAATAATATTAAAAACAATGCTTTATATATATATATATATATATATACTTCTAATTACCATTTAAACTACAAACTCTATAGAGATTTTGAGAATTTAAAAATGTAACATTCTGAGACCTTAAAAAATTATTATGTTAGGATTAATATCTTGAAGAATAAAAATCTGATGTCCCCAAAATTGGTATCTCGGTTTCTCACACCAATTAAAAGATGAGGATATACATAGGTGTTATTGAATTATGATTTTATTTTATTAAGTAGTAAATTATTATTGGTGGAGGACAGAGAACGTGATAAGAAAGTGAGACAGAAGATCTCTACCCGATTAATGAAATTAATAGTGAATAAAATGAGAGCTTATGGAAAAGATATTACTCATAAAAGAGTTATTAAAAAAATATATTAATTACTCTTACTGAGAAGTATGATCCTGTTAACGTAATAGAGGAAACAAATGATCTAAATACTTTATATATCAGTAAGAGAATTAATGGGCTCTCTTGATGCAAATAAAATAAGGTTGAGTAAGCGTAATAAGGATTCCTTAAAAAACGCTTTTCAGTCCAAAAGAAAAATAGGATGATGAAGAAATCAAAAGAAAATTTCAATGGAGGAGAACGCTAGAAAAGAAGTTAAAAGAAAGACAAAATATCCTCCTTGTGGAATATGTAAAAGAATAAAACATTTGGAGAAAGATCATTGGCATGTGGATAGAGATTATCGTTCCAAAGACAATTACCAAGCTAATTCTTCGGAAGAACATGATGATGAAGAATACTTATTTGGAAGATTCTATGGTACCGATTGGGTATCATACCCTTGCATATGTGGTCCAATCAGATAGTGAGAACTTAATCTCATGTAATATCGACATCACTTAATTAATTGAGGTGACACATTCTGGTTGGACAGAGGGTACCCAAACCCTCTACTTTTAAAGGGTACTATAACAACACCATATTTATTTTATGTCTCCCAAAATGCATCTAAGAAAAAAAAAAAAAAGATATATGGCTGCTAGACAGTGCTTGTGGCAGTCATATGACTCCGGACATAAATATGATCGATCTCAAACAAAGATCGATATTACATTCAACTCAGGGGTCAAACTGGCTAACCCAAGATATGTCAAAGTAACGGGCAAAGGCTAGGATATGTACTTGTTGAAACCAAGAAAGGCACGAGATATATCGAAGGAGTATACTTGGTCCCAAGTTTGGGACAAAATCTACTTAGTGTTAGGCAAATGCTTGAGTTAGGATATATCCTTCATTTTGAATGAAATACCTGCACTATATATGACAAGAAAGATAAAAATCTTGTCATAACTAAAGTAAAAACGAAGGACGAGAATTTTACAATTCAATGTAAAATTGCTACAACAATGAAGGCGGAAGAAGATGATTTGTGGCTATGGCCTCCAAGGTTCGAGCATTTTAATTTTCAAGGATTGAAGAATCTTCATCAAGAAAATATGATGAGAAATCTTCCAATTATTGAAGTGAATCAAGACACTTGCGAAGATTGCATGCTTGGGAAGCAAAAGAGGCAACCATTTCAAACAAATTATATGCTACATGCACATTCCTCATCAAAAACGAAGTGAACTCAACGATAAGAGTAAGAAAGGTATATTTTGGGCTACAATATGGAATCAAAAGGATATAGAGTTTACAACTTGAAAACAAAGAAGCTGGTGATTAGTCAAGACATTGAGATTGATGAGAATGCAAGTTGGAACTCGGATGAAGAAAAAATATAACTATCAAACATGACGATATATAACCCTCACCTCAAGATCAATCCTAAGAAGAAAATAGAGAAGATGAAGATAGCCCAAGAAATCTAGCATCTTCAGCAACTTCTCCATAAACACCACTCTAAACAACTTGAAGCCATGAATATTCCTCTCCATAGTTACTATCAAAAAATATGAATCATGTAACTTCACCGCAGTAGAGCCAGAGAGCTTCAAAGCAGTCGCAAAGCAAAAAGCATGGATAAAGCCATGGAGGATGAAACAAATATGATCGAGAAAAACGGAAATTGGGAGCTGGTAGATCGACTAAAAGATAAAGAGATCATTGGATCGTGTTAAGTGGGTTTCCAAAACAAACCTTAACCCCAATGGTACACTTCAAAAGCATAAAGGCAAGGTTAGTGGCTAAAGGTTTTTCTCAACTACCAAGTATCGACTACGATGAAACTTTTTCCCTTGTGGCTCGTCAAGATACCATCTTTGACATTTCTAAATGGATTGCTAGATGAAGAAATTTACGTGGAGCAGCCACAAGGGTTTGAAGTTAAAGGAAAGGAAGATAAAGTCCTTAAATTGGTACGAACTTAAGCAAGCACCATGAGCCTGGTATAGTCATATTGATGGATATTTTTTGGATCAAGGCTTGAGGAGGAGCAAAAATAAACCAACACTATATATTATCAAGACCCAAGGTAATGAGCTTTCTCTTTCTTTATATGTAGATGATCTTATCTATACAGGTAACAATGAGAAGATGATACAAGAGTTCAAGGCTAATATGATGAAAACATTCGAAATGAGTGACTTGGGCCCGATGCACTATTTTCTCAGCCTCGAGCTAAAGCAAAATGAAGAAGGAATATTCATATAGCAAAAGAAGCATAGAAGAAATTTACTAAAGAAGTTCAAACTGGAACGATGCACGACCGTAACAACTCCTTTAGTCGGGAGCAAAAAGCCAAGGAAGAATGATGAATGTGGGAAAGCTGAAGCCTTGCTTTACAGGAGTCTCATCGGCAGTTTGTTTTATCTCACAACAACAAGGCCGAATATAATGTATGTAACAAGCTTGTTATCAAGGTTCATCCAAAATCCAAGTCAGACTCAATTTGGAGCAGCCAAAAGAATACTCTGACATTTACAAGGAACCAAAGACTACAGAATATGGTACGAGTAGAAGATATAAACTGCTTGGGTATGCAGATAGCGACTGGATAGGTTTGATAAATGATTCAAAAAGTACTTCAGGCTATGTTTTCACACTAAGATTGAGATTCTTCTCATGGTTTCCAAAGAAACAAGATTCAATTGCGCAATCATCTGCAGAAGCCTAAAATGTAGCAAACGCTATCACTGCAAATCAAGCTATATGCCTAAATAGGATGCATGAAGACACAGAGGAGCATCATAAGGAGGCAACAAAGATATTATGTGACAACAAGTGCTTGAGGCAACAACTTACAAGGAGATCGAACTCAAGTATTACAAGACAGAAGATCAAGTAGCAGATTTATTTACAAAAGTATTACCAAGAGAGAGGTTCGAGCTACTTCGATAGATCAACATGATAGAAAAAGTGCATTAGAGAAGCGTGTTAAACTAATGCCCTTTTCTAGAAAAATGTAGAAAAAGATGTAAAAAATTTATAGTACTAGGTCGGTTTGCAAGGAATAAAAGCTTCGCTTAGAAGCTAAAAACACCTAGAAGCCTCTGGGGCTATAAATTAGCCTCTAGAAAGCACACATAGCTATAAACTAGTTCGGTTTCCAAGAGTGTTGCTTCTTGTACTGTAGAGTGAAAAACCAAACTATAAAATAATAGCCAAGTTCTAGACCACTACTCCTTTTGTTTAAAAACACCTAGCCCATTAGAAAACTAACCTCACAATTTATCCTCTCTTCTAGCCTTACAATTTCTTCTTTTGGTAAGAATAATATATTACCAAAGAGAAAAAACTACAAGTTTACAAGGGACATAACCTAGAGAGCAAAGCAAAGGAAACAAAACAACGAAGCGTTGCAACCAACCACACCTAAACAAGGAGTTCAGATCCTCTCCATTTAGGGGGTAAATGGCAATCTCCATTTAGGAGAGAGATAGACACAAAGAAGAGATTTATATTTCAAATATTTTTTTATTATTTTACAAAATTTGTGTATATGTCTCTCCTAAATGGAAGGAAAAATGGAGCGAACAAAATGGAGACGATCTCCACTCCCAAACAAGGGCAATCAACACGCACGCCAATAAAAGAAGAAAAAAACAAGCAAGTCGAGAACTACAAAAAGAAACTACAACCGAAATGAGGAGACATATAACCCCCACTCGTTTTGCCACCAACGATTACGAATAGTAAAACAAAACCTGTGTGAATCAAAAAGGCAATTATGAACAGTTCGTGCAATGAGGTTGCAAAATAGCAGTAGAAGTACTCACGCCATATGAGAAAATCCTAGAATTTCGCACTCTCCAGATGAAATAAACCGCATCTACAAGAGAAATTCTAGTAACGATAGAAGGGAGAGCACTACTCTTGCAATTAACAATAAGCTCCTGTATAATGAGACTCTCCAGCTTGATAAACGAATATCCAAACAACACTTCCGGCGAATAAAGGACTGAACAACAACAATAAATGGACAATCAAAGAACAGGTGGAAGAGATCCTTAGACTGGTCACCGCAAAAGAGGCAAGAATCATGCTGAATATGGTACCCCACTGCTGAAGCCTCACCCTAGTGGACAAGCAGTTACAGACTGCAAGCCAAACGATGAAAGAATGTTCAGGGATAGCCATAGGGAACCAAACCAATTGAAACCACTATAGAGTAGGCATAGTAGGACGCAAGGCATGATACACAACAGAAACACTGAAATCTCTGGAAGCAATAGACGTCCAGATCCACTGATCATCACGAGTCACCCGAGGAAGGTCAAAGCTAGAAATAAGCTCACTCAGCTCCACAAGCTCCACTGAGATAGAATGCAAAAGGCTCAATCTATCATCAAAGATAATATTTGCAACCCTAGCCTTTTTAGGAAGGTTAGAGTAAAGTATAATATGCTCACCATAGAGAAGCTTGTTGACCTTTCCCGATCTCATACCTGCAAAAAGGAAGAATAATATCACAGACTATAATAATTTTTCGCCAAACCCAAGATGCATTGGAAAGAGTACGCAACTGCCAAAAGGAGGAAGCACGAATAAGGTGTTTAAACAACTAATCCACCCAAAGAGAGTCCACTTTCCGTTGAAGAATGACCCAAACATGTTTTGCAATCGCTTCACGGTACAATGGTTTTTCCGTCTAAGGCCACCTTCATTTTTAGGGAGGCAAACAGCGTCCCAAGATACCTTAACATGGTTACCCATATCAACTTCATCATGTCGAGAAACTTGCTCAGAATACGACTCACTTTCTTACTAACTCTTTTAGGTAGGATAAAGCGCCCAACCCAAAAATTCTGAATCACACGGAGGACCGATTGAATGAGTTGCAACCTTAATTTTCTCAATCAGAGGGCAACAATCACAAAAGGACAACTTAGTGCATGTTTAGATTTACGTTGAAATGAGGTCAAACATACGTTTGAGTGAAAACACCAAATTATTGCTTTTATGTTTTATGTCCCGTAAAGTATATTTTTCCGTTAAACGTTGTTTCAAACACAAATCCAAACACATCCTTAATGCTTAGAAACGACACACCCAGGTAGAGAACAAGAAACTCACCTCTTTGAAAACCCGTCATAGAAAGGATCGAGGCAGTATAGTAGAGGTCACACCACCACCAATAAAGATAGTACTCTTATTAGGGTTCCAATTTCAATTCCATTCATTTTAACCATTTCAAACTATACCAATTATCATCTATCCTACTTAATCTAACCCAAATAACACTAACAACTAAAGTAGAAACAAGCAAGCATTTTTGCAAGATGATACACTTCGCTACAAAATCATGGTCTTAAGATTTGCAATTTCTTCCAAAGACTCAAAACCAAAGTAGCTAATGATGCCTTATCAGCATCTCAAAACTTCCAACTCAACGGACTTAGTACACAAAACAAGTATAATATCTAAACTAAATAGTCATGATTATCTACATTTGCTCCTCTTTTCAGGCTTACTTTTCAGTGGTCGGCTAGGTTGGAGATCATATACCACTTACCACTGAATGCTTTCATGCCTGCCCACAGGTAGTTTTAATGGCACAATGCTGCCTATTTTAGTTAACACTTTCTTTACTGATTAATTTCTTATATGATGGAAAAATGTAATTTGCGCAACAATCCAGTCCCAAATTTCAGTTTCTTTGGTGGTCTGAATTATGATTCTTGTATCTGTTTTGTCATGTTATTTTGGTTGGAGTATTTATTTTTTGGTTCATTGTATTTTTTAAGTGGTATGTTGCAGATGATTGTATGAGGTTTGTGGTGCCAACATAGTTGAGATGACTCTCCTCATTGTGATGCTTTTGCACATTACTTTTATTTGGAGAACTTTGGGCTCATTCCTGTATATGGATTAGAGTACCCCGTGTACTCTCTCTTTAATATATTTATTTATTTATAAGAAAAAAAAGTGACTTTACTTAACTTTCCGGGTTAAACTCAAACGAAGTAATAATAATGTGTATCAATTGTGTCCAGTTATTCAAGCAGATTTTTTTTTTGGTTACAGTTATTCAAGCAGATTTGTGTACTTAACATTGCTCTGAGAGGATTACTTATATAGTTGTTATATTCTAATAACATTTGGATGCAGGTTAATGTGTGACATAATTGATTACGTGTTCTTCCATATAACACAATACAACAATCATGACTTATACGACTTCCTGATAAAAGAGAATAAGGTGAGTCATATGTATATATGCATTTTTTCGGATATATATATTTAATGTATAAAAAATTAAACATGCATGTCCCGTTGAAAATTGAAACTTGATGTATTTATTTAATTATTAATTATTTATGTATTGCCATACATGTATTTATAGGTTCTAAATTTTTTCATGTAGGCAGTTAGTTTTTTCATGTAGGTGGTTAGTTAATAAGTCTATAATTTATATTTAATATTTTGGGATTAATTTTATCATAAGGGTTGTTAAGAGGTATCTTATATACCCATACATACATAGTCTTGCATTTATTCAATTCAAGTGAGTTTCTTTAGAGTGCACGTGTTTTATTCTCTCTTATCTCCTTCATTGCTGCATGCAACAAATTCACAATCCCATTAATAGTCTGTTTGGTATTGCGGTAAAAAATCATGGTGAGAATGGAAACACGGTGGGAATGGCATTTTTGTTATTTTTTCAACAAAAAGTAGAAGCTTCAATAGAGCAGCTTCCACGGTGATAAGAAGCCACCGCAAGTTATATTTAGGCATGTAAACGTGATCCCAAACAGAACTGAGAGAGATCCACCCAAGGATGCACACACATGCACAAGCAATTTCTCTCTCCCCTTCTTGTTTTTTTAGTGTAATTCTTTCCCTTCTTATTTTCCTTGTACTAGTTCTAATTAAAAAACTTGCATGTCATGGTGTGAATGGATATATTTTTTTTTGGTGTAAATATGAATGGATATATTTAGTTGGTGGTTCTTTTCTCCTTGAATATGTAAGAATCTTTCTGAAGTTTGATCTGTGTGCAGTGTGGAAAAATTGATCTGCCTACACAGACTTTGATCTTGTATCCAACTGAAAGCGAATTCTTCTTTGTTGGAATAGTTTTCCCATGTGTGAGTGAGATATCATTAATTTCACATTACTTTTTTCCTTTCAAGTTCATTTGAAGATCAAGCTACGTACAATATGGAATTTGTAGCTCCTTAATTATCAATCGTTGCATTTTGACTAATCATTGACATGACAGGATGCGATATTTATGGAACCCGGGAAGCCGAAACAGGAGACTGGAGCCAGGGACTGCAGCAGGAAGTAAATACTTGCTTTGGGGTCTTTAAGAAACAATGATAAATAAAAAGACTAGTACAACCTTGTACTTATGTTGGTCGCAAAATAACTGCTTGTCACATTTCCCCTAATGGATTGTGGTTGACTTTTTATTTTGGTGGATTGGTTGACTATATTTGATGAACTTATTTTGGTTAAATAGCATAGAGGACTTTCTTTTTAAATAATGGTACGTAGTTTGCATACAGGATATGTAAAGAACCCAAATATCAGCACCTCAAATCTTGCCTTACTTTCCAGCTATTGACCAAGAAAAATCAAGTAAAGAATCATGGGATAACATTAAACCATCGGAAGCATATCTTAGTATATTTACAGCCTTGGTACATGGAGTCAAACCAAATCAATCACCATCAACTACTTGCTCATATATCTCCCTAAATATCTATTTTGTATTGTTGCAGCTATGTGTATATAACTATATATACTCAATTGCTGATATATCTCCCTTCAGTTGAACATTATTTTCCTTCAAATTCTTTATTGTGTTAGAGCTTGCTTCAGATGCTAGCTGTTAGTAGACCTCCAATAAAGAGGGACTACCTTAGAAGAAATAGGTAAGAGGGTAGGTAATTAGAGCCTTGGGTGATTATGAAATAATTAACTGCTTATATGATGTTAGGACAGATATTAGAAGGTAGTTATAAAAAGGGAAACAAAGGTGAGTGAGAGGATATCATGTATTTTCAGAAGTTTGAGGAAAGGAGAGAACCAAGTCTCTCAAATACCTGGAGTGTAGAGAAAGGGTTCATTTCCATTGTGTGTACATTCTTGATTTTTGAACTTGTATCACATTGACACGGATCAGAGAGCATTTTTCTGCAATAAAGATCAGTTGTTTTTCCTAATTCTACACCAGTATCTATCAGATGCATTGCCCTCTGAAGAACCCAAACTCACTATTCAGTCATTCACCAATGTTCAAGCCTAGTTTGAATCAAATTATCGACTAGAATTTCGTTCTCTGGAAGTCCCAGATTTTACCTTGGATTCGAAGTCCAGGTCTTGAACATCATATTTCCAAAACTCCAAAACCAGCTGATGAAGTCACCAATTCAGCTGGAAGCAAAACAAAAATCCAAATGTAGTGCAATGGATATTGAATGATGGATATCTTACCTCATGGCTTCTTGGAAACATAAAAGAAGAAACATGAATGTGGCTCATACCCCTTTACACAAAACTATCCAAATGAGAGTGTTTGAATATTTGAAATATTTCATAATATCTTATCTTATCCTTTGGGATAATACCTTATCTTATCCTTAGAGATTTTATCTGATTTTTAGTAAGTTATGTGTTTCCTTATTTAATTAGAAAGTATCAAAAGTCTAGTATTAGTATAAATAAGACTATTGAGTGTGTCTTATGCATCAGATTATCAATACATCAAATCAAATATTAGTTTCATATTATTTTGAGTTTCCATTCTCTCTTTCCTTATCTAAAACCCTTCAATTCAACATGATATTAGAGCGGTACCATCCTCCATGACCTGTCTCGTCACTATTCCGTTGCCTGAGTTCCAAAAAAAAAAAAATCGGAACAACGATTAGTCACCTCTATCTGCCATGTCGTCTTTCTAGCCCCCTTCTCCTTTGTATACTGTCGTTTGTCACTGTTCACCGCTGTAGCTGGCGATCTTTCTGTTCTTGGTCATTGTGCACTGGTCCTATCTCCGTTTCTCATCGTCTAGTTTGGTAAAGGTGTGGAACTTCTATTTCTCATATTTGGTTTAGTAACATTATCGAACCTCCGTTTCTCATCGTTTGGTTTGGTAGTGGTGTGTCACTTCAGTTTCTCATCGTCTGGTTTGGTAATGGTGTGGAACTTTCGTTCTCATCGTCTGGCTTGGTAATGGTGTGGAACTTCTGTTTCTCATCGTTTGCTTTGGTAATTAGGCCTAATTTCACCCCAAAAGTTAGCTCTCTGTCCTAGATGCTCTGGCCTCAGCTCTATGTCCCGGATGCACTTACCCCATCTTCATCCCAGATGCACTGGCCTTGGCTCTTTGTCCCGATGCACTGGCCTTGTCCCTGTCCCAGAAGCAGTTGTCAGTCCTAGGGTTCGATCTGGTCAAGAACCGTCTTTCTGGCAATCATTTTCTGATCTAACCATTGTTTTCCTGGAGCTCAGTTTTTATGTTTTTTATTTGAGGGGGAATGCATTGTTATCATGTAACAAGCTTAAAGCTTAGTAAGTTTTAGCTTGAGGGGGAATGTTAGAATATTTGAAATATCTCATAATATTTTATCTTCTTTTTAATAATTTGTTTGTTTCCTTATTTAATTAGGATTATGAGTCTAATATTATTATAAATAGGACTATTGAATGTGTCTTACGTATCAGATTATCAGCACATCAAATCAATATTAGTTTCATATTATTTTGAGTTTCCATTCTCTCTTTCTCTTTTTCCTTATCAAAAACCCTTCAATTAAATAGACAGCAATCATACCTCAAACTCAAAAACACTCCTAAAGTTTAACAATAATTGGAGGGGACACCAAACAAGAAAGGTTGTCAAATTTGGAAAAGACCGAATCATACGACCCCAAGAATGCTACTATAGCTATAAATATAATGCTGAAAATGAAAATAACCAAGCATGGACAGCAATGAATCTCAATTATGATAGCGACCCTAGTTTCTCTGCTGATTGGGGATCAAGTGACAACAACTCACGTGACAAATCAAGGAGGCAATTGAAATTTAAAATCTTATTTTGGCACTAATACTGTTTTTGTTGGGAATGGACAAGCTTTATCCATAACACACAGAAGTAAAGCATTACACAAAACCACTCAAGCTAAACTTCACTAAAATAAAATATTAGCAGGTGAAAAGAATTTATTGTCTGTAAGTCAACTTAATAACGATAATTCATGCACATACGAATTTAATGCTAAAAAAAATACCAGATCTTGGCCAAAGGACATCAAAAGGAAGCTTGTGTGCACTTGAAGGTGGAAAAGTTGAAGCTTTTCCTGCTGTCTTAGAAGCGTCTTCTGAAGTATTGCATGCTTGCTTAGGACATCCAAATTTAAAATTCTTGCAAATTCTAGAAAATAAAGAAGTTATTCATGTTTCAGATTGGTTAATAAATAAAAAATGCTTTATGTTGTAGCTGTCAAATTGAAAAGCTTTTGGTTGTTAGTTTGTTACAGAAAACAATACGTGATTTGATTCATGTAACCAATCCTGCCTAATAGGAAAAGGCTTAAAATTGTGTGGGTGTGTAAGATAGAGAGAGAGAGAGAGAGAGAAACATGTATGAAGTATTACCCCAATTAATAAGCCTGAGGAAATCTAATGACAACATCAAAGTGGCAAAGAGAAACACTGGTGAACTACCAACATAACACATTAGCACCTAGATTCTAATGCATTTGTTCCGTTCTGATAATGAACACTATTGTACAATGTAAAAATCCAACATATTTTCAAAGTCTATTTTTCCTCCAAATGGAAAAAGTTTTGCAGGAAAAGATGACCCCTTGTATAGTGCATCTCTATATTCAAACATACAAATAACTCCATCCAACCAAATAGAACAGCAACTCTTGCAAGAAAATGGCAAAAGTACTTCAGTAATTTGTTTTATATTCTACCCGCTAGCTGCAACTTGTCCTTTCCTCCTAGACCTTGCAGCCCTTTGATTCTTTGGATCCACAAGCAGCAAGCGTGACATAACATATGACAGGAGTTCTTCACGGTGGGAAAAAGTGAAGTCTAAATGTGCATATTCAAACTCATTATATGAAACATCTATACCAGCACCCTTCATCAACTTATAGTGTCTCTTCACCATTGAAGGTCTTATCACTTTGTCTTTTTGTCCAGCAACAAGATCAACAGGAATGTCAATGAGTCCATAGTATTCACCCAAGTCCAAAGGCTGAGACGAACCATAGACCCTCATATTGGCAGATGCACTCCCATAATCAAACATTCTAAACCTTCCGCTGCGCTTCATCTGTGCAAGATGGATAGCAACGCGGAAAGAAACTCCTGGCATGTCATTCATGTTGTAGTGTGGTAATCCTAAAACTCCAACCCAATTTGAGCTGTCTCCACCAACAACATAACTCATCAAAGTTTGAACCAGCCCTCTAACAGCAGGTAGGTTGTGCAGATCCCGAGCTAACTTGTTGACAAGCATACGAAAAAATCTGGTCGGTATGTAGAAGGCAGGAACAAAAGGAGACAAAACAGGAGCTAGCAAAATTAATAGAAGCTCAGCCGCAGAAAATACTAAGTTAGAGTCATCATGAAAACCGGCCGGTGATAACAAAACCAATCTTGAAAGTCTATGGGGCTTCTCTTGAAGCCTGCGCGTTATAACATACATCAGCATCGCAGCTCCTCCCAAACTATGGCAAATTGCACAAAGCTTGTAAAGCTGAACATCATTAGTTTCCTCCTCAATATCAGGTTTACTAAGCCTCAATTCAGAAGTTTTTACTTCATGAATTTTCTCTATCATAGCAGGAATATCCTCAGTCCCATGCTCATTGATGGAGTACTGCCAGTATCTGCATTACATCAATTCCATTACATGAATAAAATAGTATAAGACACAAAGCCAGATTACATCAAACACCAAAACAGAAATCAGAGTTTATTTAATGAGGGAGATGGAAGGGGAAAGAATGGGGAAGGGAATAATTCCCCTTATTTAAGAGTCAAAGTTTTATGATGGGGGAACAAACTCATTTGTTGTTCTCCTTCAAATTTGGGGAAGGGGTAATGAAGGGGAATAGCTTTGCTTTTATTTTGAAAAATTTGTCATTTATTATTGTTAACAGAGAAAGAGAAAAACCGAAGGTGGAGAGTGAAACCATGACTTCTATGTCATGGTGTTTAGTTTATATTAATATGAAGATAAAAGAGTATTACAGGATTGTCCTGCTGTAAATATAAACTTATGAAGAATAGTGACTAGACTACTCATATACATAGAATAACATCCAAATATCTAACAATTATTACATCCCATAAAATTAGTTACTTAATAAGGGATTTTACACTTAGAACCTTTTACCTTCCGCCTTTTCATTGTTTAATCATTCAAATATGGGAAGTTAATTATTTTTCATTCGATCTATTTCCTTTTCATTTCATTTCTTCCCTTTCCTTTACATTTCATTCTCTCTAAAAGTTTCCATACAAAGTCTACGAGATATGCTTTGTGCACTTACTCACGTGACGAGATGTTCTTGTTGACATGTTCCCTAGAAACCAAACCACGAAAATTACCCAGAAATACATCATACCCTGCGAATAAAAAAAATTCAACATGATATAATTCCAAAAAATGATGTTCTCTGAAGCACAAATATTATCTTGACAAATATAACAAACCTTGATCATAGGCTGCAAAAGCTGGAGAGCCAACAACACCATTAGATACCCAACTGAAACCAAAAAAAAATTATTAGAATACCACTATTAACTTACCCACATTTTAGGGTTAAGAAGTATATTACAAAAATAAAAATAAATTGAGACTAAGGTCGTAATGTTATGGCCTAAAAAGAAAAATTATGATATCCAAGGAACTGAACAGAGAACACAATTTCAATAACAAGCGAGTTCATCACTGAGATAGGACCAATGATGGACAAAACACAACAAAGCATCAAGATTAAACCAAAACAGTAAATCTCATCAATCTCTACATATCTTGACAATTTACACAAACAGTCCTACATTGAATAAAGTTCATATGGTTTTGAGGCTTATAAGGGGGAGTCCCAATCCCCTGTGTGAGGCATATTTTATGGATAAAACCGTAAAGAACACTATCGTTGATCCTGTCTGAACACTATCGTTGATCCTGTCTGTGGGAATGACAAGCTATGTCACCCCACTTTACATTGGCTCGCATATCACAGAAATTCTAATAACAAGCACACAGCACTCCTATTCCTGGTAGGAAAAACATATCTCTATCCCAAACAAATACTGAATGCTAACCTTAAATAAAAGTGGGCAAGCAAAAACCTCTCAACAAGTTGCTAGGTTGTGAGTTCAGCATTTAGTAGTCTATATGTTCTAGCCTTTGGTAAACAAAGCCAATTGCATTTACCAAACTGTTTCTATCCTATAGTAGTAAGATCAATGTAGTTGTTGACTTAAATAAATCTCATACTGCAACAAAAAATTAGCCCAACCTACTTCACGAAACTTGTTCATTTTGATGTAATAACAACACTCAATCAAAAAAGTTGTTCTTCAAAATACTAGCTTTTCAATATAACTCTTTCAACTCATATAAGTACATTGAATCAAAGAATCAAGTCAGACTTACAAAATAGAGATTATAACATGACTCACCCCATTGATGAATCAAAAACTCCATGCTGAAGATAAACAGCTTTCCCTGCATCTCGCCTGTGAAGTCAGATTACAGGCATTAGACACTATGCACTGCAAAAAGATCACCTTTTCTAGAAATTAAAATGATGCCCTTAATCATCTCTATTGTCCACACGAGAATTTTTCCTACATTGTTATCCATTTATGAAAAATAACTATATTCAGAATGATAACACTATGATTCATGATAACATTATGATCATTTTCCTGGGTTTCCTCCAGCTCTAGGCATGATATTCACAAGCTCTCATCCCATAATTGCTATATTTCTGTCGAGAATGAGTTACTACCTAAGTTTGAAACGAAATATGACTACCATAATTTTATTCAAATATCTGATGTAATTCATTCCTGACAATGATAAAACAGTTGAGATATCAAAATATGGCAATTAGTTTCATGCACAATGTTATATCTCTAATGGCTCGTCATAAAATACCATAAGTTACGCATTTAATTTTAACATCAGTGATTAAAGTAAGCACTAAAATCAAAGGTCATCATTAAATTTATGGAGATCCATATAGTTTACCTAGGTATTCTTTCCAAAAGAAGAACATATCCATCAGCAGTGATTACATGAATAGCTTCATAAGGATACCTGACACGGGTAGAAGGAGAAATCAAAAAGCAGACAAGCAAGATTTCAAAACAAAAAGAACAAATGTAAAGGTAGCTATGTACCCAAGTTCTGTTATGACATCTTGACAAGTACGGGCATCTGTATTCAGAGACTGATGAAAGTTGGTATTCCTCTCAGTAGGTGTTGGATCATTCTCCACTGGTGTAGCTGTAGAAATGAAGGCATCCTCAACACCACCATGATCTTCTTTAATGCCACTTTCATGAAATGAAAACAACCTGAATAATGTCCCAAAAGCTTTTGATGGGGAAAGGAGAAGATGTGCTGCCTTACGAACAACATCAAAGACAGCTTCTATACATATCTCTATGGCTAGATGAAGATCCTGATTGATCAAAAAACTTACTTATCAACACAAAGATACATTCATATGACATTTCTCTAAAAAAAATACAAATCAACATCTAAAGAAATTGTTGCACAACCTCTACAACTCCACGCCTCCTATCAGTAGTGCGGTGCATAATGTGGTCCTTGATGCTTTGCACCCTCTTATGCGGATGTAAACGTGGAGGGCGCTGACTTCCAGAGATAAACAGGGCTTTTGACACCCCAGAATAAACTAACTGGAAAAGACGAAGTGGAATCCCCAGCAATAACTTTGCAGGAAACAAAATCCAAAGTAAGATATACTGGATCCAATCCATCTGGTGCCTACTGTACTTGGTAAAACTACCTCCAGAGGCTCTAGAAGTGTGAGATGCAGGAGATGGAGGGTATTCGTATCTATCACTATCTTCTTCTTCAGATGAGTATTCAGGGCTTGAAGTATCAGAGTCCACAGAAAGTTCGTGAATGAACTGGTTGAAAGATGACACACCACTAGAAAAAAAATTCAAATCAAGGACAACAATGTCATGAACAATGTACAAAATTAAAATTCCACATCATTGAGCTGAAAATAGGCATCTATCCAAAAAATGTAATAAAATGCATAGTATAAACTCTGAATCTTCAAAGAATTAAAAAAACCAAGAAAAGAAGTATAAGAATGCAAAAATAAGAATAATAAAATACATCGTCTAACATATTTACAAAATAAGAATAACTTAGATGGACTCAAATATCTAACGTAAAATATAACTCAAAGAAAACTATAACAATTTTTTTTTTCCTAATATACTAATTCACTGGCATTATTTATTTTCTAGATTGGATTGACTTCATTCTCAACTAATCCTATCCTCTGGCTCCACTTCCTGTCCTAATTTGTTCTTTCTCTAATCTTCATTTATTTTTTTCTTTCTTCTCCTTGTCTGGGTTTAAAACATAGCATCCTTAATTCAGAAAAAAAAGGGCTTAAGCCATTCCTTTCCAAATTTGACTTACTCAATTCTTTAGTTCCTCACATATTGCACTCATTCATATTTTTCAGTAACTATGTGCTATAGGCAGCAATCTCCACAACAGGAAGATGAAGGATATGCATCCAAAGGCACCACAACATAATAATGGGAAAGTGCAGGGGTGAAACCTAAGTGCATGCAGAGGTGTGGACTTTTAATAAATTACTATCGGCGAAGCAACTTTGTGGTAAATGACACAGAGAAAACAACCTATAAGAGAAAACATAACACTGGAAAGAATATAAAGAAAAAGCTTCATAATTGAAACAGTGACTCCAAGCAAATAAAACAACGATACTATACTCCCCAACTATGGCATATTAATGATGTTACTAATTATCTGATATAGCAACAAATACAACTCTATAAATCAAATAGTAACACTAGGAAAATGAAGAAAAATTTCACACATGAAATTAAAAATTTCTTAATGAGAACTTACTTTTCCATCCAGCGCGGAAATCGCGGTCCACGAAAAGTTGGCCTTAGCTCCCAACCATGAATACCTTCAAGAATAGTAGCTTTCCCAGGTAGTAATGCCAACAAAAGAGCTGATACTCCGTTGATTAGCCTCACAATATTGTTCAAGGACTCATAAGTAATTGTCTTCACTGACCTGCAGTAAAATCCAAATCCAAATCCAAATGCTCATCCTCTGTCATATAGGCAACACATTGAAATAAGATACCCTCATGGCTCTAAAACATCAATGCATAAATACATGCAAAATTCTGTGTGACTAAAAAGTCTTTTAAACCGATCAACACCTGAAGGTTGTAAAAAACAAACCTTTCCAACAACAGAAACAAATTAAACACAATTTGTTTTATGCAAGTCTTTTAGATTAGGAATAAATTAAACCTAAAAAAAATATAAAAAAGAAGTATCACTAAACAAAACACTGCTCTGATAGGATTGAATCATAATAAAAGCAAAAGGACTTAAAATAATACCACACAATCCATTCTCCAGAAACAAAAAATACAGACACCCCATTTCATTTAAGGCATAGATAGATATTGAACTACCATGAAAAATTATTCACCACCCCACATAGAAAAACAACAAGGCCTTACTCTTTAGTGACAGCGAGAACGTTGTCAACCAATCGTTGAATCATGGGGTTACTTTTTTTCTTCCAAAGTTCGGTTCTTTTTTCAAACCTCTCCAAATCCAAAATCGCTGGAATAAATGGGAAAATCAAGAAAATTGGAGATACCCAGAATCGAATCAGGACGAAACACAATAAAATGGAAGCAGAAACTGGAAATGGAGGTTCATAGATTTTTGAAAAACAGTGAGTGGTGATGACCGGTAATAACAATCCGAGGAAAGGAAGAAGCTTTGCCTTACAAGGAGGGGTAAGTCGGTGGTTTATGCCTGGGATCCACGTGGCGTGACATGATTGGTGGGAGTGAAATGTGTCGCTTGATGGCTGCGGTTATTGTGTTGTTGTGGATCATATTTAACACGTAATGTGTGGGACCCGAGGATTTATGTGTTACTGCTATAATATTCGCCTGAGTTTTCTAGGTGAATTTGAACCCTCGATTGAGGATGATTTTGAGTATGATTAACGATTGAGATTGAAGGATGCATTTAAGTGACCTTCACGTGGCTTGTGAAATACTCAATAGAGCCTCTTGCTTGAAAGAAATGACACGCAATGCAACCGGGAAATCTATCTAAGCCATTCAATTCAATTTGACTCAAAAAAGTAAATGCTTTTTCCAAGTTTATCTGTGGGTTTATTGTATTGATAACTTTACCTTTAAGATATTTAAGATAAAAGTTAAATTTTTAATAATGTGAAAATTTGTGTTTGATGATATAATTTTTTTTTATGTTAATCATAAATATTGGTTAAATCCTTATCTATTTAATATTCATCAAAAAAAATATGGAAAAAACAAACTAACAATTTGCGGAATGGACGGAGTGGAAGAAAATATAAAATGAAATTGGCATGCAGTGAAGTGGTGTTAGTTGCACAAAAAGTGTGGTTTTACCTCATGAAACATGTTTCACGAAGAACCTTGGAAATAACGTGTTTATGCACACACAAAAACGTGTTTCCATCGTGTGATAACGTGTTTCAATGGACGGAGTTTTGAATCAATGTTGCTTCTCTCTCGGCACACCGAACTGTACTATAACGAACCGTGAGTTTGCTCCTTACACTCAAATAAGCAGAGAAAGAAATAGATTCTTCCATCTTCCATGTCTAATACCAGCGCCAGGAGAGAAATGAATATTATTCATCTTGTATTTTCTTCCATCTTAAATCTGTTTTTATATTAAGAGTGAAAAATTTAGATTTTTTTTTATATTTTTATATAAAAGTTATTCTGTAATTTCTCATCCGTATGTTCACAGAAATACTTGACTTTAAGTAAAGATTATATTATATGATATGCTTTTTAACTTGGAAAAGAAAAGTTGAACTGTCAAAGGGACTTGCTAAACTCCACAAGAAATTAAACAATGTAGCAAAAACTCAAACACTTCAATTTTGAGAAATAATTACAGAATAAAAAAATTTTACATTAAACATACATATCAATTAAATCCTATTTAAAAATATTGTATCAAAAACATTTCTCCTAACTTAATAAATACGATTGCATCCGGAAAGAATCTACTCTTCGATGAAAGGGCAACCAATTGTATGGTCTTCACATTTAAAAAAAGGTTAGAGCCTATATTTATTGCTCTATAATTGAAGAATCGGCTTCATTTGCTTTATTTCTCCAAACTGCAATTCCTAAAGTTATTACTATTTCAGCCATTAGCTCACTTCTCCAGATTTTTATTTTCTATATAATTGATGGATTTTAAGCATCAAACCATATATAAAACATTTTATTTTACTATATTACAAAGGTACAATCCACAAAAAATTCGGATGTACATGACGTGTCACCATATTAACGTTTCAAATCAAATTCAGTGTGCACCTTACAAAATCTTGTTTAGCTTTTTATGCCACCAAATCTCCATCACCCACCGAAAAAAAGATCAGTTTGGTAACGACAAAGACATTATTGGATTGTTGTTTTCACTCCCACTAGAACTAGAAGCACCCCTGCTATTGTTCAAGAGCTTAATGTTAAGTGCCAACCACCACCACACAAGTGACTGAAAGAGCTAGCAGCTATGGAAGGTGCATTATGCAGTCCACTAGCTCTTTCACCCAACCATGTTTTCAATGTAGCCAACCCTGGTACTGTACACGACCACTTTCTCTGTGTTCCTTTATTTCATTTTTTTTATTTCTTGTTCTTAGACCATTTTTTCATTTCATTTTATGTACTATATATTATTGAGTAAAAGGGTTTATTTTAATTGCTATTAACTTTGTAATAGCAGGAGATAAAAATTTTCCTTTCAAATATAGCAAAGATCGGAGTATTGTAATGACAGTGGCAGCAACTGGAGTAGGGAAAGGTAGTGGGTTGTTGGAGAGGCCAACCATAGAGACAACATCACCGGGTCGGGAATCTGAATTTGACTTGAGGTAATAGTAGCATTAGAATCACATTTGTGAGGAATCTTATACTATATATTATAGAAGAAACATTTTGGAAATGCTTCATAATTCATATAGTGGTGCATAATAGAATCCACCGTGAGAAAGGCTAGCAATACACTCTCTTCAACATATTTTTTATTGGGTGGATTTCATGTGGGACTTACTAAATCACACGGGCTTACTCTCTATTAAGTGAGTCTCACTTGAAATCCATTCAATAATAAAAAGTGTGTTGAAGGGAGTGTGATGAATAGTATGATGCTAACATTTTTCATCCACCTAAAATGAATAGATGTTCAGGTGAGTGGGTTCTTGAGAACCAGAATAACCTTCTCTTGACAATTTTTGGGTGAACAAGTTCTTTAATTTAGTAAATTGTATAGCTGGAAAACATAGCAGAGAGTAGAGACGAGAGAAATGGGAGAAATCACAAAATTAGAATATACTCAACGATAAAAAAGGCATACTACAAGTTAATAGTGTTATAGAGAAATTGAGAGCAATCAACTAATAGTTAACTTGCTGACTAATCAACTCAATTTAACTAACTTCTGACTGACACTAATGACACTCTAATCATACCATACTCTAACGATGATAATATGTGCAGTTAGATGCCAAAAACCCCAGTTATGATGCATTCGAGTATATTATAAGATCAAAAAAAGAATTTTGGGGTGCTCTACAGTCAAGAAAATGTGACCCCTAATTGGGAAAGTGGTTTATACATCGATCTATAGAATGTGAACACAAATTTAAATTTTGGAATTGGTCATCTAGATACCACAGAGAAAGGGTATCTTTTTCCCTTTTTGGGTTTCACTCTGTCAGTCTGTTGTATTATCCCTTTTGTGATCTATACCTTTTTGTCTCCTCTAACCTACTTTTTCTCCCTTTTTTATCTACCTTGTTATCTGCATTTGATTTTCTTTTTAACTTGAGGCCAAGGAGAACCACTGATGTTTTTGCTCTTATATTTGCATTTGATTTTGTTTCTTGTCTTCATTTTTACTTTCTAATAATTGTTAAACCATTTGAATGATAAAACTTAGGCACTACCTCTGCAGTACAGACCTTGGACTCTATCCTACTGAGTTACTCTCAGGTGTGCTCAAGTAGATATTATGTAAAAAGTTCTTCTAAATTGAAATTGTTTATCAAATGAACAAGTAAAAGTGTATCTACCTTGGTGTAATCCAAAAAACATTGTTATCTCATGTCCATTGAATGATGCAAGGGTGCATCATTACTTGCTAATTTTATAAATAAACTCACTTTAGAGGAGACTTATCTTTCTTATACGCACTAAAAATATGGGCTAGTTATCCTTCAATTGAACTAAACCACTAAAGCCATGTGTGAAGTTTAGTTTTTCGACCCGTGTTTGTTGACTGACCAACACTAATGAAGACTAAACTTCTATTGGATATATGGAAGGAGCTTAGTGAAAGCATGAAATGCCAAAGCTGTTGACATTTTGTTAGTGGCGTACGACATTTGTTTTTTAGATGAGCTAAGGCATAGTTGTCAAAAGAAAAGGGGTTGCATAGTTTCTTTCGCTTGTTATCTTTTGAAAAAAGTAGTAATTCTGAAGTAGGTGAATCCATTTTGTGGAATTTTATTCCCGGCTTTCTGCATGTGCTGTCCCTTTTCATTTTTTCTTTTGGCTGTCCCATTTCATCTTAAATGTTTTAAAGCAAAAGTGAATTTGATGACATTTTTTTTTTTTTACCAGGAAATCACGAAAAACATCGCCACCTTATCGAGTATTGCTGCACAATGACGACTACAATAAGCGAGAATATGTTGTGCAAGTGCTGATGAAGGTGATACCTGGAATGACACTTGATAATGCAGTTAACATCATGCAGGAGGCACATTATAATGGACTAGCAGTGGTGATCATCTGTGCTCAAGTGGATGCTGAAGACCACTGCATGCAGTTGAGAGGAAATGGCCTTCTAAGTTCAATTGAGCCGGCCGATAGTGGGTGTTGATTGTTGTCTAGAGGGGGACAGAGAGACCATTGACAATAGCTTTGGTACTCTTAGAGTTTCATATTGGTATACTCATATGAATATACATTATACTTAGTGTCCATAATGTCCACCTTTCCAATCATTAAGGATAGTTGTATTACTTGTATAGAAATTTAGTGACTAGGCAAGGAAAGGGATAGAGCTAGTTAGTGCATATGCAGGATATATGTTGCTGCCAATCGATAGCATCATTTGGATTTAACTTGTTATACTATCATTAAGCATCAGTTTGGTTGCATTGAAAACAAAAGGAAAGAAACTAGAGAGAGAGAAAACACAAAAACCAAGATTTTTTCCTTCATTTGGTTTGGAGTGATAATAAAAGGAAGAGAAAAAATGATAGTGGATCCCACCAAATTTTTTTTCTTCCCATCTGGAGAAGAAAACTGGTGCCACCGTGGGATGATTTGTCAAATGACAAATTCACCCTTTCATCTAGACACTTTTTTTTATTAGTATTAATTAGTTATTATAATTATTATAAATATTACTTAATTATAATATAATTTGTTGCTTATCTTTTTTAGAAAAGTATTGTATTATTTTGTTGTTATTAAAATATATTATTTTTAAGTACATAAATATACTTTTAAGTTACATGAAAATATCTAAAAAATAAAGTAACATGAAAATCACATATAATATAGGTATTTTTGTCATTTCACAAATATATTTTTTCTTTCCTCTTACTTTCTTCTCAACCAAACAAGAGAAGAGAAAAGTTTTGATTTTCTTTCCTCTTATTTTCTTTCCAACCAAACAACTAAACAATCCTCTTATTTTTCACTCTTTTTCTTTCCTCCCACTTTCTTTCCTCCCACTTTCTTTCCTCTCATTTTCTCTCATATAACCAAACAAAGTGTAACGCTATCTTTCCACCCTTCACTTAAGCAGGCCTCATATCATATATCAGCAACAACCAATGCATAGCCTATAAATTACCTATTTGGAGTAGCGGTGGTAACTTCAGAATTGCGTCCAAGACTATTGGACATGAATTGGTCTTTTGCAGCTTCTACTTTTTAGTGAAAAAAAAAATCAGGAAATGTCATTGTCACCGTGATTTTACTTTGATCGTGGTTTTTCACCGCCAATCCAAACAGGCAAAAAATCGGTTGTATAACATTAGAAAAATAAATGGTTAAACAAATCAGTGGTCAAACTGTGTTTTCACACGCACACAGTTCAAAAGCAACAGTACAGAAAGTCAGAAGCCCTTGAAAATCTTTGCTTTCTACAGAAGCTCTGTATGTCATGGGCACAAGGGTCTATATTGTCTTCGATTCTTCTTGACATAATCACATGCAGTGCTTTGCCTACCTTAAAATTCACCAATGATTTGAAAATGGAAACATTTATGTAGTATTTGGTTTGTTTTATGTTTTCATTTTTAGTTAATATATTTTTATTGATTATTATTAAAATGATACATTGATTTCATTTTGTTTCCTTTTTTGTAAAAGAAATTGTGAAAACAAGATTTTGTGGTTTTTATTATATCCTTCAAGAAACAAAATAGAAACAATGTAGCATTTTTTAATTACAAGTAAACACATATAAAGTGAAAATGGAAAAAAAAAAAACCAAACAACATTAGTTATAAGAAGGCCTAAGTTCATTAAATTATAAAAAAAGGAACCAGACAAATGAGAACTGATTACTGCCAATTGCCAAATCAGTATTTAAAGAGATTTAGTCATAAATGGGATAATAAAATATGTATTAGTTGCTCTCTACTTAAAAGAAGCATTACCACTTAACTTCAACTTTGATGAACAAACAGATCTCTTCAATTCATTTGAACCTGTAAAGCTTATGGTCTCGTGAGTGAGACCGAGAACATTTTATTTTAAAAAATTGAAGCTACACCTACAATCAAATCATTAACATGCTGCAATTACCCATTTTCATTGGATTCTGGTTGAGAATGAATTAACCATAGTCCTGCAAATTGTTAACATGCTCATTTGCTAAACAAGTTGAACCAAAGTGGCAAAACATACTTCCAGATTAAAGTATCAATGTTTTGCCTGAACCTTGTTTCAGTCGCATTTCCAGTGGCGAATACTATAACTCTAGCAGCTTGAGAGGACTACTACAAACAGAAATCATGTCTCAGTGACTCAGTCAATCTTTTATAACATGGATTATCCCATTTTATTTATATGAACATAAATACATCAATTTTTTGCCATAGACAGTCATAGCTAGATTTTTTAGCTAAGATATGGTATGCAGAGTTGCGATTTAAATCTAAGTCTTCTATATTTATGAGAGACCTTAACTAGTAGGCAGTCATGTCCGTGCAGAATTCTTCAACTAAATATGTTACTTATACATAAGTACTTACACATTTATTCCAAATATATGTTTATGCAGTAAAATTAAAGTGTTAATATAAAAAAAAAAAAAAAATAGACAATAGGTAGATTGGTCCTATACGTTTATTTAATTTTTCACATCGATACCATATGTTTTTTTTTTTTCAAATTGGTCCTACACGTTTCATTCCGTTTCCACGTTAGTCCTTTCCGTCAATTTTGACCTAACGCCGTTAGTTTTGAGCTGATGTGGCACGATATTAGTGCGACAGGTGTCTCTTTATTTGACGGCATTAGGTCGAATTTGACGAAAAGGACTAAAGTGGAAACGGAATGAAACGTGTAGGACCAATTTGAAAAAAAAACATATGGGACCGATGTGAAAAATTAAATAAACGTATAGGACCAATCTACCTATTTTTCCAAAAAAAATAAGAGTTTAATTGTTAGACACTGAAAATGTAAAGTTTTTTACACAGTCAACCAATAACCAATTATGATATTGGTGACTTTTAAGATAGTTAGGGCAAAAGTCAACTTTTTTACCAATGTGATAATTTTTTATTAGATGTATGTGTAAAAGGGTTTTACACTGTTAGTGTATAATAATTAAACTCTAAAAATAAAATAAACTCACATATAATTTTAAAAAATTATAGAAATATGAAATAATGAGTAAACAAATGTCTAAATAACAATACTTTTTCTTCATCAGGGCGGTGCTACAGAAGGGTCCAGTGTATGTAAACACCCTATTGTTGATTGGTTATGTTTAATTTGAAAAGTGTTAACCCATCAGCTCGATTGATTAAGTTGTGAGATATGAATTATTAATAAATGGGTTCAAATCTTCACAATGTGTTATATTCCTTTTTCTTCTCTCATCTCCTATATGTAAGATTTTTTATGAGTTTTCCTTAAACCAAAAAAAAAAAAAGTGGTATAAAAAACATCGCTAGAGGCCAAAGCTAGACCGCTTTGCGTTTAATAGCAAGTCCCTTACAATTAGGCGATGAAACCAACCATTCCATTT
This sequence comes from Ammopiptanthus mongolicus, assembly GCA_039655645.1. Classification (NCBI taxonomy): domain Eukaryota; kingdom Viridiplantae; phylum Streptophyta; class Magnoliopsida; order Fabales; family Fabaceae; genus Ammopiptanthus; species Ammopiptanthus mongolicus. The sequence goes on along the minus strand of CM077349.1, from coordinate 86,458,057 downwards.
TGAGCTTATTTACTCCAATGGTCCTTCTTTTTCCAACTGCAAATTTTATGACCATCAAACCTACCAATCCAGGAATATCAAGGTGTTACGCAAGAAAACTCAGCGTGGCCTACGACACAATTAAAAGTGTGTTTAATTGAGTTTAAAATACGCAGATAAAGCATTTAAAACATTAATTACTTTGCGTTCTTACTATATCTAACATAAAAAGGTGAAAAAATCATTTTTCTACTTAATTTTATATCTCATACCAAATGATGGCAAAACAAATAAAAAAAATCGTCCCTCAAAACCCAAATGAACACTAAACCAATCTTTTCACAAGCACAAATAATGTAGAAGGAGTAGACAAATAATAAAAGTAAAAAGCAAAAGTAGAAAAATAATACAATAATAAGATAAGTATATTATAGCTGATAAACTTTGCCAATTTTAGTTTGACAGCATCTAAATGGATATTAACGTCCTCCAACGAAGATTGGCGTGAGTGATTAAAGGCCTCTCATCCCTTAATCAAGGTTTCGTGTTCGAGTCTTGGATATGAAAAAAACCTTAGCTCGGAAGGATGTCATCCATCGAGATGCCGAACAAACTCTCGTGAGAGATTAATCTCCGTTTCAGGTTGACGATGAAATACTTCTCGAAATAGATTAAAAAAAAAAAGAAAAAAAAATTAACGTTCTCTAATGATGCAATGAATAACCCTATTTGTGTGATCAAATAAATTCTTATACACCAAATCAAAAGAAAGCAGTAAGATAGAAAATAACTGATGATTCCCTATTATAATAGAAACACATATTTACACATAATAAACAATCTTAATTTTACACAATATTTATTATTATGCTGTAACAGTATAGTTACAGCTGGGAATCCACTTCTGAAAATAACATGCATTATCCACCAGATACAGTAAAATAGACTTCTATAAGCACGCAGGTCAAAACACCAACCCATGTTGGTTTAAGTGGCTTAAGTTTTAGTTTTCTTTGAGCAAAGTTTTCGAATCCAAGATTTTGTAAATGAAAAAAGTAGATGTCGAAAAAACTTTGTGACCTTATATGAATCCATACGGTTCTACTGTGATTAGTCGGGATGTGATTTTTGGATAACTACCTGATAGATCCAAAATAAAAACAAAATTTGTGGTTTATAATCGATATAGTTGCATTCCCAAGCCCCTTTCTCACTTACTCTAATTTAATATCTTCATCCACCAACCAACAAATCAATCTGATGCAAGCAGCATCTTTCTCTCTCCATGTAATCTTTTTTGAACCAATAAAGCCACAAGCACCCACCTCGACTCTACACTCACACACTTGCTCTCTTACTTTCCAATTCCTCCTAACTCCTCAGCAGAACCAGTAACAATGGCTCTGAATCTGAACCCACCATTCCTTCTACTCACCATAGCACTTTCCTTCACTCTCTTTCTCTTTCCTTTTCCCACAGTATCCTCTCGCACCTCACCTTCTGAGTTTACCACCACTGTTCTTGACATCACTTCCTCCCTCCACCAAACCCACCAAGTCCTCACCTTCAACCCACAACAATTTCTAGAACGTTCCAACCAGCAAGAAACCCAACTCACCCCCACAACTTCCGGAACAACCTTCTCTCTCCAGCTACACCCAAGAGACACTCTCCACAATGCACAACACAAAAACTACAAAACCTTAGTCCTCTCTCGACTCGCCCGTGACTCAGCCCGGGTCAACTCGCTCAACACTAAACTCCAACTCGCCCTCAACAACCTCTCAAAATCGGATCTTTATCCGACCCAGAATGAGATCCGACCCGAAGACCTATCCACGCCTACTGTCTCCGGCACAAGCCAAGGCTCCGGCGAGTACTTCACCCGGGTCGGAGTGGGTCAACCCGCGAAACCCTTCTACATGGTACTCGACACAGGAAGCGACGTGAACTGGATCCAATGCAAACCCTGCTCCGATTGTTACGAACAATCCGACCCGATTTTCGACCCGACCGGATCCACCTCGTTTTACCCGTTAACATGCGAAGCGGAGCAGTGCCAAGCTCTGGAAATGTCAGCGTGCCGTAACGGAAAGTGTGTCTATCAAGTTTCCTACGGTGACGGTTCCTTCACCGTTGGAGAATACGTAACCGAAACGGTGTCGTTCGGTGATTCCGGGTCAGTGAACCGGGTCGCGATCGGGTGCGGGCACGATAACGAGGGTTTATTCGTCGGGGCTGCAGGGTTGTTAGGTCTCGGAGGTGGACCGCTTTCGTTGACTTCTCAGATCAAAGCGACGTCGTTTTCGTATTGTTTAGTTGACCGTGACTCGGCGAAATCGTCCACGCTCGAGTTCAACTCGCCTCGACCCGGTGACTCGGTAACCGCGCCGTTGCTGAAGAATCAGAAACTCGGCACGTTTTACTACGTCGAGCTCACCGGAATCAGCGTCGGCGGACAGGTGGTGTCGATTCCGCCGGAAACGTTCGCGGTTGATAGCTCCGGCGGAGGAGTGATCGTTGACTCGGGAACCGCCATAACTCGGTTGCAGACTCAGGCTTATGACTCGGTTCGCGACTCGTTCAGGAAGCTGACTCAGAATCTGCGTTCCACTAACGGGTTTGCGCTGTTTGACACGTGCTACGACATGTCGTCTTTAACGTCCGTGAGGGTTCCAACGGTGTCGTTCCATTTCAGTGGCGGGAAATCGTGGGCGTTGCCGGCGAAGAATTATTTAATTCCGGTGAATTCCGCCGGAACTTATTGCTTTGCTTTTGCGCCGACGTCATCAGCGTTGTCAATAATTGGGAATGTGCAGCAGCAGGGGACACGTGTCAGCTTTGATCTTGCAAACTCTATAGTGGGGTTCTCACCCAACAAGTGCTAGATTTGTATGGACTAACTTTGGTGCGGTTCGATACGTGTTTGTGGAATTGTTTTTCGATAGAAGAAGACATATGTAACATTACATGTGTAACATATATCTTATTTTTATTGAAAAACAGAATCACAAACACATATAGAATCAATCTTCGTGATTTATAATTTACATATTTGACCCCACACCTATTTACAATGTTGAGGACAAGAAAATGAAAATTGGGATAGCTAGCGATGGATCTTTAAGATTATGGGATTTGTAGGGATAAGGAAAAAGGCCATGCCTCGGGTTGGGCATTCACATTAAATTGTTTTGTGATCGTGGTAATAGGGTCCCACCTAAATAAATATGAGGGAAGGTTTTGCCTTTGGTTGGTGTGGGTCATAAATTATTTGATTAGAGTGTTTGGTCGTATTAGTTTGAAAAATGGTTTGTAATTGTATACAGAATGGCTTGGATTTGCTAGCTCTGGGGCCAGTTTAGTTATAAGATTGTCAATGATATTACAGATTAAAGTTTCTTAGTACTTTGTAGTGTGTAGTGGTATTGTGACTAAAGGCTTGCATGTAGGCCACCTGGTAAACAATACGACAATGATCTGAGATTAATTTCACATGGACTCGTGAGTGAGAGAGAAGGTGTACCTCCTTTTTTTTTATTTGGATAAAGAAAGAGAATGATAGATGTTTGTCTGTTTATCCTTTTTATTTTCTTGTGATGTCTGGCATTATGTAACTGGAATCCATCTATATTTATTTGCAAGAATAATGAGAACAAGTTGTAATAATATCTTTGCTACTGGAATAATCAGTAATCTCAATAGAACAAAAAAAATCCCAATCCTTGATTGGCTAGTGGGTATATCAATAGGAGCTTTAAGTTCAACGAACATTATATTGGGAGTCTGATACATTATAATATATGTAATTATTATATTTTTATTGATATGATAATTCATAATTAATTAATGTATAAAAAATCTTTTGTATTAATAATATATGAAAATTGAATTTTAAATTAAAGATAAGGTTAGATTAGAAGCAACAGCGTGTGGGCTCCATGCCTTGTTTTGTCCTTTTGTAGCTGATTTTGTACCACATCTGTTCATGTGCATGGGTAATAGTTACGCACGATAGTGGGTTCCAAACATTGAATTGTAGGGTATATATCCGTGATTGTCGGCAAAATTATGCATGGATTCATGGATTGTTGTAAGCAAGGCTGACTAGTCTGGTTTGTTTAATTATATCACGTAGTGTGGCGTTTTCTGCTGGTGGAATTAGGGATGAGAATACGTAGGATATGAATAAAGATATTATAGTATTTGTTTTCGTATTTATGTTTTAAAAAAGTATTCGTATCCAGATTCATACCCTCATGAACAGTAACTTTGATATTCGTATCCTTATCTTTTAGATACCTAAATATTCGTACCTGCATCCGTTATTTGTACTTTAATATAAGAAATTTTAATTAAACAATAAAATGCTTAAATTCTTGTAAATTCTTGCATTCTAAACTAAAAAATGAAATTTATGAATCTAATAATCAATTTATGAACATGAAATCCAAAGGTTTTAATATAAAATATTTAATAATCAATATTCAAAACATCAAGTAAATATTACAATAAACTTCTAAGAATAATAATTCATAAACTTGGCGCTCCTGAATTACTGGCACTCTCCAAAATCTGCTAAAAAGATACATTACACTAATTAAGTGTAATTGTAAAGATACTCATTAATAACACATCGTAAAGTAAACAATGTTACATTATCTCATCATCTGAATCAGAGTTCCCAAAAAACTGCAAATGCTTATGTTTTAAATGTAAATATTGTTTTGGTCCAATGATGCCAATAGAAGCTAGAACATAACAAGAATGTAAATAATTAATCTAACTAATTAAAAGTAAAAAACACAAATTTAATTAAAAATCGCAAGGTGCAGTGATACTGAATCAGCGGCACCGGTCACATGAGATTAGGAGAGTGAGAGTGAAATAGGTTAGGTCAGAGGGTTTTTTACTTTCCTTAAGTTTTTTTAATTTTTTAAATTAATATCAGAATATAATATATTATATCAGATATCAGATATTCAGATTATGTGTATATATATATATATATATATATATATAGTGCAGGTATAGGGCGTGGTGGGTACTAAAGTACCCGTACCCGCAACCGCACCCATCCTCATTAATTTTTGCTGATAATTATCAGTATCCGAACCCATATCCAATTAGCGGGTAATTACCTTATCCATAACGGATAAATTTTGTGGGTACCCAACGGGTTCAGTACCCATTGCCATCTCTGGCTGGAACCCACTACCAATACCGCCATTTCAAGTATAATTCAAATTTAACAAATAATACGGTCCATATTATCTCATTTACATTATTAACAAATAATATTATATTAGTAGTATTTGTAAAATTGATGCTAGCTGATAAACTGAATAATGCATGCATATTGAATATCTTGAGAGTCTATTCAACTACTTGATGCTTGTCTCTATTTATACATATAGAGCAAGATCACCTTGACTGTAACTGTCATAACTGAATTTCGGTAAGACTAACAAATTGACTAACCAACTTAGTTAATTCTATCCATTAACCAACAACTAACAAACTTAACAAACTCATGAACAAACTCATGAATTCCTGGAATTCCTTCACTCCCCCTCAAGTTGGTGCATGGAGGTTTACAATGGCCAACTTGCCAAGTAACAAGTCAAACCGCTCCTTTCCCAGTGGTTTTGTCAAGACATCCGCTATTTGATCTTTAGTCCCAATCTTTATTGGCAGAATGTCCTCGGACTGAACTCTTTCTCTAACAAAGTAACAGTCCATCTCCACGTGCTTTGTTCTTTCACGAAAAACCGGATTTGCAGCAATATGAAGTGCTGCTTGATTGTCACAAAACAAAGGTGTAGCTGTTTGTTGTGGAACAGATAACTCCTGCAGCAACCACCTAAGCCATATGACTTCACTAACCGTGGCTGCCATTGCTCTATACTCAGCTTCTGCTGAGGATTTGGCTACAACAGTCTGCCTTTTGGTTCGCCAAGAGATTGGGGCATCACCAAGTAAGAGCAAGTAGCCTGTGCAAGATCGTCTAGTGTGTGGACAACCTCCCCAATCTGAATCACAGAATGCTTGGAGGCTCAAATTATTGGTGCTAGAAAGCAGAATACCTTGGCCAGGTGTTGTCTTCAAGTATCTCAAAACCCGATCAGCTGCATCCATGTGAACCCGTCTTGGTGCAGTCATGTATTGACAAAGTGTGTTTACTGCATAAGTAATGTCGGGTCTTGTTACTGTTAAGTATAACAACCGCCCCAATAATCTTCTATATCGGGTTGCATCAATTTCAGGATCATTTGTGTCAATCTTCAATTTACAGTTTTGTTCCATGGGAAACTGACTTGGCCTACAATTGTGCATCCCTGTTTCCTTGAGTATGTCCAAAGTGTATTTTCTTTGACTAAGAACCAGACCTTTAGATGATCTAGCCACTTCAATGCCTAGAAAATACTTTAGTGGACCAAGATCTTTAATGCTGAACTCTGTATCGAGGTACTCCTTTACCCATTGCATGAAGGTTGGTTCATTCCCAGCAAGTATCACATCATCTACATAAATCAAAGCTGTCAGAAAAGTTGCTCCCTGTTTGTATATGAAAAGAGAGTGATCAGCCTTGCATTGTTGAAAACCAATCTTCTCTAATGCAGTGGTGAATTTCTGGTACCAATTTCGGGAAGCCTGCCTAAGTCCATATAATGACTTCTGCAGCTTGCTTACCCTTGTGTCTCCTTTCTTAGCAAACCCTTGTGGTATCTTCATGTAAATTTCTTCATTTGAATCCCCATGCAAGAAAGCATTGTTCACATCAAGTTGGTGAACAAGCCATCCTTTGGCTGCTGCAATGGCTAAGAGACTCCTCATGGTGACTAACTTAGCTACTGGGGCAAATGTCTCATGGAAATCTTCTCCTTCCACCTGAGTGAAACCACGTGCTACCAATCTTGCCTTGTAGCGCTCTATTTCTCCATTTGATTGGAATTTTATTTTGTAAATCCATTTGGAATCTACTGCATGTTTTCCTGGTGGAAGTTGTGTGAGAATCCATGTGCCATTTGTTTCCAAAGCTGCTATCTCCTTCTTCATGGCCTCTTTCCAATAGTCACATTTAATTGCCTGTGAAAAATGCTTTGGCTCATCATGGGAGGTGATGGCTGCTAAGAAAGCTAAATGTGAATTGGAAAAATTGTTGTAAGAAACATAATTGGATATAGGATATAACACAGGATTACTTGAAGTCAGATTGGTGGCAGGGTGAGTAATGCTGATAGGTAGGTCAACCTCATAGTCTTTGAGATGCCTTGGAAGTTGCTTTACTCGATCACTATGTCTACCATTCTGCATCATAGTCTTCAGACCTTCATTTTCTGATTCGGCAAGATCCTTGTTTCGATGTTCATTTTCTGCACTAGCAGAATTGTGTTGGTCTGCTTCACTGATACCAGCTGAAGCATCAGGACTATGTGGTGTTGCCTCAACTGCATGATCTATGTTGACTCTGCTACCTTTTTCTTCATTATCTTCGCAGGGTATGAACTGATGTTTCTCATTATTTCTGTTCTCAATTATATCTTCTTTGAAAGGAAAATTATTTTCATAAAACAAAACATCTCTGGACACATATATAGTTTTATTTGCAGCATCATATATTTTGTAACCCTTTTGACCAAGAGGATATCCTACAAAAACACCAGCTCTCCCCCTTTCATCAAACTTCCCTTCTCTCTTATTTTTCAAAGCATACAGAAGACACCCGAAAACTTTTAAATGCTCATAATCTGGTCTTTTGCCATACATGATTTCATAAGGACTTATTTTCTAAAATCTTGGATGGGAGCTTATTTATAATGTGGACTGATGTTAGAACACACTCACCCCAAAAGTGAGTTGACAACCCAGAGTGAAATCTCAAGGCACGAGCTATTTCCAAGATGTGCCTATGCTTTCTTTCTACCACTCCATTCTGTTGGGGGGTGTATGTGCAACTTAGCTCCATCATTATGCCCTTTTCTTCATAAAATCTCTGTATGTTGCCTGATATGAACTCTAGGCCATTATCAGATCGCACTCTTTTAATTTTCTTTCCAAATTGAGTTTCTATCATACATATGAACATAGGTAAAAACCTCTCTACTTCAGATTTATGTTTCATGAGATAAACCCATACCCCTCTACTGAAATCATCAACTATAGAAAGAAAGTAATGTGCACCAGAGTGTGAAGCTGTAGTGTATCGACCCCATATATCACAATGAATAAGTTCAAAGCAAGATGTAGTTTTTATTGAACTTAAAGGAAAAGGTAACCTAGTTTGTTTTGCCCTAATACAAGAATCACAAGGCATTGTAATCTGATTTCCAAACAAATTAACATCAACACCTATGTGTGCTATTTTGGCTTCAGAAGCATGTCTTAGCCTTGCATGCCACAAATATGCATCATTGGATTTGTCAACCTTCATTGCAGCCCCCTTTTCTGGCAGAGGCTCAACAAGGTATAGACCATCATGATTTTTACCCTTTCCAATCAGGGTCTTCGAAGCTAAGTCCTATATTACACATTTGTTAGGAAGAAAAATAACTGCACAATTGTAATCCCTGGTTAGTTTGCTAACAGAGACAAGGTTACATTTAAAATTTGGAATGTGTAAGGTATTACTTAAAATCATTCCATTGGGAAGTCTAGCTTTCCCTGTTCCTTCTACAGGTACATTCATTCCATTTGGAATGAGTACAGGTTGCTGATGAGAAGTAGACTTCTCCTTTAGCAGCCTTTCTTCACAAGTAATATGTTCTGTGGCTCCTGAGTCAATGACCCAAGGCCTATGAAAAATAGAATTACCTGCCATGTTGACAATAGGTTTCCCTTGCTGCTTTCCTGTTATTGGTTCGAGATCCTCCTTTAGCTGATGCATTAATTTTGCATACTGGTTCATTGACAGTCCTGGAATTGGGCTTGGTTCTGTAGCAACTTGAGCTGCCCTGAATCCACCCTTCCTCTCATTCCAAGATCCTGTTCTTTCTTTCCTTTCTTTAGCTGGCTTTCTCCAGTCTTGAGGATATCCAATTATTTCCCAGCATTCTTCCTTTGTGTGTCCAATCTTTTGACAGTGATCACATTTTGGTCTTTCCTTCTTGGAGTCTTTAGGTCGAATGCCTGTTGTTTGGAAAGCAGCTACCTCTGTTGTAGGCTTATGCATGGCAGAAATAAGTCTTTGTTGTTCATCCTCTGCTACCAGATGATAAGCATGACCAAGTGTGACAGAATCAGTCATGCTTAAAATCTGTGTCTTCACAGTCCCAAAAACATCATCGAGCCCCATAAGAAAACTATAGAGTTGCTCCCTTTCCCTCATCTGGACAAGTTTCTTCTGAACATCACATTTGCATGTCCCGCAGGCACACTTGGGCCATGCAGCAATGGATTGAATCTCATCCCATAATGCCTTTAGCTTAGTGAAATACGCAGGTGCAGAAAGTTTTTCTTGCCTGAGAAGAGTGATGGCTCACTTCAACTCATAGATTCTTGGGGCACTTTCCTTTGCAAATCTTTCTTCTAGATCAGTCCATATTTCTCTGGCAGTATTAGCATATCTAACATTGGTTCGCACCTCTTTATCCATCCCAGTCTTGAGCCATCCCTTGACCATTGCGTTGCACCTCATCCAGAGAGCTAAGTCAGAGGAATCAGCTTGCGGCATTGGGATTGTGCCATCTACGAAACCAATCTTGTTCTTGGCTAATAGAGCATTGGTCATGTCTGCAACCCACTCTCCATAATTACCATCATGGAGAAGCTCGCTGACAAAGATTTGACCCGGATTATCCGAGGCATGAAGAAAATATGGAGATGTAGAGTCCATGTTGCTTGACTTTGTGTCTTCCTTGTTGATGACTTCTTTGGGTTTGCCTTCGTCCTCCATGGTCATGAAAGATCAAGAAAGAACTATATTGCCAGGCTTTTGGCTCGTGATACCATGTAAAATTGATGCTAGCTGATAAACTGAATAATGCATGTATATTAAATATCTTGAGAGTCTATTCAACTACTTGATGCTTGTCTCTATTTATACATATAGAGCAAGATCACCTTGACTGTAACTGTCATAACTGAATTTCGGTAAGACTAACAAATTGACTAACCAACTTAGTTAATTCTATCCATTAACCAACAACTAACAAACTTAACAAACTCATGAACAAACTCATGATGGTCTTGGGTCATTGACTCAGGAGCCACAGAACATATTACTTGTGAAGAAAGGCTGCTAAAGGAGAAGTCTACTTCTCATCAACAACCTATACTCATTCCAAATGGAATGAATGTACCTGTAGAAGGAACAGGGAAAGCTAGACTTCCCAATGGAATGATTTTAAGTAATACCTTACACATTCCAAACAAGAATCACAAGGCATTGTAATTTGATTTCCAAACAAATTAACATCAACACCTATGTGTGCTATTTTGGCTTCAGAAGCATGTCCTCGCCTTGCATGCCACAAATATGCATCATTGGATTTGTCAACCTTCATTGCAGCCCCCTTTTCTGGCAAAGGCTCAACAAGGTATAGACCAAGTATTAGTTGACTAAAATCTAAAATCCGCAATATGTTATTTTTTATTTTAACAAAAATAAAAATACAAATTGATACTTTGTGTTGAAGAATAAAGAAGTCCAACAATAATTAGCAATATGAGTAAAAAATCATTTATAATACTTGAACAAGCCTCTCCCTCTATGAACTAGTTTTTAAAGCGAAGTTATGGCCAATATTCTAATACTTTGCTAATAAGTTTTTGTGTGTATATACGTATTCTTTTATATATAAAAGGGGAAAAGAAATATTTTAAAAAGTCAATAGATTGTTGGTACAAGTGGTCCCTCTTCTTAGAAGGGATTCGTAACCCTTTGATGTAACTAGCGGGTTTTATCCTACATACCTCTTTTTCTTGTCTCTTCATTGAATCTTAATAGAATTACCTCTCTTGTCAAGAAAGAAAATTAATGTCTCATTTTTTTTGTGCTTTTTATTTCGATAATAGATAGTTAATATTGGGTTAAACTGTAGTTCTATTTGATTCATGAAAATAACGTCTTAAATATGATCCACGGGTAGTAAATACATACAAAATATCATGCTATTGTTTGTCTTAGCACTCCTACTATTGCGCATATATGTATATTTACATAATTTTTATAATTTTATGTTATTTGCATATCAACATTTTGATTTGCCCCTTGTGCTCATTTGACGTGCAACTACGAGGTGTATGGCATGTATATATTATTCGATACTTAACATGCACGGGAGAAAATTGACAGCAGGGGTTGGAATGCAAGTGTTGAAGCGGACTCGAAAGAGAGAAGAAGGGACTTTCAGTTCCGACAATCATGCCATCGACGAAATGCATCAACTCAAGTAGGTCAACCACAAGTGTTGCAAAAAAGTAGCTACAAGTCCCAAAATCTGTTCCTCACTTATAAAAATCTGGGCTTTATTACACTTTTGATCCATCAGATATCATGATTGTGCAATTTTATTCTCTTATATTCTAATTGCGTCAATTGGGTCCCCCAGTATCACGATTATGCAATTTTGGTCCCTCAAGTATCATGATTGTTCAATTTTTAACGTCAATAGCCTATGAAACTCATGTGGGATTGATTTGGCACTTGGTGAGACCACTTTGACAGCTTACGTGTCATTCTTATGTGACACTTAGTTATGTGCATTTGATCATTAAAGTATGTGAGATGTCAATGATGTCACATAAGAATGTCCTGTAAGCTGTCAAGTTGACATCACTAAGTGCTAGATCAGTTCCATGTGGGTCACGTGATCTACTAAGCGTTAAAAAGTGCACTATTGTGATATTTGGGACCAAAATTGCATAATCATGATACTTAATTATAGGATCCAATTGATACAACTAAAATCTGAGAGACCAAAATTGCATATTTATGATACTTTAAGGACCTAATTGATGTAATTAAAATTCGATGGACTAAAATTACACAATTATAATATCTGAAAGACCAAAAATACAATAAGCCAAAAATCTATCACGTTATGCCCCTGATGAAGCCTCATATCTTGGAGCTTTTCCTTACACACCGTTTCCTGTTGTCTGGTAAGTGGCGAACGCTTTAGGCTTTAGATATAAATGAATTGATCCATTTGTTAGTTATATTCAGAGTTTCATTTATTAAATATTTGATCAAATTTATTTATTTAGGTAAAAGAAGTACATCAGGTTAAAATAAGACTCAATTATTTAAATAAGTTAAGGTCAAACTTTATAAATTTGGCATCAATAGCTCGCAAATAGCTCATATATGTGTATATTATCTACAGAATAATAATCGGAAGTTATGAATTAACTATGTAATAGATTATGAATTATGAATGTAGAACTATATTTTATTTCTATTTTTACTTCATTTTTTAGCATAATTTTTTTTTTAAATATTAAATTAAAGAATTAAAAAATAACTCAAAAATAAATTTGATAAAGAAAAAATAAATAATCAAACTATAAAGGAACTAAATGGGCGAATCTCAAGTTTCATACTCTTAAACAAATTAGAATAAAGTTTTAAATATGTCTGATTTAAATAAATAAGTTAAATTTGAAGCCAAGTGCTTGGCTTGATTAGACTTGTTACACATTTTTTTAGACACCAGTGGGAAATGCATAGAGGAAAGATGTTATCTTAGTTTGAGTTTGATTCTTATGATGTAAAATCACTCAATGTTATTGGAGTGAATTGAGAAAATAAGAAGATACCAACCTCTAATTAAAATATGAAAAACTTTTGTTGGTCGCAATTAATTACACATTATTTTTGTTGTTTGAGACACTCAATATTCATAAGTTTTTTTTTTTTTTTATGAATCACCGTAATTAGGGCATTTGGCTTCCTAGTAACATCTCAGGGTATCCCATAAGCTTCGACCCTTTGGACCAGCTATGTAACTAATCCTCGGTCGGCTGCTTAAAGCAGAGAATTAACCATTGATTTTCGCAACCTCCCAACTAGAGTGTCGCCATCAAGATTCGAATTTGCGTTCTTCTCCTTATGGAGTCGATATGCTTACCACTCGACCAACCCTTGGTTGATATTCAAAAGTTATTTTTAATTCCAACTAATTTGAGTCAAGAAAAAAAGACTCATCTAAGAGGACAAAACTCTTCGCACACCTATTTTTTTTCTTTCTATTTTGTAACACTCAATCTTGAAAAATTATTTATGGAAAACCAAACTTCTTGTCAATCACAGTGACTTGTTACACATTATGAGATATGTGATAGGTAATTTTTTTTTAAAATAAAGATAATTAATAAATGTATTTTTTTTTGTAATCATAATATAGGTATGAAGTATCCACCACCGTTAGTAGTGACTAATCTCCGTCGGGGAACATGTTGGGTACATAAGGTGGGTTCTTCCCTCCCAACCAGGTTTTCTCCTTACACAAGAGTCAGGATTCGAACTCTTGACCACTTGTAAGATGTCTAAATCCCTAACCACTCGGATCAACCATATATTGGTAATTAATAAATGTAATTTAATAATGTTCTTATATATGTGTACAAATAAATATTTTTTCAATATAAAAGAGGTGTATTATGATCTAACATATAAAGAGGTTAGTAAGTTAAAGTGTAAACAATAGTTTTAATTCAAATTTGATTTCAAAATAAAGCACTTTTAAAAAAATGTAATGGCTCTCCAACTATTGCTTAATAAAATTTCCTTTCTAAAGACAGTTGTTCTATTATATTCCCGAAATTAATTGAAGGGACTGGGCAACGGCTCCCTTTTACTTTGCAGATATAAGTTATGCTATGCTCGGCGGTCGATAAGGACGTGAAAGGAGTGCAACAGCATAGGGTCTCAAATTTGGCCCAAAATTTGAGATCCCTAAAATTTATTTTGACCAAAAAAAATGTGTTAGAAAGAAGGCTCTTTTTAAGTAGTTAGAATATTGATATTAGCTTGAAGTTGTATTGGTAGAATTTTAATAATCTTCTTTGTATTTATTGTCCTGAATTGAGTGTTTAAGATTAGAACAATTGTCCTTTTTGAAATAATATTTAAGATTGCCTTTTTTTTTGAAATAATATTTAATTATTAAAATTGTCCTTTTTTTATTAAGGGCCCAATTTTTAAGATTAAAACAGGGCCCCCAAAATGTTTAAGACGGTCCTGATGCTATGGATAATTAATTAAAGGTTAAAGTAATATTTTGGTCCCTATAGATGATATTGATTTTTCATTTAGTCCCTATATGTAAAAAATTATTAAAAAGGTCCTCATACGTGCAATCGTTACCCATTTGGTCCCTCTCATTATGATGTCGTCTCTAATGATCCATTAACTACTATGTATAGGGATTAAATGAAGAATTTGTGCCATGTATAGAGACCAGATTATTACTTTAATCTAAATTATTGGGTCCCTATACATGACACAAATTCTTCATTTAGTCCCTATATGTGACACAAATTCTTCATTTAGTCCTTATATGTAGTAATTAATGGATCATTAGAGATGATAACATAACAGCAGGGACCAAATGGATAATAATTACATGTATGAGGACCTTTTTAATAACTTTTTACGTATATGAATTAAATAAAAAATTGATATCACCTACAGGACCATAATATTACTTTAACCTTAATTAAAAACGGAAAGGGGGTACACACCACCGTGGAAGATTAAGTAAATAAGGAACCGTGATAAAAATATGACAGCAAAGCTTGGAGACATTTCTTTCTTTACATTTTCTTTTTCTGGTATGGTCAAAAGAGGAATGCTATAACCAATTGAAGAATAGAGCTAACCATAAAATCAACAGAAAAGTAACCGCGTACGAAGTTTTTCTTTTACACAAATATTAAGGTGACAATCAAATTTGGGATACTTATGATGACATTATAGGTGTAAATAATAAAATAGTAATAAAATAACTCAATAATCATCACTACAAAGACACATAATTATTTTTTCACTTATTTATTATTTTCTTCTCTCTCATCATATATTTCATCACTCTCAAGATACTCACCTGATATTTCTCTCATCTCAACACTCGTCTAAGCTGATCTTCACCCTTCTGATGAAGATATATGACCCGTCTGACCTAGAAAGCTCACCCGTCTACTCTCAGTTTCACCGTCTGAAGCTGAAGATTTTCACCCGTCTGATGACTCTGATTGAAGAAATGTTCATCCGTCTGAATCACCCTTCTGATAACTCTTAGTGAGGAAATGTTCATCCGTCTGATGACTCTCAGTAAATAACCTTTTAAATGATCACCCGTCTGATGACTCTCAGTGTCACCCGTCTGAAGCTGAAGATATTCATCCGTGTAATCACTATCAGTGAAGAAATGTTCATCCGTCTGAGAGTCTTCAGACGGGTGAACCAGACGGGTGAACATTTCTTCACTGAGAGTCATCAAACGGGTGAAGATCTTCGGCTTCAGAGGGGTGAAACTGAGAGTAGATGGGTGAACTTTCTCGGTCAGACGGGTCATATATCTTCATTAGACGGGTGAACCAGATGGGTGAGCATTTCTTCACTGATAGTCATCAGACGGGTGAAGATCTTCAGTTTCAGACAGGTGAAAGTGAGAGTAGACGGGTGAGCTTTCTCGGTCAGACGGATCATATATCTTCATCAGATGGGTGAAGATCAGCTTAGACGAGTGTTGAGATGAGAGAAATATCAGGTGAGTGTCTTGGGAGTGATGAAATACCTGATGAGAGAGAAGAAAAAAAATAAAGAAGTGGGAAAGCAATTATGTGTCTTGGAAGTGATGATTGTTGAGTTGTTTTATTACTATTTTGCCATTTATACCTACGATGCCCACCGTATGTTGTCCTTACCAACCTAACATTACTCTTTCTTTAACATAGCATATTCTCTTCAAAGAAGGGTGGCTTCCAGAGTAAACAACCAATGATTTTTTTTATAAAAAAAAACTTCTTTTTTTGAACCATAAAATATTATTGGCCAGCTTTTTTATTTATGAAATTGAAAACCAAAGTATTCATTAAAATAGAAAAAAAAAAATGGATGTGCAGTTGCTGTAGACACGCAGGCTCAGTCAATCCAAATTCCAAACATGGATTAGAAGATTATTAAAAGAATTTTTTAAGAGGATAGAACACGGTCAGGGTAGAGCTAGAATTTTTTTATTATAAAAGTAAAAAAATAACAACAGTTATGAGGACTAGGTTAAACAATTTATATTTTTCTAAAAGAGTTACACATGAAAAATTTAATTTCTAATTTTTTTGAATAGCTATAACTACCACTTTGATACACTAGGCACCCGCCCGAGCATAGCTCATTATCAACAACCACTAAACCAAGTTTGATTTATCATCTTGCCATTCTTAACAAACGTTGCATATTTATCAAATCCCTCCGGGCTCCAGCAATAGCACCCAGATATGATCATCATAAGGACCGTGAAGCACTTGACATGAGATGCCTTCCCAAAAAAGGAGATGAACCATGGAAGGGTTTTTCCTTTATTTTACAAAACGTTGCTATGACTAAACGTGTGTTTGGATGAACGTTTGACAAACGTGATTTTGAATAGAATTGATTTTGCAGAATTGATTTTGGTTAAAAATGAGTTGAAAGTGAAGTGATTTATGTTTGGATGTATTCATGGAAAAAGTGATTTTTATCAATTCTTGTTGTTTGGATAGTTTGGATCAAAATTGCTTTTGGATGTACAATTACCAAAATGGGTTTTAATGTTATATATTTATACTTTAACTAGATTTCTTTTCCATTTTATTTTTTCTATGTATATATTTATATTAACAAAATGGGTAGTGGACTTTTAACATTAGATAGAGACCATGACTCTTTTCTTGAACAAGGAAAGTTGAACAAAATAATTGTTGAATTATAGAACACGCTGCAACAGGAATATTGTATTTCCTATTTCTCCAACATAGTTTGTTCAAACCACAGGAGGCAACCAAATGCATGCTCTTGGTTTGATATTACAAATGTGACAAATTGCACTACTAACTTCAAGCCCGAGCAAAACGGTTCTGGTCACAATTTGCATTCATATGCTATCCATTATTATTAATTAATCTTTCTCATATCAGCAGTATTTGTTTGAAGACTTCTACTTTTCTCATCTCAGCAGCATCAATCAAATACTATGATCACAAACGGATGAAACATATAAAAGGCATGTCAACATTTTCTATATCACAAGTCACAAATAGCAAGCAATCAAGTAATAAATAGACTTCATGAGAGGGGGAATGAAGTTCTCTATATCAGAACATGCTTCCAGTCAACCATCAAAGTCACAAAGCATTTTGTCACTTATTTACACTCACTCACGACTGCCAATTATTTACACTCACTCACGACACACACAGGGAGGAAGAGAAGTTAGAGCCTGAGTAGATAGGTGGTAGAAATTCACCAGTTACTACTTGATACAGGGAGAAAGTCTTTGGATAGATAAATATGAGAGCATCTCCCTCGCTGGCTTAAACATCATCAATTGACAGCATCTTGCATGCCAATCTGGACCGCCAATAGATGAACTAGCTATAGCATCATTGCGTGACTTACATGTCTACACAAAGTAGGGAGTTAAAAACAGTAAGCATCTTATTATACATTAACAGTAAACTCATTTTTTTTTTTTTTTGAATTTGCAGCCTATAATAGTAAGCATGATATTACCGGTGGAAAGATTAAATAATCTTCAATAACCCAATATCATGATTTCGATGGCATTAGTTTGTATAAAAAAAATATCAGAATAATATCACTGGCTAGCTAGTATGGCATAGTATATAATTATGGCTTTGTTTACTACTTAAGACACATTTTATCAAACATTTTGAAAACACTCTTTAAAGCTATTTTATATTCATGCAATGCTGAAACAGAGGAAGTTAACGATGCAATGCTAATAAGTTTGAGGAAAAATGATAAAGAATAAAACTACAACATATCTTGAGACCTTTGAGGAACAAGCAACTGAAACAGAGAAAAGCTGCAATTTCAGACAAGTTGGGAAGAATGAAGAGCGTGAGAATGGACAAACAACAGCCACAACATATAGGAGATTAAATGAAGGGAGCAGCAAACAATATATTCCATAACAACGAAGAGTAGGAAGGGAGTTATTGAAGGATAGAGCAGAGATTTTTACCGGTGACTTCAATAAATCTCACAATCAATTTTCATCCCAAAAGTGAAAGCTACTTTGAGTTGCTTCATGTTAAAAGTGATTTAGGGAGGAAAATCGCATACACATACTTGAACCCAAACATCTTCAGAGCTGATCAAATCCGAGTTTGACCTCAGCAAACGCAGGTTTGAGGGTGTTGGACATATAACCAAACATGTACTAATTAAGACTGGGAATATTGATTTTACAGGGTTTTGTCATTCTCAAGATAAATAAACGCCATTATATTTCATTGCAACAGCGTATAGAGTAAAACAACTGTGTTATATGTACAACAAGTTGATAATTTGACTACTGACAGTGTTCTCGTTCCATTTGTAAAAAATGATCACTGAAAAGGGGTTACATAGCTACCACGTGCACTGTTCAATTTGAGAAAATGATTACTGAAATTGAGTTGCATACCCACTACGGTGCACGTGGTAGATCAATGTTTCTCTCTGCAATCAGGAACTCCTCTGGGCCATTACTGCAGAAAAGAAAAGGGCAAGAGTCAGTGAAATCCATCTATAGCAGTTGACAGTGAAATTCGTCATCAGATATATTTACCCAAGATAACTCAGAGCAGACATTCGATAGAGACAGGTGAAGACCAAGATATGCAATCCAATGGTATAAAAGAATGCAAAAGTTCGTGCATACCTGCAAAAGCATTCTTTATCAAATAACGATGCACAAATCCACATATGCAATAATGAAAAATACACTAGATGTTACCAGAGCTAAAGTTAAAACTTAAAATATAACATAAACAATTAAAGCCTTTTCCCATTAGGTGGGATTGGCTACACGGATCAAAGTCACTTGTATTCTATCAAAAATCAAATATTCCGATAAGCCATTTAGGTCTAAATCTTTTCTAATAGTTTCATTTTAGAGTTTTTCTTGGTCTTCTTCTCCCTCTAATTATAAGGCTATCCTTCCATTTAGGTTTAAACAAAATGCCAATAAAGGTTGCCTCAGTTCCTGTTGATGGTCTCCCTCATTAGTATGTTATCTGCAACCGTAAACTTTAGCAGAGACTTGTGGCATGTCCTAACCTTCGCTGTTATATATTTGCCCTAATTCCATATTTGATTCTGGTACTGTGAAAGCAAATGTTTTCATAAATCATGGTTGGTGAAACAATTAAATGGTGAATTATGAGCTCGCAAGTCAGCATATTAGAAGAATTTAGAAAGTTTTCCGCCTCCTTAATTACAATATCAAACAGATTAACAAATCATTTAAGCAGGGGGAAACAGCAAAATTGGAAAATATCTGAAATAAGGCAGAAGCGTACTTGTTACCAAGGAGAAAACGTCCACTGCTGAGAGTAATTCTGTCCCTGAACCCCAGCTCCTTGTATCTTTGATCCCTTTCCTAATTATATGGAAAATAGATCGATTAGTTCATGATTAGAATTAAATAATATTGATTAGAAAACACAGAACACAGTGACAGATAACTTTTTCATGTTTCCAACCAATCGCCTCGTTATCTTTCCTCCTGCTGCCCCCAACCACCCGCCTCCTTTTCATGGTACGGTGGAGGATGAGAGGGGTATCTAAACATCAGTAGAGTCCCTACTACCAGTTTTCAATAGCTATCACTATGTTTAACAACAACTACTAAAATGCATATTTAACAAATGGAAGTTTAGACTTTCAATCAAGGATATGTCAGGCAGTGTCCCTTTATCTGATGATTAGACATATACCATTTTCTAATCTCTATATAATACTTACACTAAAACCTCATTTTCGCTAGAAGTTATTTCACAAACACAAACTGTTGTGAAGTTGTGTTTGACAGCATCAACCTTAAAATAGATAGAAATTTCCTTTAAGGATCTTATATGATATTAGTTATCTTGGACAGATAGACGTTTCTGTTTCAACATACAAATTAAGTAGTCAAGCCGTGCCATAAATACAAACTTAATATGTGTGCTAATTAAAAAAAATGATGTACTTCATTAGAGTAGACAAGCTGAGACACCTTTTTCGAGAATGCAGCAAAAGGATTTATATCATCCTCATATATCTTCTTGTATTTAGATTCAACATCGGACGTGAAACCACTTTCAAGATCTTCTGCATACTGAACATCAAATCACAAACAAATATGAAGTTTCAGGGTAGAAGAAATTTAATACACACACACACATATATATACACACACACATACACACACACACACACATATATATATACACACACACACAGAGACTTTAAAAATGTAAGAGCATGATGTCAAAACAAAGAACAATTTAGAAAACCTTTTTAGAACCCCTAGAAACCACTTTCTCATTATTATAATCTTGGACATAACGAATCTTCCCGTATAGTTTGACATTATCAGCTTTGGTCTTTTCCAGCTCCACTGTTAATACCCCAATCTTCTCCTTCAACAGCCTTATTTCCTATTAAAAATGAAGAATTCACCCAAGTCAACACTGTCACACAATCTAAAATTTGACTGAAATAATGTTAGATAGAAAGGAATAAAAAAGAAATGAGTCGATAGTGATTATAAACATACCTCTTCTGTCTCACGCAAGCGTGTCCTAAATCGATCTCTCTGATTACATATCACTTTAAGCATTGAGCTTTGATCTTGGTCTAAGGATACCTGCCTTTGGTCTGTATTCTGATGCAAACCAAACAATTTAAGAATTATTTAAATCCAAATGAACAGAAATGCAACATAATGCAGAAGAAATGTTTGATGTGCAAATATTAATAATCACTCACTACAAAATTATCCAGCATAAGAAAATTTTCAATGTTTTCCTAAAATCATAACCTTCTAATTGCATGGATTAAATTTCAAGAAAATCAACATTCTTACACACAGGTATTATAAAAGTGTCAGTAAATAATTGCATCGCTAAACCATGTGTCATAAATCTTTTCAAAAAAAAAAAAAAAAAACCATCATGTGTTTCAAAAGCTTAAGCCATCAGGAAAAGGCTGAATAATGTCAAAAGCCTTCTGGGCATGCAGCTTGAACAAAGTACATTACTATAACTACAATGTGCCAAAATTAAATTTAAATCTGAGAATTGAAGTGATAAGGATCAAACTAGTAACTACTGACTACTTGGTCAAGGAAAGCTTCCACAGTCCACACCATGCCATGAACTAACTATCCCAAAAGTGGTTGTTAGGAGACGCCCTAGTATGGATTTTGTTTATATCTCTAACAGACTGTGCCTTAAATTGAAATTGTACTTTTCCATTGACGAGTACACCTCAACTCAACAGCACATTAATGAGAACTAAAAGGTTCTGTTTGCTAAAAGAAAACAGTAATAAACAACAACTGGAATATCGCAGCTTTTCAATTGTTGAATGCAGGACATTTGGTTCCTATTGAAGATTATTCTTCAGAAATTAGTAACATGCAGTAAGCATAGCAGCATGGAAAGTGGAATTTACCTCAGATGTCTCACCACCACCAGCTTCTGAAAGATCCCAGTCATCAAGGAAGTTCCCTTTACGATCTTTTGGATTGGAACTATAACCCTGTATCAAAAGGGGTAGCAAGGAGCATTAAATAAATATAAAGCAAAAAAAATTCATCGTTTATTATAAATGCATAAAAAAGAAATGAGCAAAAGAGAGGGTTAATCTTCTATTTGTGGTGGATAACGTAATAGAGGTTTTAATGGTAATTGTTCCAAACCTTTGATATATCATCTTCCAACTTCTGTATCAACTTTTGTTGTTCATTAACCTTTGCTGTAAGTTCTGTTATCTTCTGTTCTGCTGTTTCCAGTAAGGATGTTTTCTCAGAAAGTGTGACCTGAAAATGGTAGAACTACATCTGAATGACAGAGATACTTCAAAATGCACAGCTGCAGATCATGTAAATGAACAGTCTTAAGAAAGTACATGAAATTGTTATTGATTCCACAACATGGACAATATTTAAAGGCAGAAGCACGTGGGATTCATTCCTAACAGGCCTTGCCTTCTTGGAAAGCTACATTATATAAATGGGCAGTGTTATGTGAGTTGATTATTTCTTTTATTATTATTATTTTACTTATTTTTCAGGGGGGGGGGGGGGGGTCGCATGTCCTATTGCTAAACAACCACAATTGTACTGTACCTTCAACTGTGTTAGTTCATGTTCCACTTTACGGTTCTTATCAAGAAGAAGAGACTCCATCTTGCTCATCTCCTCCCCACTTGTAGCCACTTCCCAGTCTTCAGCCTCAATTGAATTATAACCGACTGCCTGCATGCATAGCTCACAAGGAGTTATATATACAGTGATGACCAAAAAAGAAAGGTCACCATATTGGTCATTAGATAAGACAGGGAACAATAAAGCCACCTGCAAAATCTTCACTTTCTTACGCAGATCATCAACCATTTTTTCTGTTGGCCTTGCTTGAAGCTCTTTCTTCATCACCTCAAGAGAAGCCTCCTATATTAAGAGAAGAATGACAAAAAACGAGTAAAATACAGAGCACAAATAATATAGTTCAACACAGTACATTGAAAATAATTATACACAGGTTCAGTTTTTAGCAGACACACATACAGCTGTTTATACTATGAGAAAATTATTTTTGATAGACAGAACAAATGCAACTAAATCGGGGTATCATCAACAAAAACTCACAAAGGAAGAGCGCTATCATGCACTTTCATATCTCAAGCATGGGAAAAGAAATATTCCCATCATCCTAGAAGCAAAAGTTCATGAAGATCCTCCATGCCAAAACCAAAATATGAATTCAGATATTTGTGAATGGGACAGTTAAAAATTTAAAATATAGTTCCATAATTTCACGAAAAATGCATCTGTTATGAATTTGGCCAATGAAAACCCAAAATATGTGGATCAAAGTCTTTCGGTATTCACAATCACTTATAACATATTGCAATATCACATGAAGGAAGTACTTAAAAGATTTCTGCCTACAGAAACATCACCTTTTCATTGAGCATTGCATTAAGTTTCTTGACTTCATTCATGTGTTGTTCTCTTTCATTTGATAAGGTTGTCTCAATATTGTGTAGCTCCATGTTCAATTCAGAGATTAGCTTCTCTTTGGCATTTAAAAAATTCTCAAGCACACTATTTGAGTCTAAAGTATCACTGCAAAATAAAAACCAACAGTAATATGAAGAATACGGTCCAATTTAAAAGAAAGATAAGACACAGGTGAAAAATGGAAGGATTTGAGCGCGAGTGTGCACATACTGATAAAAAGGTAGATAGAAAATGAAAACAAGTCAAGTAGCTCTGCACCACTGAATAACTTTCAGCGTGATGAGTTCATCACAAAAGATATGGCACGGTTTCTCTTGGAGACTATACTTATCGATTGCTTAGCTGACACTACTTTATTCAAGGAAAGATTAAGAAGTTGGGGGATCAAAATAATCACTGCTGGTGTGTTTCTTAGAGCATATGGAGACTTGTAAATTGAATAATAATCTCCTCAAGTAACATGCATCTTTACTCAGACATTTTGGAACAAGCAGTTGCAACTTCACTTGGTTCCAAATAAACAGGAAAATTATGGCACAAATTCAACTGATTTGCTCGATGAAAAAGAAAATATTTCAGCCATCAAATCTATAACAAATTGAACGGGGATGCTTTTAACTATCATGTTTGGAAGAAAAAAGACCAAAGGATCTTTGAAAGAAATGCAGAAAATAAATGTTATTCAAAATTATTTCAAATAAAAAAAAGATGCTAGAAGTGGCTATTACCATATTATGGTTATCATAAAAAATTGTTTTAACTCCCCAAAAAAATATTTTTTAGGTAGAATTTGGAAGTTAAAACATAGATCTTATTCATTTTAGAAAGGGAAATATGTGTAAATGAGGACCAGCATACCTTTTCTTAGTTTCAGTGTCTTCATTTGCTGTTTGTAACTGACATCGGAGAGCCCCCTGCATAGACACATAAGGATCACTAGAACAAACAGTGAATCTGGCTTAATATGAAAAGACATCAGCATACAGCAGCTTGAAACAAGATTCATTCCACTAAATATTTACAGAAGCTTAGTTATCGTAAGAGCTAATCATGGACTAAAAACTATATCCCCATATCATCAAGACCCAAGAAACACCTACAAAAATACATAATTTAATTAAGCAGTGGAACAAACACTGTTCAATTTACAGCCATTGATAACAACCTTTCTGGATAATACAATCCTATAATCCTATTCTTTATGCCTACAGATGGGAAGAGAACAATGTCATGGGACCAAAACAGTATGGATAAAGGGGTGGGTCATCAAAAGAAATTAAGCATATGCCTAATTGTTGGAAAGCCGCCTTAATTGCGGTCCGCCCATAACCGCCTTAATTGCGGCAACTTTGGGCTGCCTTCATTGCAGCCTCCAACACCTTCATTGTGCTGGGTGTGAGGGGGTGTATTTAGTCCCACATGGCCTAGAGATATGGCTTAAGTAGTGCTTATAAGGCTTAGGCAGTCCTCACCTTACAAGCCGGTTTTATGGGGTTGAGTTAGGCCCAAGCCCAACTTCTATGATGATATCAGAGCTATCATAGATCCGTTGTTGGGCCGCCCGCATTGTCCACGCTCCAGGTGCATAGCCCTGGGCGTGAGGGGGTGTGTTGGAAAGCCGCCTTAATTGCAGTCCGCCCCTAGCCACCTTAACTGCGGCAACTTTGAACTACCTTCATTGCAGCCTCTAGCACCTTCATTGTGCTGGGTGTGAGGGGGTGTGTTTAGTCCCACATCGCTTAGAGATATGGCTTAAGTAGTGCTTATAAGTAGAGGGGAAACATATTTAGAAACTTTAAACAACAACAACCAAGCCTTATCCCTACAATTTGGGTCGCTACATGGATCAATTGATCGCTGACAATGCAAATGAAATTACAGAAGGAATATTTAAGGGGGATTAGTTTAGACACCATCTACCTAGCCACCAATACTTTGTTGCTTCTAGCAAAAAAATTCTTTCAAAAAGTGTATGTAGAGCGAGGTTTTACTCAATAGTTTCTCCTAAAGTTGTTTTTAGGTCTTTTCTACCCTTTTTTATCATGCTTTCTTCCATTTGATCCACTTTTCTTACTAGAAACTCCACCGGTCTCCTCCTCAAATGACCAAACCACCTTAGTTAAGTTTCTGTCATCTTCTCCTGAATCTCCTCAGCAGGTAGTACTCCAAATTCATCTCCAATACATTTGTTTTTTATCTTATCTTTTCTTGTATGTCCAATCATCCAATCCCATACCCCTACAGTTAAATGGAGCTAAAAACAGCAGACTACATATTTTCGTAAATTCTGAAACAAGTACAGAGAAAACAGCAAAACCTGAAGAATTTGAAAATAAAGCACCTGATACACGATTACAAAATCACATTTCAAAATCAAATAATAAATCACACCTTTTCTCTTTCCAAACTATGAAGCATTGTTTGTGCTCGTTCAACTTCATCCATCAGAAGACTGACCTCTGATTGCTTAGCTGCCCTCTCTTCATCTGAAATTTTCAAGAAAACAAGATCATTTTCAATATTGGAAAATATCAGGTAAGTCATGATTTCCATATGCAGAAAGAAAGGCATAGTGCCAAGATCATATTACAGAAATGTAACAACTGATGTTACAGATTCAAGAAGTGTATGAGCAAAATTGAAATGAAAACTATATAATTACCAGATTGGGCACGGAGTTCAAACAACTGGTTTTGCGCAAGTTCATGTAATTTCTGCATATTGGAAACACTTTCTTTGGCATGTCGCAACTGGTCTTGCAATGCTTGTTCCCTGCATACAATAAAGATTTGGTCATAAGTCTAGGTAAGCAATGACAAGATAGAGAAGGATGGTTCCTATAGAATAGCAGTAGTCAGTCAAAGTACAGAGCAAGAGGGACAAACTGATAGGAACCCAAGTATTTGATTGAAGAAAAAGTGGGAGTAATTCCCAATTCTAAAACAGTTTTACAAACATAGGCTCTCCCTCACTCAGAGCAAACAGAAAGCTAATGGAAATACTCAAAAACAGATGACACGGGTCATTCAAGAGACCTGTAACCTCCAATTCAATCTCACAATTAATCCTTGCTTGCCCTCTCCCTCTCTATGCCTTCCCTTCTTATACTCCTTGCCCTTGTCAGATTATGTTTCTTTCACCCCCACCAATGCTAAACCCATGCTTCTCATACCATTCTTTCTATAGCCACCTTGGCAATAGTAGGAGTGCTAACACAAACAAGTTTATACCCAAACACAGTGGTCTTATGTACTAAACCGAATAAACAAACAATCTGCAATAGCAGACTAGAAGATACCTTTCTTTCAAAACTTCCAGCGTTTTCTGGTTCTCTTCTGCCAGACTGCGTTGCTTAATCTCCACAATTTCTTTCACTTTCTCTTCCATCTGACTCACATAACTTCAAACATCAAATTGAAACCCATGAAATAAAGGTAGGTTTAATTTGCAATTGATTCTAAAGATGTAAGGAATCTAGAGAATTCTAGTCACATTGCAAATGCATCATAAGATTACAAAATATCAATACAATGATTGAAAGAAACTTGTTATTACTTTAACAACATAATAGTAGAGATTTGAAATTCAGTTAAACTGAGAAATTAATTTAATCATGATGGGAAATGTAGATGGTAAAAGCCTTTCTGCCAAAATTTATTGGTCGACAGTTGGGGGCAGCCATAACAATTCACAAAATTCTTTAGCACAAATGGAAAAATTCTGCAGTTGTTGCGTGTATATGCAAAATCAAATACATAAAACAAGCAAGCAACATTGGCATGTGATTTAAAATTCAAAAATTAGCAACTGATGAGAAAATATTTACTGAAACTAGAGTGCAATATCAGCACCCTGGTAAGTCCTACTCTTTCCCCCTTTTTAAGTGCAAGATGGTATGCACTGTTATCAATGGCAGTTGGTGGATGGCGGCTCATGGTAGTAAGCAGAAAATACGCCATGGAATTATGGTGGACAGTGTTGCAGTGGATGCACAGCGGCCATGTTAAAAAATTATAAAATATACTACAATATCTACATTGTATAAATAATAAAAATCTAACAACATATTACAAGAATAAGAAACATATCTAGCATATCAAACATACTAAAAGTATCACAAATCAAGTAAAGCAGGCATAAAAAAATTAAAATCTGGGCAGAATAACATTTTACAGAGACTGGACATACTGGTGGTTGGGTTAATGTGTGGGTTGCGTTACAAATTATTTTGACAAAAACAGAGACATGGACGAAAGACGTAAAAACACAGTTATGGCTCTATTATGGTGAAATAAAAACAGAGCGTGTTGGTTTGGTTATGGTGGAACAAAAACCGAGGAGCATGTGCATTACCACCAAGGTTTTGTAAATGGGTGGGTGGATGGGTTTATGGTCATGGTTTGTAGAGAGGAAAAAGAGGTGATAACTCAATTATTTGTATCTTTAATTAACCCATGCTTAGTCTTTAGACTTCATTTTTGCTTAATTGTCTGATCTTAGGCTAGTTTTGCATAATTGGTCTTAAGTTAGGCTTAATATAAATTCAAAGCATAAATGGCAGTTTAACACTGCTTCTATATTTTGCCCATATCTTGAGTTGCAGACATCTAAACAATGTGAAATTTACCTTTCAGGAAAGAGGAAAGAAATCTCTACAACTTTCATGAAGACCTCGAGGGCAAATGAAGTCATTTTGAAGGTCAAAAATCCATCAGACGCAAGCTGCTCGGACCAGAAGAGTCTTAAAGCGAGAATTTAGCCCAGATTAGTCATTCTGAGTTCAAATCAACCAATTGAGCAATCAGTCTGAAGCAAAAGGGCAGACGAGTCATTTTAGAATAGGAGCATTTTCAGATTTTTGTTTTTATGGGTAGTTATAAAAAGCAGAAGGCAGAAGACGAATTCATTCAGTTATTCTGTCATTCATTCTTGGAGACCCTTTTTCTCTTTTCACCTTCCTTCCCTTTTAGTTTTTCTTTAAATTCCGTTTTTTGCTCTAACTTCCCATGGATAGTTAGGAACCTTAAATCAATCTTAGGGATTGACATTCTCTGTATTTACTTTTGAGATCTTGCTTTAAATTATTTGAGTTGATAATCAATTAAGTTTCTTTTTACCCCTCTCTAGCTTTGATCCGGGTAGCTGATTCTAGTTAATTTGGACAATTAACTCATAATTTGTGATCTGTTTTAATTGCTAATATAAATGAGATGTGAATGTGTGAGACACTTGTTCAAACATGTTCTTCACAAGGATTAAAGGATCAAACATGCCTTCTTGTTTGACTTGGTTTAATTCTAGGTTTTA
Source organism: Ammopiptanthus mongolicus (assembly GCA_039655645.1). Taxonomy (NCBI): domain Eukaryota; kingdom Viridiplantae; phylum Streptophyta; class Magnoliopsida; order Fabales; family Fabaceae; genus Ammopiptanthus; species Ammopiptanthus mongolicus. The sequence continues at coordinate 86,429,549 of CM077349.1, read as the reverse complement.
AGATTAAACTCGATTTAGAGGAACACTTGATTCTTCTGGTCTTTGTTTAATCAACTTCCAAGGCTTACTCGGTAGAGGATTTCGAATTTTTTCAAGGCGTCTTGGTTGAATTCGTGCCAAGCACTTGACTGATAATTTGCTTGAACAGATCTTTAGTAATCAATGATGGATTAAATCGGAGAATTGTTTATTTCCTAAGATTGGTTGCTTTCATCAGTTGAATTTCCCTTACTTTTTTGCAATCGTTAGTTACATTACAATTCTGCAAATACCCCCACACCTAACTGATTGAATACACTGGAACTCCTTGTGAGGCGATTTGGGTTGGTACCTTACAGTGCAAATTTAACTATTCTTGGATCTGGTTAGGAGCAGTGTTGGATCAGACGTCTGGAGAGATCATCAGACGACTGATAGATCAAACGATAGGAGAGACCTGATCAAACGACTCGAGAAACAGATCAGACCACTAACTTACTAAATGACTAACCTAACATCAGACGACGAACATTATACGATTAACCTCAGAAAACAAGAATAGGTGCTTAATTCGGTAATTTAATTTTGAGAGTCTCGACAGCTCCATCAGTAGGTCCGGGTTGCAAATAAACAAAAAAGAAAAGAAAAAACGTAGGGACAAATGGCCCTCACTAAAAGAAAGGATGCCAAAGAAAGAGCCGCTCACTGTAGACAAAGAGGGACAACAGAGATGGAAATAAAGAACAAGTGTGTTGGACACTCAAAAGGAGGGTTTTCTAACGCAGTTGCCGAAAACTCTGTTTTACCCTCTAAAAGGTTCACCCATAAACTAGATATGAGGGTGGATGAGAGATTTCTCACCTTCAAACTGCCATTTCACTCATAGTGCTGCCATACTGCCACAGCGCCATTGGTACAGCGGCCACCATGGCACCACCATTGCAAACACACCATACCATGACAGTCTTATGGCAGTTTTCAGAAATTCTGCCATGCCATGGTCACCATTTAATAGCACTGTTGGTATGTAATTTCAAAAATAGATATAAGAGTAGTTATAGTAAATAGTGTTAAACAAAGCACACATGTAAAATTGTAAAGCAACCTTTAATCTTACTTGTAATTGCGCCTAAATTTTAATCATTCTTTTAAAGTGTTATAAAGTTAAATTGGATGGGAAACAATGGTAAAGGATACTAGGAATGAAAACAGATCATCATAGGATACTCCTGACAATACACCTATGCATACAAAACCAAAAATGGGAAGCAACATGTAAAGGCACCAACAGAAATTTTCCTCCTGAAATGAAAGACTATGACATTATGTAATCATATACACAGTATGACAATATCATAAGCATTAATAACCTGTTGCTCTAATTGACGATTTCTCTCTTCAAGTCTTCGTATTGTAGCCTGCTGATTCTTCAAGTGAGTTGCCTCTGTCCTGAATTCCTCAAGCTCAACTTTCATTTTACGGTTCTCAGATTCTAGCTCAAATAACTTGAGATCTTGCTCCTATACAAAGAAAATATATCAGAACATGAACAAGCACATGCATATATGTGCATAGCTTCCCATACACACACAAATAGATGTGTGTGTGTGTGTGCCAATGCACGCAAGTTTCATACATACAACTTAGCAAGCAGGAAACATAGAAACTCTTGAAAGCATGATGATTAACAAAGTAATGATGGATGCCTAAATTGATGTCTATAATGTATAATCATACATACTAAGATGCAGCAGGACTGCCAATCTCTCAGCAATTCAAGATATGGAAACACCCTTAAAACAATTGTGGGCAGAGAACCACAGAGACACTAGAAATACAATCCTGTCACAAAGTAGATTTGACGGAAACGAACACCCTTAAAGATGCATGTGGTTTGATCCAAATAAGGGTACTGATGAATAGCATAAAGTGAATACTGTCAATGAAATTTGGCCTGCTTCTTTTCACCAAAACCTTTGTAATGAACAAACAGAAACTATTCTGAGGTAGCAGGACACACCTAGTGCTCATTGGAAGAAAGAAGGATCATTACGTCCATAGATTTAGATCCGAGAATTATGCATTCATAACCATTTCATGCATATGTATATGTAATACATCCAATAGTATCACAAAACCTCTATCACGTACATACCAAAAATTGAAATAAAAAAGCATGAGGCACCTAAGTGAAACGCTGGAACTCACAGCAATCGATGCAAGAGCTGGATAAGGATCTGGAGCTTCATATAGCTTTTGATAGATATTGAGAAAAGCATTTTCTCCAAATTTCGCTCTCTTAGTAAGATTATCAACCTCTTCCTGGTAGCCCTTAAGCAAGGAGTTAAACAAACTTAACTTATCCTCAGGTGAAGCTTTCTTGAAGTCTGAAAGCAGCATAATTTGTGATTCCTCAGACACATTCACTCAACACCCCAAACAATAAATAGAATGGAAGGGGGACTAAATATTAAATAGGGTCCTACCAAGGTTCCAATTTCTACAGTTACATGATTGTAAGTAACCTTATGTGTGTCTTCGTAGCATAATTTGGAAACAGTAGCGAATGCAAAAGCATACCTCTAGTGTTCTCTGCAAGCTTACGCCTATTTTTCTGACTGTTTTCTTGATTTTCTGCAATGCGAAGTCCCTGTTCATCCAATATGGATTTCTCCTTCTCCAATTCAAAATCTGAAAAGTAGAAAAAGCCAAGTTATGAAAAATCATTGCAACCAATAATTTTTTCCATTCTAATTTTGGCGCGCACACACACACAGTTTTGTCGAGCATCAGTAATTCAAACATTGTGGCAACAGATCATAGAAAGATCACCAAGTCAAGTTGAAAAAAAAAAAAACTAAAAATGAATGAAAGCAATGCAAAATTGATGAAACACTAATAATTAGTTAGCGATTGAGCAAAATTGATAGAAACGAAAAAAAACTAAGAATGAACGAAAGCAATGTAAAATTGATAGATACACTGATAATTGGTTAGCGATTGAGCAAAATTGATAGAAAGCGAAGATACAGCGCACTGCAACGCAATGCAATGGTAGCTGAAGAACGGGATCATCAGATAGATTACCTTTCCAGAAGCCGGTGACAACGGAGATCGGAGAAGACGATGAGGAAGTGTTGGATTTGTCCCTTTCGGATCCGGATCCGGATCCACCTTGCGTACCCTCCATTTCTGCACTTTTGAATTGTGAGAATGTGAATTTTTGTTCAAGAAATTGAAATTCTCTACTCTTCTCTATATATCTGTCTCTCAGTCTCAGCTTTAATCTATTCACCAAACCGAAAACACTTTGGTCGGTAATGCGGGATCAGGAAAACGGATCTGAATGGCTTAAGAAGAAATAGCTTTACTGGTTTCATATCATAATAATCATAGTCGTAATCATGATCATAATCGTAAACAGAACCAATTCATGTCCATTGTTAATTCATGATCCATGAGCATTTTCCAGGTGCGGGTTAATGAAGGGGACAGGTTCGACTTCGTAATCGTTGGGGCCTTTGGCCCACTTTTCTTTTAAGGACTTTGGTGGTGGCACCCCAAATTAGTAGGACATCACATGAAGAAAAATTTTGCACACTCGCATATATCTTATTTGCGAATTAAGAAATTTTTTTCACACTCGCATATACCTTATTTGCGAACTCATCCAGTGCTCGCAAAGAAGGTATTTGCGAGTGAAGGAAATTTTTCTTCACTCGCAAATATGATATTTGCAAGTTATTTGCGAGTGAGCAATTCTCAAAAAATAACTCACTTGCAAATATCATATTTGCGAGAGTGCAAACATTTTTCCCACTACCAAATGACAAAAAAAAAATTAAAATTTAAGGGGATATTTTGGTAAATGCACTGTTCACGGGGGTGTCCTCAGAAATTTTAGGGGTGCCCTTAGCAAAGCTCTTCTTTTAATGACTGTGTAATAGTTGGGCCCATGGTGCATTGTACTCCAACCCAGTAGCATGCTCTAATAGAAAATTAGAAATAAGTATAAGTATTTTCAGTAAATTTTAGAGTTTTCACTTTACATAAGCAAATAATAATAATGATAATAACAATAATGTAGGATCAAACACTTACCACTAGGTACCAACAATACCATATATAGTTGGGTTTCCTAAGCATATTGTTATGGGTTCGATTCATATTGTGTGTATGGAATAGGTTTTGTTGGAAGAGGCAAAACTCATTTCAGTGATCTTTATGTCTCAAAAGGAATCAGTCTTTGACGATCATTGGGGAAACCTTTCTGCACACCAAAAAACGCTTACCACTAGGTTAAAAGATATAACTATTAGTCAAGGCGCAACTTTATTTCCTTAAGCCTAGCAGTAACCAATGTCATGTTTCAATCTAACTACGGCCCAACCTAGCCTCGCAACACCTGAATGCGGCCCACTGGGCCGCGCCAAGGCGGTATGCTAGCCCACCACCAACAATCCCCCATCACCTGTCGCGCCTTACCAGGAATCGACCTCGATATGACTTCAACCACACTTGGGCCTTGCCAAGGCAGAATATTGACCCACTACCAATAATCCCCCAAGCCCGAGCACTCCATTACATGGGAATCGAACCCACGACCAACTCTGATACCACGTGCAGGATCAAGCGCTTACCACAAAACTAAAAGTTATATCTGTTACTTAGAGCGCAACTTTATTTCCTTAAACCTAACAGTAATCAACACCATGTTTTGATCTGACTACGACCCCACCTGGACTTCGTCAAGGCAAGATGTTGGCCAACCGCCAACAAATAATAATTAGTATTTGAATTAATTTTGAAAAAATAACAATTAATTCAAATTTTTAAATAACAATTAATTAATTTAAAATACTTGTATCATTTTACACTCTTTTAAAGTTCACTTGTTGAAGGGAAAAGTTTGAGGACCATCGGAGTAACTGATATGTAAACTCTATCCAACATACTTGAGGTATTTTTTTAATTGATTTTTGCTAGGAATGTTGGTTGTCAGAATCTAATTTTCACAAATTAAGATAAATAAATTCTGTCGTGAAGGAAAAGGTAACCATTTGCTGTATGAGAGGCTTGGGATTGTTTTATTTAGACAAGGATCAGCTGGTTTGGGGATCTGATCCGATACGTTTTTGGTACTTATTTTGAAGGAAGGAAAGAATGGGTTTATAATTTTATTATAAAAAAGTCCATATATGATATAAAACTAGTACAATACACGCCCTACAACACTACATCTAGATAATAAAGTATGGTAAACTAACAAATTAAAGTTTTTTTTTAAAAAAAAAAAAAAAATACAGTAAGGGATAAGCGGAGTGGAACAAGTGCAACGCTACAAAGACAAAAAGCACTGGTGTCCTAATCCTGGCATGTGCATGCAAACATTCAAATCCAAATCAAGAATTCGAAAAAGCTTTGTTCAAAACTTAAAGCAATCTCAAATGTCAATGGGAGTTTCTTTATTTTCAAGATATCCAGTTTTAAGAGAATCCATTATCACAATTCTTAAAACAATCTCTCCTATCTCAACCTCCCTATTACTAACTTAAGGATATCTGAAACTGATATAACCTGTAAAAGGCCTACATCAACGAACTTTAGTCTTTTTCGTCTGCTCCTGAACCCGAATTGCTGCACAAATATTCCTCCAGCAGCGGATCATGATGAGCGAGGGTATCAAAATCCACCACCCATTTGTTCCAATATAGTATCCAAAGTAGTAAAATGTGCTTACACAAAAATTATCACCTTGCAAGATTGCTGTTAGAAAATATAGAATAGTCCCATATAGCTGGCCTAAAGAAATGGCAAACTGAAGTATATATCTGTATGACTTCCCAGTAGCTATTGCATATCTGTCATCCACAATACACAGTAAGGAGAAAAATAATGCAAAGTGAGGGAAGATAAAACATTTAATCCAGAGATAGTCTAGATAAACAAAAGATCACTAGATGCAGCATCCTAACATTAGTCATCTTGGTCATGTCATTTGTTCTTTATTTTCAACTTACACTGCTAGAAGACTAGCTGGACCCTCTAAAACTGATGTTATTCCTTCCACACCAACCACCCCTGCATCCCTTCCAGCATACCTTGAATCCCCTTTGCTATATTCCTTCCCTATTAATCGTTCAAAAAAAAAAAAAAAAACATCGTTCATCAGCTAAAACCAAATTCCCTAAAAGGTAATCCAAATTCTAATAATGTTCTATGTGTGAGCAATGTCAAAGAACAAGTAAATGACTCACAAACTTCAGCCAGGTAGAAGCCAGTCTTATCCTTGTAAAACTCTGGTGAGAAAACAAAATAACCCTCAAGAATTATGTGTGTGAGGCCTGTGAAGGCCCACCAGCACATTAGCAGTCTATCAACTTTTGTTTTCTTAGGCGGGCGTCCTGGGAAAATAAACGATCATGTAAAAATAAAAACCTAAAATCATTTCCACATATCAGATGATAGAAATTCGAATAGGAATGATAATGGAAAGCCATATTGACAGCTTAAACCTTGAAGTTGCAACAAATGATTTTCCGTGAATGGTTGGTGAAGAGCTTAAGTGAAAGAAAATATCAATATACCGCAAAGGACAAAGCAATTTTGTATTCAAATTTTCATATTTCTTCACTTATTCTCCGGTAGGATTAACAAGAAGTCCAAATTCTATAAAATAAGCATGAGCTGAGACAGTGTAAATCAACTGATATGTCACCAACTACAAATTTGGCTTCTAGAATTTAATCGGGAATTCTTGTTCGAAGCAAACATCTTCGTTTAAGATTTATCACATATTATCAAGAATAAATATGACAGTATGGTTATTAACCAGCACAATGTATAGGTTTAGAGAATATATATAATTATTCTACAAGGATTGTATATGATCAGGCCATAGTATTGAATACAAGGAGAAGAATAGTACAAAGGAAAAGCACGATGATTAAAATTAAAGAGATGAAAAAGCAAACAACAGGGAACAAAAGACATCAAATGAAACAAAGCTACCCAATTTGTTAATTACAGGACAAAGTAAGAAAGGAAGTTTAATCACAGAACAAGGTTAGTCATAGAGCCACTTATAAATTTTGCCTTGGATATTCTGAACCAGAAAATAAAAGTAAGGAAGAAGCACATTTCATATCTCAAATCCTACAGGACCTACACATGATATCTTAGTCATTCTCATCAACAAGATAAACAAATAAAAAAAAATTGAATCTTGTTTTGTTTCCGGTATCCACTCAATAGCTAAAAGACTAATCTTCTGGTATATAGTCCTAGAGACCCCAGCTAATGGTATGGTATTTTTTCCATTCACGTGAATCTCATAACCAATATCACGTGCTTGAGGTCGCAGGCGTTTGTTATTGGACATGTTTAAATATTCCTGGAAAAGTGAGTGGGAATTAGGGGTGGGAATAGGTTAGGCCGAGCTAGTCGTGACAAGCCTGAGCCTGACCTGTGTTCTAATCTCAAGACCTGAGTCTGACCTATTAACCTGATATAGGCCAAATTTTAAAGCCTGGTCTGGCCTACTTCAAAATCGGGCCTGATCTGGAAGCCTCTTTAAAAGCCTACTTTTCAACAAGATCTTTAAATATGCCTCCATGCCTCCACCTATAAATAGGTCATAGGCCTTCACTTGTGAATAGGCTTGTAAGCCTCTAATGATAAAGAGGTTAGTAGGCCTATTTTGATAAGTACGTCGTTAGGCCTTTACAAATAAATAAGCAAGTAGATCTCTACATTTAAATGGGTCAATAGGCCTTTACTTTCAAATGTTATAAATACTATAAATAATATATTATAGTATTATATATTAAATTATATATTATATATATTATACATGTGTGTGTTAAATAGGCCGGCCTGATAGGCTTAATAGGCTTTTTTTAAATCCTTAGCCTGACCTCTTTAGCTATATAGGCTTTTTAAAAAGCCTTGACCTGACCTTTTTGTTAAATAGGTTAGTCTTAAGTAGGCCTTAAAGAAGCTAGATCATAGGCCCCCGACGAGCGACCTGCTTATTCCCACCCCTAGTGAGAATAAAAGTTTGACACGTTCCATACAACAGATAGAAAATTAATCTTATACATAAAAGATAATGAGAATAAAATTGTGAATAAAACTTAAAAATTTCATTCTCCAGTATGAGGGTGGGAATACAATTTAATTGAAAATAAAACATTTAATGAACCAAATGTCCGACCAACACATCTTGGTAAAAAAAAAAAAAAAGTGGACCTAATGTTTGAGAAATGCAAATCAAAATTGGAAGACAAAATCCATCATGGTTATTTTTTTCATCTTGAGCTATTTTAATTTTAGTTTAACATTAACAGAGGGAAGGATTTGAAACTGCATAGAAGCTACTTAAAAAAAAAAGCGTCTTTTTCTCATAAATGAACTAATTACGCTGATGGGTCCATTGAACATAAACGCAATTCAAACGTTTTTATTGAAATCTCTGAAGCAGTGCAAGTAGTTTCAATTTAATAGCGTCAAAAAGTAGATGGAAATGTAATGTACCTGAGAATATCCAGATGAGAGAAAAGACGAGGAGAGAGAAGAAGGCATAGACAGATAGAATGTTAAGCTGAGAGAGGAAGCATGGAACATAACCGGGTAGATGCAAGTCCCATGGTACATAGGGGTGACTGTGTGAGACTTCAGATCCCTCCATCTGCGCTGTTCAATTCTATGATCTGAGAATGAATGTAGAATAGGATGGGGATAGTGTTGTGTTGAGTCTTCAGTCTTCGCTATTAAGACTTGTAAAAGCTATGTGTCCCACTCCCAAATATACCCCTCATACCTCTCATTTCACTTTTTTGGAATTCCGATTAACCAAGGCCCCTTTTCGTCAATAACTATAAAAATGCTGGTTTCCATTTTGTTTCCCATTTTTTTCAAGATTTATATAGAAAATGGCTAATTTTTTTCCCCCTCTTATTTTATATATTTTATTCAACTTGATCTCTTACTTATTAAAATCTTCAAGCTGGTTTTCTATTTTGTCAACCTTATACAACATTGATCATTTCTGTCTTTTTTCTCATATATGGCAAAAACTTTGGTGATTGTTGTGATTCTGTTAATTTAGTTAGTTAGTTTGTTATTAGTGATCAGAATTGTAACTAACTGGTGTGTTTGTCCATGTGGGACTAGTGTTATGTGTTGTATAAATAAATGATTGAATGATGAATAAAATGCAATGAGTATTATTCTGTGAATACCATCAGTTTATTACTGTGTGTGTTTAACAGAGAGTGTGAGAAAGTGATATTTGTTTCAACAAATTGGTATCATATAGCTAAGTCTTTCCTCGTGAACCTAGACGCGATTTTGTTTTGTGGTGTCAATGGCTTCTTCGTAGGGTCACTTTCCTGTTATTCTTCCCATTCTTGATGGCAAGAATTATGATAAGTGGTGTACTCAGATGAAGGTCATTCTTGGCTTTCAAGATGTGTGGGAAATTGTTTGCAATGGATAACGGAGCTGGAGAAGGATGCATCCGAGGAACAAAAGGCTGAGTTCAAATAACTGGAAAAGAAAGATTGCAAGGCACAATTCATTCTCCATCAGTGTGTGGATGTAGCCAACTTTGAGAAGATTGCCTTTGTCTCTAATGCAAAAAAGGCCTGGGACATTCTTGCAAAAGCGTACTCCGGGGCAGAAAAACTGAAGAAAGTGAGACTTCAGACTCTGAGGTGACAATATGAATTGCTGCAAATGGAGAATAATGAGGGCGTGGCCAGTTACTTTATGAGGATGCAGTCTCTCACAAATCAGATGAAGGGGTGTGGAGATCAGATTACTGATCAGATGGTTGTTGAGAAAATCTTGAGAACTTTAAGCTCAAGGTTTGATCATATTGTTGTAGCCATAGAGGAGTCCATGGATCTTGCAACTCTGAAAGTTAAAGAATTGCAAGGATCATTTGAGGTTCACAAACAGAGGTTGACTGAAAGAGGTCTGGAGAAGGCATCTGATCAGGAACTGCAAGCTCATTCCAGCACCAAGAATGAAGAAGATTCCTTCAAGAAAAAAAGAGGGAGGGGTAAATGGAAGTCCAGCAGAGGAAAGAACCATAAAGACTTCAATTCCAGTACGGGCTAATCTGATTCTAAGAATGGTGACAATCCAAAAAGGGGTGGCAGTAACAAGTCTCGAGGTAGAGGAGGCAGGAGAAAATTTGACAAAAGTAACATTCAATGTTACAATTGCCAAAAGTGGGGACACTTTGCTGATGAGTGTTACAGCAATAAGAGAGAGCCTTGTGATGATGATGCAAACCTAGCACAGGAGGAAGAAGACTCAGATCAAGTTCTTCTCATGGCTACCAACAAAGATGATGAGTGTAGTGTCAATTGTTGGTACTTGGATACAGGCTGCTCCACCCACGTGACAGGCCGAAGAGTCTAGTTTGTAAGCTTTGATGATTCAGTCAAAAGCAAAGTTAAATTTGCTAATGACAGTACATTAGATGCAGAAGGTGTTGGAAGGGTGATGGCAAGCCCTCATTCATATCAAATGTGCTTTATGAGCCTGGGATGACAAGCAATCTACTCAGCCTTGGACAGTTACTTGAAAAGAAATATGTGATGATCTTGGAGGACAACGTGTTGAAGGTGTTTGATGAAAAGAAAAGGTTGATATTAAGGGCCCCTTTATCCAAAAACAGAACATTCAAGGTGGGAATCCATGTGATGGAACATAAATGCTTGGCAACATCCACAAGCAGAGAAGAGTGGCTTTGGCACTACATGTCTTGACACCTAAATTTTAGGGATCTAAACCTGATGAGCAAAATAAAGATGGTGCATGGTCTTCCTCATATATGTATGCCTAATGAAATGTGTGAAGCGTGTTTGGAGTCAAAACAGCCAAGGAACACTTTCAAGCAACAAGTTCCAACCAAGTCAAAGGGAAAACTCGAGATCATCTATTCAGATGTGTATGGGCCCATTCAAACTGAGACAATTGGAGGTAATAGACATTTTGTATTCTTTATTGATGATTTCACTAGAAGGGTATGGATTTATCTGATCAAGTTGAAGGGTTAAGTGTTTAAAAAATTTAAGAAATTTAAATGCTTAGTTGAAAAACAAAGTGGCCAGCATGTTAAAATTTTAAGAACTAGTGGGGGTGAGTATATGTTCGCAAAATCTGTAAATTTGTGTAACATAGAAGGTATTGTGCATGAAGTTACACCTCCCTATACCCCCAACATAATGGTACTGCAGAAAGGATAAACAGGACTATTATGAACATGGTGAGAAGCATGTTGAAATCCAAAAGATTGCCAAAGTATTTGTGAGGAGAAGTAGTGTCCACTGCTGTCTACATCTTAAATAGAAGCCCTACAAAGAGGTTGCATGGTGTGACTCCAGAAGAAGCTTGGACAGATTGCAAACCAGATGTCTCTCATCCGAGGGTTTTTAGTTCAATCTGTTTTACACATATACCAGATCAACTAAGAAGAAAATTGGATGATAAAGGAGAGCGGTTTATACTCTTAGGATATCATTCTATTGGTGGATACAGACTGTTCAATCCTACTGATAGATGAGTCCAAGTGCTGGAACTGGGAAATTGATGTTCAGAAATCAACTCGAATGCTAGACTAGGCCAATTCTGAAACAGAGGAGGTTCTTGCAGAAAAAGAAAGTGCTGAGATTAACAAGCCACAGAGAACTAGAAAAGTTCCACAGAGGTTACAAGACTATGAAATGTTGCCAGATAGTGCTGTCAACACTGAAGGTGATCTAGTGCATTTTGCCTTGTTCTCTGAGGCAGAACCTGTCAGTTTTAAAGATGTCATTCAAGATGGATTGGTGCCATGAAGGATGAATTGAAGGCAATTGAGAAGAATCAAACGTAGGAACTCACTTTCTTACCACCTCAGAAGAAATCCATAGCAGTCAAATGGGTCTACAAAGTAAAAGTAGATCCAAAAGGTGAAGTTGTGAAATACAAGGCTAGGCTTATAGCTAAAGGATTTCTACAAAAATATGGTGTTGATTATGGAGATGTCTTTGCACCTGTGGCAAGGATAGAAACAGTGAGATTGGTGGTTGCTCTTGCAAGTTCAAAGGGTTGGTCTTTGTACCAAATGGGTGTTAAGTCAGCCTTCTTGAATGGTCCTCTAGAAGAGGAGGTTTTTGTGGCACAATCCCCTGGCTTTGAAGTTTCTGGACAGGAGAAAAAGGTGTACAGACTAAGAAAAGCTTTGTATATTTTAAAACAAGCTCCACGGGCTTAGAATAAAAGAATTGATGGTTTTCTAAGTGACATATGACTAGAGAAATGCACAACTGAATATGGAATGTATGTGAAGGTGTAACATCCCAGTTTTCGGAAACCTTAATTGAGATAGATGGCCTAGATATGTTTGTTGATAATTATCGTTATGGCTTAAAAGTGTGTTTAGAGAATACATTAAGAGTAGGGATGAATTAGATGAGAGAAGGATAAAGGACATAGGATCGGGAGCAGAACGCTCAAGCGTGGACTAGTGTAACGCTCAAGCGTGAAAACGCTCTAGCGTGGAGAGTTTTGGACGCTCAAGCTTGGACCCTCTGACCAGTGACTGGCAGTGATGGGATGTAAAGTGACACATGTCTGTTACGCATCGCGGCTGGCACGTGATGGGCGGTGCATTGGCAGTGAGGAAACGTCAATGCTCAAGAGTTGAGGAAACCAACGCTCAAGCGTTAAACCGCTAAAGCATGGAGATCCAAAATGCTAAAGCGTGGTCAGCAAAGTTTTACCTCTATAAATACTTGCTCATTTTCACCATGGACGAACTTTGGTAAACTCTAGACATTCCAGAGAGCTTGAGAAAGACAGAGGCAAGTTCTTGAAGGTTTGATTCCAAGTTATGATCCGTTCGTTCATTCAATTCCAGTTCCGATCGTGTTTCGTGATCAGCGCGACTCCTACTCCAATTCTATCTGTTTGCTTTTGAGATTCGGCGAGGGTAAGTCGAGGTTTTGTATCTACCTACATTGTACCCATACAATGTTCTCTTTTGGTTTAAGCTTCTTTTCACGGTTTTAACTTCGTATTAGGGTTAACGCTATAGTCTACGTGTTATTTCCGTGATTAGGTCAAGTTTGGAAGTTGCATGCAGAACCCTTTTTGGAGTAAGTGACCACGACTATGGAGGCTTGAGAGGAGCAAGAAGTGGTCGTTGTGTTCGTGATTATCACCACTTTCGCTATCAGGTGGGGAGAAAGAGTTACGCACGTCGGGGAGGCAAGAGTAGGCCATATAGCTTGTTTGTATGTTTTATGTGTGTAGGAAAATCCTAAACCCTACGTGAGCTTGAGCCCTGACAAAGTACCTAAACCTTCGGTTTAGCCTACTTTGGGCTATCACCATTATATTTGATACCCTAAGTTAGCATATTTGTGATGCATGATAATATGTGCTATGTGTTGATATATGCGTACCTGTTATTTATGATATTTGATATTTGCAAGAGATGCATGATGTATTGGTAATAATGGTATGTTGGCATGTTATGTTGTTTATTGCTTTATGGAGCATGTTGATAATTGTTGAACGATTGCATTATATTTGGATATGCATGTATGTATGAGATTCAGAGGTTTAACATGATTAGGGCTTTGCCCTGTGGTGGATGTTTGAGCTGATAATTGAGATTTGAGATATAATGGAGCTTGGAGCTCAGAAGGTCATGTTGAGTCTCCAAATGTCTGATGTGCATTTACCTTAGTTTTGATGAGATTAAAACAATTATTCAATGATTTAATTGAACCCGTCTGTGGTATTTAACTCGTCTACTTAGTGTGCAGATTAAAACATTAAGCGTCTATATGAACTGTTCACTAGTCTGAACTTAGATAAGTTCACCCGTCTGAACTAACTAAAGTTCACACGTCTGAACTAACTAAAGTTCACTCGTCCGAACTAGCTAAGGTTCACTCGTCTGAACTAAGAGAAGTTCACTCGTCTAATGAAGTCTTCAACCGTCTGATCAAAGGAAGACTCACCCGTCTAAAAGACTTTGCAACTGACATTATCTCTTTGTTAAAGAGACAACCCGTCTAATGAAGCTACTCATCCGTCTAGTGACTTACGTTAAAAAATACATTGGATGAAAGCTGTCTCGACTCTGATAAGGAACTTCAACAAAGCGCTTTGCCTGAACACAACTGCATCTTACACCAAAAGGGAAAGTCTTCCCTCTGCAAACAAAAAGCACGTATACAGACCTGCTGAGACCAAAGGTATATCAGAAGTCTGTATCACTCTGATGAGAGAGAACAAGCGAAGTTCCCTATGCTTTAATGGCTGATCAGAATGACTCTATTGCATTTATTGAAGATCTGCAAGAAGCCAAGCCTTCAGACTTTGTGTCTAACGGCTTTAAAATCTTGAAGCCTATTTAATGAAGAAGACTTCGAAGATTCAAGAAAAGAGTAGAAAATGATCAAAGCAATCAAGAGCAATTACTCTGTACATTTATATCTTCATTCTTTCATTATTTATTCTTCAATCATTTGAAGTTATTACGCAGTCTTTTAGAACTTCACATTTAATACACTCGTCTGAGTGCTTGTGAAAGACTTGCAAAGTGTAATCTTTTTACAACTTCTCTCAAACAAGCACGTCTGAGCCTGAAGAGGCTAAGTGTGCAAATAATACTTGTCAGGAGCCTGGAGAGGCTAGGTGTGAAAACAATACTCGTCTGGAGCCTGAAGAGGCTAGGTGTGAAAATAATACTTGTTTGTCTTGTAACCTAAATCAGTTATAGTGAGAAAACTTGGTGCTGCCAAGGACTGGACGTAGCCTCATTGTTAAGGGGTGAACCAGGATAAACTTGCTGAGTGATCTCTCTTTCCGTTAACTCTTTAGTTTGATTATTTGTCTTAACTATCATCTAACTAAAGGGGTTTATAATTGTGTTTATCAAAACTTTTCTTATCTTGCATGATTGTGTGTTTTCTGTGAAAACCTTCAGACGAGTTATCAGTCTGATTGACCTGTCTGTGTTTACTCGTCTATTATAATCCGTCTGTGCTTGCGAAAAAGTTTCTAAATTCCGCATAAATTTGTCAAACACCATTCAACCCCCTTCTAGTGTTTGCATCTGTCTATTTCAGGTCATGATGGGAGCTTAGAGCTCACACGGGTATAAATAGAGCTAGGAGCTCGTATGATTACAGTGGAGCTTGGAGCTCGTATATGTACCTATGGAGCTTGGAGCTGATGTTGCTGAGAACAAGTTTACATGTGTTGTGATATCAGCTCAAGAAAGATGGATGACATACATAGCATATGCATTTGATGCCAAGTGGCGAGCCATATGCTGTGAGGCATACGAGTTTAGTGCACCGAGTGTGAGTGCGAAAAATGGAAGGGAATGTCTGAGAGACCTTGGGGATATACTGGACGCAGGCGTACCTACATGAGACCGATATGGTAGCTCCTATCGTGTCGTGGCGGTCCTGGCTAAGTATGGTTATCCCGACTAGAGCCCTGAGTCTTTTCAGTTGCCGGTGGATCTTCCGAGGAGGCCCAATTAACCCTCTTTGTCTGGGACAGTTGAGCGATGATGCATTCTTATGGGTCGCGGTGAGTAGAACAGATTACCGGAACAAACCAACTTGTTGTCTGATGTGCGGACGTGATGTTGCCCTTAGTAGGGTGTTTAGTACCGGCCGTCATGCATAGAAAGAGTATGTGTACATCTAGCTAGGGAACGACCGTAGTGTCGTAACATTGAGAGATGGTTGTGATTGTTATATGTTCTGCATTGCATCATCCCTGTCATAGATGTGCTATATATCTTATCTCCTTATATTTCTTTGTATGTTATACTCTCAATCTGCGAGTAGACAACAAGTAGTTGGAGCTGACTATGGACCCGAGGATGCATCCCTTCCTCCAGACAGCACTGGGGATCCCGATGTTGGGCAAGCTTGAGATCGTCTACAACGACGAGCGGGGGTGGCAGGTGGACTTCTCTACGTTCTTGACCATCTACACCGGACTAGTGAGTTTGTTGTTCCGAGGCGGTATTCCACCACAAGTGGCATCATGGGACCGTACAAAGTGGTCCAGTTTGTTCCGTTTCCCCAGATGTGGCACCCACCCGGGCCGCAAGGGCAGGACTTTATGTGGGTTGCCCCTGCATAATCTCACACGACGAGTCACAGAGGCTTTGTGCTGAGAGGATAGCGTCGGAGGGAAGAGCGTTATCTTAGAGCCGCCAGGCGTAGGCGGTTGGTCTTGTCTAGTTCTTCCTCAGATTATGTGCCCCTGCGGGTTTATAGGCGCACATATGGGGAAGGGCACTTACACGTCATGGAAGGCGTGACGTCGCCAGTGCGTCAGTCATAGGATGTGAGGTGAGATCTTTTTGATGTATTTTGAGAGGGGAGGGGGAGAGCCTGTGAGCTTGAGTTGAGTCCCTTCTGATGTTATGTTGTATTTTCGTTTTCTCATGTACTTCTGTTTGTATTATTACTTAGTCCTACCGATGGGGCCACCATGTATATATATATATCTGTAATGTGTGTATGTGTTTTCGTTTATCCTATTGTTCTTACTCTGATGTTGTGTGCTTTTAAATTGATCATATGTTATCGTTGTTTTATTTAGTAAGCGCTAATCGCTAAGTTATAGCTAACCGTACAAGCGGGTTCTAAAATAATGGGATTTCCTCGAATGGGACTTGGGGACGTCACAGAAGGCAGCAGCTGATTCTGAGGTACTGCTAGTATGCCTTTATGTAGATGGTCTTCTTGTAACATGGAGCAGTGAAAGGGAGATTAACAACTTCAAGGAGTAGATGAAGAATGAATTTGAAATGACTGATTTGGGTGATCTATCCTACTTTCTTAGCATAGAGTTCAAATGGGCAGAGAATGGAATCCTAATGCACCAAAGAAAGTATGTAGCTGACTTGTTGAAGAGATTTCAAATGCTTGAATGCAATTCAGCTACCACACTAGCAGAGACAAGCTTGACACTTGACAGAGAAGGTAATGATAAACCTATTGATGTCACCTGTTTCAGGCACATAGTAGGATCTCTCGGATACTTGTGCAATACAAGGCCTGACCTAGCTTTTAATTTTTGGCTTGATCAGCAGATTTATGGAAGGGACAAGAGTCTCTCATCTACTAGCAACTAAAAGGGTGCTACGATATGTGAATGGGACAATGGATTATGGTATTCTATTTCCTAAGGGAAACAAAACAAAAGTGGAGTTATATGGCTACACTGACTCAGATTGGTATGAGGACAAAAATGATAGAAAGAGTACAGCCGGTTATGCATTCATGTATGGAAAGGCTCTAATTTCATGGGGTTCAAAGAAAGAATCAGCAGTGGCATTATCCTCATGTGAAGAAGAATTTATTGTTGCCTCTATGAGTGTCTGTCAGGCATTGTGGCTTGACATATTGCTGCAGGAACTGAAGGTGCGAGCTGCAGCGGGAGTTACATTACTGATAGATAACAAGTCAGCAATTAACTTGGCCAGGAACCCAATTGCACATGGAAGGAGCAAACACATTAAGACTAGATTTCACTTTCGTCGAGATCAAGTGAATAAAGGAAAGTTGAAACTTGAGCATTGCAAAGGCATTTAAGAGTGAAAGATTTAAAATGTTAAGAGATATGCTGGGAGTGTTGTCACTATCAGAATTTAGTTGAGTATGATATAATGCAAATGAAATGTGAGGTCTAAGGTGCTAACCTAATTGGGATATTAGACTTCATAGTGATGCTTCCTTGTATACCACACTATATCATAGTTGCTTAGTGACAAAGAAACTGAATTAAAGGGGGTGTTGTGATTCTATTAATTCAGTTAGTTAGTTTGTTGTTAGTGGTTAGAATTGTAACTAACTGGTGTGTTAGTCCATGTGGGACTAGTGTTATGTGTTGTATAAATAAATGATTGAATGATGAATAAAATGTAATGAGTATTATTCAGTGAATACAATTAGTGTTTCTAATATAGAAGTGTGAGTTTATTAATGTGTGTGTTTAACAAAGAGTGTGAGAAAGTGATATTTGTTTCAACAGTGATGTGGCCATTTCCATCCAGCCTTGCTGGATTTGACTATTAGAGAGTTATGGGTCTTCTTCCCCATTTTAAGAAATGTTAAGGTTTTATTTATACCCCCAAATCCGAATTTCATCCTGCACATTGGTGGAAGATGTCTCATTTTGAAGTTTCCGCGTGCACTTGTCGTCCGAATTCTTCCATATGTCACAATGCATTCACGGATTCATGTTGCTCTCATGGCGGTGGAACTCCATGATGGGCTCTTATATGTCAGTGTGGGGAGATGGCGGTTTTGCTTTCAAATTTGCAAATCTTAGGAGGAAATTCTGGGGATGTAGGAACTACAAGGTAATTTCTTGTTCAATTTTTGCTGTTTTAGTTTGTCATTTGTCTCTAAGTGATGCATGATGTTTGTATGTTGAAAGTAGAGTGGCAATAAGCAAGAGGCTGGCTACAATTTCTTTCAATGGTTTTCAGATGAAGTAGCTGATGACAGAGATGTAATCATAGTGAGACAAAGGAGAAAAATTATCAACTTTTTGAGTTCATCAAAGTCTGTCAAAAGATGGTTAAAGTTCTTGATCATTAGTGGCTCGGTTCTCTTTGTGATGAATGTCATATTAGGAGCCAAAGATGAAGGGATATATATTTAAAGTAGCCTTGTTTGTAACTTCATTTATACCTTTGTTTTTTAATGCAATAAATTTCAATTTATGACATTGAATGGCATTCCACTTTACCTTGTACCTTTATTTTCAATTTTTTTGGTATTTCCAGTTAAATGTAATCAATTATAAGCATTAATGGATAAATAACATAAATCACTAACAACAATCAATTACGGTTGGGAGAGAAACCAACTAAAAATAAACCAGTGGGAGAGAAACCAATAACAACAACTTCAATATAAACTAGGTTTAATAACTCCGTAGGTCCCTAAACTATTTGGAAATTTTTAAATAGATCCCTGAACTAACAAAATTTGTAATTGGGCCCTTGAACTTTGATATACTTTGTAATTGGGTCCCTGCACTTTAAACGTTTGTAATCAGGTCCCTAAACTTGTTAATAGTTTGAAATTAGGTCCCTGAGATATTAGGCATTTTTAAAACCTTTGTTATTGTGGTGATACAATGGTTCTATTAACCTTTAAGACCGACAAGAAACCTCGAAAGAAATTTATATGGTGCTCTAATTACAAGGTTCTTCTCCTACCCCAGGGACCTAATTACAAATTATTTACAAGTCAGGGACTTAATTACAAACGTTTAAAGTGTAGGGGCTCAATTACAAAAAAATTTAGTTTAGGGACCTATTTAAAATTCTCATATAGTTCGATGACCAACAGAGTAATTATTTTGTCTTCAAGTGCCATCAACCAATACAATGTCAATTACATCTCAAAATAAACCATGTCAAGGCCGACCTTAAAATAAACCATGTTAAGCTCAAAATATACTATACTTACATGTCAAGAAAACCATTACCATGTGAAATACGTTAAAAAAACCTTGTTCTTTCACTACTAAAATTAAATTAAGTTCATCTAAAAAAACCAAATGTCACCAACGCGGTGTTAGAAGAAGGTAACGTGACTCTCTCCCATGGAAAATGATGCAAGTTCAATTTCTGGAGTCGCCCAGTTGTGAGGCAGCCCAACCCCGTGTTTAAAAAATCGGGCATCCGTCGCTGTCTAACCAGGGATTAGTTTCATAGCCGGTCCAAAGGGTCGAAGCTGTGGGGACACCCCGGTGGACCCACTGGGGAGCTAAATGCCCTAATTACGGTGAGTTCCGAACAAAAAAAAATCAAATGTTAATGCTTCCACTATAGTGCCCTTCTTGTTAGCAACTTTTGTCTTATATATCTCCCAATAGCAGCAACCATAGGTGCAGTACGCCCATTTGTTCCAATTGCAGCAGGTACAGATGTAATGTTCTCATTTGTCCCACTTGTAGCAGGTGCAGTATGCCTAGATGAGAGAAGAGATAATAAATAGAAAATGGATAGAGTTTTAGGTTGTTTGGATTGAAAGGAGAAGAAAAAGAAAAAACTGATTTTTAGTGTAAAGACATATTTATCCAGAATGACACATTTTCCAAGTCCAAAACAAAAAGGTAGATATGTAATATCAATTTCCCCCTCTCTCTGTCTAAAATCTCGGATGACAAGGAGAAATGATTTTTTATGTGGGTCCCACCACGGTTATTCTCTCTTCTTTATTTTCTCTCCTTTACCAAACAAACAAACTTTCATTTTTCTCTCACACTTCTTTCTTCTTTACTTCTTTCTCCCCAAAAATCTATAAAGAAAAACACTATGTTAGTGTTGGGCCTTCCCCCGGTCTAAAGCATGTAATTGACCTATTGGACCTTAAATACTTGATTGTGACCTAGAAGAAGCAGGGATGTAACATTTGACAAAATCAAACCCAAGGGCAAACCTATCGGGGTTGCTATTTTCATACATGAATTGGATGTGTAAGTATTTGGAGACCCTAATATATGTGTGTGTCTATATATATAAGCGATGCACGGGGTATATTGTGTTATACGACGTGCAATATTTATTTTATACATGTAAAAGAAAAGTATTGAAAAATATATTGAAAGTTAACCTTTCGATAAATGAAAACAATATCTATTTTCAATAGTAAAAATTGTACATAAGATGTTTCTTAACAAAAGCAAAAAAAAAAAAAAAAAACTTCCGATTAGAAAATTAGTACATCCCAAAATATACAATACTTATGCAATTAATTATTCGAAAAACAAAAATATGATCTTTCAAAATTTACAAATTTAGCCAAAATACTTGAAAATATTGTTATTCTTATGTTATATTATAACAATTGCAAATGATCAATATTAATCAATGACTTCACAAACAAAATTCCTAGACAAATGTTTTCATAGAGATGAAAATCTTGTTATCTTGTTTGACATCTGGGTTTGTTGAGTGCTCTATACAACAGACCTTAATTCCATTTAAATACTACATAACTATATATAAATACAAAGATTGAAATTAGTTTTGCTGAAAGAATTATGTCCTAAATCGAAAAAAATTTGAAGACAAACATCATAAACAATCGACCAAATTACAATTACATTTGCTATTGTATCATGTGTTTAAACGAACCACAAAACAATAAATTGTTAATAACAAATGATCATTGAAACATGAAATTGCAATATTCTCCAATTGGCATCTTCAACTTAAAGAAAGTTATTTCAAATCGCCAATGAAATAAAATCCGTTTGAAAATACCTGAAAGCAAGCTTGAAACAATTTTTTTTTACTAATGTTATAAACAACAACAATCTGATTTCTAACACTACAAACCTATATCCATCTCTTATAAGCTTCTTCATAAACACTATTTGTAATAAGAAGAAAATAACAAATAATGAAAATCACATATTAAAATATCAAAATCAATGATGTAAAAATTAGATAACACTATTCTTGCATTAATATATGATCATGGAATCAAAATAAAAATAAAAGAAACTAATTTAAGAAACAATATTCTAGATGGTGTGTGTAATATACATTTTATTTTATACATTTGATATACGAAAATTAAAATAAAAATTAACTTAAAATACAAATTTAGCCCTCCTATAAAGTTATTCTCAGGTAACATTTCAACCTCCTGCAATAAAAAATTTAAAATACTACATAACTATATATAAAGACAGAAAATAGAAATTTAGTATTGCTGATAAAGAATTATTTGTCCTAAATTAAAAACCTTTAAAACATATATCATTAACAATACATAACATTTCAATTTCATTTAGGGTATGTTTGGATTGATGGAATGGGACGGAATCAAGTGGAATTGAATGGAATGGCACAATGTTCCATTATTTGAATTGCATAAAAAAGGATGGAAAGGGGTGAAACTCATTCCATCTTATTCGATCACTTACTCTCATTTTTGTTCCTTACCAATTTGGGAGGAATGGAATGAGCAGAAGATTTGAATTTTATAAAATTATAAAATTACTATTTTGGACTATCGAGTCATCATCTTTTTTCTCTCCTGACTGCATCTTCCTCAACTTGCATTATTCACGCTCTGCTCTGCTCTGCTCATCTTCCGGCTAAAAAGGGGATGAAGTATAAAATAAACAATGATCTTCAAAAACCAAAAAAATCTTATTCCTTAGAGAAGAATTTAATGCATGATAGAATAATTTGTATTCTTGCCAAAATCCGATTAATCGGAATCTGACCAGAACCGAGTAACACGAGTGCTTCCCAGTATGGATTCAAAGGATCCTTTTTTGATATAGCTTGACAGAATAAGTGTATCCTACTCCTACGTATCCTTTCTAGGAATCAAAGCTAACGTAGTTCTAAGTTAGTGAAATCATCATCCGGTCTCTCCAATGTACCCCTTTTACTTGTATTTATAGTGTAAGTGTGATAACTGATTAGGAAGTTATTGATCCCTTAGTGGGATAGTGGGTGGTTATTCCTTAGTGGGGGATAATGGATGGTTATCGTTTAGTGGGAGAGTGGATAGTTATCCTTGTTCATGGTAATGGATAAGTGTGTTGTTACACCTTGACCAAGTTAGCTTCTATCAAGTCATAATATGCCGAGATATGTATCTTCGGCTTAAGTATCCAAATTGGCCGAGTATATATTCTCGGCTCAAGAGATATTATTCTAAACATATAAACTGAGCTATAGCTCATCTTTCTCATTAAGCTCGGCTATGACCGATCTTATATTTCCGGATAGTACACAAGCCCCCCAAGCTCTGAGCTTGAGAGAAAGCGACAGAGCTTTATAAGTTTTTTCATATGGTCAAGCTTAACCATGTTTCGGCACCAAACTCTTTATAATAGAACTTGATTCTTATTAAAACCTTATCGATAATAGCAAAGACAATAAGATTTTTGTTCGGACTAGAACTTTGTATTTTAAACTTGCCATTGTTTAGACATGCTTGAATATTACTAGCTCAAATTTTAAGTTCAAACTTTCATGAACTTATAATGCTTATTTTGAGAGCTCGAACTCGGCCCACCTCTTTTCTCGAGCTTGGCTCGCTCTTAGGGCTTTTCATAATGAGAGCACTTATAGCTTTTTAGCTGAGCAATCATTTAATAATGTCAAAACTTTGAAAAAACAGAGACTTTTATTTATAGAATATTCAAGGTGTGCTTCATTAAAACCATCATGGCTAAAACCCATTTGGGATAAAACATAGGGTAAGGAAAAGGAATACATCACCCATTATTTTTATTTGACTAATTCATCAAATGAAATAAATTCCAGGTTCTCAGAATGAGCATTCCAGATAGCTCTTCCAACCTATATGAGAAAATAGTGGTCATGCAAGTCCTTTATAATGACGGCATGTCAATTCATAAAAAATAAGAGGCCAAGTAGCTATCTGAGTAGCTGGTGCAGGCAATAGGAAGTAACCGAACTTCAATGTGTAATTGTCGAGCTTCATGTAGGCTGAGGGAATATCCTTCTTCTATCACCATAAGCCCCCCAAGCTCTGAGCTATGAAAGAGCTTAAATGTGAGTGTGCATATCTTAACATTCACTTTTAGCTAAGGACGATAGCTAGGCTAAATTGCAAGACTTCAAACTTGCTAATACTCAAGCAATTTTGCCGAGGTTAAAAATGATTTAGGCACGTAGGTTCACACTTGACCATTAAAAACTTGAGGTCGTACTCGGCTCTTAGGTTCACACTTGACCAATAAATTATTAGCTCTACTCAGTCTTTATAAATTTGAGTTCGCTCTCAACTTTTAAAATTTAATCTCGGTTTCAGCTTTTAGGCTCAAAGTTGGCCTTTACAAACTTAAAACTCGGATTCGGATTGGCCTTAGGCTTGGTTGGCCTTGAGCTCGGTTTTGGCTCTTAACTCCAATATTTTAGCATTTGTTAAGTTAGGCTCGATGGCCTTAGGCTCGGTGGCCTTGAGCTCGGATTCGGCTCTTAACTTCAATATCTTAGCATTTGCTAAGTTATGCTCGGTGGCCTTGAGCTCGGATTCGACTCTCAACTTCAATATCTTAGCATTTTTTAAGTTAGGCTCAATGGCCTTAGGCTCGATGGCCTTAACTTCAATATCTTAGCATTTGCTAAGTTAGGCTCAATGACCTTAGGCTTGGTGGCCTTGAGCTCGGTTCTGGCTCTTAACTTCAATATCTTAGCACTTGCTAAGTCAGGCTCAATGACCTTAGGTTTGATGGCCTTGAGCTCAGTTCCGGTTCTTAACTTCAATATCTTAGCATTTGCTAAGTCAGGCCTTAGGCTCGGTGGCCTTGAGCTCGGTTCCGGCTCTTAACTTCAATATCTTAGGCTCGAGGGCCTTGAGCTCGGTTCCGGTTCTTAACTTCAATATCTTAGCATTTGCTAAGTCAGGCCTTAGGCTCGGTGGCCTTGAGCTCGGTTCCGGCTCTTAACTTCAATATCTTAGCATTTGCTAAGTCAGGTTCAATGGCCTTAGGCTCGGTGGCCTTGAGCTCGGTTCCGGCTCTTAACTTCAATATCTTAGCATTTGCTAAGTCAGGCTCAATGGCCTTAGGCTCGGTGGCCTTGAGCTCGTTTTGGCTCATATATATCATTTACCCTTTACCCGAGTTTAACTCATTTTTAGGGACTTCGTTTTCGTGATGATTTGTTGCTGTAACTCCAAACTTTTTTATGCTGGATAACACAAACACAATAGTCTTGTCATCATCATTTCCTAGCCAGAGAAGAACGTCAAATATATCTCCATTTGCTGCAGTATACAAGAAGTGTTTCCTCCATAATATAGACTAAAATCTTAATCAAACATATGGAAGATAACTCTAATTCGTTCCACTTAAACATCAAATTAATTTAAATATTTTGAGGTTAATTCATCCTCAAGTTATAGTCTGTTGACCAGCAAATAGCTCATAGTACAAATTGCATATTTAAATAACTAAGAAGGATCATGGATCATGTAAAATTATGTGAATTTGAGCATATAAGAACCATATCAGTCCACTGCTAGTCAACGTGGGAAAGCCCATGCTATACTTCCAAGTGCAACAGTTTACATATCATGTCCTAGAGACACTGAAATACTATTCAAGTTCACCATACCATAGCACATGTATATATCAGACTAGAAAGTGCAGCTTCAACATGTTCAATAAAGCATGTGATAGTGCATTTCTTTGAATCAAATTTATACTGTATTACTTACTGCTTAATAACTGAGCATGGAGACCTTTATTCTTGATTTAATAATCTAATTTTTCTCCCGAGACAAAGTTTATATTATTCAAAAGGTAACCCACAACACATAGTCAATAATTTATCATGATTCAATCAAAATGGTTAGATTGCTTATCTGATTTCCTTGTTTAGGAGGTGTAAGTGGTGTAACCATTCCTGTCACTCATGCAAACTCACAGAAGCAAATATACATGAGCATATATTGAGGTTCCTTTTTAATTCCCTCTTCTTGAGAATCATATACTTCAGAATGAAAATCTAATTCCTTTGAGGATGAGCTCTTGTTCTTCAATCCCACTTCCAACTGTTTCATGCTCAGCAGAGATTCTCTTTATGTACTTTATGGCTAATGCCAGCTTGATCTGTCACAATATAACATTGCAGGTATATTACATGAAAAGAGCTAACCAACATTTGAGAATTTGCCCCGTAATTCTTCACATTGTAGCAAGAAAATAAATAATTGCAATAAAATATTCTACTTTGTTTTATAGCAAGAAAATTAGTAGTTTGTGATTTTCCATGTTACAATGCTACATCTCATGCTGAATATAGATCGCACATGTGTGTGGTTTGTACATTCATATTCAAGGACATTAGCGCTTTTTATTTTTTGCTTAATCTGTCATATAATTATATAAAATATAGGTATGTATTTAGACGAAGTTGATGAATTTTTTTGTCATTTTGCTCTCAGGAACTTAAAACAAAAAATTTCAAGGGTAGTACATAACTACCCGAGAATATTGGTCAGGGGTTAAACAAAAAATGAATTGAATAGTAATAGCAAAAATAACAATATCAATTGTTGTTTGAGGCAAATCATCAATTTGCCGAGATATTGATTCAGAGGAGTCAATAACACATTTGAGAATATGATATTATGGCAGTTATGCTACAGACTCGCTTAGGAGGTGGGGAAAGGGCGAGACCGATGACCCTGACACCGTCATTTGCACGAACTTGGCAAATCGGTGAAGGAAAGTCATGATTATTCAGAGGTGTGAAGATATGGCAATACAACAATTAATCTATGAAAATTAGTGCATGTAGTGATGGAAGAAGATTTACTTCCCTGAAATGCCTTTTTCATGGAATCATGGTTTTTTACAGATGGTTTTGTCATTTCAGCGAGTTCTCTCAGTCCAACTCGGCAGCGTCCAAAGTCGATCCTGTTGCATTAAGATGAATTTTCGTTTCTCGATTTGGACTGAGTGGACCCCCCTTGTGGTCAGTATGTGAGACATTACTCCCTAAAATGGATGTGGTGGTGAGCATATCTCCAGATCTGATCCTTCCTCCAAATTCTTTCAAATGCCGAGAAATAATGGATGAAAATATAGAGGGATATGATATTTCTTCCCTTTAACTTGTTTGTAACCAGAACACCCGAATTCGTAAAAGCTTCATTGTACCATCTTGAAGGTGTGGCCGGGAAAAGTTTGCCACGGCCCCACGGTGGGCGCCAAATGTTCTTGTCAAAATCCGATTAATCTGGAATCTGACCAGAATCGAGTAACACGAGTGCTTCCCAGTATGGATTCAAAGGATCCTTTTTTGATATAGCTTGACAGAATAAGTGTATCCTGCTCCTACGTATCCTTTTTAGGAATCAAAGCAAACGTAGTTCTAAGTTAGTGAAATCATCATCCGGTCTCTCCAATGTACCCCTTTTACTTGTATTTATAGTGTAAGTGTGATAACTGGTTAGGAAGTTATTGATCCCTTATTGGGATAGTGGGTGGTTATTCCTTAGTGGGGGATAATGGGTGGTTATCGTTTAGTGGGAGAGTGGGTAGTTCTCCTTGTTCATGGTAATGGATAAGTGTGTTGTTACGCCTTGATCAAGTTAGCTTCTATCAAGTCATAATATGCCGAGATATGTATCTTCGGCTTAAGTATCCAAATTGGCCGAGTATATATTCTCGACTCAAGAGATATTATTCTAAACATATAAACTGAGCTATAGCTCATCTTTCTTATTAAGTTCGGCTATGACCGATCTTATATTTTCGGACAGTACAATTTGTGCTATAATATGTTCTACCTTGGTTTTTTTTTTTAAAAAAACAAGATGAATATATATATAGAAGTTGAGCATAATCAACTGATCGAAGAAGGTAATCTGTTACAAAAGAACCAACACAATACCCGACCCCAAATACTCCCAACCAAATTAAAATGATGCAGCAGCACAACCCATCATAATACCTGGGTCATTTAAAATTGGAAAAAAATGAACAGATATTAAGAATAAATTAGCAAGAGAGATGATTAGATGAGGAAAAGGAGTATGAGAAAACACAAATAAAAAAATTGCACAAACGCAAATGATAATGTATGACCATAGAATGTAAATACACCTGATAATCTGTGATAAATGTAGACACTTCAATAAATAATATTAAAATAGAGTGAATATCCAAATTGGTCCTTGAAAATTTTTGAGAATCCGCTTTTAGTCCCTGAAAAAAATAAACTAACCTTTTAGTTCCTCAAAATTTGTGGGGATTTACTTTCAGTCCCTGAAAAAAATAAATTAATCATTTAGTCCCTCAAATTTATAAATGTGGGACACATTAGTCCCTAAGTTTAGTTCTGACATTCATTTACTTGCCTACGTGTCCCATTAACCATCCCACTTGACTCGTTAGTGGTCCTGCGTGACCTATGACGAATTTTCTCCTTGAAAAACGAATGAAAAGTGAAAAACATACACAATTTTAAAATCCAAAATACCTAAAAATTATATATTTTTTCACTTTTGATTCATTTTTCACGACTTCTAGATGATGACAATGTTATGGTGGCAAATAATGATCTCGGGAAAGAGAGAATGAGGGAATGAGAGAAGGGTTTATGGAGAAGCGAAGCCGAGTGATGGAGAAAAAAATAATTTGAGAAAGATGTGATAGAAGAAAGAGAAATGATTCTTGGATATTAAATTTGGGAAAACATATGGTGTCTCATTTATTTTTTTATGTATTTTTGAAATGTGTGTATATAAAAAGGGATAAAACATATCAAACTTCTCACACCATGATTCCAACCCAAAAGAAGGCCTTGTCTGATAGCAAGAAGTTCGGCCAAAATATTGGTTGCGATCCCAATTGAACCAGCAAATTAACCCAAAAATCCAGTGACCAAGATGGTCCCTAAGAACATCACCAAACCCAGCTCTCCCTGCATTCCCCAATGAACTGTCATCAACATTCAACTTAAACGAGTTATAAGTGGAAAACACATTGATTTTATACATATATATATATATATATATATATATATATATATGAGGAAGGATCGGAAACCCATTTAAAAGGGTGGTAAACATTAAATGCTATAGCGGAAAGGATGACCGCAAAACTTGAAACTCCTTCTACCAATTGTCTCAAACACTCAAACATTGCAATAAAAATCAAGATATGCTAGGAACATGTGTTGATCGAAGTGGAGAGGTCTCACTTCTTTAAGCATGTGATCCTAAATTTGATTTTTGAATTATGTATATAAAAAAAATATTATTGAAAGAGATTTTCATAAACATTTAACAATACTTGAAGATTGGTCTCTTGTACTCTCATCTATCGGATAAGAGTGAATACTTTGGAAAAAAATTTCAAGATAGGCGGCACCGCTTTGCAAATTATAAATTTGCAATGTTGCCGTGTGGAGAGGATCTGGATTCCTTAAGGTAAAAAAAATATATGTATTCACACATTCATTAAATATACACTATTAAATCAATCATTAAAAATATTTGAGAAAAGGAAAAACTTAGACTGTAGGAGGTTTTGAGTGGGAAAAAACTAGTGGGAAAAACACTAATTATATATATATATATATTGTATATGTAAAAGAGGTAACATGATTTTCATTTTATAATTGAAGATGTAAAGTGTAAACACTTTTTGAGCACAAAAAAAAAAAACAAACAAAAAGTTTAAACACTTTGATATCACAAGCTCATAATTTTTTTCTAACACTCACACCTATAATTTGTGCCGCAAGAAGAGAGGAAGAGAACTAATTTTATTTCACTCGAACTGAGTTTTTTCTTCACTGCACAAGAGCAAAATCATTTGACTATGCCTACAATAGTTGAATAATATATAAATAAAATATATGATATAAAAGAAAGGAAACCCATTTAGAAGGGTAAGTAAACATTAAATGCTACGGCAGAACCGATGGGCGCAAAACTTGAAAGTTGGACTTTCTTCGGGTAAGATTAATTTTTATTCAAATTGTTGTATTTTATGTTAAAAGCTATTTTTCGATAAGAATGATATATTTGAATAAACTGATTAAATTTTAAAATAGTTATTTTTACGAGAAAAAATTATTTTTAGAGAAGTTTGAAGTTTATTTAAAAAATTGTTAGATTATTTTGAAATCAATGACATTCTTTCTATTTCATCCCTACAAAACTAACTACCAAATAAATATTATTAGATTATACAAATAACTTTATATCTTTTTTAGTAATTAACTATATATAAGTAATTTTTTTTATAGATTCCAAACAAAATAGATTATCTTATAATCGTTTTTCAGCAAACATATCTAAATATAAAACTGAACAATAATCGATTATCCATATAATCAATTATTGAAATAATCGAATTTTCGGAGCTGATCCAAACACACATCCAATCGACATAAAAGCCTACAATAGTTGAATAAAATATAAAAGGTCACGATAATCGATGTACTAAGGACATTGATTAAAGAAATTAAAAATAATAAGTATTTATTAAAAAATAAAGTGTATCACTTCTCAAAAATTTGAATGTATCAATTATCAATCAAAAATTTATTCTCTTAATTCTTTAATCTATATTCTTAAAACACTCGTTACCATTCTTCAAAAATAAAATATATATGTATATGATACTAGTACTATACAAAAGAAAGGAAACCCATTTAGAAGGGTAGGTAAACCTTAAATGCTATAGCAGAAAGGATGGCCGCCAAACTTGAAACTCCTTCTACCAATTGTCACAATTCTCAAACACTCAAACAGTGCAATCAAAATCAAGATAGGCTACGAACGTGTGTTGATCGAAGTGGAGATGTCTCACTTCTTGCAACATGTGATCCTAAATTTGATTTCTCAATCATTTATATGAAAAAAAAATATTATTGAAAAAGATTCCATAGACATTTAACAATACTGGACGATTGATCTCTTGTACTCTCGTCTATCAGATAAGGGTAAATACTTCGAAAAAAAATTTCAACATAGGTTGCCGCTTTGCAAATTATAATTTGCACAATCGTTGTGTGGAGGGGATCTAGATTCTTTAAAGTAAAAAGAACACGTATTTATGCATTCATTAAGTATATATTATTTGATCAATCACTTTTAAGTGTTTGAGAACAAGAAAACTAATCCATTGGGAGAGAGAGAGATCCAAATTTGTTCTTCCTATATTTTACTACTCTCGTCTTTATTAGAAGCAAAATTTAAATGAAATATATATATTAAGGAAGTTGATTAATATCATTTAATGTTGTTAAAAAATTAAAGGTTTTATCTAAAATAACCTTCATAAAAAACTTCAATTTTTATTAAATGCATCCCATATTGAATTATTGAAAAATAAAATTGATATTAAATGAAAGGTATTTTAGGAACAATATCATTAAATAGGATGAAAGCAATTAAAATTTACTTATATATTTGATCTTGAGACTTTTTTTACATATAATAATAATAATCTGATTGAGCATCTTAGTATTATATATATCATTCTCTCACACGAAGCGGCCATCATCATCCGAAAACCCAAGATCCCTTATCTCCGTCTTCAGAGACCACACCGCCCCACTAGCTCCAAAGCATGCAGGAAAACTGCCACCAAGAAGCACAACCTCCACTCTCTGTAAGCCTTCTC
Source organism: Ammopiptanthus mongolicus (assembly GCA_039655645.1). NCBI lineage: Eukaryota > Viridiplantae > Streptophyta > Magnoliopsida > Fabales > Fabaceae > Ammopiptanthus > Ammopiptanthus mongolicus. The sequence goes on along the minus strand of CM077349.1, from coordinate 86,398,364 downwards.
TTCATCTGCTTTTACACAATCACTCCCCACCCCCCCCGTTCACTTATCAACCTCATTCTCACACAACCACTCCCTTGTATTTGTATATTTGCAATCTTTTGCTGTGATACGGTTTCTATTATATAAATCGCTCAATTTATGGTTCAGTATTCACTTGTAATGCTATTATGATTTGGTCGAAATTCATACATTATCACTGATGGAATCAGGTTAGGATGATTAGGGAATAACTATAAAAATTAATTCAATAATATATGCACATCAAATTTCATATAAAATATTCATAAAAATTATGTTCGTTAACAGTCAGTTAGGAAGTTAGCATAAGAATTGTTGTCTTTTAAACGTAAAAGTTACATATTTGAGCATAAGTAAAAGAAAATGGTTGCATTCTTAATTTAAAAAAAAATTGAATGTTACATAAAAGTACCACTTTCATCACAAATTCGTAATTTTTTTTTGTCTTTCAATAACTTTTCCCCCTGAAAACAAACACTGCACATAAATAAATAAATGGAGTGAGAGAGATGTTAATATTCTATGAACATAATTTTCAAATTTTAAGAAAAAGTGAGGGGGCTCGGGCCCCTCCCAGTTTGCACATCTTTTTTTTGTACAAGGCGTAAAAAAAAAAAAACAGAAAACAAGACAGAATTAAAAAGGCTATGTCCTAGGGAAAGCAATTCCCATTACATCACCTAAAAGCCAAGAAGCCATGCCTGGTGGGGGTAGATCAATACTAAAGAAAGATCTTTCCTAACGGATGTCTTAAGGGCATTATTTCAGAAATCAATAAAAGGAAAATTTTTATGAAAAAATTAAGTGTAATGCTTTTCAATATATTAAATACATCATTTATTTGTATGCAAATTTTTTTTCTTAATTCCATAACCAATACCCTAAGAACGTTCGTTTGCATTCTTCTTTATCATCACTTGAAGCTCCAAGTTTAGCCAAATAATCAGCACTGTGATACCCTCATGTGCTCCAACCTCACATTCCAATCTAGCCCAAGCAAGTCCCTAATATTGTGAATTATAGAAGCATATGGATGCAAGGAGGCAAAGGGTCCATGATCAAGTTCAGAGCACTTAAAGAATCGGAGAAGCAAAGTACATCCCTGTAATCCAAGCTACTTTGAGGCCAAAAAGAATAGCACAGAGTTCTGCATGGAAGTTACTAGTATTAGTGACACGAATGAACCCAATAAAACCATGCAGCCACTCAGCATGAGGTGATCTGATTAAACCACCAAAACCAGTCCTACCTGAGCTTCCACAACAGCTCCCATCAACATTTAAAATAGTGTGGTTTGATATACTAAGGTGCCAACAAATCCATCTGTTCAACTTCTCATGATATCCTGCGAAGGAAAACAAGAAGCCTAAAAAAGTTTATTAGTTTTAAGATTAAAAGCAGTTTAGTTCCTTTTTATTTAAGGAAAAGTATTTATTTTTAAAATAAAAGTGCTTTTTTAAAAAAATTACATAATTATTTGGATGAGCTTTAATAAAAATACAAAAACCGTGAGAAATTTACATTTTGGTCACTTTTTAAGAAGTTACAATTTTACTTCTGTGAGGGAAAAAAAGAAGTTACAATTTTAGGCTTACAAAAACCGAATATGGTAGGAGAACATGAAGATCACTTATGTTTTATGAAAATTGTAGGATAATAATATCTCAGCAACATATTTCATAGAAACTTTTCTTTTAAAGTTCATCCAAACGTAAAATAGTTCCTACTTTTTATAATGACTTTTGTTTATTCTCCTACATCATGGAAGATGTTTTTTAAAACTCAAAGTTGCTTTTTCTTTGGGACCATTTGGATCACATCAATAGAGGACTTCATTTTAGTGTTGCGCGATGAAAAATTAATTATTAAAAAACGATTTTAACATAATTTATTTTATTTGAGTTGTGTAAAAAAATACTTTTATATAGTAAATTACAAAAAATATATGAAATTATTTGTATAATTTAATAATATTTATTTAATATATACTTAGTTTTATATGGGTAAAATAAGAATAGTGTTATTGATTTAAAAATAATTTAACAGTTTTATAGATAAGTTTCAAATTTCTAATTTCTCTAAAAATCGTTCTTTTCTCATAAAAATATATTTTTTAATTTAATCAATTTTGTTAAACATATATCGCATTAAATCCAAAACAGACAATTTTTAAAATAAAAGTTATTTTCTTGAGATTTAATCGTTCCCAAACATACTCTTAATATTATTGTGAACCCCAAAAAAATGCAGGGAAAGATTTGACATAAGAAAGAGCAAAGTAAATAAAACTAAAAGAAATATATATCAGGTTATAATAGTAAATTGTATTTATTTTTTCTCTCGATTTGCGCAGAGATCTCAACTCGCTTTAAAAATCTTAATTACCAACTTAAAAAATAAATTCACAGTGTGTTGATGGTTTCTAGGCCTTATTAATCATTTTATAATCATCAATCTCTCTTGACTTTTGTTCCAGGAAATTGAGCCCATACCAAGACCACAGTTAAGATCATAAATACCGAGAACCTTCTCTATATTCTATCATCCAAACAATAAATAAAATATGTTACCCCAAACAGTAGCTATCCCTTCAGTACTCCTTGTGATATTCATTTTTATTCTATCAGCTGCTGCTGTGTTGTATCCAAAAAATGGTAGGAAACGACCACCAGGTCCCAAGGCCTTGCCAATTATTGGTAACCTTCACATGTTAGGGACACTCCCACACCGCAACCTTGAAGCCCTTGCTATAAAATATGGACCTATAATGTCCTTGAAGCTAGGACAGGTCCCAACCATAGTGGTTTCCTCCCCAGAAACTGCTGAGCTATTCCTTAAAACCCATGATATTGTTTTTGCCAGCAGGCCTAAACTTCAAATGTCAGACATTATTTCATATGGCAGCAAGGGCCTTGTGTTCTCTAAGTATGGTGCCTACTGGCGCAACGTGAGGAAATTGGCTACCTTACAACTTCTGAGTGCATCAAAAGTTGAGATGTTTGCTCCTTTGAGGAGGGAAGAGTTGGGACTATTGGTGAAATCACTAGAGAAAGCAGCCGCCTCTCGTGAGGTTGTGGATCTTAGCGAATTGGTTGGGGAGCTTATTGAGAATGTCACGTATAAAATGGTATTCGGACGCAGTAAGGACGGTAGATTCAACTTAAAGGGCCTTATTCATGAGATTATGAACTTGTTTGGTGCTTTCAATCTTGCAGATTATGTGCCTTGGCTTGGCGCGTTTGATCTTCAGGTATGAAATTTATCTACGTGTGGTAATCCCCTGACGGGCATCTCTCAAGCCCTATAACTACAATATATTTTGCATTTAATTTTGAGGGAAGTGTTTTATACTGTTCTATAATGATGTGTTGTCATACATATTTTCTAGTCAGTTTGATTTGTTATAAAAGTTTTGATTCATAAAATAATGTGACAACACAGTATTAATGATAGTGTCAACTGTCAAACTTTTTTAGATTAATAGTATATATTAAAATTAAATGTTTTTTTTTATTATAAACCATAATATATATTTGTTCCTATATGGGTCGAGTAAGTTCTCAGACCATGAAGGTTCAAACCTCGTGGTCCCAACCCTTTTGACCGGGACACCAAGAGCAATTCCTGAGATCGGATCTCTTCTAGGCAATTTTTTTTGTAACCATGATATATGTACAAAGTATCTACCATCATTAGCAGTGACTAATCTTCGTCGGGAAACCTGTTGGACAGTGTCAACTGTCAAACTTTTTTAGATTAATAGTATACATTAAAATTAAATGTTTTTTTTTTATTATAAACCATAATATATATTTGTTCCTATATGGGTCGAGTAAGTTCTCAGACCATGAAGGTTCAAACCTCGTGGTCCCAACCCTTTTGACCGGGACACCAAGAGCAATTCCTGAGATCGGATCTCTTCTAGGCAATTTTTTTTGTAACCATGATATATGTACAAAATATCTACCATCATTAGCAGTGACTAATCTTCGTCGGGAAACCTGTTGGACATTCAACGTGGTTTTTTCCCTCTCAACCAGGTTTTCTCCATACACAAGAGTCAGGATTCGAACCTCTGACCACTTGTTTAAAGTGCCCGAATCCCTTACCACTCGGATCAACCACATGTTGGTTCTCTTCTAGGCAATTAGTTTGGAGACAACGGTTAGGGCATTTAAAGCCCTGTCTAGTAGTTATGAGCGGCGAGAGATTCTCGCCCAGGGAATTAATAGCCTTATTTAGGTACACCGGTTATGGAGGAGGCCTATAAGAGGAAGCTTGGAGCCAAGGAGAAAACAAGCAATTTATCAGATTCTAATACCCAGGACTCGAGGACTACTCAGATCATCTCGGGATTTCTGTTCTAGACAGAACAATATTAGTACATTACGTTTTGTTTATGATCTTTCATATATACTTTCAGTGGAATTGCAGTATTATATATGTGTGAATCGTATGCTTTCTCACAAACCTCACAGATCTTCAAATTTTTTTATCTCTTGTGCTCTCCTTCCATCAACGGGTAGACTGTAGAGTGTCCTGCATTCTACAAGGCTTTCGTGCACAATTAAATTATGCAAATAACATTTTTGTTCCACTTGCATATACAAGTAAAACCTTTTGATCAGCCCCTTTGAAGAATTCTAATAGTTAGACTTTCTGTTAGTTTGTTAGTTCAGTTTCTAGCAGTTAGTTAGTTGGTTATTAAACCTGAAAGCTCTTAGTTTATGCCTCAAGCTGTTAAGCCTCTTGTATAAATAGCACTGAAGAGTGCAGTTTTCAATTAATGAAAAGGGTTATTATGCCAAGTGTTTTCTGTAACTCTGAGATTCTCTTTTTACGTGGTATCAGTAGCTAAAATCCTGGTAGTGTGATACGGCAATCTTGATGGCAGAAGAGAAACAATCCTCGCCTCCACACAATCATGACGTCAAGACTTCTCCAAAACTCACCCAAGGTACTGATACTCATATTGACATCATGTCTCCTTATTACCGTCATGCTTCCGATCATCCAGGGCAACTCTTTGTCAGTGAACCATTGCACGATGGTAACTATGGGGAATGGGTTGTCGATATGAGTAATGCATTCTATGCCAAGAACAAGATCGGGTTTGTTGATGGCACAATCCCTAAGCCAGACATCAATTCCTCTAATCTGGCGATTGGATGCGCTGCAATGCAATGGTGAAAGATTGGCTCAAGAGTGGCATGGACAAAGAAATTCGATGCAGTGTTCGATATGCCAACACAGCTCGTGAAATCTGGGCAGATCTTGAAGCAAGATTTGCAAAAGAGAGTGCTCCACGCATTTATGAACTCAGACGTGCCATAGCTCCCCTCAGGCAAGAAAATTTATCTGTGCCTGCGTATTACACGAAGTTGAAAGGGTTATGGGATGAGGCTCAATCAATTGCACCCTGGCCCAAATGCATATGTGAAGGATGCAAGTGTGATGTTCAGAAATGCCTTGTGCTTATGAGAGAACGGGAGCAGCTTTATGACTTCCTCATGGGGCTTGATGATGTTTTTGCTACTGTCAAAACACAAATCCTCATCATGGCCCCTACTCTCTCTCTCGGTCACGGCTATCACATGGTTGCTGAAGATGAGCAACAAAGACTCATTTCAGCAATGCATAAACCTATGACAGAGACAACTGCCTTCCAGATACAAAATGCTCGATATCCTGGAGATGATCGCAAAGGTACCAAGAAAGAAAGGCCAAAATGCAATCATTGTCAAAAGATCGGGCACACTCAAGAAGAATGCTGGGAGATTGTTGGATATCCTCAAGATTGGAGAAAGCGTGACAAGAAGGGTGCTTGGAATGGTAAAAAGCCTGGATTTAAAGCAGCTCAAGTATCCTCAGATAGCAGTCCAATTCCTGGTCTAACCATGCACTAATATGACCGATTGTTGCAACAATTAAAGGAAGATGATGAGGTTGGAGCAAAACCAGTTGTCAACATGGCAGGTAATCCTATTTCATATAAACCCTGGGTAATAGACTCAGGTGCCACTGAACATATCACCAATAATGCAAGTCTGCTAAAGGAGACCTCTAATTCTCCACAGCAACTTGTGCACATTCCTAATGGTACAAATGTACCAATACAGGGTTTGGGAAAAACCAATCTTCCCAATGGTATGAAAATAGACAATGTTTTACACATTCCCAACTTTAAATGTAATTTGTTTTCTGTTAGTAAACTAACAAGAAAGCACAATTGTGCCATAACCTTCACTGCTGATCTATGTGTCATCCAGGACTTACATTCTAAGACCTGATTGGGAAAGGTAGGCATCACGATGGGTTATATTTTCTTGAGCCTATGCAAGATGAGGCAGTGGCAATGAAGGTTGGCACACCTACTGATAGTCATCTATGGCACAATCGCCTAGGGCATGCCTCAGAGGCTAAGATTGTTAACATAGGTTTAGACATAGTTAGATATTCAAATAAGCTTTATTTTGATTCTTATATAAGGGCCAAACAAACAAGATTACCCTTTTCCTTCAAGTACAATAAAATCCAATTCTTGTTTTGATCTTATTCACTGTGCAAATGGGGTCCTTATAAAACTGCTTCCTTATCCGGATCACATTATTTTCTCTCTATTGTTGATGACTTTAGTAGAGGGGTATGGGTTTATTTGATGAAACATAAGTCAGAAGTTGAACTTTTATTACCCATGTTCATATGTATGATAGAAACCCAATTTGGTAAACACATTAAGAAGGTTAGATCAGACAATGGCTTGGAATTTACTTCTACTCACATGCAGGGGTTTTATGCCAGCAAAGGCATAGTGATGGAGCTTAGTTGCACCTACACACCACAACAAAATGGTGTTGTAGAGAGAAAACATAGACATGTCCTAGAAACTGCTTGAGCTCTAAGATTTCACTCTGGTCTTCTTGTTAAGTTTTGGGGAAAGTGTGTTTTGACTGTAGCACATATCATTAATAGGTTACCTTCAAAGGTAATCAATGATAAAACTCCTTATGAAATCATCCATCAAAAAAAGCCAGAATATACATCTCTAAAAGTGTTTGGTTGTTTAGCATATGCTTTAAAACATAAGAGGGAAGGAAAGTTTGATGAGAGGGGGAGAGCTTGGGTCTTTATAGGATATCCCTTAGGTCAAAAGGGATATAAGGTCTATGACCTTACCACTAAAGATACTTTTGTATCTCGAGATGTTATTTTCTTTGAGGAGAAATTTCCATTCAACCATACTGAATTTGTCACTTTGGACCAGCCACCACAAGTTACAGAATGGGAAGTTCATCCTCAAGAAATTGTAGTCTCTCTTCCAGAAATTCAGTCCCCTGCTGATAATAATACTGCCATAGAGGCACAAGAGGAAGTACAACAAGAAAATGCAGCTAGTAGGGAAGAACCTAATATTAGCATTCTTCAAGACCCTGTCAATAGTATTCCTCTTGAAGCAATAGACAATAACAATATTGATCACCACACCTCCAATACTGGAAGAGTAAGACAGTTACCAAGACATTTGAGAGACTATGAAGTCTCCTTGCCCCCTTCCATTAATCATCCTGGTCCAGTAAATAATATTGTTCCTTATCCCTTATCAAACTATGTGTCTTATGATAAATTTTCACCTGCTTATTCTGCTTACTTGGCGGCCATCTCTATGCATGATGAGCCAAAGAATTTTTCGCAGGCAATCAAGCATGCTCACTGGAAGGAGGCCATGCAGCAGGAAATTCATGCTTTAGAAAGCAATGAAAGATGGACCTTAACTGAATTGCCACTAGATAAACATGCAGTCGATTCTAAATGGATCTACAAGATCAAATACAAGCCCAATGGTGAGGTGGATCGCTATAAAGCTCGATTGGTGGCTAGAGGCTTCACTCAAGTAGAAGGAGAAGACTTCCATGAAACCTTTGCACCAGTGGCAAAGCTTGTCACCATAAGAAGCTTACTGACCATAGCTACAGCTAAAGGATGGGTTGTTCACCAACTTGATGTGAACAATGCTTTTCTCCATGGAGATTTAACCGAAGAAATATACATGAGGATACCACAAGGCTTTGCTAAGAAAGGAGATTATAGAGTTTGCAAACTTAGAAAATCTCTTTATGGACTTAGGCAGGCTTCAAGAAATTGGTATCAAAAGTTTACTCAATCCTTGAAACAGATTGGTTTTGCTCAATCTAGAGCCAATCATTCCCTTTTCCCCTTCAATAACAGGGGAGTTTTTCTTACTGCCCTCATATATGTAGATGATGTTATTTTGGCTGGAAATAATTTCAGTTTTATGTAACAGGTGAAGAATCATCTAGATAAAGAATTTAGCATTAAAGACTTGGGGCCACTAAGATACTTCCTAGGAATAGAATTAGCTCGGTCAGCAAAAGGAATTGTTCTCAATCAAAGGAAATATGCTATTGACATACTTAAAGAAACACGGATGCAGAATTGCAGACCTAGTACATTTCCTATGGAGCAGAATTGTAACTTGCGACCAGACAAAGAGGGTTCTGCTGTGGATGCTTCCCGATATAGAAGAATTTTGGGTCGGCTCTTATATCTAACTGTAACTAAGCCCGATATAACATATGCGGTGAACACTCTTTGTCAATATATGACTAATCCTTAGCAAATACACATGGATGCGGTGGAAAGGGTTTTGCGATACATCAAAACCACACCGGGCCAAGGCATTTTTCTTCCAAGCACTAACACCTTGCAGCTTCAAGCTTTCTGTAATGCGGACTGGGGCGGTTGTCCCCTTACTAGGCGCTCCTGTACAGGATATATCATCACTCTTGGAAACACTCCAATCTCTTAGAGAACTAAACGTCAAACAGTAGTAGCCAAGTCCTCTGCAGAAGCAGAGTATAGGTCCATGGCAGCTACTGTCAGTGAGGTTGTCTGGATTCGCTGGTTACTATCAGAATTATCAGTATCAACTAAGGAACCAACACAGATGTTTTGTGACAATCAAACAGCTTTACACATTGCTGCAAATCCTGTTTTCCATGAAAGAACAAAGCATGTGGAGATGGATTGTATTTTGTCCGAGAAAGAGTGCAAGTTGGAGAAATCGAGCCCTTGAAGATTGTCACCAAAGATCAAATAGCTTATTCGTTGACTAAACCCCTAGGAAGAGATAAATTGGAATTTCTTCTTGGCAAGTTAGCCATTATTAATCTCCATGCGCCAACTTGAGGGGGAGTGAAGACTTTCTAATAGTTAGACTTTCTGTTAGTTTGTTAGTTCTGTTTCTAGCAGTTAGTTAGTTGGTTATTAAACCTGAAAGCTCTTAGCTTACGCCTCAAGCTGTTAAGCCTCTTGTATAAATAGCATTGAAGAGTGTAGTTTTCAATTAATGAAAAGGGCTGTTATGCCAAGTGTTTTCTGTAACTCTGAGATTCTCTTTTTACACCCTTAGGATGACCCTTGTCTTTTTCTTCACTTCATTAATATTTAACTACACTACTTATATCATGAAACAATGAAATATTATTTATGTTACTCAACCATTGCCACATGATCAGGGATTAGCACGACGATCAAATAAAGCAAGTAAAGCATTGGACCTAGTGTTGGAGCAGATAATCAAAGACCATGAGCAACCTTCTAATAAAGAACAGAAAGGCCAGCACAACAAGGACTTTGTGGACATATTGCTATCACTTATGCACCAACCCGTGGATCCCCAGGAAGAACAGAAACATGACATTGATAGAACTAATATCAAAGCTATTATAATAGATATCATAGGCGGGGCATTTGACACATCTAGCACTACGGTTGAGTGGGCTATGTCAGAACTCTTGAGGCATCCAAGTGTGATGAAGAGACTTCAAGATGAGCTAGAAAATGTAGTGGGGTTGAATAGAGAGGTGGAGGAGCATGACTTAGAAAAATTGCCTTACCTAAACATGGTAGTGAAAGAAACCTTAAGATTATATCCGGTTGGACCATTGCTACTACCCCACGAGTCCCTAGAAGATGTTACTATTGATGGTTATTACATTAAGAAAAAATCACGAATTATAATAAATGCTTGGGCAATAGGGAGAGATCCTAAAGTATGGTCTAATAATGCTGACATTTTCTATCCAGAGAGATTTGAAGATAGTAATATAGACATCCGGGGACATGACTTTAGACTTATACCATTTGGTTCAGGTCGTAGAGGCTGTCCTGGAATTCAATTGGGTCTAACTACTGTTAAGATTGTTCTAGCTCAATTAGTGCATTGCTTCAATTGGGAGCTTCCATTAGATACTTCTGCTGATGATTTAGACATGACTGAGAAATTTGGTCTCTCAATACCAAGAAGTCAACACTTGCAAGCTAGGCCAACTTATCGCCTATTTGCTAAAGCTTAATTACAGGATTGATGATGGGTGCATAGAGTTTCTTTGTAGCAATTTGGATCACACCTACAACAACAAGATGATTTTAAATGTTTTTATTTGTAAGTCATGGTAATAATTTCAATATTTTATTGATATTTAGGGCTTTTAATGTGTTGTATCCGCTTCTATGTATTTTAAAATTTGCATTGTAGTTTCTTTTCACAAATCTCTTTGGGCCACTTGCCAATACATTCATCCATGATCCAACGTTTGAGTAACCGTGCTTTGAATGGGAGTGCTCCAAAATACAATATCCAAACATAATAAAGGATGATTTGTCATGAAATCTGCTATCCCTGTTTGCTCCAGATCTGTTGCTTTGAATTAGTTTTCAATTTTGATCACTTGGTCAAATCTGTTGCCGAAGTTTGTTTTTAATCTCACCTACAGAAAAAAAAAAAAGATGCAAACAAACGTAATAAACTTTTCTTGCCTTTCGCTCTTTTAGTGGCTCTACTAACTAAAAACTCTCTCATTCATCTCTTATATTCTGGATCATTGTCTTTCATTCTTTCTTCTTGTTTTCGGTCTTACTTGGGTTGATGGAGATTTATTTTTTGCACTTCTGTATGTTTGAGATTTCTGAGGGAGATGAGTCTGTTAAATCTAGGAGGATTTTTACATTTTAATTATTGTTGTGAAATAATTCTTAAAAACAAATAACTAATTAGTGTAGCAGGCTATCAATACTCTCAGTGTTTAAGAATTTTCTTTTTTAATTCCACTATTTTAAAACAAAGATTATCTGTGGAATACGCAGGTATTTTGATTAAAGTTGTATGCTTCATGCCAGAACTCGGAAGGCACTTCTTGTTTTTACCATTTATTTTATAAATTTTAAAAATAAGAAACAAAATAAAATCATATATTGTTACGTAATTAAATGTTTGAACTTTTACATACAATGACTACCTTACACATTGAACGTACGTATAATAAAGTTTAATTATTTCGTTGGTTATTTGAGAATTTTTAAATAGATTCCTAAATTAAAAAAATTTATAATTAAATTCTTAAACTTCTAAATACTTTATAATTGGGTCCCTGCATTTTAAACATTTGCAATTGCGTTCCTGAACTTATAAATAATTTATGATTGGGTTCTTGGGATAGGAGAAAAACCTTATAATTAGAGCACCGTATAAATCTCTTTCGAGGTTTCTTGTCGGTCTTGGAGGTTAATAGAACCATTGGATCAGCATAATGACAAAGTTTTTAAATATGCTCATATCCTAGAGATCTAATTATAAATTATTAATAAGTACAGTGACCCAACTACAAACGTTTAAAGTGTAGGAATCCAATTATAAAAGATATCAAAATTCAAGGACTCAATTTCAGATTTTTTTTAATTCAGAGACCTATTTAAAAATTATCAAATAGTTCGGACACCTAAGAAATAATTAAACCGCATAACAATGCATCAAACTCATAAAAATAAAATAATATTTTTTATATTTCAAAATTAAAAATGTATCAATAAAAAAATAACCAAACTTCGGATAACCTGAAAAAGACCTCATTGCATGTTTCAGCATACAACATAGACTTGATTTCAATGGGGGAGAGTGCTATTCATACAAACAAGGAGGACTATAATTAACTCAATGTTTGGATTTTCATTAACACAATTAAACTCAAATTTATAATGATATAAGTATAAGTATAATAAAAATATCATCGAGAAATAAACATTTTTTCGCTTTTTACAAAAATCAACTACAAATAAAAATTCAAACACATCCTAAATAGCTTCAATTATCCATTTAAGAGATTATTTGATTTAGATTCTACAAAAATAAAATCACATTTAAAAATCACTTTAAAAGAAAGCTCTTATTACATAATTTTCAAAATAATTATTTCAAAAAATCTTATTTTTATATTTGCATTAAAAATAATTTACACCAAATAAATATTAACCCGGTGTGATTGATTGTAAATTTGTGAATTGTGATTGGCAACGGATTGGGAGCCATTCCTTGTGCGCCTCAGGCTCCTAGCAAACTTCCAAAACAGTACCGTCTCGAAATGGGGGCGTGATGCATGATGGTTATCACATCCCGACATCCCGTGACCATTTTTTCTTTCCATAATTGAGGTGCGCAAGTTGGATGGGTTAAAACAACAGCATCTTCAATTGTGTAAATTGTTTTTGTTGGAGAGAATTCCTCTTTTGTATTTTAGTACTTTCTTTACGTCTATATATAAAAAAATATATATATATATATATATATATATATATATATAATTTTACACATATTAAGAAATAATTATATTTATTTAATTATCTTGATTTATATAAAAAATAAGTTAAAATTATTAAATTATTCTTTTTTAGGAGTGTATAATATTTTAGGAAGTTATGTCTTGAGAGTGTATAATATTCTTGAAAAAGTAAAAAAAATAATTAATCAAAGGGTATTTTGAAAATAATAGCATTAAATAAAGTTGATTTGATTGAATTTTACTTATATTTTAATCCAAAAAATATAAATACTTTTTTGCTTATATATAGGTTCAGAAGGAGAAGGAGAAGGAGTACGTTACTTTACCACTTTTTCTTTAAGTCAAATGTTATTTAGTGTTGGGGAAGGAATCTAAAAGAATAAGTTTATATTGGAAATGGTGTATTTAATAAATTAAAAAATGTTATTTTTAATTTTTCAATATATAATTATTTTTTTTATGGTCATATTAACCAATCTTCTAAGGACACTGGTTAAGGAATACAAAAAAACAAATTTTCATTGAAAAACTAGGATTACCACTCCTCAAAATATCAAATGCCTTAATTCCTAATGAAAATTTTCTCTTTTTGATTCCTTAACCAATGCTCTTAGAGCACTGGTTAGCATTCTCTTTTTATTTATCGATGGTTCTTATATAAGGACTAATTGATATAGAAACAATTGTCCTTACATATGACATTCATATCAGCTTGCTCTAATAGTGCAATCCAACAAAAACTTGTCCTCAATTTTAATACTACCTCCGATCGTGAATATAAGAGACAACTTTAATCCATCAAGATCAAGGAAAATTATTGAAATCAATTTATTTTAAATTTTATTCCACAAATGTTCATTTAATTACTTCTAATTTAATTAACTTATTTATTCATAAATTCAAACACCATGCTATCTAATTAATGAGTAAACAATGAGTCAGTTAGATCAAAACACTTATATGAAAAATTATTGAGTCTCTTTAATATAAATTTTATAATAAATAAGGATAAAAATAAAATTTAACTAACAAATTGATTAATATCTCTTATGTAGTGAGCCAAAAAATAATCTTTTTATATCTTATATTGAAGACCGGGCTAAGTAACCAGTTAAATAACTTCGATGGTAGTCGATCTAACAGCATTTGGTATGCATTTTCTTTTGAAAAAAAATAAATAAATGATTTTGATGTTAAAAAAGTTTTTCGCAATCACGAGGACTGTAATGACAGTACGATAAACAGCTTTCAACATTTTTTTAATTTTAACGTATCCACGGCCATCATTCAGTCAGTCCTCAGGAATAATAAATACCCAAAAAACTTTTCGTTATTCAATCAACCAAACAACAAAAAAAAATGTTACTACCTCAAACATTAGCTATCCTTGCATCACTCCTTGTGATATTCATTTTCATTCTATTAGCTGCTTTTTTGTATCCAAAAAATGGTGGGAAACAACCACCGGGACCCAAGGCGTTGCCAATTATTGGCAACCTTCACATGCTTGGGAAACTCCCACACCGCACCCTTCAAGCCCTTGCTACAAAATATGGACCCATAATGTCCTTGAAGTTAGGACAGGTCCCAACCATTGTGGTTTCCTCCCCTGAAAAAGCTGAGTTATTCCTCAAGACCCATGACACTGTTTTTGCTAGCAGGCCCAAAATTCAAGCCTACGAATATATGTTTTATGGTTGAAAGGGGTTTGGATTAGCTGATCGAGTATGGTGCTTACTGGCGTAACATGAGGAAAGTATGTACCTTACAACTTCTAAGTGCATCAAAAGTTGAGATGTTTGCTCCTTTGAGGAGGGAGGAGTTAGGAGTAATGTTGAAGTTACTAAAGAAAGCTGCAGCCTCAAGTGAGGTTGTGAACCTCAGCGAAATGATTGGAGAGCTTATAGAGAATATCACTTACAAAATGGTATTAGGCAGCAATAAGGGCGACGATAAATTCAACTTGAAGGGGCTTATGCGTGAGGCAATGAACTTGTCCGGAGCTTTTAATTTGGCAGATTTTGTGCCTTGGCTAAGAGTATTTGATCTTCAGGTATGAACTTCATAGAAATTATATTTATAACTTTTACGATCCATTTATAACCCCAAAGGCTTGATTGATCACAGTTAATTCGTGACAAGCTTTCTAACAAATAATTTCATAGTAGTAAATACCGTAGTTCCTTCTGTTTTTTTATTTTTTTTTTTTGTTTATGCATTGCTCCTTCTTTTAAAACTGGTAGAGTGGTACATCATAGTTGAAAACTCCCTCTGTCTTTCTTTTATGGCTAAATTACTTTTTCCACTCTAGCATTTGTTTTAATTTATTCAATTTGATCCTTCTATTTTAAAAATATTTAAGTTGGTCCCTTACTTGCCTAAAATTAAGCAATTTGATCATTTCCGTTAAGTTTAACCTTTAAGTTTTTGTTAAATTATTTTTTTGGTCCCTCATTTGTTTCAATTTATTCAACTTGGTTCCTCTTTTATTTAATTTATGATTGATTTAACTTGAACAATTTTAAAAAAGAGTGATCAAATTGAATAAATTAAAACAAATAAAGGATCAAAAGATTAATTTAGTCAAAACTTAACGGATAAACTTAACGGAAAGGACCAAATTGCTTAACGTTTAGCAGGTAAGGGACCAACTTGAACATTTTTAAAATAGAGGGACCAAGTTGAATAAATCAAAATAAATATGGGACCAAAAGAATGATTTAGCCTTCTTTTATTATGAAAATATTAGGCTTAATTGTATTTTTGGTCCTCTATTATTGACCATGTACAATTTTGATCCCTATAATTTTTTTTGAGTATATTTGGTCCCCCTATTTTTTCAATGTTACAAATTCGGTACTTTCGTTCAATATTCGTAAATTTTTTCAATGACCAATATAAAGGAACCACTGCTCTAAGCACATAGAAGCTCTGTTAGAGCTTCTCCCTGCTCTGCCTCTCTGTTTCAATATGATCCAATGATTCCTCTCTCTCATTTATCGATTTTGTTCCTCCTTTATGAGACCATTTTTTTGTTCTACCACAAGGTTCTTTACTATAGAACCTCAAGCCGAAGTTTTATGTGCTTAAAGCAGGGGTTCCTCTTTATTGATCATTGAAAATTTGTCGAACATTAGACAGTAAGACCGAATTCGCAATATTGAAAAAATAGGAAAACCAAATGTGCTCGAAAAAAATTATAGGAATCAAAATTACACATAACCAATAATAAGAGGAACAAAAGTTCAATTAAGGCAAAATATTATGTATACTACATTACTACTACACAATTAATGATTCCCATACCAGGGATTAGCACGTCGAATGCAGAAAACAAATAAGGAATTTGATCAAGTGGTGGAGCAGATCATCAAAGATCATGAGCATCCTTCAGATAAACGGAAAGGCCCACCGGACTTTGTGGATATATTACTATCACTCATGCACCAACCCATTGATCCTCAGGACCCCCAACATGTCATTGATAGAACTAATATCAAGGCTATTATATTGGATATTTTTGGTGGAGCATTGGACACATCTACGACTTCAGTTGACTGGTGTATGTCAGAACTCTTACGGCATCCAAGGGTGATGAAGAAACTTCAAGATGAGTTAGAAAACGTAGTGGGGTTGAATAGAGAGGTGGATGAAACAGACTTAGAAAAATTACCTTATCTGAACATGGTAGTCAAAGAGACCTTAAGATTATATCCAGTTGGACAATTGCTAGTGCCCCATGAGTCTCTAGAAGATGTTACTATTGATGGTTATTACATTAAGAAAAAATCACGAATCATAATAAATGCATGGGCAATAGGACGTGATCCTAAAGTTTGGTCAGATAATGTTGACATATTTTATCGAGAGAGATTTGAAGATAACAATATAGACATTCGGGGACGTGACTTTCGACTTATACCATTTGGTTTAGGTCGTAGAGGGTGTCCTGGAATTCAATTGGGTCTTATAACAATTAGGATTGTTGTAGCTCAATTAGTGCATTGCTTTAATTGGGAACTTCCACCGGACATGTCTCCCCATGACTTAAATATGATTGAGAAATTTGGGCTCTCAATGCCTAGAAGTCAGCATTTGCTTGCTAGGCACTTATCGCCTACTTGATAAAGCTTAATTACAGCAAAAGTGGAAAGTGAAAAGTAATTAATAATGTTTCCATCCTTGATTAGTTAAAATGGGTTAAAATCTCAATATACTATAAATAATTAAGGGTGAAAACACTCATACTCACTTTTGTTTATTTTAAAGAAGTCTAATCCTATTTCAAAACTATAATTCAAGTGTGGAATGATTTCTATGAATGTTTTAGGGAGTTATTATATATGGTACCCATATGAATGTAGTTTTTAGGGTGAGTTGCTATGTAACCTTTTTTTGTGGTGATTGTCAATTATATAATAAATGTAAAAAATATATTAAATATAATTAGCATCTTGCTAACAAGTTTTCTAAGGACATTGTTTAAGGAATCTAAAGATAGAAATTTTTATTGAAAAATATAACTTTTGAATGTTCAATGTATCGAATATATCATTTTCAATATAAAGTTTCTATATTCGATTCATTAACTAATACTCTTAGGACTCTTTTGGTGGTCAGGATACGATAAGGATGGATAAGATATGAGAGCTGGATAAGGATATGATAAGATATAAGCATGATAAGCTCTTATCCTACCCGATGTTTGATGCGCATCAGATAATGATAAGATATGATATAAAATATCCACAAATGATAAAATTAATTGCACTTATATCAAAATTACATTTTTTTTAAAATAAATTTTAATATTATATGATTTTTTTATACATTTAAATTAAAAAAAATACTTGATAATATATATTTTTATCTTTTTAATTATACATCAGCCCATTTTTTAAATTATAAAAAATTAAATAAAAAATTAACTTGTGATATTTTTCACTTTTTATAAAAATTGTTAATTAAACCACATATTTTAATTAGTAATAAAGTTGACTAATTAGGTTTGAAACTATAATTAAATAATAACAATATTAAGGATAAGAGATAAAAGAAAAAACATTTTCTTATCCTATCCTGTTGGTTCTAACCTAGCTTCTCCCTCAGGATAGAATTATAACTAAGTAATAGGATATGATAAGCTAACAGGATAAGCTTATCATATTCTGCTGATTCACCAAACTATAGATTAAAGTATGATAGGATAGTTTATCCTATTTTACCTCCCTTATCCTGACCACCAAACGAGTCCTTAGGATAATGATTAAAATTTCTCATATAATTAATAGTCAATCAAACTAGGGGGAAATGGGTATGGAAGTAATTCTCATATTTCTATCGTTACCTTTTTTACGGGTAAAGATCCTCTCCAATTCTCATAAGAAATGGAGAGCTCTATTACTATGATTTTGGGGTGTATAAAGGATATTTAGATGTCACCTAATATCACATTATCATGTTTATACTCCCAAAACTATAGTAATGAAGAGGAGAAATGAAGAGAAGAAATAGAAAGATTCTCTATCCATTTTTTTCCAGTATGATGATCTGTTGCTTCTTTATAATATACTCCCTCCGAACCTATATATAAACAAAAAAGTACCTAAATTTTTTGGACTCAAATATAAGCAAAAGTCAATCAAATCAACCTTATTTAATGCTAGTATTTCAAAAATACTTTTTGATTAATTGTTTTTTTTATTTTTTTCGAGAGCATTATACACTCTCAAGACACAACTTCCACGAGCACTATACACTCCCAAAAAAGGATAGTTTAATAACTATAACTTATTTTTTACACAAATCAAGATAATTAAACTAATATAACTATCTTTCTTAATACGTGTGAAATTAATTTTTTTTGCTTATATATACCGGAATAGTATTTGATTATTTATAAGTCATGGTAATGAATGGTTTCAATATTTCACTGCTATTGATGATTTTTAATGCGTCATTTTCGCTTATAATATTCTGTGAAGATTTAAATTTTTAACTTGCGTATTTTACCACGTGTGTGCATGAGTAATGTATAACTAACTTAATGTTTTGTTCAAAAAAGAAACACTAACTTAATGTTATAAATAGGTACTGTCACTACTTTTTTAAGCATCAAATTAATTAATACGGAAGAAAAAAGAAAGAGTACTATGAAGATCTTCTCTAAGGTTTCCTTCACAACTTGTTTCTAGAGCTGTCAAAATGGGTTAGAACCCGTGAGCCAACCCGGCTCAATCCGGCTCACCGGTGGGTTGGGTTGCAAAAAATCTGGCTCATTTAAACCCCGGGTCATTTTGACCCGGGCCCACCGAACCCGTGGGTTGGGTGGGTTCAACCCGTGGTGAGCCGGGTTGGCCCGCGGGTTGAGACATTTGAAAAAAAAAAATAAGGCCCAAAATGCAACGTATCAATGTGTCTGTAAAGTCAGTAAAGAAAAACTCAAAAAAGACCCAAGTCAGATTTTTTTTGTGCAGTTTCCTTTCCTTTTCGTGAAAACCCTTCTCCTATTAAGCAGCATGTATGTTTAAGTTAAGGAGTTGGAATTTTTTTTAAAAAAAATTTCTGTTTTTTTTTACTTTTTTTAATTTTTCAATTATAGGTGAGCTAACCCGCATAACCCATCAACCCGTGGTGGGCCGGGCCGGGTTGCTTATTTCCTAACTCACCAAAATGTGAGCCGGGTTGGATTAGCCCGTTTTTTCCCCAACCCATGGTGGCCAACTCGGGTGGACCGGATTGGCTCGTTTTGACAGTTCTACTTGTTTCCTTGGTAATGCAGTTACATACTTTTTATTTATTTAAAGTTACCTACTTAATTATAAGTCTTTTCTCTCCCTTCTCTTCATTATTTCTTCCCCAAACAGTTCCATAAAAGAACTTAAGTGAGTAACCTAAAGCTCACCTTCATCTTCATAGCCTAACTTCCTTCACATCCCCTTCTCTGTATTATTCTTTCTTTTTCTAATTTTCTTTTTTTCTTGCTACCGATTCATCCTTTATAATTTTTATTGTTTTTGTTTTCTCTGAAAGAAGGACAAGAGAATGGGCTCCAAAGTGGGCTGAAGAAAAGGACATGGGCCAAAGAAGGAGAAATTCTTTTGTGACTTTCTTGTATTATGTATTTATGTATTATGTATTTTTATTTTTGTTTCTTTCTTTTTTCTTATATAATATTAATTAAAAGTTCACATCATTAATTACAATAATATTCCACTAGGAATACTTTAATTGAGGATATTGTTCTAATTTTATCTAGAGTAAACCATCATTTTGATTCCTGAAAGTGTGAAGCGCTGTCAGTTCAGCCCCTAGAAGTAATTAAATTATGAAAAAGTCCCTCAATGTTAATTTTATTAGTCAAGCTAGTCACTCAATGTTAATTTCGTTAGTCAAGATGCTCCCTGAGTGGGGTAATGACAGGGACTAACTTGACTAATAGAATTAACATTGAGAGACTTTTTCATAATTTAACTGCTTTTAAGGACTAATCTGACAGTGTGTCGCGACCGGAATCGCGAAGGAAGACGACGAAAAAAGAGATTAGATTAAAAACATGTAGAGTCGCCACCAATTTTATTTATCTTGGTAAAAATTGGAAAACCATTACTTTGTAAAAAAAAACAATGTTCTTTGGAGTCAAGACTGAGTTCGGAAGCCGATTGTGCATAGGAAAGGATGAGGACTTAACCCCACTGCACCCCTAATACACCCGTTAAAAAACGGTTACCCAAATTAATTGTGCAAATAATTAATAAATTTAAACATGTTTATTCTACCTTAAAATACGAATCATTCCAAGAAAATCCGTTTTTACTTGTATGTTTTCTTATCCTTATCATTTTGTGATAAATAATGAAACCAATGGGTGGACTTAATTTAACGTGGCTGAAAATTCAAAATAAAAAACGCAACCACCAAGTGCTTACCTTCGCGGACTATTACCAGGCCAAACTAAGAACCATCATGCATTCACCATAACAACATTTATAAACTTGTACCAATAGCAAGCAAAGGAGGTTCACATAAGAAACCCAGGTATTTTATTTCAGAATCACGAAACTTTGAAAGAATAGATTCCAAGGATTTTAGCAAGAAAGAAAAAAAAACTTATTTACAGTCTTGCTATTAAGAAAACAACACCACATACTCGCTATTAAGAAAACACTAATGATTTTAGAGACAATCACATGCTTTACTCATTCAGACAAGGAGCTGATAACAAACCTGAGCATATGCCTAAAAACAAAAATTATTTTTGATAGAACCACTATTCGAAAATCATTCTCAATGATGCATCAACACAAGTGGCCATCTGGAAATCTCTCTTCCTCTCCCTTGTGTCTGCGTTTTTTGGATTCCTTTCTTGATGTCTTTCTCTATGTGTGGGTATTTTCTGGTTGCCTCTCTTGTTTCCCCTCTTCATGTCTGCCTCTAGGTTTTTATGGGTAGAATTTTCGTCCTCCTCTGCATTCAATCCCCTGTAAATCAGCAAAACCCAATTAATTTCATGATTGAGAATGGGGCGATATTTACCTCATAAATTCTTGTGCTGCAATGCGTTAACCATCCAAGGAAGGAAAGAAATCGCGCCTTCCCCTTTTCACATCTTAATCACGCCCTCCTTGATCTTTTCGAGCACAACTGCTTGAGATATTTTCGGAGATTAGAAAAGATGCATGTCCAGCCAGGGGAGGAGAGTCTTCCGGATTCGGGAGGATTCGTGTTCAGCCAATAAAGAGAAGAAGGATTCTGCTGGCGTGATTGAAGGGGAAGTTGTCGCATGGAGGAGGCTGTTGTGCGGCTAGGGCTTCAAGGGAAGGGGAAGAGCGAAAATGAGGTGGAGGCTAGGGTTTCTGATGGGTGAGGGAGGAGATAGAAGGGTTATAGAGGAGATAAACGGGTTATGGAGGAGATAGACGGGTTATGGAGGAGAGAGACAGGTTATGGAGGAGATAGACGGGTTATGGGAGGAGATAGACGGGTTATGGAGATAGACGGGTTATGGAGGAGATAGACGGGTTATGGAGGAGATAGACCGGTTATGGAGATAGACAGGTCATGGAGGTAGACAGGTTATGGAGGAGATAGACGGGTTATGGAGGAGATAGACAGGTTATGGAGATAGACGGGTTATGGGCTGAAACTTGGTTTATTGGCCCAAAGACATTTTTTCTTTTATTTTTATTTTTATTTTTTTTATTTTTATTTTTATTTATTTATTTTTATCTTTATTTTTATTTTTATTTTTATTTTTATTTTTTATTTTTTATTTTTTTATTATTATTATTATTTTTTTTTTGGATTTCTATAAAAAAGACTTTTTTATGATTATCCGGTCAAAATGAGATGTTCACACAGTGCCTCATACTTTTAGGCACCAAAATGATGATTTTCTCTTTTATCTAATATATAATCAAGCCAATGAAAAAATGGAAGAGTGGTCGTAACCAAAAAAACAAATGGGCTGAATAATCAAGCTGATGGAAATTCTAATTGTAGTGATCATGTGGCGATTGATTTTGTGATAAAAGAATACAAATGAAATGGCAAAGCATACATAGATATTGGTTAACAATAAGCCTAAGTAAAATATGTTGGTGGTTTTGTTGTGCAATATGAGTTGGCATTGCACGAATGCACGTGCCATTCCCATCTAAGTACAAGAAAGAGTATAGCATTTTCAACCCATAGACATTAATACAAGGTACCCCTTGCTGGATTGTACAATGTGGAAAGGTATCCCTCCGAATCCTGTCTGGCAAAAGAACCCATTCCTCTGAGGCTCTTGCCTGCTCCTTTTGCAAAAATCATTATATCAAACTTGTACAATAGAAACGCTAATTGATTTTAATTAAAATACAAAAAAAATAGTTTTTTTTTCGGAGTATGCTTACTTCCATCATAATGGAGAAAGGAAATGCTTGCTTCAATCAATCAAATATATAATCAGAATGAGTTTGAGTTAGATAATATAAGAATAGTGCATTACTCCCGATCTCCATCTTGACTCTATCTTTGGTGGTTGCCTCTAGGGTGAGAGACCATAACAAGTCTATCACCATGAGAGACCATAGAGAAGTCCTTATTTGCAAAAGAAAAATTATTTCTCACCTCTTCCCCTCCTCTCTCCTCCCTCCTCCACCCACCACTCCGGTCATCATCACCACCACCACAACAAATATCATCATTCCAGCCCAATCACCTTTGAACCAATGAACCCAGCCTTCCACCACCCTCTCAACCGGATCTGTCGCCATCATCACACTACTAACTGTGGTCACCT
The DNA here is from genome assembly GCA_039655645.1 of Ammopiptanthus mongolicus. Classification (NCBI taxonomy): domain Eukaryota; kingdom Viridiplantae; phylum Streptophyta; class Magnoliopsida; order Fabales; family Fabaceae; genus Ammopiptanthus; species Ammopiptanthus mongolicus. Next base: position 86,375,426 of record CM077349.1, on the reverse strand, counting down.
CACTCATCTCCACAGCCTCGAACCAGGAACACAGCCATCGTGAAGCAGAGTAACCTCCCACCTTCTGCCGCAAATAGCGCCGCTTTACTCACTTTCATCGTTCGAGTCACGAGCATCACCATCATCCAGAAACCTCTGCCAATCGCATCTCAAGCAGAGCAAAGTATCCTCGGCCCACTGCATCTTCTTCCGAGGTCTACTCCACATCGTACCTCTGCCCGGAGCTTCGTCCACTAGACCGCCGTTACGCAGTCACGTCTCAGATCCGCCTTGCTTCACTCACAGCTTCGAGCCTAACTCCGTCGTCCATTGCTTCACCCCAAAAGGGTAAATCAAATTAATCTATTGCCTATTAGTTTTGGTTAAATGAGCACGTGGAGATCTGGATATTGGATATTAGAAATTAAGTATATGTCTCGCTTTTCAAAAGTTGTCTAATGAGAAATTTATCGGGTAGACACACAAGAGTGAGAAGAGAGAGGAGAGAGAAGGGGAAGGGGCAAAAAAAATAATTTTTGTTTTTGCAAAAATGGACTTTTTTGTGGTCTCTCATGGTGAGTGACTTGTGTTACAAACCACAGGATCATAGAGATGAAGATTAACTTCATAGGAGAAGTAATGCTTGAAAGCTTGGAAGAGAGAAAGATTTATCAAATGGAATCAGATTGATTGATTGATTAATAAAAGATAGAAAGTAAGCTCTTATTTATAGTGATGTATAGCACTAATCACTTGTAACTAACCCTAACTGAATTATAACTAACTCACCTATTTCATAACGAGTAAACACCCAATTTGGTCCTTGAAATTGTAGGGTCGTATTAACTTAGTCCCTCACATTATCAATATTTCAAAATGATCCCTGGAATTGCAGAAAGTTAATCAAATTCGTCCCTTCATTGATATTTGCATGGACTATAATGACATTAAGTTGGTAATATCAGGGATGCATTTGAAACTAAGTAAATAATGTTATGGGATGCATTTGATACATTTTAGAATTCCAAGGATCATTTTGGAATATTGATAATGTAGAGGACTAAGTTGATACGACCCTACAATTTTAGGGATCAAATTGAGTATTTAATCATTTCATAACCTTTGTTACCCCGCCTCAAGCTGATAGGTGGATCACCAATCAGCTTGAACTACAAGCATCTAAAAAAACACTAAAACTAAACAAAACTTCAAGTGATCTAATAGCAGAAAATAGCCTTTTACATTTATGTAAGCCCAAGAAAAGCCAACAACAAATTCAAGTGAGGCCCAAAAATCCAATAGAAGCCCACATGGTAACCCATTCTCAAAAACCGAAACCCTAGCTTCTGCTTTCCAAGCTCCAGCTCCCCAATCTTCACACAGAGCAAGCAAGAGGAGCAAGAATGAGAAGAGAAGCAAGAAGGCCGCATAGACCTGGTGACAGCCCCATCACAGGGAAGAGGTCGTTACTGGAAGCGCACTTGACGACAACAGAGAAAAGGCAACAGAAGAGGTGGTTCCGCCGAGATCGAAGACAAATATTAAGCGCGACAATGAAAGCGACGGCGAATGATGGTGTTTTCCATCGGGATCGAAGACCAGAATTGTGTGTTGTGGATACGTTGCGGAGTTGGTGAGGGCATTGGGAGTTCTGCTGAGATCGAAGGTTGTGATACATACATCGGAGTGACCAGAGGACCAGTCGTGGCTTGCAACGGCGAACACGGTGGTGAAGACCTGTCGTTTCTGTTTGCAGGCGGTGCTTGCAAAACCAAGGTTGCAAGAGAGGTTGACAAAGGAGGAGACACTGTAGATCGTGATTGAAGTCTCCATAGCCAGAAACATCCCATCTAGATCGAACTCGATCTCGGAACCATAAGAGAGAAGATCGGAGACGAGCTCCGGTTTGTTGGCGGTTTCAGAGACGAGATCGACGATTTTGACGGCGGCAGAAAAGCTGCTCAGTTCTGCGATCTTGAACGTTGGACCTTGACTCAATGTTGGATCTTGGACGATCAATGTGCTGCAAATAGAAGAACCTCCATTGTTGTTCTTGCCGGAGCTATCGAAGGCAACAAGGAAGCAGGTGATTTCTCCAATCTTGATTACAGAACCTTTGAGATCTAGCTTGATCGGAACAAGATCGGAGTGGAAACTGCCGAACTCCATGAATCCAAAATCAAGAACAGAGGTGGCTTCGTCGGAGAGGCTCAGTTCTTCCTCCTCTGAAACTGAAATTTCCTCCTCCGAATTAGAGTCATAATCTTCGTCACACTCATCTGCAGTAGCACGGTATCTCTCTGATACTGTAACACCCCGATTTTCTTAATCTTTTTATTTAACCGGTGTTTAAGTGATTTTATTAGACGATCTAGAAAATTAAATAAATTATTCTGAGGTCATAGTCACACACTACGCTATCGTAGGAAGCTATGGTTAAGTTTTGGGTCGAAAACTCAGACGGAACCCGGTCTGTGTTTTTCCTTCACAGTAGTGCTTTACTAGTATCGAGACCCAATTTGGACCCGTGAACGAGACAGTTAGTCTTAGAATCATGTTTCCTATATTTTCGAAAAAGTTCGTCCTGACGTTCGAAAATGAAAATAATATATTATATTCGGGTCGATAATCGTTCTAGGAGACGATTCGAGTTGTCTTAGGGTTTTTAGAGAACCTTGAGCCAATGATTTTCATACCATGGCTATGATTGGGGACTCCTACAAATGTAGTGAGGATTTTCAAAATGTCGGGATGTGAATCGACCAAATTATCCGTGGTTAGTTTTTACTAATTACCCTTTTTACCTTTCTTAACCCTTAAGTCTTCTTAAATACCTAAAATTCTCTCACCCACTCACCTTTTCCCCCCTCATTCTCGCTGGCCAGCTGCTGCTACTCCTTCTTCTTTCTTCTTCCTTCTTCTTCCTCCATTTTCAACTTTATTTTTCTCAAGCTTCCTCAAGCTTTTTCAAGAAAGTTTGTGAAGCAAAGTTGCTCATCTCATCCCCCTCTATCACCTAGAAGGTATAGATTTCATCCTTGAGCTCTCAATCTTTATTTTCTTCATTTATTTTCATGAGTTTCAATTTCTAGATCTAAACTTCAAAAATCTCTAGAAAATTGTAAAAAATCATTTTGATACCAAACCAATTTCTATGAGCTAGTATCATCCCCTAATATCATAATCCAAGAGCTTGTAATGAAATAAGCTCTCTAGCCTATTTATCAAAAAGGGGCCGAGTGGGTGCTTAAGGGGAAAATGGGTTTTTGTTGTTCATTGTTCTTGATTTCACCTATTTCATCCCTTAATCATGTAATCCAAGGGATTAGGAGGCCAAATCAAACTCTCACCTATTTTTCATGGTGATGGCTGAAACCCTACTTTGTTGGTTTAAGGGGTTTTGGTTCAAATCTTTGATAATTGATCATTGATTATGCATTAGATATGCTTAAGGGTCATTGATCCAAGAGTTGGTAGAATTTTAACATATCAAGCCTAATTAATTAAATAAGGGCAGTAGCTAATCCTAAATATTAGGTAGGTTATGATTTAATTATTCTAATTTCTGGTTGTGTTTTACTGTATAGAACCTGACAGGACTCGAACGCTCGATCGCGCACTCGATTAACTGTTGCGGAGCCACATCCAGAATCTCACGGGAACTTTGCTAAGGTGGGGGAAAGAACCACAATATCATCGGGAGGCAAGCTTTAAATAATATATATTAATATGCGTAGGGCGACCTAAACCCTACTAGAGGTTGTTTGACCATTAGATTGATTTTACTGCATATTGAGGTTGTCTGTGCTGTGATTGGATGTTTGATATATTATATTTGATATGTGTATGATGTCTATTATATGCTATAATTGATTAAATGTTATTTATTTGTAAGTTGATTTTACTGTTGAATATATATTATAGCTGTTGTTGATGTCTGTTGTGACTGTTGATGTCTTAGTAAAACTAGGCAGTAATTTCTGATAAATTGGGAGATGAATGTGTGGTGAGAAAGTCGAGGTTATATATATGTCGTGGTGCTCAACCTAGAGATATAGTAAATCTGTTGTTGTTGTGATGTGAGTTGATACCCGGTTAAACCGGATGAAAGTTGGTTGTGGTTGTTTATAAGTCATGGTTGAGGCACTACGCGTTGATCCTGAGATGAGTCGGTGAGATCCATGTTGCATAGTTGTTGTTCATCACTGTGTTGGCATACAGGCGATTCCGATCTTACCTGCGGGGAGATGGTCGTATCGATTAGTTTGGCGTCGGGGCGATTTTGATCTTACCTGCGGAGAGGTAGTCGTACCCATTAGTCGAATTATAGACGGACGGGCGAATATCTCGATCTAGCCTGCGGGCGGGAGATATGTCGTTACCGAAAGTTGAGTTGTTAACAGACGGGCGAATGCCCCGACCTAGCCTGCGGGTGGGGGAACATGTCGTTACCGTAAGTTGCGTTGTTGACGGGCAAATATTCCGACCTGACCTGCAGGCGGGGGAATATGTCCTACCCATGAGACGGGTTAGGCCTATGGGCTTTAGACCGAACCCTACTTTATGGGGTGGCATAGTGATGACTGAGACACCTTGATCCGTTGGGGATGTCGCGTCGTGATCGCGTCCATATAGTCGTTAGTTGCATGAGTGTGAGAGACAGTCGTTAAGGGAAAAATTATCCGGAAGTTGTTTGGTTGTCACTGTTGTGATTTGGTGTGTTGCTATCTATATACATTATTTATATCATTATTTTTCCCATTTATGACATATTACTGTTTCTTATCCCCTGTACTTTTCTATGTCGTATTTTCTTTGTTCTTGACTGTACTAGAAGACCCTGATGAGGAGTTTCTAGAGGAAATTGATGGCATACTTGTTGAGCCTGATACCGGTGGGAGAGCTTCGGATCCCAATGTTGGGGGACCTTGAGTGCCAAGAGAGGAAGTTTGATTGTATTTGATTCTGCTGCTATGTTTTTAGTTTTTATTTATTTCGTACTCTGAAGTATTTTATATTTGATAGCAGTGTTGTAGGTTCTACTGATGGAGCCAGTACTATTATGTATGTATACTTTTATTATAGTATCAGTATATATCGTATGTTTTAATATTTTCGCAAATTTTATATTACTATGTTACGCTATAACGCTAATAATCATAAGTGTGGTCACAAATGAGACCTCCTAGGAAGGGGCTGTCTCAGATACCATGTTACAAACCACGGGATCATACAGATGAAGATCAACTTCATAGGAGAAGTAATGCTTGTAAGCTTGAAAACTTGAAAGAAAGAAAGATTTCTCAAATAGAATCTTATTGATTGATTGATAAAAGATAGAAGTAATACATTAGTAAGCTCTTATTTATAGTAATGTAGAGCACTGATCACTTGTAACTAACCCTAACTGAATTATAACTAACTCACATATTTCATAATCTCTGTTAACTTGTGATGGTCTCTCACTTTAGAATTTGCCATCTTGGTAGCCTATACTTGATTCAATTCATTATTATTTTTTATGTAACCGCCCAAACATGAATAAGACAAACAAAACTAACCCACTCTATTAAAGAGAGTGGCTGAAATATCAGCTAACAAATGAACTGATTATCTAAGGAATGACCATGCTTAGCAAGAACATCTGTGGAGTTAGCTTCCCTAAAGACATGTTCCCAGACAAAGTCACCACCCAACAGCAACTTCATTCATTAATCATTATTTTCGGATTAGAAGTTGGAGCTGAAAATCTGTGTGGCAACAAATCATAAAACATAATATATGTTGAGGGAATGCCTCAATTCCTCTTATACAACTCGTATAAATATGAGTAAATTAGTATACCTAAAAATATATTACTAAATTAGGAAGAACATTATAAACAAATCGCAAATAAATTATAATGAATTTAATTGACATGCACCATCAGTTAAAGCTTTTTTACACTGTCCATCAATCATTAATTGAAACATTAAAAATGTTTGACTCTTATCATAATTATCTTAAAAGTCAAACTTATGATGATTTTTGATTTGTTGACATTTTAAAAATCTCTACATCAATGATTAATCAAAATTAAACTCAATGGTAAGAATTTGAGTGGATCTCAATAATATATGAAATTACTTATATAGAAAATGATGAAATGGAATAGAATTCCTTTTCAAAAATGTAGAACTTGTTTGGGAAAGATTAATCTTTCTCATTTCAGCTATTTTTTGGCTAAAAAACTGCTTCATACATAATCTATTTTGTTTGTCAATTAGCTTTAATTTATAAAAAAAAATTGTTTTATGTCATCTAATTTGTTTTAGCTTAAGATTATTGTGATTTGATAATTTTTCATTGTCAAAACTCTCTTCCCTATTTATCCCTGCAAAACTAACTTTTAAACAAATATTATTAAATTATACAAATAACTTCATACCCTTTTTCATAATTTACGATTTAAAATTGTTTTTTTTTGCATTATCCAAACGAAATAGATTATCTTAAAATCGCTTTTCAGCAAATATATCCAAATAAAGATAGATTCTGATTATAATCAATTATTATAATAATCGATTATCGGCATAATCTATTTTTTTTCATCTTTTTCAAATTCCCTAGTAAAATCAATGATTATCGCAATTGAAAGCATGAAAAATCAAATAAGAAAGTCAAATGTATAAGCACATGTTAGATTTCAAATTCAAAATCATGCAAACCTTCGGGAATTTATAACACACTAATTTATTATGTAATCTACCAATCACGTCAAGATAAGGGTTATTTGTTAGCTTGAGACAACTCGTCTGGTAGCAGAAGATGATAATTATGAGTGTGCGGATTTAAATCTCCGTAATGCGCTCCATTCATTTTTCATTCTCTATTACCCACACCGCCTCCCACTTGTAAGACCTCTATAATAGGGATGTTCACGGGTTGGATTGGATCGGTTTTGAGCCAAAAAATCATCTGATCCAAAGATGGAAATAACTTGCGGTTTGGATTGGATTGGTTTGGTTTGCTTTAAAAAAATCCGATCCAATCCAATCCAATCAAATGTGGTTTGGTTTGGATTGGATAATTCGATTTTTACCGATAGATCGTTACATAGTTATATTAAGTCGAAAATCAACATTAAACCTATATATACTAGAATTAATATAGTTCTAGTTACATGTATGAAATCTTCTAGTACATGAATAACTATTAATTCCTAGGTACATGAATAACTATACAAATTCCAATACATCTAGTATTTGACAATTCCATTAAAAATATTAAAGAGAATGAGAGTGTTCGTTCATAAAAGTATGAAAAATAATGCTTAAGTATGAGTAGTACAATAATTTAAAAAATAATAGTATATGTATATAGTAGGTTGATTTGGATTGGATTAGATCGGTTTTCACTAGGGGATCCAAAATCCGATCCAATCCAATGAAAAAAAAAACGATTTTTGCGGTTTTCGATTTTTTTGATTTGTTCGGTTTTCGGTTTTTCGGTTCGACTTTTGCGATTTGAATTGGTTTTGGATCGGTTGATGAACACCCCTATTCTATAAGCCCCCTTTTAGACAAAAAAAAAAAAAGATCAGGGTTAGTTTTATTAAGATATCACCTTCCTAATTTTCTTTTTTAAAAACAAATATTTAACATATCTCTCCTTTATATTAATATATTAATTATAATTCAAAATATACATCAATCTTCTATCTTTGGTGTCTCAAGGTATCCTCTGTGCGCGACTGCAGAGATTAATCCCCCAAGGTATTGCACGATATTTAAGGGCTGATCTCTCCCAATCAGATTTTCTTCATAAACAAAAGTCAGAGATCGAATCTTTGATCACTTGCTTAAGAGACTCAAGCTCGTTATCACTCGAGCCAATCACTTGATAAACTTATAAAACACATCAATCTTCTAATAAATTGAAAAATATTAATTTTTATTAATGTAAAAGTTTGAATAAATTCTATCATTATATAAACTTACTCAGATATTTGTTCAAAAAAAAAAAAAACTTACTCACATATATATATATTTTTTTTGAATAAGAAAACTTACTCAGATATAAAATCATAGAACAGAATATTAATAAAAAAAGCGTCTTCCTTTTGACAAATGTAAAATCAATGATTATCACAATTGAATACACAAAATATTCAATAAGAAAAACTTACGAATCACGGCCAAATTTAAAAACACATATTTGATTTCAAAATCGGAATCATTCAAACCTGACCTTGAAAATTTTAAGTTGAAGAAATGAAGTAATTCATTATGTTAAGCGTCAGTGAAAAACAAAATTTGGGATTCAATTGACGTCACAAGATTTCCCAAACAAAAGAATGCATCATTATTTCTTACCATCCGAGACATAAAGATATTTCTTAATTTTTAAGTAATAAAGATACAAATTGGTTCTTGACAAAAAAATAAGTGATATTTTGCTTAATAAAAATAATAATTTGATTCTCAAGAATGTAAAATATGGATCAAAATAATCTTATTTAAGATAATATTTAGGGATATTTAAATGTCTATTAAAAATTATTTTGATCCATATTTTATATTTTTTATGATCAAGTTGATATTTGTTATTTCTCAACAATAAAATGTCACTGTATTTCTTCTATGAGGGGTCAATTTTGGGTCTCTACTCATTTTTGAAAGAAGAAAAAGAACCAAATGTTTTCACATGGATGGATAAAAAAAAAAAAAAAATAAACGTTTTCACATGTTCAGCCATATGTCATTTTCTGAATGATTTGTTTCGATGCTAGCTAACTCTTCAATGCTTCTTGTTTAAATTTAAAACAGCGACCTGATACCACTAATTTTATTTAATAATAATTTCTTTGGCAGACATCTGGACTCGAATCCAGTCCTATGACGTTTTATCCGGGATGTCAACAACGAATCTGATCTAGCTTCGAGTGGAAAAACAAAAACTTACGACTACGAGGTATATAAGGGGGTTGGCGGATCTTAGAGTGATGACTCTTTTGAATATTTTGGAAGCGTTTTTTTACAGGATGTCTAAAGTGAATGTAGTTTTAAAGTAAAAAAGTAAGATATTATTTATTATTGATTTGATTAACTGTATAAAGATTTCAACCCACTAAATAATCTAAGGGTGAATAGTCCCTTACTTTCTCACTTTAAAAGAGTCAAATCCATTTTGAAATATCGTTCTACACTTCTACTAAATCTTTTTAGTAATCCTCTTTATACTAAATAAATAAAGTATTAATATATTTAATGTCTTCCTTCAAAAAAAAAAATATTTAATGTCTGAAAAATATATAAAAAAATATTTACTATTTTAGAAAAATTAAGTAAAAGAATTTAAAATTATTCATTTTAGAAACTGTTGGTACTATTTAGAAAACATAACATTATCGACCTGTTTGGTTTAAATTGTTTTGGATGTAAATGGAAAAATATCATATCCCAATGCACTTTTTTGAGAAGCTCCCTTGTTGAGCTTTCTTCAAACGCTAATAGAACATTGGTTTGCATTCAAATTTATCTAAAACAAACACAGACTAATTAGTTGAGGTAATATGAACCAAAACTGACAAAAGAATCTAGAGACTTATGTACGTCACCCCACTCGCGTTGCTTCTGAGGAAGGGTTTCATTCCCCATGGTGGAAATGAGAGGATTTCCTCCGGCAACACCCCATTCGCATCTCTTTTAGCTAGGAAATCGGCATAAGTATTCCCCTCTCAAAGAATATGTCCATTTGAACAACCCGTTCCTACTGAAGAGAGGAAATGATATCCACAACCAAGCATATTTGTGAAAGGGAGGAGGAGCTTCCGTGACCAACCTCACACACATTTTGCTTTCCTTTTTAAAGGAGAAATTAGGCCAAACATCTTTAAAAATAACTCTTAAAAGAGTGATTTATTTACAAAGAAGAAAAATTAAAAAAAATCATCTATAACAAATTTACTTTAATTGACGAGTTTTTGCGAAGCTTATTCGAAAAGTCGGATATTTGATTTTTAGCTCTTCCTAAAATCTTATCTTTCTATTTTTCTTTTAAAAATAGTTTTTAATCTAAAAAAGTATAAAAATTACTAAACAAATTTAATATTACTTTTAAAACTTTTCTTTTTAATCAACTTTAAAGTAGTTTTTAAGTAAAAAACTACATCAAATGCTGAATGAGTGGGTTGGAACTTGGAAACCCCCCCCCCCATATAAGAGCATTTTCAATACTTTTCATATAAACAACTCACTTTATTTTTGTAAGTGGATCACGTCAATTTTAAGCAATACAATCAATTTTTACTACAATGAGAGATCTTATCAACAAGTTGTTTAACTCAAAAATATTCATTCTCTCTTCAACATTTCATATTCTCTCTTCTACATGTATACACACAAATGGTTAAATGTTAAGCAACCCATAAGGAATGGTTGTTGCGAGTCCCACATCGGGTGGTTAACGAGCCTGGCCGTTGCTTATATAGCTAGGTAGACCACCCCCTCATAAGCGGGTTTTTGAGGGGACCATTCGGATGCCTGAATTCTTGCGAGTCCCACATCGGGTGGTTAACGAACCTGGTCGTTGCTTATATAGCTAGGTAGACCACCCCCTCATAAGCCGATTTTTTAGGAGACCATTAGGATGCCTGAATTCTTAACATGATATCAGAGTCACGTTCTGCCCGGTGGTGTGAATAGTGTCGCGAGCCCTCGCTTGTGGTGACGAGCCTAGGCTCGAGGGGCCGTGTTGCGAGTCCAACATCGGGTGGTTAACGAGCTTAGCCGTTGCTTATATAGCTAGGTAGACTACCCCCTCATAAACCAGTTTTTGAGGGGACTATTCGGATGCCTGAATTTTAACAATGGTTGTTTGTACAAGCAACTCTCCTTAATTTTAAGTAACCCATAAGCAACTCAAAATCATATGTGACCCATCTAATAATATTTTAATGTTAAGCAACCTATAAGCAACTCACATTGAATTTGTTCTAAGTTAAAATTTACACTCATTTTATTAACACTTATTAGAACTTGCGTCACATGAATGTTTCGTTCAACACTTATAAATATTTTAAAATAATTTGTATATGAAATATTATTTAAAATTATTTTACTGTCTCATATAAACTAAAATATATATTAAAAATATTCAAAAATATTAAAGGAAATATAATTAGTTTTCATATTTTTTTGGTAACAATAAGGGGCTAACGCCCATTAGTTTTCATATTTTACAATATTTGATTTAGACAAAACAATATAATCTCTACAAAACGAAATAAAAGTAAATTATATTAAAAGTCTGTAGACCAAAATTTAATATAAAAAAACAAAAATATGTATACAAAATTTTTAAATGAAAAAGATAAATATAAAATTCTATCTTTAATAAAGTAAATTTAATTAAAAGGTTTTGGAATTTAAACATTTTGAATTAATTTAACTACATTTGAATTTATTAACACATTTATTTTTTGTTAGAATACAATCAATTACACACGCAAACATTCATAAACAAAATCCTACTCCTTCTGTCTCAATATATATATCATATTTGGTTAAATCACACAGTTTAAGAAGAAACAATAAATAAAATAGAGAGCGTGATAATTTTACCAAATTAACCTTATTAATCATTGATGTATTAACTAATGTCATAAATGTAAAGTGGAGTATTTAAGGATATAATTGATAGAAATCATTTAATATTACATTGAAAATAGAAAATGACATATATTTTGGGACAAATTTCTTTGATATATGTGACATATATAATGAGACGGAGGGAGTAATATTAAGGGTCAATGCTAATGAGTATTCTAGGGGAACTGATTAAGGAAACCTAAAAAAGTATGTTTTCATTGGAAAACTAAATATAACACTTTTTCAAAGACTCTCTCCGTCCCATTATATATGTCACATTTACAAAAAAAAATTGTCTCAAAATATATGTCATTTTCTATTTTCAATGTAATATGAAATATTTTTTTGTTAATTTTACTCCTAATTATATTTTTAGAATTCTATTATGTGATGCATTAATCGAAGCCATCACTTTTTTTATTTTCAAAGTGAAACATTTGAGTGACCAATAGCTGCACTTTGTTCTATTATCAATGTCATGGAATATTTGTTTTTTCTCGTTAAATGTAGCTTATCATTAATGATAACAGAATTTGTAAAAATAAAAAAATATAAATAATGTTAATTTGATAAAATTGTTATTTACTTTCTTTCACATAATGGGACAAAGGGATTATTAATTAAGGAAACCTAAAAAAGTATGTTTTCATTGGAAAACTAAATATGATAATTCGTCAAATATTAAATACATCAATTCTTAATGATTTTTTTTTATTTTTTAAACAATAGCCTTAGAAAATTCATTAAATATTTTCTTGTCATACTAGAATAAATTTAATTACATATTTTTGAAATTTAAAAATTTTGAATTACATTTAAATTCATCAATAATTTTTTTTTGGTATAGTTGGAATGCAATAAATGACATGCAAAACTGCAAACATTTTTAAAGAAAAGAATATAAATACGAAACCATTTAAAATAATAATATTAATATTTATTAAATTACATTTATTAATAACTTACTAAAACATTAATTTTTCATTGGAATATTTGGAATGCAAAGAATGGCATTAATTGCATGCGATTGACACAAACGTTGGAAATCGGACATAATATTGTTGATATGCTGTTAATAATGTTGACGGTTCTGACTAAATTTTGTTTATAGATAATGGATGTAATCAATGGTTCTTATTTCTTCCTGGAATAAAACTTATTACTTCCATCTTTATTATAAGTAAACTTAAATAGAACATATATATTAAGGAAGTTGATTAATTTTATTTAATATTATTAAAAAATTAGGTTTATTACCTAAAATAACCTATATAGAAAACTTCAACTTTTATTAAATATATCCCACATTGAATTATTGAAAACACAAAATTGATATTAAATGAATGGTATTTTAGGAACAATGTCATTAAATAGAATAAAAGTAGTTGAAATTTGCTTATATATTTGACCAAAAAATTTGAGACTTTGAACACCAAAGAAAAAAAAAATTTGAGACTTTTTTACTTATAATAAGGATCGGAGGAAGTATTATAGATGCATAAATACCCTTACAAAAAGTATAGAGAAAAGCTGGAATCCACTCATAACAAAGGCATTTTTATTAAATACAGAATGAGTTTAATCTATATCCATTATGAGTATATGGTTTTTTACATTGTTAATCAATTATAAATTATAATATGATTGACTTTTAAGACGGTTAGGATAAGAATCAAATATTTTTTATGATATGATAATTTATGATTAATTACAACGTCAAAAATATTTACACTGACTGTGTGTACTAAATAAAAATTACAAATTTTGTTAGCAAACACATACTCTTACAACAAGTTACAACAGAACCTAATAACATGATATTCTAAAAAAAAATCAAGAAATATTGATTTATAAAATAAAATACCGATACCAAAACCAATATGGCAAAATACAATTGATAGTTAGCTCAATTCTTTAAATATGTTGTGAGAAATTGAATTCTTGTATATATTTCATATTGGGAGAAGCAAAACGCACTTAGGCCTCGATGAATAAGTGTAAATACCGAAACTTTTGTTTAATCCAGACGTGCTAGAATTGTTGTTAGTGATCATGCTGACAACAGATTAGCTATATATAAATGCAACCAAACCTCTTCTCTTCTCCCCTTCCATCTCCCAAAGGTTACACTTCACACCCTCCCCAATTTTTTTCCTTCCAACAAATACTATGTTCCCTTCAACATTAGCCTTTCCTATTATAGCTTTCCTTGTCACATTGATATTATACATCCTACGCACCACCATGTCACGACGTAAACAGCCACCGTGTCCGCCAGGACCGCCACGCTTACCAATCATCGGAAACCTCCACATGCTTGGCACCCTCCCACACCGTTCCCTCCAATCCCTCGCCAAACTATACGGTCCCATCATGTCCTTGCAGCTAGGAAATGTTCCAACCATTGTTGTTTCCTCATCTGAAGCTGCAGAACTATTCCTCAAGACTCATGATTCGGTTTTTGCAAACCGGCCAAAGCTTGAAGCAGCTGAATACACTTACGGTGCAGAAAGCGTGGCTTTTGCCGAGTATGGTTCATATTGGCGAAACGTTAGGAAAGTGTGCACTACCCATCTTCTCAATGCATCAAAAGTTGAGTCCTTTGGTCCTTTGAGAGAGCAGGAGCTAGGAGCGATGGTGAAGTCATTGAAGGAAGCAGCAGAGGCAGGTGAGGTTGTTGACCTTAGTGAGAAAGTGGGGGAACTTTTACAAGATATGGCATGTAAGATGATATTGGGACGAAACAAGGATGATAGGTTTGATTTGAAGGGGATTCTTCTTGAGACTATGAGCCTTTCTGGAGCTTTCAATCTAGCAGATTATGTGCCTTGGCTTGGAGTATTTGATCTTCAGGTAATTAGTGTCTTAACTTTTTAAAGAAACAAATGGGACTCAACCAATAGTTGACTTCCAAGTCAACTCCAAATTCACAATTGATCAAAAGTGGATTGAACCCCTCCATGTTCACTTACGATCCCTTTGGGAGTTTGGTGGGAAAGACAAAGGAGAGAGGTTTGAGGTGGAAGTGAGGAGAAAAGGGGTTGGAAATGAAGGATAATCTTTCACCTTGCATAAGATTTGTTTTTCAACAAAAGAATCAAAATCTCCCAAAACGGGGAATTAAAAAAATGAACTACGGGAAGGTAATTTTGGAGGGCTTTTAAAAGTTTTTCACATCCTTTTTTCTTTTAAAAAACTCTCAAATGTCTTTCTCTCCCCTCATTTCCCCTTCCAACTCCCAAACAAACCCTTAGGCTCAATTTGGTTAGCTTATTTCGCTAGCTTATATGCTTGTTCGATTAAAGTAGAAGTGTTTGGTAAACAAGCTTATCCTATTAATTTATAACTTTACATCATAAGCTAATTTAGCTAATTTATTTAGCTTATAGCTTATTAAATTTTCTTTTATTTTTAATTTATTATTAAATAAAATTCCTATTTTATCCGGTCCCTCATAAAATAAATTTTTTGTACACATGTCATTTTATTTATATTATTTAATAAAATATTTAAAAATAAAATTTAAAAAATAATATTCTAATTATATAGCTTTAATTAGAATTTATTATTTTATAAAAAATTATATAAATATGTCATTTTATATTTATAAGTTAGTTCAATCGCTAATTTTACCAAACGCTTCAAATTTGATCAGCTAGTCTTTCAGCAATCAGCTAAAAATTAGCTTATCAGCTATAAGCTAGCTTATCAATCATAAGCTAACTTATAAGCTATTTTTGACAAAGAGAGTCTTAGTAACAATTAGGAATATCATGTGTAGTGTAGGGTTCGATTGTGGTAAATACTCTCCATTTTTTTTTTGTCTTTGAACCGAGTATCTCTATATATAGAAATATCTATAAGACTAATTACCTTTAGATCGAGATGGTGATTAGATAAAACCCTCCCCAAAATAACAACTCCAGAAATCGAATCCCTGACCTTCCGGATAAAGTTTGCTTAGGGCGCAGTCTATCAACCACTCTTGAGTTAAATATTCTCCATTCTGATTTTTTTTTATCTCTCATCCCCCTTAAGGAGCAAACAGGGGTCTCACCAAGGAGCTCATCTGGCGTGTTTAGGCTTTAATAAGAAAGTGGCCATAATTGTACCCAAAAAACAAAGAAAACTGGCCATAAGTATGCACATAAAATAAAGGTAAAATTTACCAAAAAAATAATAAAAGCTAAGTTTTTTTTTTGGGGGAGGGGACTATCATAATTTTTTTATCAAAGAAATATTTTTTTTTTTAGCAAAATGGTATACAAAGGCATCACTGTAGCAAGAGGAATCCCAACTAGGTTGGCACCCCCCAAAAACTACCAACCATTTGCGGCACACCATAATTTATTAATTGAAATTAAAAAATAAAGGAATACATAATCCATGGGGGGCCATACCAAACCCATGAAAGAAAGAATCCAATTATCTAAATCTATAGTTTGGTAAGCCAAATCTATCTCTAAAAAAATCTACTCTAATAAAATCTGGAATAAGATCCCACCAAGAAAAACGATGAGTAGAAACTCCAAAATTGGATAACTTATCAGCACACATATTGCCTTCTCTAAAAATATTTGTTACTCTAAAAGAGATAGACTTTAAAAGAGTAAGACAATTCAACCATCTGTTTCTTAGTTTCCAAGGAACCAAATTAGGAGAAGAAAAAGCTTGGACCACCAATTGAGAATCACTTTCAATCCATAATTTAGACCACCTTTTCTTAACAGCAACTTCAATAGCAATCATAGTTGCAAGTAGTTCAGCTTGAAGTGAGAAAGAAATACCAAAGTATGCAGCAAAACAACCCAACACAGCACCACTTTTGTCACGGAAAATACCCCCATCCGTAGCATGTCCAGTTTTTTATCAAAGAAATAAGAAACTCAACAAAGTTATTTTTAATTTTTAATCCAGTTTATAAGATTGACTTTAATAACTAATTATATTGTTTTTGTTAGATTAGTTAATTGTATTTTTTATTTTCGTCTTGGTGACCCTTAATTTATAGGGATTAAGAAAGCGCTCGAAGAAAATCAGCAAGGCACTAGACAAAATGTTAAATGCGATGATTGATGAACATCAAGTAGCTCCTCCAGCAAAAGGGCACCTTAAGGATTTTATTGACACGTTGCTTTCGTTAATGGACCCACCAAATCATACAGACGATGAACAAGCACATATAATTGATAGAAGCAGCATTAAGGGAATTGTATTTGATATGATTATCGGTTCATCAGAAACATCTAGCAATGTGATTGAATGGGCTCTTTCAGAACTTTTGAGGCATCCAAAGGTGATGACAAATCTTCAAAATGAACTAAAAAATGTGGTTGGAATAAACAACATGGTGGAGGAAACCGATTTAGCAAAATTGAGTTATTTGGATATGGTTGTGAAGGAGACCCTAAGGCTATACCCTGTTGTACCATTGCTAGCCCCTCGTGAATCCATGGAAGATATTGTGATTGAAGGTTATTACATTAAGAAAAGGTCACGAATTATAATAAATGCATGGAGCATAGGGCGAGATCCAGAAGTGTGGTCAGATAATGCTGAAGTGTTTTATCCTGAAAGATTTATCAATAGCAATATTGATTTTAAAGGACAATACTTTCAACTAATACCATTTGGGTCTGGTCGTAGAGGTTGTCCTGGAATTTTAATGGGGTTGACAATAGTTAAATTGGTTCTAGCACAATTCGTACACTGCTTCAACTGGGAGCTACCTTATGGCATTGTTGCTAATGAATTAGACATGAATGAAAAATTTGGGCTGGCAATCCCAAGAGCTAGGCATTTGCTTGCAATACCAACTTATCGTCTACTTCCAGAAACCCTGATGAATTAATAACCTTGCAATACTCTTAACACAATGTTGGCAGGTCTCAGATCATAAAGTTAGAGGGGGAAATATGAGAATCAAATTGAAGTGCCTCCCAGTCGTTAGATGATTATTGCACTTACTACTTGATTGCTTTGTGGTTTGGAATTTTGTGTTTTTCCTTGTTTGTTAGTTCACTATTCTATGTCATAATCACTAAATCAATGTCATTATCTATAAAATGATCTTGTTATAGAACTTATTTGATATCATGACGAAAGATCAATCCAATTCTTGTCTTGTTATGCGTCCTTTGCCGTTAATAATGTTTGTTCAGTTATGACTCTTATTTCAATTCAGTCTTTTATATTTATTTTCAACCAGAGAAACCTTCAATTTTACAAGGTTAAAATGGACCAATCGAATGGAATAAAGGCAATAACTCCTTATTTAATGTTTTTTTTTTTTAATTTAATCATGTGTCATTAATTAATAACTATTTGTTTGCTTGTCATGGTTACTTGCTCAATGCAGTAGTTGATTGTTAGGCTACTATAACAATTAACAAAAGAATTAGTCATATTTTTTTATTTTATTTTTAATCATGATATTAGGCATGGCAACGGGGCGGGGTGGGGGCAGATTTTGCCTTTCCCATCCCCGCCCCCGAATAAATACTTGAAACCCGCACCCGCCCCAAATCCCCGTTGGGGGTGAAAAAAACACCCCCATCCCCGTTCCCGTTAGGGTTCGGGTTTTCCCGCCCCGCCCCCCCGCCCCAGGAGCCACAAATCCGCAATCCCCAGAAGTCTCATCATTGACCGATACTGATGCACATATGTAATATGCTCAAAGAATTGAAAGTTAAAACACAGTGATAGCCTAATACTTCCCAAATACTCAAAGTAATATATTCAAACAGGGACAATGGCATTGACACAATAGTTAAATGATTTATTTTCAAGCAATATACTATACCTCAATCGGTTGCTATGTGTACACGAAACACGACCAATATATTTGCAATGAAGGCAATATATCTGAATTAAGGTGATGTGAAAATAAATCATCCTTGCACCTTAATTAAGGAGAGGTTGCCAAAAGTTTAACTTCCTACAATTCACAAAAAGAATCAATAGAAATTTTTTAATCACAAAGGAATACCTAAAGTCAAGTTAAAATAACTAACCTTACATATCCATTGTTGACCAAAGAAACCTTTCCAATCTCAACGTACGTCTTGAAAGGCTACAGAAACAGATCATGGAAAAAAAAGTAGCAAGCTTTTGATTAGAATCAGAAAACCCAAATGCACAAAACACAGAAGGCTAAACTAAAAGAAAAAAAAAACAATCACCACACCTTTGGTGCAACCAAGGTTTTATTTTATTTTTGGGTTTTGGAAACACAATGATTCAGAGTCAAACAAAGGGATGGAATCAATACCTCAACCCAAAACAGAAGAAATCAAAGCCCCGACTCCTTCAGAAACAAAATATGCTCATGGTACTCCTTCGTTTCACGGCCACCACCATGTCGCAGACCCAGTCGCTCTGCCAGCCTCTGCCCTGAGATCACTGCGCCATCATTTACAAAAATCATCGCCATGGTGGGTCGTGCGGCGCTGGGTGGCTCGCGTTCGCTGGGTCAGGGTCGCGGTGGTGGGTCGTACGGCGTTGGGTGGGTCGTGCGGCGCTGGGTGGATCGCGATGGGTGGCTCGCCTCGCCTTAGCGTCGCGGTGGTCAGTTGCCTCGCGTTCCCGCCGTGGTGGTGGCCGGTGGTCGTGCGACTGCTAGAAGGAGGGTAGAGACAAGGATGGGAGCGGCTGCTGAGTGCTGAACTGAGAAAGGAAGGAGTGAATCTGTGAATGAATAAAATGGTCTAAACTTTAAACCCTAAGTTATAATTAAGGGTATTTTAGTAATTTCATAATAGCGAGGCGGGTTCGGGTGCGGGTTCGAGGTGGGTATCAATATCCCCATCCCCGTCCCCGCCCCTGTCTATGAAAAGCGGGGAAAACCCGAACCCGAACCCAAACCCGAAAAGATCGGATTTTCCCCATTCCGAAGGGAGTGGGTTCGGACGGATACCCACGGGTTTGGGTTTCGTTATCATGCCTACATGATATTCTCATAGACATTGTTATGAGTTTACCAACATGTGGTTGGTCGGAGTGATAACGAACTCGAACTCCTTAAGTAAGTGGTCATGGATTCGATCCCTGACGAATCCCTGACTCTTGTGTATGGAAAAAATATGCTTGTGAGAGGTTAGCCCTTAAATGTCGTTCAGTACCTCATGAAATTAGTATTCGTAGTTGCACGCAAAGGATACCCCGGGGCGGAGAAACCAAAAAACAGACATTGTTATGAGTTTAATCTCTTGAATATTATCGCGACTAGGAGTTCCTCCCAATTGTCTTCTTTAGAGTTTGAGTCTCGATTCTCTTCTTTAATGTGACTCGCTTACCATCACATCCAACTTTTGTTTGATAAGAGAATTAATTTTGTAAGTCTCACATTTTTACATGTTTAATATTGAATGTTAAAGCATGAAACATGTTCTATCCTGAGTTGTAGTGGCATTGATACTCTAAGGAGCTCATCACTACAACTTTTTGGGAGCTTTGGTGTGTTGGAAAGAAGGGATTAGATAGGTGTAAGATCGGTGCAAAGAATGGGGAAAATGTCTTTATCTCATGGTTATTATAATTATTTATAGAAGAGTCAGTCTTGAGGATTAAATTGGAGTCATGGGCAATTTGATTATATCCCATATGATTTGAGAGAAGCTTCCTAACACCTGCTTAAAATGTAAACACTAACTTGTGCATATTTATGAAACATTTATTTTTACGGTGAGAATAAGTTAATTCTTCTGAGAGGCATTGAGTTTATCTTCAATCAAAATCATATACTTGATGCTTCCCTTTAGGACTGGACAAAAAAAGTCGACCCGTCCGGAACCTGAAAAAATCGAGACAACGATTGGTTTTGCGAACGGGTCAAAACGAGTGTCAAGTTCCTAGATTAAATGAATCATTTAGGAATGGATTGATATGAGCGGGTTCAGTTCTTCAAAATTAAATCCATCGATGCCCGAACCCACGCAAAACATGTATTAAATTTGCATAAGGAATTAAAGGAAACAACCACTTTGCATCGAAACAATGCATTACTTGGAAACAACTAATACTTTACCCACTGCATTAAATAAAGAAACAACTATTTGAATTGGAAAAAAGCAAAGGCTACTTGGAAAGTGTGAATTAAAAGACTTGCCCACTGCCCAATGACTTGAATCACCTTCCTTTGTGAAATTTCTCTCTTCTCTAGTATAATGCAATAATGCATTTTCCTTGCTGCTCAAAATGGTGGTGTAGATAATATTTTTGGCTTTCTCTCCTTATAGTCTATGGAGGTCCTTTCTTCACTTCACCGCCGTCACCAACCTCTGTCCATCCTTCACTATCATCGGTTGGTTCATCTCCCGTGACCTCCTCTTAGCGCTGATGAGCCCCGCATTTTCATCCTCCTTTGACGCGGACCACTGCCTCCAGACGATATTGTTGTCAATGTGGACCACTGCCAAAACGAAAATCATCATCTCGAAATCTGGTGCGTCGTCGGTCAAGACGTCCTTCTCATTCGTGCCACTGAAACACCGTTGATCTCACCCTCCATTCTGTGAATTATCTCAACGGTCTAGATTTCCATTTCGTCGAACAGTTGGTACCCAACTCGAGACTCGATGAGGGGATGAAGCACCCGTGCATGCTTCAACTCACGCTGTTCAAGTGCAGCGGGTTCATTCTTGGGGTGGCCATGCACCACTCGCTGTTCAACCACTCTCTTGGTTTTGAGGCTGCTTCTGGTCTTAGTTTTGCTGACTGTTTGGTTTTCTGCAGTAGAGTTTATGGCTCTAATAGAAGAACAATTGGTACTGTTTGACCTGTTAAAAAATTGCTTTAGTTGTCTTCTCTCGGGTTCTCACTAAACACAGATGCAGTGGACCTATAATAACTAATTTATTTTTAATTATGATACCGTTAAAAAAAAGTTTTTTGGGTGAGAGACCCGGTTATTTCAGGTCATTTTGTTGGAGTATGGAAACTCAACTCAACGGTTGGAGGATAGAAGAATCACCAAAATCATAACATAAAACTGATTCTATTATAATCGATTATAACAATAATGGATTGTACATATAATCAACTATTGAAATAATTAATTTTTCGTAGCAAATTCAAACCCACTTTTTTTTTTTGGCGAAATCCAATCCAAACCCACGTTAACGATAATTGACATCCTTTTCGGTTCTCAAAATAAATGGAGGTTCCATTTAGGAAAGAGATAGACACAAAAGAGAAATTTGTGTCTCAAACTTTTTTTATCATTTTAAAAAAATTTAAATCCTTAAAAAAAATTATGTTTATCTCTCTCCTAAATAAAATTTTCCATTTATTTTAAGAAGGGGGTTGCTATAATACCCATGGAAATTAAAGGGTTTGGATACCCTATGTCCAATCAGAATGCGCCATCTCAATTAATTGAGTCATGTGAATATCATATGAAATTAAGTTCTCATTATTTAATTAAATCACATAAACAAGAATATGGTGGGTACCGAAAAAAATACTATAGAAACTTGCTTTTAAGAAAAGATCTCCAAACATGTTTATATGTCAGCTAGGCACATAAAGCGTAGATGCACACACGGTATCTTGCTTGCTTGGCTATCACTATTACTTGTATGGTTCCTGGACCCTTCCCTATGCACACATTTTCTCCCTCTAACATCACAGTCACAGTATGGAGTATTTGACCATGTCCGGTCTGGTCATACTCATATGGTAGACTTTGTGGTAGTAGTACACTTGGGGCAGAGTCTTCATGCTCTCTGCTCTCTTCTTGCATATCTCTCCCACTCTTACCTTCTCAGCCCAATATCACTGACAACACAGACATGGAAGCTGATCAATCACCTCAGATCAAAGGTGTTGTTATCATCTCCCTTCCACCCTCAGATAACCCCTCTTTGGGTAAAACCATCACTGCTTTTACTCTCTCTGAACCTTCTTCTTCTCTTCCTTCAGCTCAACCTACTTTGCAACCCCATCACAATCATCCTGCACCTCAATCCTACCCATTAAGTCCTCAGCTTCAGTTTTCATCCAGAAGACTCTTCCTCAGCACCCCACTAAAGCTCTTTTCATTTTTTGGTATTCTCCTTTTTGCTCTTTTTCTTTATGGTTCTATTTCTTCAAGTACCCTTCAGGAATTACGTGGTCCCAAGAATGATGATGATGATGATGGGCCAAGTTCCTTCCTCTTCCCATTGTTCCCCAAATTTGGTAGTCGTGGGCAAAAGGATGTGAGGCTTAAACTGGGGAAGCTTATTGATGTTCAAAAAGAGAACTTTGTGACCCAAAGAAACGCTGAGATTGCTTCTAGAGTTGCAGCTGTTGATTTATCCTCTACTTTTCCGATCAGTGGAAACGTTTATCCAGATGGGTATGTTAAAAATCCTTGCTTTTTTGGCTGATTTGATTGATGGATTTAGAGGTCAAACCCTGCTTTGTCAAGCTAAATCATCAGTTGAAAAAGAAAAATGGGGGAAAGTTTAATTTTTCTCCATTTTGGTTGAAGGCTTTAATTAATACTACAACAACAACAACAACAAACCTTTTTCCACTAGGAGGGGTCGGCTACATGGATCAAAGGAGTCATAATGTTCTGTCATAAAATAAATTTTCCCACTAGGTTAAAGGCTTTAATAACTAAAAGAAATTTTACTTTAGAGGGGCATTGTTCTTTTCTGCAGTGGCCTACATAGTTAATTAGTAATGCATTTTGTCCCAACAATGCCTTCGTTTATATGATAAACTAGGAACTACTGACTTGTTGTTATTTCAATTTCTCAAACTACTGATCTGTATATGTTAGTATGATGGCTTAGCAACATGTCCTTCTATGCAGGTTGTATTACACATATTTACTTGTTGGAAATCCTCCAAAACGTTATTTTCTTGACGTGGATACGGGGAGTGACTTAACTTGGATTCAGTGTGATGCTCCATGCAAAAGCTGTGCTAAGGTAATGTCTGACTGTTCCGCACCAGTTAGAAGCATGTGGAGATGGATATATGTGTTGAAGAAGTTACTTTCAAAACTATTCACTTTATTACTATCTAGTTAGTGTTATGGTGTATCAAATTACAAACTGGATTTTGCACTTCTCATATATATATATATATATATATATATATAGAGAGAGAGAGAGAGAGAGAGAGAGAGAGAGAGAGAGAGAGAGAGAGAGAGAGAGAGAGAGAGAGAGAGAGAGAGAGAGATATTATTGTGAAGAAAATATTAAATTTATGTAAGAGTAAGCTGAAGGTTAGAAAACATCGCCCTGCAAGAGATGAACTATAGATATAAGCTGACTATTATGTTTATATGAAATTTCAGCCCGAGTGGGTTTTTGAGATAGAAAAACTGTGTTAACTCAAAGGATATTATTATAATTGATTTAGGGAGCACATGTCCTCTACAAGCCAACAAGATCCAATATAGTGCCATCTGTGGATTCTCTCTGCTTGGAAGTTCAGAAAAATCAGAAAAACGGAGGATATTATGAAAGTTTCCAACAGTGTGACTATGAGATTCAATATGCAGATCATAGTTCCTCCTTGGGGGTTCTCATTAGAGATGAGCTTCATCTTATGACTGCTAATGGATCGAAAACCAAATTTAATTTTGTTTTTGGGTATGAATCCTTTTTTTAGACCGCCCTTTTCGTTAAGGCAATATATTCTATGAAAGTGCTGATCTGTTCTATGCAATATTTTTGGTATAAGGTGTGGATATGATCAAGAGGGCTTACTTTTGAACACATTAGCAAAAACAGATGGAATCATGGGACTCAGCAGGGCAAAAGTCAGTTTGCCTTACCAGTTAGCAAGTAACGGGCTTATTAAGAACGTGGTTGGCCATTGCCTAAGCAATGATGAAGTTGGTGGTGGATACATGTTCTTAGGTGATGATTTTGTGCCATATTGGGGTATGAGTTGGGTACCCATGGCCAATACCCTTACTACGTGAGCATGATTTTCTTAACAATTTGCTTCTTTACTTATTATGAAGTGAGCTTGTGTTTTTTTTTGGGAAAACTGAAATTTCTTGTAATGGAAAATCTAAGTTCCATTGTGGGAATGTCTAACATTTATTCCCAAAACTGATGTTTTATATTTAATGTTTTATATTTAATTGTTTTCACTAGAGAATCTCCTATCTCCATTTTTTTTGCTTTTTGTAGATCTGCTTTTTCATTTTCTCCTTACATGCTGTGCTCTATTGGATTTCATTTCTTACCATCATTCTGTTTGGAGAACCTGCTATTTGTTAATTGTTATTCTGAAGTTTGTTCTGATTCTTCTTTGACTTATATGTGGCATATACTTTATACAGAGATTTATACCACACTGAGGTTCTTGGTATGAATTATGGAAATAGCCTACTCAGTTTTGATGGCCGCGGCAAATCAGGAAAGGTGGTTTTTGATAGTGGCAGTTCTTATACATATTTTCCAAAAGAGGCATACTTGGATCTTGTTGCTTCTGTGAGTTTTTACATCTAACCATCTGAAATAATTTTGTGCATTTTTCTTTTGAGTCCTGTATTGAACTCCTCAAATTCATTAATTATGTATATATTGGTGCAGCTTAAAGAAGTTTCTCGGTTGGGGCTCGTTCAAGATGATTCAGATACAACTTTGTCCATTTGCTGGCAAGCTAATTTCCCAATCAAGTAAGAGTAATTATTCAAGGTGCACTTAGTTTTTTTTAAGGTTAATTTTATAGCGCTGGTTGTTAATAACTAATAAGTAACGTAATATGTAAAGTTATCAAGATATCCATGAGGTGAATTACTCAAGGTGCAATGTTATTTTTGAGGTCACCAGGTTATAACTCTCCTTCTTAACACCTCATGTTATGGAGAAATAAGTCTATTATTTCTTGCATGTTTTGACCAACCTTAAGAGCATTATCAATCACAATGGAGCAGGTTGTTCTAAAATCCATGTTACATGCACACAGATCTGTCAAAGATGTCAAGCATTTCTTCAAGACCTTGACTCTTCGATTTGGAAGCAAGTGGTGGATTTTGTCCAGAATGTTTCAGATACCTCCAGAGGGTTACTTGATCATTAGCGTAGTCCTCTCTTTCTAATACAACTTTTAGTTCCAACTGATTTTGTTATTGGCGGACCTTCTAATAAACTTCTATGCTGCAGAACAAAGGCAATGTGTGCTTGGCTATCCTTGATGGTAGCAATGTACATGATGGATCCTCAATTATACTTGGAGGTAAACATGAAAGGTTATTGTTGTGAAGCAACTTTGCCTGCTGCATTTTTTTAGTAACTTATGTTCTTTTTGCCCTTTCAATGGTATTACTTTTGATGATTTGCTTACAAATGAGGGATTAATTTTCTTTACCTAGATCCTTTATATATCCTAGGTTTTGACTCCAAAGATCTCTCATATGCTAATAGACTCCAGAGTTCAGGGACAGATATAAAAATGGGTGCAAGTGTGGGCTTCCCTATCCATACTTATATAATGAAGTATATGTGAAATTTTTGCCAAGACAATTATTGTCATCTCCAACTTATCATATTTGTCCCACACTATTTTTATGCATTCCTTTTTAGTGTGTTTGATGATGAATAACTCAGTTAGTCAGCCCTAGGTACTAGAGAAGATGTGCCACTGATTAGGCCATCTTTGAAATCAAGTATTATTTCGGTTCTATCACTTTATTATAGTAATCAGAGTTATGCTAAGTTAGTTCGCTGGCTATCTATTTCAGCTTTGGATCTTTTTAATGATTCATTCATATTGATTTCATTCGCATGCATTTCTTAGGGAGAAACTCAATAAGACATCCTTATTACCAAATTTGTAACTGCTGAACATAAAATATATATGAAATATACAAATTTTTATTTGACAATATACCAATACTTTGTCTTATAAATTTTTTGCCCCCACACTCTAATTCTGGTCCTGCTCCTAGTCTTTCTGGATCTTCCTCTGCCAGAACTTGAAACACCTGCAAGTATAGGTGACAGCAGATAGTTATACTGTTTGCATAATGATTTTCTGGTCCTTTCTCTTCGCTAACCCACCTCTCATTGTTTCTTCTAATCATAAAAGTTTACCGACTTAATCATCTTGCATCTTTTCATTCACATAATTATATTTATGATGCTTGTTGAGGCTATATAAGTACTGAAATTTAACTTCTCCTGTGTGACATCTTGTCTTTTCCACTCTTTTGCTCAGCTTGGGTGGTCAATTTTTTTTTTTTTTTGTCATTGATTGATTATGAGGAAATGTGACCTTTGCAGACATTTCATTGCGAGGATATTTGGTTGTGTATGACAATGCAAACCAGAAAATTGGTTGGGAACGAGCAGATTGCGGCATGCCAAGGAGATTGAGAAAGGCTCCCAATTTCTTAACTGATGGCATGTTATAACTCTCCTAAAGTGTTCACAAGATTTTATACCTTTTATCATTTCTCCTTTTTTCATCTGAGCCATACACAAGTAAAACAGCCTTTGTACAGCCAATGTATATATACTCGGATTAACAATTAATCAATGACATAAATTTATGCACCAAAAAGTATTTGAGGTGTAATTATTTAGCAAAATAGTTAAAATGAATGTTAACTATGAAGGCATCATTAGAATTTAGATGTAACTAATAAATTCAGTCTTGCAGCTCTAATGGTTTGCTTAACTTCATTTCATTAGCTGGTTGCATGTTTGAAACCTCTAGCGTGTTTTGATTATAGTTTGCATTAACTTGATGCAAATGCAATTGAAGAGATTTTTTTTAAAAAACATAAAAGTTAGTTCAACCATGGTGCAAAAGACTCCACATATTATTTGAACACAATTTAAGTATCCAACAATGATTGGTTGTGGTTGCAGTGAAAATGAATTGCAATCCCAAGTGAATTTTACCATTCAAAATCTAGAGGGGGCTTCGGAACTACTTTATTAATAAACTGACTTCTAACCATTGAAATAGATACGGGGAATTCTAATAACAGTTGTTCAAACCGTTCTTTATAGCATATGGTGTGTTGTCCTTCACTTGTGTGCTCAGTGTCTTTAGAATTCCTAAGCAACACTTTACTGTTACTACAGGTCAGGAGCCGTTTAATGTGCGCACCCAAATTGGCGAGTATGGCGGGCAAGCTCTACGGAATGACGGATATTAAAATAAAAGCTTAATTGTATTTTTAGTCCCTTAATTTTTTTAATTGTGTGATTTTGGTCTCTCAAAAATTTTAATTGCACTTTTCATCCCTCAACTTTATGAAATTGTACAAAATTAGTCATTCTAAAGAACAAAATAAAGGCTTTCATTATACAATTTTAAAAAGTTGGGGGATGAAAAGTACAATTAAAATTTTTGAGATATCAAAGTCGCACAATTAAAAAAATTGAGGGATATAAAATGTAATTAAAATTTTTTAGGGATCAAAATCGCATAATTGAAAATATATTAATGAGATGAGATGAGATGGATGAATATGATTGAACATTGACAATCCTAATTCTCTATTTTTAAGTTAAACTTTTGATTTGGTGCAGCTCCCTATGTAAACAATGTCGTGTCGGGCGTAAAGCCTCCGTCAACTCCTTATTTCTTCCATTCTCCCCATGTTTTGTTCCCTCCATGGAAACCCAAATGGAAGCATTGGGCATATGTTTTAGTCATAGCGAACTAAAATCAGTAATTGAAATGGTGTTGGTCGAGTCGTGTGTGTCATTTTGACGTGTTGAACGTTGAAGAGCAAAGAAAATAGAGGCATTGTTGGCACACATGGGGTGAATTCTTAAGCCGTGAACTTCGCAGCAGCTGCATGAACAGTGGCGGCGTATGATCGGCGACAACAACCCCACATTGATCATTCGTTGCCACCATCACTTCTTCAGTATTATTCACTAGCACAACCCATCGATTTTGTAAAATCTTGAAACAGAACTTAAGACAGAGTTGTAACTGTTTCGTAGTTATTTGGTTGTTTGTGCAATGTGTGCATTCTATTGAGGGAAATTTTGCATACAACCAAAGAAAAATGAAAGATCCCTCATAAATACGTTTCATTTGTTTGAAGTGATCACGTAAAGTGTAGTTGTGCAATTCATCTTCCAATTACGATTGTAAAAGGGGGGAGTTATATGAACATGGTTTGAACCCGAACAGATAAGTTCGTTCGTGCTGCATGATTGCACGAGCTCGAACCTTCGTTCAAGCATATGTCTGCTTCACCTTCAAACAATATTATTTTTAACTAATGATTTGGGGAATGTATGAAAGAGAATATAGAAAATTTATTTGAATTTATAAAATAACTTATGATAATAAGCTTATGAAATTAGTTTGTGATATTTTTATAAGCTTGTCAAAAAATCTTATAAAAATAAGTTCATTTCAAAACGAATTTATTAAATAGGTGCTTAATGAAGTTCTTTATCCAAATACAATAAATATAATCATGCCAAATTGAATGCCTCTAAGTCTTTGAACCGTAGAAATCTTTCTGCTTTTGGGGCACACATTTTTTTCGTTCTTCTAGAATTAGTGTTTATCTTCCACTGTGATCTGCGAATCCTCATTGATATATCATGATTCATGAGACATAGTTGAAAAAAAACCTAGAGAGTATAAACAAATATTTTATATTATTGTCTTCAAGAGAATTATCTTATTCCCTAGATAAGATCTTTAATTTCCTACTTTGAACTCCCTTTCTCACTCGATTTCATTATTTGTACAACTAAAATTGACAACTTTTGGATAAAAAAATGTTCGCAACACATTCTTCAATATTCTTTTTTCAACACATTTTTTTTCTATTGGTTGAAGTTCATGTGGGTCTCACTTCAATTTTGTAAGACCCACATTAATTTCAACCAATAGGCGAGAGTATGTTGAAAAAGAGTGTTAGAAAGTGTGTTGTTAGCCCTCCTCCTTTTGGATAATCATATTTCTTTTGTTTTTGTCTGAATCACGCTAATATGTGAAGAGTAATGATATTTGGACACAAAAATGGTCTCCAATAGCATATAAAAGTACTCCTCCCTTTACTTATTATTTTTTTCTCTCTCATCATATATTTCATCACTTCCAAAACACTCATAAGCTTTAGGGTGTCTATACAAAGTATCCAAATTTTTTGTCAAATATCTTTACTCTATTTGAATATGTATATCTCTAACTTATACCTTATTTTAAAAGACACAATATCTCCATAACCGACTACTACCTTTTCCCATAGTTGTCTAACCATGAGTACACTTTTGACACCAAATTCTTGGAACTTGGAAGTGAGGAGTACACTTGTTAACAGATAAATAATAATTTTAGTAATAAATGTTTGAAAATTTTCCCTTACATTGGTATATATTGTCAGTAAAATTTTTTTATACAGATAATTAATTAGAAATTGTCACATAAACTAAAGTATTTGACTTTTATCCTAACAACATTAAAAATCACACACATCATAATTTCTGATTGATTGTTAGTGTAAAACTGATTAAATTCAAAATAGAAAAGAAAATATAGAAACAAAAAATTGTATTACCAAAAATAAAATGCAAAAAAATTGATTTAAACAGAATCCAAGAGTTTTCCAAAAAAAACAGAGTCGGAGGGTCGCAATAAGTTCACACCGACCTATGGAAACGACGGCGGAACCTCCACAACACAACTCCGATGACGGTTCGCCGTTAAACGACGTCGCACTTTCCTTTGATCCTCAAAATCCCATTTCCTCCGAAGACCAATCCTATCTCCCAAAAGAAACGACCCCAGAACTCGCCGTTTTGGACTCCCCTGACTCCTCCTCCGAACCCATTCCCGAAGAATCCCAAAACCCTAACACCCGAACCCGACCCGATCCTCATCTTGGTTCCTCCGTCCCCCCACCGCGGAAGCGCCGCCGTCGCAAGAAGTTCTTCACGGAGCTCAACGCCACCGGATCGCAGAACCGTCGCTCCGACGTGGCCAAAGACTGCGACGTCGAAGCCCTAATCGCGATCTCCGTAGGGTTCCCTGTGGACTCGCTCACAGAGGAAGAAATCGAAGCCAACGTTGTATCCACCGTCGGAGGCTCCGAACAATCAAACTACATCATCGTTCGGAACCACATTCTCTCTCGGTGGCGCTCCAACGTGTCCGTGTGGCTCACGCGCGATCGAGCCCTAAAATCGATTCGATCAGAACACAAGGGTTTGGTAGATGTAGCTTACCGGTTCCTTCTGGAACACGGTTACATCAACTTCGGTGTCGCGCCGCCGATAAAAGAAGCGAAACTGCGATCAATTGATGGATGTGAAAATGGGACTGTGATTGTTGTGGGTGCTGGGCTTGCAGGGTTGGTTGCTGCAAGACAATTGGTGTTCATGGGGTTTAAAGTTGTGATCTTGGAAGGTAGGACCCGGCCCGGTGGCCGCGTCAAGACGAGGAAGATGATGGGTGATGGTGTCGTGGCCGCAGCGGATTTTGGTGGAAGTGTGCTGACTGGAATCAATGGGAACCCTCTTGGGGTTCTTGCAAGGCAATTGGGTTTGCCCCTGCATAAGGTTAGGGATATTTGTCCTTTATATTTACCTGATGGAAAAGCTGTTGATTCTGAAGTTGATTCTAGGGTTGAAGTTTCGTTTAATAAGTTGTTGGAGAGAGTTTGTAAGCTTAGGCAGAAGATGATTGAGGAGGTTAAATCGGTGGATGTTCCGTTAGGGACCGCACTGGAAGCTTTCCGGCGTGTTTATAAGGTTGCTGAGGATAAAGAAGAGAGGATGCTGTTGAATTGGCATCTTGCAAATTTGGAGTATGCAAATGCTACTCTAATGTCTAATTTGTCAATGGCTTATTGGGATCAGGATGATCCTTTTGAGATGGGCGGTGATCATTGTTTCATTCCTGGAGGGAACGAGATCTTTGTTCGCGCTCTTGCTGAGGACCTTCCGATTTTTTATGAGAGGACTGTGGAGTGCGTTAAGTATGGAACTGATGGGGTAATGGTTTATGCTGGTGGACAGGAGTTCCGTGGGGACATAGTCCTTTGTACTGTGCCATTAGGTGTGCTTAAGAAGGGATCTATTGAATTTGTTCCTGAACTTCCACAGAGAAAGAAAGATGTGATTCGTAGGTTGGGGTTTGGGTTGCTCAATAAGGTTGCAATGCTGTTTCCATATAATTTCTGGGGTGGGAACATTGATACATTTGGTCGTTTGACTGAGGATTTGAGTATGAGGGGTGAGTTTTTTCTGTTTTACAGCTACTCTTCTGTGTCCGGAGGACCGCTTCTCATTGCCCTTGTTGCTGGGGAAGCTGCGATAAGGTTTGAGATGATGTCGCCAGTGGAGTCCGTGAGAAGGGTGTTGGACGTTCTAAGGGATATTTTTAATCCAAAGGGAATTGCTGTTCCAGATCCCGTTCAGGCAGTCTGTACTCGGTGGGGAAAGGATCACTTCACATATGGATCTTACTCTTATGTTGCTGTTGGGTCTTCAGGAGATGATTATGATATTCTTGCAGAGAGTGTTGGAGATGGGAGAGTGTTCTTTGCTGGAGAGGCGACTAACAAACAGTATCCTGCAACAATGCATGGAGCATTTCTTAGTGGAATGAGAGAGGCTGCAAACATTTTGAGAGTGGCAAAGAGAAGGTCTTTGACCCCAGTTGACAGAAGAACAAATATCTCTGGGGAGAATGATGATTTGAACAAATTATTTGTGAACCCTGACCTGACATTTGGAAGCTTCTCTGCTTTGTTTAATCCAAAGCTGAATGATCTAGATTCTAGTTCATTACTACGGGTTAAAATTGGAGGAGCAATCATGGACTCTGTAGGTCTTTATCTTTATGCCTTGGTTTCAAAGAAGCAGGTCATTGAGTTGAGTCAGGTGGAGGGAGATGAGAACAGGATGAGAATGTTAAACCGCGACTTTGGGGTGAGCTTGGTTGGGAGGAAGGGTTTAAGTAGTGCTGCTGAGTCTCTTATTGCCAACATAAAATTGACTAGGTCCCATCTTAATGAAGCGGGAAATGGTCTTATGCACGGGAAC
Source organism: Ammopiptanthus mongolicus (assembly GCA_039655645.1). Taxonomy (NCBI): domain Eukaryota; kingdom Viridiplantae; phylum Streptophyta; class Magnoliopsida; order Fabales; family Fabaceae; genus Ammopiptanthus; species Ammopiptanthus mongolicus. The sequence goes on along the minus strand of CM077349.1, from coordinate 86,342,833 downwards.
TAAAGTTCTTTATAGCAACATGGGGAATAGAACCTCATGTCAACTGTATTCAACTCATATTTTCAGTTAGGTCCAAGTAGTATCTGACCATCCCCCCCCCCCCCCCCCCACATTGTTAGCCATTTTTCCAATTGATATTCAACAATGAACATGATTTAAATTTTCATTGCTGCATTAGCTTCTTTATGATTAGATATGAATGTAGAAATATCAAGTTCTAAGTTGGTTTGCTCAAGAATTTGTTGAACTCGTTTATACCAAGACAAAAGAAAAAATCAGTGCGTGAAGTGTATATACATGCGTATCCAACAAGACAGTTATTAATTTCTACATTGTGTTTTCAACATACCTCAATAAGCAGCAAATTTACCACTGAAGCATCCTGAAGATGGTAAACCACTGAACATGCTTTAGTGCCTTCACTCCGAGTGCCATTCCTTTATGTTATGGTCTCTCCGATGTCCTGGTTTATCAGGTTTCATTTTATTCTGTTCCCCAGACATACATGTCTACTACTTTTCTTTTCCCAAGATAAACTATCCAAGCAGAGGAATGTGATCCAGCAAGAACATATATAACATGTTTGCACCTTATTTCGTTAGTCACTATCTTGCCCAATTGTTCGCAGGGTCAGTCTAAGATGCAACTTCCTTGGGCAGGTGCATCTATACTCCTCAAATTTATTCATTGATTCACCGGAGCAGACCAGCATTCCTTGATGGATCTGCATACCACTGACGAGGTAAAGGTGATGTGAAGTCGCGGTGCTGGGGCCGTCTGTGGTGAGGGGGCATGGGCGGGGCCGTCCAAGGGGTGGGAATGGGCAAGTGGTTTTGCCAATATCATAACTTTTGGATTGGATTTTTTTAAATAATATGCGTTCAAAACAAAAATAAATAATTTTGGGGTTTAAAAAAAACAAGGTGCATGATGCTTTTAAGCATCATAAACAAGCACCTAGAATCACCCTTGTTATCATGAACATCTCAAATCACAAACAAGCACCAGAAGTACAGGTTTTAAGCATTTTCTGCATATATTCGTAGTATTGGTAAATAAATAAAAATCATACAAAATGTTCACATTCTAATGTTATAACATGATAGAATTAGTGATTGACTGATTGTATGTCAAAACGACAAAACCCAATCCCACTTCTGGACAAAGATTCATCACTACAAAGAAGAACCCGGTAGTATGGATCAGATAGAATGAAAGAAAAAAAGCATCTCAACAAAGATATGTGATACAAAGGAATGAGTAAGTTGGCTAGAAGCCAATTACATAAGAAATTGGAAAAACTAAAATAAAAAATTAACTAAAGACAATATGCAGATTGATCTAACTGGACATCTTGACTTGATCACTAGATTGTAGTGCTTGAGAGGCATAAAACCTAACATCAACATCTGGATCCTCACCGAGCTCAACCAGACAGGGACGGATGGTATTTTCAACAACCTTCAATGTTCAAATGGAGAGAAATTAATATTTGTCGACCATATTAATATTATAGCTTATCTAAATAATTTTCGACATACAAGTTTTATAATTTTTCTAGTGGCATATCCACATATTATAATCAGAGCAACTGTGAAAGTGTATTAAAGATGAAACCTTAAATGGAAGCTACTTACAGACTCATCAACAATTGGAATGAGAGACTGCAACACTTTAGCTACATTGAATTTGATATTGGGTACCCTGCAAGATATGCAATGAGCTCTGGTTCTAACAAAGACACACAACAGGAGTGAAGTTTAAGCAATTTTACCTATCTTTTGATGCATTAATGACCAGAGGGAGTAGTTTTGAAGAAGTAATCTCCGAGCCCAGAACAGGAGCTAGCAGAGAAATTGCATGTAGAATCGTCATCCGGTACAAATAGTGTGGATCGTTAATCATGTCCAAAACCTGTTTTAAGATAAGAAAATTGTTAGGATGAATACCACACTGATCATTGTTAATATAAGCATTCAGGATCTGTTTTGAAAAACAATAGTAAGAAGAAACGTCCGTTGTAAAAGAAAATTGTCAGAGCAGTTTCTGCATGGAGATAGAATTTTTCCACAGTACCACAGCTCCAAAGATAGTAATTTCTTTAAATAATATAGAGTTCTAAAGCCAACATAACTCCCAAATTGGATCAGCTATGTATCACACGAGAAATTAAACCACCCAGGTAAGGTAACATTTGTTCAACCTCTGACAGTAACAGCATGTAATTCCAGGGCCTAATTGTACCATCAATACTCTTTTTTTATGTTTCCTGGACAATGAAGCCATTGTATGCATGAAAGATGGCCCTACGAGTTAGGTAGCATTTTCAAAGCATTGGCTTAGAGACTGTTCTATGATATCCCCAGTACTATAAAGTTAAGGTAAAACATTCTGCTGGTGTGTATCAACAAAGTTCATCTGCTAAAAAACCTGAGGAATAATGTGCTGCATTGCCCAATCTGGTCCAAATTCTTCAGCTAAGCGTTTTACATTATTAGCAGCTGCATCACGAATTGAGTATACCTACAACCATAACCGATAAAGTCAAAAAAGTCAATATGATGCAGTTACTCTAAATAACCAAATTAAAAAAAGAATTGCAAGCTTTCTGACTAGAAATTAAAACCTTTTTTTTTTATAACTGACTTAAATGGAGGATTCTATTTAAACTTTTCATCAAACACAAGACTTACAAGCTTTATAGTATACTTTGAGACTGTCATGTTCTTTTTTAGTCCTTTTGCGGCCTAAATCACCAACAAAATTGCAAAGTGCATATTTAAAAAAAAAAACTGCCCTGTATAACATCTTGCTTCAAATTGGTTTTTTGGGCCTCTAAAATTACAACACCTATTACACCAGTTTTTTTTTTCTTTCCCTTTTATGAAAAAATTTTTCGGCAAAAGAAATTAGACAAAGAGCCACACTTTCAAATGCATATCATATACAAGCGCAATAGAGAAGCCAAGTACTAAGACATGTAAAAAAAATATCTGCATGCAAGACGAAAAGTTTCAAGTATTATATTAGTCACTACAGGCATATGCAACTACATGGGAATATGTATAGATTACAATTAATCATAAGTTCATTACAGATTTAGCATAAAGCAAGTCTCTAAATCATTCATAATTTTCAAAAAATTAGGTTTACAAAATAAGAGGACTAGAACTAATTTGAACATAATTTTAGTTGCTTTGCCAACCTTGTCCTTTAGCCATTGCATGCAAAGAGCTCCAAGCTTATCATCAAAAAAACCTACACCCAGCTGACTTGCTAATAATGGTATATATTCTATGATCGCAAGTCGAACTCTCCAGTGCCGATCCTCAGCAAGCTCAACAATAGCTGGTAATAGAGACTGAGATAACAGATCGATACCAATAACCTGCATTCAACATGTACATTACAAAGTTTCAATAGAGGGAATATATAAAAGGTAATAATGTTTGGGATGTACAAGGCCAATCAGAAAGAATATTCAATTTTCAAGCCACAAACCTGGTTCACTTGGTCAAGCTTGCTGATAATGTTTAGCCTGACATCAGGAAACTCATCTTTCAAAAGAGAAAGGAAAATAGGGAGAAGTTGTTCAATTGTCGCATCCTGCAACCACAACAAAAATATAGTAAAAGCAAGACATGTGCATCCTCTCCTTTTTAGGAAGAGTTACATTAGAAAGGAACAGTTTCATGAGTTAAAGGAATAGAAGAAAGGGTTGCTCACACTCATACATAAACATTCGGTACAAGAAAACAGATACTAGGGTGTGCTCGTTTGAAGAGCTGAAATGGGAAAGTGGAGAAAATAGAGAGGGGTCTGAAAATAGAGTGAGGCCACTGCGATGAAAAGGTTTCTATTTTCACTCATTGGCTTAGCACTTAGTAGTTAATAGAGAATATTAACAATTTTTTTATACAACTTATTGATCAGTGAGGGCTATTTAAAACATGTAGTGGGGCAAGATTACATAAGCCAGTAGAAATTTTAAGATTAGAGCTGGCATTTGCCCCACCTCCTAACATACATCTGCCACTAGAAAGAAAACATAACAGAATCTAGATAACAATATCACAGATTTCAACTTTATCACCAAACTTGGAAAGACTTCTTATATGTTCCATTGATCCATAAAATAACCTAAGCCATACAGTTTTTCTCCCTTCATAAACATTTGAGCAGATACATTTTTCAATGTGTTAAGTTTATTTTGGTACAACTTATGTGCTTAGATAAAGATTCATACCTTCCCTAGCACTGGTGCCATTCCCATTATAACTGAAGCCAATGCAGAGCGAACATGTTGAGATGAATCTGTGGATAACTCCTATAACAGGCAAACTTCATCAGTCATACATACCTTTAGACATCAAACTGAATAAGTATCATAAATGTTGACCTGTAAGAATCTTAAGTTTTTTAAGAGTACGCATACCTTCACACATGGTAGAATATGCTGAATGGCAAGTTCAGGATTTAATATGCGGGAAAACTTAGTCACTTTCCCAGCAGCAGCGATACGTACTTCAGCCTCATTATCACGCAGTAGCCGAACATATGCAGGAACCAACTCTGACCTAAAAAAGCATCACCAACATTATAACCAGTCAATTAGAATTGGCAAACAAATATATTAAATGATGGCATAGATCATGAAGAAATTAATATGCAGTTATAACTAAATCGTGAAGCATAAGGGTTCTCTGAGTGACTGAAGAATGTCATTGATTAATATCAACTTCAGAAATACATTTTCAGATAGCACCAGTGGAAAAAAGCATGTATGAAAATCGTGACAACCAACCACTCATTCATCAAGTAGGAAAGGTTACCTGGTGGGGTCAGGACCAACAGCTTCACATAGCTCATATAGTTGATTTGCAACCATGTAACGAACACGCCATGACTTGTCCTGGTCATGAAGTAATGCAACTATGTAATGAAACGTGTAGAATTTCATTTCGGAACAACACAAGCCAACAAATAACAAGAATGGATTTTTTGATTTTCGGTATTTTAGAATACAAATTGATTCCTTCAAAATGAAAAGGATGGGACTATGAACATGAAAAGCATTCTGACAACCAATTAACAGTAAACCAGAAGGGAATCCACCTTCCACAGACCTGCATCCCAGGTTTAAACTCATTCAAACTGTTGATGCATTGGTTACTCAAAAGTCTAACTAGAAAACCAATTCAACTGTCAAATAACTCCTGTGAAGTGGTGTGTTAGAATTGTTATCATTCAAGCACAACTAAGTAGGCCCTTTTCCGACTTTAATCATTTAATCTGAAGAAACTAAGATTTATCCTAATCTTACTCACAACAATATCTGTGAGATTAGTGCATCATATACGAAGACATGCTACTTTATAGATCACCAAAATTTGTACTTGTACAAGCGTATGGTACAAACAACAATAAACCATCCAAAACAATGTGCAAAATACTTAGCTATGAAAATATAAAATCCTGTGACATTAAGACCCAACAAAAATTTTTGCAGTATAAGTGTTCCAATCTTCCATCCATGCATTCTTTACATTAGAAAAATGAAATCTTAAGTTGATAAATTTTTTATACTTGCATTCTTCCAGTGAAATGAAACAAATATATTGGTGTTCACAATTATGCTTGAAAGAGCAAATTAATTTGCAAAGTGCCACATACATTGGGGGGCAGTAACCAAACATGGGCTGAGCCTAAGGATATAATCATATTATAGTTAACTAAAGTGCAAGGCCAAATGCTGCAGGTAAGACATCCCCTTGTTGTGTTGGCCCCAAAATGGCTATGGAAGAAAGATATAATGATGCGCATATAAACATGAATCCCATGCATATGTTCATGTGAAAGGCTGCCATAGATATAATAGATATGTCAAGACAGACAGGAGACTTGAAAGAGATGTAGCTCAACCATGGAATTCTAATAATTGTTGATAAAAGTTTTTTCCCCCATTTTTGGTAAATAAAATGTCAGTAAATCAACAAGCCAAAGGGCACAAAATGCATATCTTCCCACTTCATATTATTAATGCTCAATATACCTGAGAGAAATTAACTATGACAGGAAGAATATGTGCCACACAATCCTGAGGCTCTAACAATTTTCCAAGAGCTGCACAACCCTCAACAGCGAGTAGCCGAACAGAATCTTGGTCTGCAAGAAAAAGGGTCAGGAAATTAATAGTTAAAATATATGCATCCAGTAGCACATATTTAAGATAAAAGTGTAATAACACTATCAATACATGAGCATGACAAACTCAGACTGTATTCCTTTATCATATTCGTCAGTCGAATATATTGACAAAGCCTTTAGTTTCTAAAAAGGAAAAGAAATTAATGTCAAGAATAAAGCGAAAATTAAAAGTCTCATCTGAACTACCAACGATATCAAGTTTTGAAGCTGCATTGTCTCAAAAAATATTAAAGAAGTGAAAAAACAAATCAGAATGCCAATTGTTTAGGTAAAGATTATAACTTACAAGCAGCAAAAAAGAATTTTTGGGGTAAATTTTTTTTATGTAAATGTGAATGTCCACTTGAAAATCTCCCTTCATCTGATTAAAGTTCCACTGATTTGGCTTCTATGGAATTAAATACATGTGCATTGTTCCCTTTAACGGAAGAAGTCAATAACAGAGTCAGCTCAATTGGCAAACTATGCATAAATGAAAAATCAGCCCCTAAAAGTGCATTGTTAAGGAAACTGAGATGAACAGAGATTGAGGGCCCATTTGATTAAGATTTTTAGGAAAAGTCACCTTTTAAATATTTTAAACTATTTGGATAAGCTTTTAAAAAATCAGAATCTAAAAAAAGTCAGATTTTAGATTATTTTGAGAAGCTGCAATGAGTAGCTTCTGGAAAAAAAACAAATGCAGTAGATGAGAGATAGTGTGACGACCAAAACATGAGAAGACATTTTAACTTTTTTCGGGCAAAAATATCCCTAAAAGTTTAAAATGACAGGTGTTGCCCTTGAAGTATTTGCATCGATGTTTTCTTCTTCTTCAGCACCGTTGATCTCATTCTTCATCAAAGTAAAAAAATGATTTTTATAATTGTAACCAAACACAAAATAGCTTTAGCATCACATAAAAGCTCTAAAAAAATTACTTTTTTGCACATTCTTAAAATCACTATTTTGTAAAGCTTAAACAAACAAGCCCAAAATAAGACCAGCTGAAGGCTAATGGTTGAAATTTTTAGGGACTTAACTTTGATGAATAACTTTCAGATTTACATTGCACGTGACCTAATACTCCAAAAAATGTCTTAATGAGATTCTTTTTCTTTTATTTTCCCTTTTTCTATAATTTGGTTTCCTTCTTGTTGATCGCCTGAACTCAAACTAGATCTAATTCCCAGCCTACACATGAAGTCATCACTGTAAAATCTCATTATCTTATTCTCATAAAGCCCTAGAGGAAACAGATTGTTGTTCAGAGTATCATTCACGACCTTAGAATAGCAGCTATCTTTTAGGCTCCTCACCTTGTCTAAGCAGCAAACCAATACCCTGAACTAAATATAATTAGAAATACTAAACCGGTTCGTTTATCATTATGTTTCACCAACTTTTATTTAACAGTTCCATGATGGGGGAGCTGGAATTAGTCATATCAACCTCACATACCATCCTGTGTGAGTTCCTCAAATACAGACATGATGTCGGTTTTCAAGTGAGCAGCTTCAACAGTAGCGGCAAACTTTCCCAGGTTTGTTGCAGCAGATCTCCTAACCATTGGCATATCATCTTGACATAGCTGACCATATATTGTTCTCAGTTCAGTTTTCATCACCTCTGGTGCACTAGGGTAAGCAATATGGAACAAACCGCATGAGGAAACCCGTGCTGTGAACCACTCACCAGCAGCCAGCCTCTACACATTGGAGATCATAATGAGCAAATGATAAACAACAATGTTATTTGTACATCTGAGATTTTGACATCATCAATCAAAGTTTGTACATCATTAACCACGACTCCGACATCATTAACCAACTTGCCAACCATCCACTTGGACACCATTAACCAAGATTTGTACACCCATTAACCAAGTTGTCAGGTGTCTGGGTGTACAAATAACATTTTTGAATGATAAATACCTTGATTAGCTTATTTTGTGTTCAAAATAACTTATAATCAAAATCTTACTGAGATATCTTTTTAAAACAAAAGCTATTTTTTCCCTAAAATATAATCTAGTTCAAACTCCAAACATGTAAGTAATCAAGCTTATAATAACATCAGGAAGGAAATGCAATGCAACTAAGTATGCACTACCTTAACTAAAGGAATAAAGTGTTCAACCAAGTCTTGTTCTCTCATCTGAGCTCCAATTCTACACAGTGACTCCACAGATTTGTCCCTGACACAAGTTTCCTCAACGGTGCAGAGGTTTTCCAATGGTGGAAGCAACACATTGGCATGCTCCACACCCCCAACATAAGGAACAAACACACCTAACTCCTCTGCCATTGCAAGAAGCACCTCATCGTCGTCGTCGTTGTTCTCGCTGAGAAAAGGAATCAGCTCCTTCCGGGTTCTTTCTTCCCCAAGCGCACGCGCAATCGTGGAAAGCCTGCGGATCGAGTTCAGCCTCAGCTGAATGTCTTCGTTCTTCAACTCATCGATCAAAACCGCTATTGGATACAAAGGTTGATCCACCATAGCCATCTTTTGTCTCACCAGATCCTCGAAACTGCGATCAGTAAACAAGTTATATAACAACTAATTCGATGCCAACGCATCGAAATCGATGATTCGCTCAATTCTAAACACAAATTGAGAAAAAGAATCTCGGAATCTAGAATCTAGTTCTTGATTCGAAGCAATGGCGCGTAATTTAGCGAAGATTTCAGAGAAATTGGCGTTTGTGAAAAAAGTGGAAATGAAAAAATAAATACACAAGACAAAAAATTGTATTGCAAGAAATAGAGAGAAATAAGGAGAAGTGTTGCACCTGAAGGGAGGGTTGTGAGTGGATCTAATCTAAGGAGGGAGGATGGAGAAAAATGAGAATGTAGGGGGAAGGGATCTGGTGTTTGGACAAAGGGAAAATTGGTTTTATAATTTTCCCAGGAATTTAACCATTTTCGAGGCTATAATAACTGCCTTGTATTGTTCGACACTCGCTGGAAATTTTCCAATCAAGCTTGGCCCAAAATGATTCTGCCCGACCCTAAAACCCTCCTCAAAACAATTACGGGCTATAATGTTAATTAGTGCTTTTTTTTTTTTTTGATAGAATAATTAGTGCCCTTATATCAATGGTTAAGAAATTAAATCATGAAAGTTTGTATACGAAGATAATGTATTTAGGATATATTTGTAAGAGTTTGTAGAGAGCTTATGAAAATATCTTATGGAAATAAATTTATACAAATAGTTTATGGTCTTCTTATAAGCTCTTTTTAACTTATTTTTATAAGTTTGTCAGAGAAGTTTATAAAAATAAGATGTTTTTAGCTTATTTGAAAAAAAGCTTATTAAATAAGCGTTTAATTAAGTTATTTATCCAAACGCAACCTTAATATATTGAAAAGTATTATACTTAGATTTTTAATACATAAATTTTTTTTATTAATTCCTTAACCAGTACCTAATAGAAAAATCCATAATAAAAATACGGTTTGGTTTTTATTAATGTTACTCGGCTTTGAATGTAATTGCTCCTTATTATATTGTCTACTTTGGTCTACTAGTTTCATCATTAATTTAATTAATTCAACTAATCGGCATACTTAGATATTTCACCTCCTCAGGGTGTTTGTTTTAAGGATTAATAAGTTATTTTTAGAAAAAAGAACTTAGAAATGTGACTTTCTTAGAAGTTTTGAAAAAATATTTTCGAGCATTCTTTATTTTTAGAAAGGTCAAATACTTATATTTTATCCTTATTTTTATTCTCATAGTAAGGGATGAGAAGGAGTTTAATGAAAGTTATCTGGTAACTTTTTTTTTTTGAACTTAACTATCAACTTTCACTCTCACTTCTTTCATGGTCATTTGAATTTTTGAGTCAAACAAATTTTCAAAAATATTAAATGTTAACCAAACACAATTTTGAATTTATCCAGAAATAACATTCTCAGTATATAGACAGTTAAGCCCCTTTAATGAAATTTTCACTTTCCTAAAAAAAAGACTTTCTAAGTCATAATATTCTCAAAAATATCATTCCTAAAAATATAATCATATGCCTTGAAACAAATGTCTCTTTTATTTATAATTCAATTTTTAATTGGTTTTATATGCAACTTTTGGAAGTAAACAGTCACAAATTTTTTTGCTTAATTTATTCTCATAAGATTGTTTTATCTAAAAAATTCATTTAATTTATCCATTATTCCAAAAGTATTTGTACTATATTTTTGAACTTGAAATTAATAGATGTCTCCAAAACAATCTCAAGTGATTCCCCAGCATGTTATGGGATGGACAATCAATCTAATTCAGAGTACTTTTGTTAGGCAAGAATTATTTCAAATGAATCATTCATAGTCCATAATTTAATAAATAGAAAAAATGTTAACCGTTGCCTTCAAAATTAATATGAAAGAAATATATAATAGGGTAGAATGAGGCTTTGATAAAAGGAAAATGGTCCATTGTACTTTCTTTATAAATGGATTTCTTTTATCATAAAAAGTAATTTTCAATTAGTTTTACAAGGTATCTAATTTAGGTAACCAAGGGATCTTCAAAGTTCAAAGTAGTATTAGTTTCTATTTGATTCAAACTTTTTTTAATGATATAACAACACAGAACTATTTTAAAGGTAAGAAAGAAACAATCATAATTAATCAACAAAGAAAATGAAAAAAAAAAAAAAAAAACTAGCTTTATTATCAAAATTAGGGAGATATTATCAGATAGCTCCAGCAATAGCACAAGGCAGTAGTTGAGTTAACAAGACAATAATTGTCCTTGGCTGGGAAAGCCAAACAAAAATGATCATTCCCAATAAGAGCTGCAGGTTGAGGAAAAGTTCAGATGATCTAAAGAGAACCCGATCATTAGACATTATTTAATATTGATATGGCAGGTTTTTTTAGTTAGATTCATTAGTGTGTCATTAACTTTTGAACTTAGTACAAAGGATGCAAGTAACATTCACTCCAGTATCCCAAAATAGCAACCCAAATAACATTGCTCAACATCTCAACGAGGGTGATGAGGTTAGAATCAAAAATGCATTTTTTTTAATCTTGGGATACCTTCATTTAGAACAATACCCACCATTTTAATTTTGCCATTGATAAGTCTATTAACTCCCTCAATCATTCAATTTCAAACAATTGAACAACCTGGTCCAAAACCCACCAGGTGATACTGGTGCTTGCTGCTCAAGAGGATCCTTAAACTTTGCTTTCTCACCTAATTCTTCGAATGAATCCACAAGGTTGTGGAGCCTTGCCACGAATTCAATCAGAAGGGAAGTAAATGTTGCTAGAGATAGTGAACTAGCATTTTCATAGGTTTTTGATTCTTCCTCTTTTGTCATTCCATCTGCTTTAAAGGAAATATGATGATGAGCTGGCCAAGATATCTGTTTCTTGAACATGTTTTCTTCTACAACAGCAGCTTCAGGCACTGTAGGTTTAACATCAGGAGCAATGTGTTCCCCCCAACTTTTTGGAACTTTAACTGCTCTGAGATCAAGCACAGCTTCACTAAGAGACTTGTACTCCAAGAAATGTTGTCTTTCATCAATGTTCACGAGGTCTTGGGGATCAACCTCTGGTCTTGGCCGGTTTCCAATTTCCCAGCTCTCTGAATTTACAAGAAGAAAAGATTTTTTATCAACCTTCTGTTGCAATTCTTCTGCTGCCTCGTGTACATCATACAGAATGTCAACATGACCTAGTTTCTCCATCTTTTTAACTTTGTTTCCAATTTCCCGTAGCACTTTCGCCCCTTCAGAACATACCTTCTGAAGCTCAGTACGAAAAACTTGTCTCTTCTCAGGTGGAGCCTATTTATTAGAAAGGAAGCTTAGTAAATATGTCTTTTTGGTGCAGAAGTTTAATACATGCGTATCTGCATAGATAAGTCCCAAAACAAAAACAAAAGAAAAAGAAGGAAAAAAAAAAGGGGGAAAAGCAACAAAAAACTTTGAAATGAACAAGAAAATTGCCAGCTATTTTACCGGGAAAAATCTGTCAATTGGAAGCTTTCTCTATCCCTAGAGAAAAAAACTTCATAAGACAGGCAGGCAAAGGATGCTTTAAAGGAAATCTTATTGCCATGTATCAGAATCCGAGTTTTTCAATTGCAGTTCTTATTCCAATAAGTTACTGCTGCATGCAAGTATAAAATAGAAATACTGCATGCAAGTATACTTGAGAATTGTTCCACTCAATTTTCAAGTATAATCAAGCGAGAAGGCGTGTACCAGTACCACCCTAGCAGTATTCTAGTTACTTAATCATCATAAGGAACCATAACATCGCAGGTAGAAGCAACAACTAGTGCAACTGGGATGCATATCAAGTATGACATAAATTATAATGATATATTGTTTGATAACAAATCCAAAAAATGAATTGCCAATTTGGCATCATAAAGACTTCATTTAAGACGTAGCACAGAAGAACTTGCATTTCGAATATGTTACGAACTGACAAGGTCAAGTTTACCTGTCTTGATGTCCTAAATAACAAAAAGAATGATTAAGGCAGAAACAACTACTAAATCACAGACATATAAAGGAAACCTTTAAGATTAAGACACCCACAGCATCTCTAATTTAGCACACTAATAAAATTCTTGAATTTGGGACTGAAGGGGTCAAGCGTCAGCAGTGGAAAACAAAAGGTGAAGAGGAGCTGAAGTAATATTAATATTTTGGAGTTTGGGAGCAAAGAGGTTAGTAGTAGATAACAAAAGGTGAAGCTAAATTTCTGCATGGCAGAGTAGTTTATCCCAAATATGTGGCTATGGCTTAGAATTAGTAGGCATTTTTCAATAAAGGCAGATGGCTAAATATGATGGTCTATGTCAGTCTAGATAAATCCTAAAGTTCTGACTTCTTACATTCCTAGGACTAAACAGAACAATTGAACCCGGAGTCATTCCTGGCAACATAATTCAAATTATAAATTCTTATTAACGCCAGAATATCTTATGGTTTTACATTGAAAATTACCTCTTTTCTAAATATGGAACTAATTTGAAACTGTAAATAGACCCAATATGTTCTAGTGAAAGTAAAAAGGTAGAGGGAAATAAAGCAAGAAAGAAAAAAAATTAAAATGACAGATCATCAAAAGATCAGTATACATAGCCACTTCCAAAAACATTAAAGACAAAGTAAACCCAAATACTACCAACCATAAGGAGAAAAAGTTTAAAGTGAAGACTCAAAGGCTTTCTAACAGAAAAGTTGCCAGATAAGAAGTACCTGTATCTCAGCAAGTATACATCCATGCATAGCCATGACCATAAATGCACAATGCCTTAGTGCCCCACTTACTTTCACATAATTACTCCACGGATATTTAAGCATTTTGTAACGACCATGAGGAGGCTCCCAGACAGCAAAACCCATCTTCAATAAGTAGTATGTAACGATTAGTTACAAAGATGATCAATATTTTTTATGAAACGTACAGAAAAACAAAAGCAGATCATACCAATGCATCCTCTTTGCTAGTAGATTCAACAGCTGATCTGTAGCCACTGTAAACCAGGTCATCAGAAGCTTGGTATGTAAGAATTTTTGACGGCACCCTCTCATATTCAATACAATTAAGGTAGTTATTGACAACACCTGAAAAGAAGCTTAACATAAACAAATTAATTCAACCCAGGAATAAGATTGTGAAGCAGCAAAGCTAAATGATAGTAATTACAAACTAAATGTGAAAATCAAGAAAATATTGTAGACAACCTTCCAATGATGACGCAACACCCATGAAATTATTTGCCACAAGATCATGTAGATCCTCACCAGCCCAGATTGGAAATATAAATATATTAACCCCCAAAGATACAGCAGCACCAAGTGCGATGAGCAAAAACCTATTTATAGCTGTGTGAATAAATTCCCCTGTTCGATACCCGGATACAGTAATATAGCAATATGTGATCAAGAACACACGGAAACCGTATTCGTAAGCCTTCATAGTCGGGTATAGTTTTGCATAGGTGGCACAAAATCCTATCAATCACAAGGCTTGTCATATTGTCATCAGAAAACAAGGAATAAGAATGAATCTTGATGAACAAGATAAGAAATGGAAATGATTGAAAAATCAGACCTACAATGAAGATGCTAATAATAATTACAGTTTCTTCCAATTCTCCAGCCAATTTTGATAACGTTGCCATTCCCAAAGCAAGTCCTCCAGCTGACAAAGTCCCCAAAGCTCTATTAAGCCCTTTGCTAAGAGTTGCCCCTGCAGGAGTTATAAGTGAAAAGCTGACACTTGGAATTTACAAATGAAGGGTGTACTTAAATCAACTATTTATGATCAAAATATTGAAGTTAATCAAAGATGAAGTAAATTAACACAATTGACTTGAATAAGCAGTGGCTTTGGAACATGCAACAAACAAATTTATAACCTGTGGTGTCATTTTATCACAAAGAGAAGAAGAAACTAAATAAACAATACAAGCAAATTCCTATCCCCATGGTCAAAATTTTTAATCAACTTTCTTCCTGTTATTCCCCATGACCCCATAAAAATACCATCCTTATATATATCCATTAAAAGGGAGTAGCCTTTATGCACTAATCCATGTACATTCCTCCCCAACCATGTCATGCACATGAGTGTGAGGAATTAAATATCCCCCAATAGAGAAAAAATAATGAAAACCAAAACCAAAACCAAAAGAACACACTTATAACATCAGCATGTTTGTATCATAGTTCACCCCAAACCCCAGAATATAGAGCGTGCAAACTGAATTTTATCCATAAATACCATAATTAGCAATATATTCGAATATAACCATGATTTGAGAGGAAATGAAAAAAAAAGTTACTTTTCTATTGTAAGACCATAGTTTACCATCTATAATAATCCGAATGCTAAAATGATTTCTTAATGAATTAAGATGGAGGTAAATATAATTTTGTTTCTTTACTTCACACGCAAGGAATGATAGTCTTGGCGCGCAACATTAAGGTTGTTGTCATGTGACATGGAGATCACGGGTTGAGATCCTGGCCTCTTCCCTTGCGGAGTAAGGCTACTTACAGATATCTAACCTCCTCAGACACTACCAGAGAGTCTCATGCACTAAGCCGCACTTTTACTTTATTTGGCACGACGATAGAGTTGTTGTCTTATGACATAAAGGTTACAGCAGCCTATCCGCTTGCAGAGTAGCCTACAGCTACCCTTCCCGGACCCTACCAGGAGAGCCTCGTGCACTGCGCTGCCTCTTACCGAGAGGAAAGAAGTAGACATAAAGATTATAAAACAAAATTCACAAATTTAAATGGGACCCGCTAATAAAATCTTAAACCTCTTTGTGTATATCTATGAGCACTGACAAGAAAATGCAGATGAGTTTAGGAAGAAAAAAAACAGGAAAGTTTGATAGCTACCTATGCTGAATTCAAAAACAACGACGACAGTGAGAATAGCCCAAACAGAGTAGCGACTAACATCCTTAAAGGGTTCTTTGAGGAAGATCAAAAGGGTTATAAGGATTAGAGCAAGTCCCATTTTTGCGGCGAATATTATCTTCCTCGGATCAGATCGACCCATCACCCACGCATTCACAGCAACGCGCTTCACCCTCTTCCACCCCGTCACTATCCCGTCGGAGCAACGCCGCCACCACCTCCTCGCCGCCGCCTCTTCCTCCTCGTCTGATTCCGGTAGAAGAATCCCTATCTGTGAATAACCGCCACCCTTCATGGATAGCAGCCTCTCTTTCTTCTCAGCCAAACTGTAACGAAAGGACCCCAACTTGGCCATCCTCGGTGCCATTTTTGTTCTCTGAAACCAACGAAATCGAATCCTTAGCTTTTGGAACAAGATTTGTCGGAGAGTGATGAGTGAAGAGTTTGCCTCTGTTCCTCTGATGGGATCGCCGCCGCCGATGCGGAAGAACGAAAACGACGTCGTCGCTTGGTTACTCGGAAATCGTGTGAAAACCAAATCAACCAATCGCACAAAAAGATACTTATGTGGTTGTTCTCTTCTTATCTTATGTCACACTTATGTCACACCATGAACGTGCCTACCCTACATGTGTGCCTTCAAATTTTAATTTTATTTTGATTTTCAATATAGTTGATTCTTGTGTTGAATGAATGCTACGAAGATACTCTTAAAACACAGTGTCTCTCTATTTCAATGAAAATCATTAAATTATATTGATTCATTATCTATTAATTAGATCTCACATTAAATCTATCTAATAATATAATATTTGTTTAAAGGAATGTGATAAAAGAGGAGTATATTATTATTTTTTGGTACAAGAGTATATTATTAAGATTGCTATTCCTTTTTTTTTTTTATCATTCAACATTATTTATTATTGTATCCTAAAAGACTGTTACTTATTCATACACCATAAATAATAATAAGTTTCATTTATTGATAATGAATATATTTTGGAAATTTTATTAACTACTTATTTATTGTTAGAGAATCTTAACTTTGATAAAACTAGATTCTAATCATCCTTGTTAAGAAAAAAATTATAGTGAGATTTAGGGTGTGTTTAAGTAAACAGTTTAATTAAGTGTTTATTTAATAAGTTTTTTTTTTAAATAAGCTAAAAATACCTTATTTTTATAAGCATCTCTAACAAACTTATGAAAATAAGTTAAAAAGAGCTTATAGAAAAATCATAAACTATTTTCATAAATATTTGTATAAGTTTAATTTCATAAACTGTTCTCATAAGCTCTCTATAAGCTCTTCCAAATGCATTCTTAGTTACTTTTTAGAAGGTGAGTTGGGTAACTCATGTTGAGCTATGAGGGCTAGGCTTTTTTTTTGGGGCAAATTCAATAAATTAGCTTAGAGCTTATTTGACTAGTTTATAAGTTTTGTTTGATCAAAATACAAATATTTAATAAACAAATTTATCTCATTAACTTATAGTTTTTTTTATAAGCTATTTTATTTATCTTATAACTTATTAACTTTTTTCTCATTTTTACTCTTTTTTAAACTAAATTCCTACTATATTCAGCTCCTAACTATCTTGTAAAATAAAAAAAATCATATAAAGATATTACTTTCATATCTCCTCTTATCATTAAAACCAAGATCTATGATTTGGGAAGGAGTTCGATCCCTTCATCTTCACTTTGTGTTTTTTCTTACGCTTTTAGGGCTTCTTTCAATTTTTTTTAGAAAAAATAACAGCATTTTGAGCTTTTTGTTTACTCGGAAATCGTGTGAAAACCAAGTCAATCAATCGCACAAAAAGATACTTCTGTGGTTGTTCTTATCTTATGCTGCCACACACCATGAACGTGCATACTGCCTGCAAATTTTATTTTGATTTTCAATAGTTGATTATATTGTTGTATCATTCAAAATTATTTATATTATTGTACCCAAAAAGATTGTTTACTTATTATTACTTCATAAATAATAATAATAATAATAATAAGTTTTATTTTTTAGAAGAGTTTAATTTTTATATACTGATAGTATAAAACCTTTTTACACAGATATCCAATTATAAATTGGCATGTCAATAAAAAAATTTACTTTTATCCTAACCATCTTAAAAGTCATTCATATCATAATTGGTGATTGTTGATAATGTAAAAAAAACTTTACACCGTTAGTATATAGAAATTAAACTCGTATTGGTAATTGATATATTTTGGATATGTTATTAACTACTTATTTATTTATTGTTAAAGAATCTTAACTTAATGTAGTATTTGGTTGAGGGGATGGAAGGGAGGAAGGCGAGGAATGGGAGGAGAGGTTTTTTATAAATTTTTCTTATTTGGTTCATTAATTTGGAAGCAAGAGAAGGGGAATGAAGAAGAACAAAATCTCTTATTTTCACTCAATTTTGGTTCTTCTTCAATATTGGTGGTATTTGGAGGGGAGAGGAGGAGATTTAAAATCTTTTTTTTGTACAATGGAGGGTAAACCCATAAACACTACGCTATAATAGCACGAGAAAAGATATCATCGCTAAATCACACCATAGAAGCTGGTCACAACCAAGAGGCGGGGTACTCTAGGTGATACACACCAACCCCCAATCCATGTGAATAACTAGCTAATCAATCGGCTACGTGGTTACCTTCACGATAACCATGCATAATTCTAACAGGGCGAGAATCCTGTAGGAGCCTCTGAATTGAACGAACGAAAGCACTACAGGGATGAGAGAGCAAGCGTTCACCCAAAACTAGCTAGACGGCAGAGGATGAATCACACTCTATCCACATATTCGCTATATCTTTCTCCTGGGCCAAAATAAGAGTTGTGTAGATGCTCCAAAGTTCTGAGCAAATGACTGAAGCTGCACCAATATTTCTAGCAAAAGCCATAAGACTGTTTGAATGCATTGATTAAAATATATTTATATTTTGAAATCCAAAATTATAAGCGTATAGAAATAAATTAGTTTTAAAATCTCTTCACTCTCCTTATGAACCAGACATAAATAGTGTTATTCTCCTCTTAACCAAATAGGCAAACGTAATATCTAATTAATATCTTTTTCTCATCCCTTCCATTAAAATCCATCTCAACCTCTTCACTCCTCTCCTTTAAACCAAACATAACCTAAATAAAAATAGTTTCTAATCATCCTTGTTAAGAAAAAATTATTTTGGGATTTAATTACTTTCTAAAAGGTGATCGAGTTGGGTAAGTAGTATTGAGTTACGAGGGCTTAACCTTTGCTTGACACGTCTGATAAGTTAGTTTATAGTTTATTAAGTTAACTTATAAGTTTGTTTGATCGAAGTATATATATATTTTATAAACAAATTTATTTCACTAGCTTATAGTTTTTTTCTTAAGTCATTTTATTTATCTTATAATTTATTAATTTTTTTCTCATTTTTATCTTTATATTTTTAACAAAATTCTAATTTTACTCAACCTTGCCTCGTAAAAAAATTTATATAAAGATGTCATTTTGATATCTCCTTTTATCATTAAAACCTACATTTATGATTTGGGATGGAGTTCGATCCCTCCATCTTCACTGTGTTTTTTCTTACGTTTTTAGGGCTTTTTTCAATTTTTTTGGAAAAAATAACAACATTGTGAGTTTTTGTTAGAGAATGCTACTTTCACAAATAATTTATATACAAATTCTTCACAAAAGGTGAGATGACACAATAATTTTCACCTATTTTTTTCAATTTTTGCCACTTTACTTTTATAAAAAATAATTGTCCACGAATTATTTATAAAAAAACTAACACTTTTTGGAGATAAATATTGTGGACTTAAGGCTCCAATTTTTTTTTTTTGTACATTCAATGTCAGTCACTGGATTACATTGTTTTAATCCATGATTAATTCTTTATGAGTTTAATTTCTATATATTGATAATATAATTTTTTTTACATAAATATCTAATTAAAAATTATCATATCAACATATTTTTTTTAACTTTTATTCTAATTATATTAATAATCAGTCATACAATGATTGACGATTAATAATTATTATATTATCCATATATAATAATTAAACTCATTCTTTATTTTAATTTATCATCGATACTCCTCTCCATTTCCCATCTCATCCAGTCCTCATCTATGGTTCAAATATATTATTAGAAGAGAATATTGAGCACTTTTTAAAATCGTGCAATGTCGTAGCGCACTATCGGATTTATTTGTCCTAATGTCGTATACCCCAACATTAGGCTAATCACATGATCATGATGCTATAGAATGTTTTAGGCTAAAATATTAGTAATTTGACCAATTCCTTCGTATACGACATCGAGATATGAAAACGATGGTACGTTTTTCTTACATATATATTTTATTTTTCCATAGTTCTAATATATTTAAAAAAAGAGAAACACTTTTTCAACATCATAGTGTCCTTTTATTTTTGTGATGTATTTTTTAGATGTATATATACAAAAAAGATAAAAAGTAAGTAAAAAATAGAGATAAACACATACGATACCTGATACAATGTCCAAAATTTGATATTCTAATAACATAGCTCTTAAAAAAATTGTGTCAAATGCCTTTGTTTATACTGTATAAAGTTAAACTGTCAATAAGGATGGGAATAGGCTAGGCCGAGCTAGATCCTGACAGGCCTGAGTCTGGCCTGTGTTTCATCTCAAGGTCCGAGTCTGACTTATTAGCCTGATATACGCCAATTTTTAATGTCTGACTTGGCTTATTTCAAAACATAGCCTGACCTAGAAGTTTATTTAAAAGTCTACTATTCAACAAGACCTTAAAATATGTCTCCACCTATAAATAGGTCACAGGCCTTCACTAATAAATAGACTTGTGAGCCTCTAATGATAAAGAGGTTGGTAGGCCTATACTGATAAATAGGTCGTTAGACCTTTACAAATAAATATGCAAGTAAATCTCTATATTTAAATGGATCAATAAGCCTTTATTTTCAAATGTTATATATATTATAAATAATATATATTATAAATAGTATATTATAGTATTATATATTAAATTATATTATATATATATATATATATATATATATATATATATATATATATATATATATATCTGTGTGTGTGTATGTGTTTTAAACGAGCCGACTGATAGGCCTAATAGGCTTTCTTTACAGCCTTAGCCTGACATTTTTAGCTATATAGGCTTTTTAAAAGACTTAGACCTGACTTTTTTGTTAAAAAGACTAAGTCAGGTTTGGTTTTAAATAGGTTAGACCATAGATCCCTGACAAGCTGCCTGACCAATTCCTACCCCTACCTGTCAAAGGGATATCCTGCACAACAGGAATGGTGAGGGCTGAGGAGATGGGCTCTATAAAATTGAAAGAACTATACACTGCTAAAGCCCATGAGGGTCTCCCACGAGAAAAATATGTTATGTAAGACTAAGAGCCAGTTCTGAAGATTCATATGAACCTGATGACTATGAAAAATAATATAATTGTACCTTCCGGGATTGGTGCAGTCCCAATACACAAAGGCCCACCATAGAAAAGATCGATAACAATCCAAGCAAACATCGAACAACACATCTCACGCATAGACCCGGTCTGAAGTAAAAGAGGAGAAGCCCGAACTACACCAGTAACCCACCTGTACCTCCTCTCCTCGGGAACACAGAAGGCAACATGTAAAAGTCCCAGCGAATGGTAAAACAGGAGAAGCATGCGATATATGCCACCCCCACGTGTCCGGATATCTCGCTAACGGTTTGGATCCCACCCCCTACATGACCTACGCACGTCTCCCATGCCCTACTAACGGACTCTAGGGCTGGCAAAATAATCCATGTACCAATTATCTGTCTGGTCCGTCCATGAAAAAATCCAACCAACTGATCAATTTATAAAAAATAAAAATGGGTTGGATTGGATTGGATTCTCTTTTTTAATGAATGGTTCATGATCCGTTCAATTGTTTTTTGTAAATCCGTTGGACCAGGAAAAAAATAACATAGTGGATTTTTTATCCATTCCAAAATATTTTTCACAAACAAAAAAAATGAAGTCAAAGTTTTTCCCCACGTGAAATTTACATGCCTTTAAATCATTATTTAGAGAAAATATTGTAGAAAAGTTTTTCCCACTTAAATAAAGTTATATTAGTTTTGGTATCACAATTTTTTAATTTTAATATCTTCTTGAAAACCTAAGATGCTAGGTGCTACTTCTATAACAATTGCTATATAATAGAATCTGCAGAATTAAAGTTATCAGAAATGCAAAAAATAGTAAGTAAAGCACTAAAATCCATTCAATTACGTTAAAAGTCTTTCTAAAAAAATATTCTTATAACCTCGAACGAGCACGACCGACCGACTGCCTACCGCCTACCAGTCCGTCAGCCGACCGACCGACCCAATCTGTAGGCTGTATGTGAAAAATATTAAAATAAAAATGGATGGATCGGATATCCATCCATATAAAAATGATTGATGGATGGATTGGATTTTCTTAATACATTTTTAATGGATCAAAATGGATTGGTGGATTATTTTTGACCCATCCATTATAATCTGAATCAAAATCCATCTGATCCATCCATTTGTCACTCCTAACGAACTCGTACACTTGAAGAGGCTATAAAAGGCACACTCCAACCAGGAGCGAGGGGTCTTCTTCTCCAACATTACTCACTAGCCTAGAGCTTAGAACTTATATTTTGATTATCTCTATTGTTTCTGCTTTGCCCGGAACAATAATTAAGGAGTGAAGTTGTTTATTTAAATTCTCTGTTAATAAATTATAATTTTAATATTTTCATAAATTATAAATAATTAATAAAATGTATATATAAATAAGAAAGGAAATTACAAAGAATATAGGCTTTGAAAAAAAAATATTAGGCTAAGTAGCTTATGCTTATAACAAAGAAGCCCAATATTCTATAAAGGTATTGCGGAAGTATTGTTTTGGACCCAGCCCAGATTCACAATAGTTGGGTCCAAGTCACTTAAGGAGCTTAAAGGCTTATTTGTAAAATGATGAAAATGATTTCATGTCTTTGAAAGTTGGATCCGAAGTATTCATGCCTTTGATTTTTAGAAAATGATGATCTAAAATGAATTTATTTGTAAAATGAATAGGATATATTTATTCTTAAATTAAATTATTTAATAAATTGAGATTTCTGTACGTTTTTTTAAATGAAGGTGAATATACCCTACCTTGTTTATTTATAAAAATATTATTTTAGAGAAGCTTTAACCTAATTTCCTAACCTTATTCTTTCGGATGAAGGTTTTGTTTGACTACTTGCTATTGAGGGTTTTGCAGCTATTGGAAAATTGATGGGACCTCAAGATTGTGCGGCACATATTATGGTCATTTTCTCTCATGTATGTTGCGCATTAATAATAATATGTGGGAAGATATGCATTTTTTACCCTTGGGCTTGTTGATTTACTGACAAATTATTGCCAAAAATGGAAGGAAAAAAAACTTTTATCAACAATTATAAAAATTCCATGGTTGAAACAACATCTCTTTCAGCTCTCCTATATATATGGCAGCATTTCAGGCTTTCACATGAACATACGCATGCGATGCGTATTTATATGTGCAGTTAGGGATGGTAAAGTGGGTTATGATCCGCGGGTCAATCCGTCAACCCGCCAGAATTTGGCAGGGTGGGTTGGGGTTCTCAACCCACCAACCCACTTTGACCCGCCCCGCTTAACTCACCCGAAAACGGGTTGGTGACGGTGCGGGACAGGTTGACCAGCCAACCTGCCATATTAAAAATAAATTTTTTTAATTAATTTATTAATTATTTAATTTAATTTAATAATTACTTCGAATTATTTCATATTACAAAAATAATATTTTTACTTTTGTAACACAAATTGTATGTTATAAGATAAGATTATTTTAATTTTTTAATAATAATTTAAGAAATGATATGAAGATTACCCAAAAAAAAAAAATATTATATGATTTTTTGTTAATTTTTTTATTTTATAGCGGGTCAACCCGCCAACCCGCCAACCCAATTTATGTTTTTATGTGTTTGGCGGGCCATTAGGAGGGGTGGGTTGGGGTGTTCAACCCATATGTCTAAAACAGGTTGGCCCGCCCCGTCCCATTTTGGGTGGGTTAATGGCGGGGCTGGACGGGTTGACCCACTTTGCCATCCCTATGTGCAGCAGCATTTAGGCTTTGCACATGAGTAAACTATAATGTGGCACTTAGCAAATTACTTTGCACTTTCAAGCATAACCGTGAGTTTTTTTTGACTAAACTGATCATCTTTTATAATCTATTTATCGAAATAACTTTGTTTTGAAACTAATTATAAAAATAATCCATTTTTTTCCAACGTGATATTTTTTAATATTTTTTTGGATCACATGAAAGACGCTACTTTGATTAGCGTCTTTGAAAAACGTTAGTCAGAATAGCGTTTTTACCCGCGTTCTGGGCAAAGATGCTACTTTATCAGAGCGCGCACGTGGCATCTCGGGCAGTACGCTGTCACTCACTCTCACCCTTATAAATTCTCTTATACTCCCTCCGTCTCATTTTACTTGTCCCATTTAGAATATTGTATTGTCTCAAATTACTTGTCCTTTTAGAAAATCAAGAAGTATTAATAACTTTTTTCCACAAATACCTTTTGTATCTCAACCAATCTATATTTATCAGTTTCTTTTTTTACCAGGAGTGCAGTGGCTGGTGAATAATTGCAACTATCCAACCATACAATTAAATAGGGATATTTTAGTCAAAGAGTGTCATTTTGTTATAAAAAATAGTAAACTTAATCATTTTCTTCAGAGGTGTGCATCACCAAATGGGACAAATAAAATGAGACGGAGCGAGTATAATTTATATTAATTGAATAGTAATAATACTAAGTGCACTTCCCCATCATGTTATTGAATGAATGATACTCCATTCGATCTTTAATATAAGAGACAAAAAGGTCTTTTTTTGTTCAATATATAAGAAAAAATGTCTAATTTTTATGCTAAATTTCATTTCTCACCTTATTTATTATAAATTTCATATTAAAGAGACTTAACAATTCCTCAAGGACCTAAGGGAGTATCATTCATTCAACAACCTGATGGGAGAGTGCACTTACTATTATTACCATTCAATTAATGTAAATTATACTTCATCGGTCTCATTTTACTTGTCTCAATATTATGCACACCTCTTAAGAAAATGATTAAGTTTACTAATTTTTGTAACAAAATGACACTCTTTGAATAAAATATCCTTATTTAAATTGTATGGTTGGATAGTTGCAATTACTCACCAACCACTACACTCCTTGGTAAAAAAAACTCATTAATATAGACTGGTTGAGATACAAAGGTATTTTTGGAAGAAAAAAAAGTAATTAATGCTTTTTGATTTTCTAAAGGACAAGTAATTTGAGACAATGCATTATTCCAAATAAGACAAGTAAAATGAGATGAGGGGAGTATAAGAGAATTTATAGGAGTGGGAGTGAGAGTGAGGGACAACGTACCGCCCGAGGCGCCATGTGGCGCGCTCTGGGTAGCGCCTTTGCCCAGAACAAAAGACGTCACTCTGACTAGCGTTTTCTAAAGACGCTAGTCAAAGTAGCGTCTTTCACGTGGCCCAAAAAAATATTAAAAAATGCGACGTTGGGAAAAAAATGGATTGCTTTGGTAAATAGTTTCAAAACAAAGTTATTTTGATAAATAGATTCTAAAAGATGGTCAGTTTGGTAAAACCTCATAACTATGACACTAATATATTTGTTTCATTTCATTAATTGTAAGAGCCCATGGATAAAAAAAAGTATCAACTTACTATTCTTTTTCTAGTATAAAGAAGGTTTAATTATAAAGTTAGTCGTTGAACTATTTGGAAATTTTCAAGTAAGTCTCTGAACTAATTAAAAATTTTCTAATTGGGTCCCTAAACATATATACAATTTCCACTTGAGCTTCTGGGATAACAAATTCATTATTGAACCATGAAATTAAAACGCAATATCCGTGAATCCCTTCAAGTTGGACACCCATATCAACAATTTGTACATAATTATTGAGAATTTGAGACATCTAATCAAGTAATCAATCAAAAATTTTTATGCATGTACATGAGTATGATTTCGAACACCCCACCAATTTCTAGTTGATTACTTGAATAATTCCCAATAATTATGCATAAATTGCTGATATAATATGGACGTCCAACTTGGAGGGATTCACATATATTTTTGTTCAATTTCATGGTTCAGTAACAGATTTGCTACCTTAGGGACCCATTTGAAAATTTTATATATGTTGAAGGATCCAATTAAAAACACTTTTAGTTCGGGGATCTACTTGAAAATTTTCAAATAGTGCAGGAACCAAATGAATAATTAAACCTATAAAAAATACATGGATGGAAGGTTGGAACACTTACACACCTGATTTGTTTTGTTTGGTCTTAATTTCACAGGATTTTATATTTTTCCTTAGCTATGTATTTTGCACATTGTTTTGGATGCATTGTTGTTTGAATCATACATTTGTAGAAATGCAAAATTTGGTGATCTATACACTTGCACGTCTTCGTATATTATGCACTAAACAAAGCTCACAAATATTGTTGTGAGTATGGGGGGTGTATTGGATTAGGATTTTAAAAGATTATTTTGGCATAAAAAAGTCTTTTGGATTTTAATGGATTATGTAAGATTGTAATGACTTATAAGATTTTTTTTAAGGACTTTTATAATCAAGATTCTATTGTTTGGATTTTAATAGATTTATATCATAAGAATTTATGAGAATTGAAAGGATTATATGGATTTATAAGATTTGAAAGGAACACATAGTGGAGAATAAAATCATAGTTTATAAATCAGATTCTATTTCTAGTAGAGAATAAACACAAACTCTAATTACAACATTACATATAGCAAATTCAATTTTATAATGGAGAAGACAACACATGCATGTTCACATGTTATTGTATTTATATAGTGAAGAAGGAAATTTTAAACTTCAAAACATAAAATCACTTTATTTTCATAATGTCATAAATACTGTATTCTATACTTTTATTGCTTGTTGTTACTGATATATGTTAGCATTAGGAGTATATAAATTTGATGTGTCATTACTTGCAAATCAATTCTATTCTATACTTAGATAGCGTTTGATCCAACATTTTTTGGGGCTTCAAAGTTACTTCAAAGTTAAAGTTAAAAATAAGTGTTTTAAGAGCATATTTGACACAGTTTATTTTTCTTGTAAAAAGCTTTTTTCCTTAAAAAAAGGTTGTTTTGAAATTATTCTAATATGTTTGACAAATTAGCTTGAAATAAAAAACAAAAATTATAGAAAAAAGTGATTTTCAAGAAAGCTAAAAATTTTAAGCTTATTTAAATTTTTTTTTTTTTTATTATTTTGAAACCAATCATATTTTTTCATTTTACCCAATATAAATAACTATCAAACAAATATTATTATTCTATACAAACAACTTCGTATATATACTTTTTTTGTAATTTACTATATAAAAGATATTTTTTTACACGATCCAAACAAAATAGATTATCTTAAAATCACTTTTTAACAGGTATACTCAAACAAAAACTGATTCTCACTGTAATCGATTATTACAATAAATATATAATCAATTATTGAAGTAAATATCTTAAAATCAATTTGTTTGGTAATTTATGTTGGGTTGAACGATAACCATGTGGGAAAGAGAGCGGGGAGGGAGGGAGAGAGGGAGCTAGGAAGGAGAAAGAAATGTGAAGGCATAAGATGAAGAGAAATATGGATTGAGAATCCTGAGAAATCTCATGTGTTAGGATGAGACTTTTTGTTACTCAAAAATAGCTAAAAAGTCACACAAAATCCCACAAAATCCACTTTAGAAAACAATCAATCGAAATCAGGAAGTTTTTGAATACCACAAGATTTTTTGTCACTTGTAAAAAATCTTGATTGAATACCGCTAGAGTTGGATTCCCTCTTTAAAAAATTCTAATAGTCTTGATTGAATAGCACAAGAATGAATTATTTAGATTACTTAAAAGTCTTGATTGAATATCACAAGACTTTTTTATCATAAAAAATATTTTAAAATCCTTTAAAATTGAATACCACAAGACTTATTTAGATTACTTAAAAATCTTGATTGAATATCATAAGACTTTTTTATCATAAAAATTTTTTTAAAATTCTTTAAAATCTCAATCCATCACAATCCTACCATACGACAAATCTTGAGGAAACTTGATCGTGCATGAATGATGACAATTCTAACATTACCACTGCAGAGGAATTATTTGACAGTTGAATGGGTTTTCTGGTTAGACTTACGAGTACCCAATGCATCACGTGTTAGGATGGAGATTTTTTGTCTCAATTTTTTGTCCCATTTTTTATCCCCATCAATAATAATTTGACACTTAAAAAAATAAAATCATAACTCATTAATATTTGTGTTCATTTTCAATATTTGATTGATGGGGGACACCGAAACACTATTTTTTGAGATCGCAGATTTTTATCCGAGGCGTTATGTCCCAGTCGAATGAGTTTAAACCTGGGATGCATGTCTGTGGAAGGTGGATTATCCTGATTTACCGTTGGTTGTCAGCATGCTTTTCATGTTCATAGTATAGTCAATCAATTTCGATGTGCTAAGATCAAGGTTAGATCGGTGCATTCTATCCCATATTTTTATCAACCGTCGCAAACAATTTCAATTTGTAAATTCTTCTACCTTATACTAGGTTGATTTATTAGTTTTAATCATTTTGATTCTTATGATTCAAAAAAAGTCAGAATATGGGACAATTCGGCAATCTTAATTTGGAATAAGTACTGCCGACAATCTTTATTTTTTGGAATAAAATACCGACAATTGGGCAATCTTTTTTTGGTAAGTGCCGACAATATTTAATTACAATTACATAAAACAAATTTTGCATGAACAATATTATCGTCTATTCATTCTCAAAACATTAATCAGAATGCAGGTAAGGCAATGAATGATCCACTCTAACAAATTGTTGATAACATATAAAGTGAGATGAAGAAGATCTCAGTGAAAAAGCGTCATATGTTTAAATAATAGTGCTGATGAGATCAATAACTAAATTATTGACACGATTGAAGAACTAACAAAAGAGTATAAATTAGCTTATACAGGATTGACAAAGCAACTGAATGTGGTAGAATTTTTTAACAAATTAAATTGTACTGAATTTTCAAATCATTGCTTGCAATTCAAAGAATAAATGTCTACTAATGCATTTTTTTTTACTAGAAAAAGATATTCATTCATTCAAATTTATAAAATACATCGAAAACAACACAAATTCAACATTGCTAAAAACCAAAAACGATGAATCTTCGAATAAACTCACAGCACCCAGATTAATAGCATAAAACGGCAAAATGCTTACAAATGTGACAAAATCAAAATGATCGGAATATCTATGCCTCCGGATCTATAACGTTGACGTCCAAGTCTTGATCGAATCTATAATGGATCGAAGCTGATCTGCCAAACTGAACCAAACGAAAAACAGAATCTATGTGAAAAAATTACTTATTTAGATAAAAGGAGAAAAAAAATGACATAGAATGGCACAAGACCACCCCCTCCGATAAATGAGGAAGAGATCGGAAGAGAGAGAAGGTTGAGAAAGAGACGACTCTAGTAGAAATGTGCAATTAATGGAAGACGGGATAAAAGTAAAAATAATTATCGGAAGCAACATTGCTGCAAAAATATTATGTGAACCTTATAGCCTTATGCATATTTAATATTTAGATACTAATGTATTTTTTACATGAATGTTATAGACTTATTATAGGATAAAAATCTGATATCTCAAAATATGATGTCTCGGTATCCCTACCAATCAAATATTGAAAATAAATATAAATATTAATGAGTTATAATTTTATTTTTTCAAGTATCAAATTATTATTGATGAGAGATAAAAAATGAGACAAAAAATTGGGATAGAAGATCTTCATCCCATATTATAACATTGCTATTAAAAACATGTAAACCTCATTGTCCAAACAAGAATTACTCGGAAAGAAAGAAATAAAGAAAGATATGATGTACTGTTTCTTTATCATACTTAGCTAGGTGTACGCGATTGCTGAGTTATTTGTGCCCTTACAATGACACAAAATCCTGAGCCACCTTCATTGAAAATCATATCCATTCATGGCCCAGCTAGCTTTAATCAAACCTTATCCATTTGGGACTTCAAGGTTTACCTCATCCTCAAAAACGCATCCACTAGTTTTCTTTTGTCGTGTTCTTCATCCACGCCGCGTCACCCCATGAATCAGAAAACGACAACATGGATGTCGGTAAAAAAAAAAAAAAACCAACACGCGTCCTAGCTAGTACGTGGCGCGCTACAACAACATTAACGTCGCATGCCACGTGTCAAAGCTTGTGAACAATGAAACCGGTGCACTCACCAGATATTTATTTATGCAATGTTTGCTTGCTTATATAAACACCATTCACGAATGCTTCAATCATCATCTTCTATAATCTAAACCAACAAACTTCGCTTTCTTTGTGCATTCTTTCTGCTTATACACACATACATAATGGCACACATTCAGAGTGGGTATGGTGATCAAGATCGTAAGACTATTGATGAGTATGGAAACCCTGTGAGGCAAACTGACCAACATGGCAACCCAGTCAATCCCACTACTGGTACCGGTGCTGGGTATGGGGAGAGTGGTGGCACCGGATATGGTGGACCCACTGGTGACACAGCAGGATATGGAAGTACTGGTTACGGAACCACCCCTGGTGACAAAGCAGGATATGGAACTACTACTGGTGGTGATGGAACCACAACTGGGTATGGAAGCGGTGGTGGAACTGGTCATGGTACAACCACTGGTGGCACTACGGGTACTACTGAGTATGGAAGCGGTGGTGGAACTACAGGTACTACTGGATATGGAAGCGGTGGGCAACACGAACACCAACACCAACACCATGGGAGGGAGAAGGAGGAGCATGGCCATGAATTCGCATCTCATGGTGCGCCTGGTGGGTATGAAGCAGCATCGGGAGAGCAACAGTACGAGAAGAAAGGGATAATGAATAAGATCAAGGAGAAGCTTCCTGGACACCGCGACGTCTAGATAGATATAGATATATATATATATATATCCATGCTAGCGCTGCCTTTTAAATATATAAACTTTGAATAATTTGCTAGCTGCCAACTTAATATATATATACTATCATGTCATGTAATGATGTGAATAATGGAAGATATACTTTATATATATTGATATGTAGTATAGATAGAAGAATAAAAAGGCACATGCATGCTGTCGGTGTTTCTGTTGTAGCTGAAACAAAAAGTGGAATTGTTGTGCCCTGTATATAGGGAGACATGTAAGCATGCGAAGTTGTTGTGGCCTCCAGATCTGGGCACCCTGATCAGTATGTACCTTAATTTCACTTGGTTATACAGTGATTAGTTGTTGTTGTGTTGTATACTTGTATTGTGTTATATAGAATGCAGCGAGCCTTTTAACCTTTTTTCAAACTATGGTTTTATTTATCATCTTGAGATTTCAAAGTACCGAGATTAATCAAAATTTTCCTTCTAAAGTCAGGGGCAAAATGATTACTAGTAAATTAAAACTAGCTAAATTGGCTCCCTGTGACGGGGCCATTTATTACAAGGTCACTCTAGTTGTGCACATACAGCCCGAGATTCTCAATTCCTAATCCCATTAGTATTCAAGTCATAACCCAGC
Organism: Ammopiptanthus mongolicus; assembly: GCA_039655645.1. Taxonomy (NCBI): domain Eukaryota; kingdom Viridiplantae; phylum Streptophyta; class Magnoliopsida; order Fabales; family Fabaceae; genus Ammopiptanthus; species Ammopiptanthus mongolicus. The sequence continues at coordinate 86,311,428 of CM077349.1, read as the reverse complement.
CTACTCAGGTCCTGAGTGCATCTCTCATAGTAAAATTTTAAGATGGATTTATCTATATTAACGTAAATTTATGATATCCATTCAATATTTACTTTAATAAGGGTTTTTATTGATAAGTTTATTAATTTCTCTCTTCTTTCAACATCTCATATTCTCTCTCATCTTTACACTATCAAATACAAAAAAATAATATTTTAATGTTATGAAATTCTTTTTAGCTTATTTAGATAAGGAATCCATTTTAAATTTAAGTAATCCAAAATTATATATGACATATTACAATAATATTTTATTTTTAAAGAATCCGTATGGAATTCTCACTAACGATGATTTGAGATCCTTTTTACTTCCTTCGATCTTTACGGATTTAATTTTTAAGATCTTTTTTTTTGAAGTTGGATTGAATTTTTAAGATCACAACAAGAAGAATAGAAGTAAAAACAGTCTTAGTATTCAAAAAAACAGGATTTGGCTATAACTTGCAAATGCATTGAGTTTTTCAATATTGAGGATCCATTATAAAATGAAGTTGGATTTGGCAGCAAAATTTTCTGTCAATTTTTTCATTTTTTTATCATTTTTTGTTTACCCACAAATCTGCTAAAGCGCATTCTCTCTAGGAATTTATATATATTAAATATCATAGTTTTCAAAATGTAAGCTTTCAGCTCGCTCACGAGTCAAGACCCAGTTTATCTTTAACGTACATGTTGGGATAGTGAAGACGGGTGTCTCCTTTTTAATAAATACAAAGATCATAAAATTCATAAATATCGGTTGGACTTTATGTATCTATTTTTCTATCTTACATGTGACTTCCTGATTTTGTCAACACATTTTAAATTTAATTTACTATGGCACTTCAAATTTTGATATGTCATCGTATCTATATCGTGTTCCTATTTCATGGAACATAGCCTAATTCAAATGCTACAAAAATAACTCCTTCAAGGCTTAATGCCTGAGAAAGGGGATTACAAACACATGAAAATTATTGAAGTTGAAAAAAATCTAAAAAGGTCAAAATAAACAATTCACATACTGCACTTGTGGTGATCAATTGTGAACTTAACATGATGAAGTTGATCTCTCTCTCAAACCAAACATGTTTCCATTTGATTCTGGGTAGCTAGAAGAGTCCAATTATTAGTCACTGGTTTCTGGTCTTCGATTTCATCATTATTCTCGCTTAAGTCTTGTATGTCTAGTATCTCAACTCTACGATTAGTCTTCTTCTTTATCTTGATTGCAACATCCTGTGGGATGAACCTGCCACACACAATCACCCTGGTCTGCTGCTTCTCTAGGAGATGGGTCTCCAACTCTAGCAGCAGATCAATCCAAGAGATAAAGAATTAATAGTCTACAATATAATATTTTCAGTTTCAAAACTTTATTTAAAGGGCATGCATAGAAAGTATATGATCAATGATTTCTAATTAACCTGGCATATCAAGAAGTGCTCTCTTCACTTTTCTATAACAACCGTTACAGTCAATATTGATCCTCATCACCATGCAAAAACACTGCCAACAAAAGGAAACAAAAATGATTCAAATGGTATTTATGAATAGCTACAGAACTAGTCAACTAGATAAACAAAAGATGATGATTAGAGCTTATTGCCTTCGCTGTCATGAATGATGAAATCAATCAGAGAGAGAGAGAGAGATGGGGAGAGAAAGATAAAGTCACAGATGTTACAAAACCCAAAGTAGTATATGAATGAGCAAGCAAAAGAAAAGTGCATCTTAAAAGAAGACAACAAAAGTTTCGAGAGCCAAAAAGGGTGTACAATGAGCTGGTGAGCGTTTCTGTTTGATGACATTGATTCTTTTACTTGCAGAATCTGGTTCTATTTATATTTTGTAATGGTGTGCAGAGGAAGGTAATGTAGCGTAGTTCCTCATATTATTCTTGGCTTCTTTCTTTGTGCCTTTTTTGGTGCATGCCAAATAAACAAAGTGCATACTTTATTTATGGAAAAAAGGCATCTCTTTAACCCTGAAACTTCTACTAGAATGAAGTGTTGTGCTTGCAAATCTTAACATAAAGCAAAAACGTGTATTTTGCCCTATGAAATTCTTCATTGTTTCAAACACATGAAATTTTTTCCTAATAAACAAGTACTAGTACTTAAAAGTTCAATGGAACATGCATGCATCTAATGCAGCTGCATAGCGCAGACAATGTGAATTAATGGGCTCAATAAATCCCGGACTCGAATCTCTGTTGGATCACGATAAATGTATGCTCTAATATTCATCACTAACTTATATTTTAAATAAATTTACATAAACTTTATGTTATTAGCGCAGATAATTTGAATTAAGGGGGTTGAGATCGTCCTCATTACCCCTCTCAATTATTATAATGTTAGGGGTATAAACATAATAATGTGATGTTGAGTATGGTCCAAATATCTTCTATATATCCCAAAACCATATTAATGGAACTCTCTATTTAAATGGAGAGAATCTTTACACGAATTAAGGAACCTAATAAATCTCGGACTCAAATCCTAGCTAGAAGAACTGGTCTAGTGAAGAAATTTTAGTATGGTGTTGAAGCACAATAAATGCATACTCCATTAATGATCACCTGCCATCATTGATTTTAAATAAATTTATATAAATTCCCATGTATTAATTTAAATTAATGATAAATATATATTCTCAATTAGTTTGTCTGATTAAACATTTTGACCATTTTTCAACCATATACGATAGAGGTTTCACAAGTCACAACTATGGTCTTACTAGTTACTACTTACTACAATACTGCTATAATAACAAAAAGTACAGCATGTTAGTTATGTACTCAAGACAGCAAGGCAAATAGAGGGAAAAACAGGGGAGGGATGGGGTGGTGTGGTGGATAAACACGAAGTACACGTTTGATGACACTCACACACCATGCATGTAACAACTCACACAGAAAAACGGCCATTTTTTTCTATTTAGGCACCTTGGTTGATATTTCTCTCTCCACACAGCAACACAAAACATAATGGCTTCTCTGAATTATTGTGCTCTTGTCCCTATTTTCTGTCAGATTATTCTCTTGCTGATGATTTCCTATCCATCCACCCTACTTTCACAAGATCCAAGCTCCTCAAGCCCCAACATTGCACAATGCACATCAAACCTCCTTCCACTTATTCCCTGCGCACCATTTGTGCAAGGTACTGCTCAGTCTCCAGGGAAGCAATGTTGTGGAAACCTCAAGCAACTCTATAGCCAAGATAGACAGTGCCTTTGCCTCTTGCTCAACGACACTACCATGAGCTCTTTCCCCATCAACAGGACACTTGCTTTACAGCTACCAGCTCTTTGCAGCCTTCAAGTCAATATCTCTGCCTGTCCAGGTTACATTTTAATCATCATATAGTGGATTTTATATCTAGCAATTTTATATAATGCATTTATATCTTGCATTCAAAATGTTGATCCATTGTATGCAAGTCTTTTTAACTCCAACTCCTAAAGCCATTACTTTTACATTATTTGGTTTTGTCTAATTCTTGGTATATTGATAGCATACTTGAGGACCTTGCTGGTATCCATTTATCAGTTTGACGCTATTTTTGCTGTAGGGGAACATGTACAAGTGACTGTGCCTTCAACTGCACCAGCTTCTCAAATTTCCTTTGGGACAAAGAACAACTCTACTGTTGCTGGTATACAATCACCTCTTTTCTCCTTTCTTATTAGCCATTCCTCTAATTTCTGCATTAATATGAGATATCTCAAAGAATCAAAATCAATGGAAAATATGAACCTTTTGAGAGCTAGGTTTCCATTCATATTAATTGCAGAGTATTTAATGTCCTTCTAATAACAATTTCCTTTTTCAATGTTCTGGAAGTTGAATCATGCTTTTTAATGATCCTCTTTCTACTGAATTTGTAGCTTCTCCGGCATTTTCAGTGGCACCAAGACCTAGCATGATCGGATTTGGATTTGGAAGAAGCCAAGCCATTAGTTTGAAGGCAGAGAAGAGATTAGCAATACTTATGACTCTGACAATTGTATTGCTCACATTAGTGCCATGCTAATTTTGGTTGAAATCATATATTCAGTCTATATAGGGTTCATTATGAGACTAGGTTCAATAGAATTCATCATTGTCAACTTGTTATGGTATTTCTCTTTTAGTATTTGTAAGTGAATTATCTTTTTGTCTATTGGTGTTTGCTAAATAAAACGTGATATTATACTTGGTGTTCTCGCAACTGCATAGACCTAGGACTCATTTGAATTGCCTATGACCTTCATAACTCCCAGTTTTAAGCATTGAAGGTTTAGAGCCGGCCTCTCCCGTCCCTTTTGCGAACTTATAGCAAATAGCTTATAAATGATGAAAAAATAACCCCGTTTGACACGCACTTCTATCACGAGTTTATAGCGTTTTTTTTCAGACGTTACTTAAAATAGCATTTGAGCTTATAGTTTATAGCGTTTCATTTTTTTTTTCACTTTTATCCTTATTATCTTAATTTAATTCTACTTTCATCTTCTTCTCTCTCTTTTATGTAAAATCATTAATGAAAATACTCTTTTATGTCATTTTATATTTTTCAGTTAATTCAACCGCTAGTTTTACCAAACGCTTCCACACAAAATAAACCAGTTCATCTGCTATCCTCTATAAGCTATCGCATCCGCTATCAGCTAGCTTATCCGCTAATAGCTAGTTTTAGCAAAGAGACTCTTAGGGCATTGGTATGCTATTCAATGATAATCAGTCCCGGTTGAATTGGACAAGCAACACGCGATTGACTACAAAAAAAAACTAAAGTAGACAATAAGGCATCACTTTAGTCCACACAAACCACTGTATTCATGTGCCCATTTAGAACCCAAACATCACCTCGAGATACGTATGTAAAAGTTTTGATTTCAGTAGTTCTGCTATGCAATAAAGATCGTCAATAATGATTTGAGCAATTAGATGCAACTTTTAAGATTTAAAGAAGGAGAATGCTAACCAGATTAAGGAATAAAAAAGACAGGTTTTTAAGGGAAAGTGATGTATTTATTGCATTGAAAAGTGTTAGTTTCTTGATACAGAATTTCTTTTTTGATTCCTTAACCGTTGCTCAAGACGCTGGTTAGTAAGACCCCATAAAGAATTAAGAAATATAACACAGGCAACAACATGACAGTTGTGTAAGGAACAACAATACATTTCCACATACAGCTAATTAACTTGGTTTCTCTCAGAATTGAAATATTATACATGTACAGAAGCATTGCCTTACAAATTGAGTGGAACAAAGTTTGAATCCATTCACCTGGATTTATATGCTAAAAAAAAGGTATGCTTGCAGTATCTATATGGATAGACTACTCCAAACTAGGAGCCACCTCTGTTGGATTGGACTCAAATACATCCGAGTCAGATGCCTCGGGTTCTTCTAAAAGTTCTCTTGACTGAACAGACTCCTTGTATGCAGGGGTCTCCTTAAAATCTGATGCTCCTTCATTATATGTTGCGACAGCAATCCCACAAGCAATTAACTGCGACAACAGTGCGCATAGAAGCAATCAAATAGCAGTTCTACACTACTCTGACTCTCCAGGTAAGACATTACTTAGCATAAAAGAGAAAAAATTACAACTTAACAGCTAACAAGACTAGAAGACAACGAAAGCTGATAATGTTTAGAGACTCATCCAACCATTCTTGAAGAAAATCTTAGGAGTGAATGCTAGTCGAACTGTGTGCAGTTTCAACGTCTGAACAAGGTCCTCAGAACTCACTACCAACAATAACAACCAAAGATTTTTCCTATTAGGTGGGTTTAGCTAAATGGATCAACCCACACCACTTTGTTTAAAACTTTTATAGTTTTATCATGTTAGGATCCAATAGCAAGTTAGGAGAGCTGACTCCACATTGAAAATATGAGATTCCGATGTGAGGTTTATATCATCTCGAGCACTCCAACCACAATGACTAGTTTTTTTGGTGTGGTTCTCTCAAGGTTAATATCAATTGGTCAGAGCTTTCCACCATATCTCTCGGCTGCAAATGAGCAGCATAGGTGGTGATGCCGACATTGTCAATTGGCAGGTTAGTTGCAGATTCCATTCCCCATGCTCTCACATTTCCGACCTGGTCTAGCCTAGGGGTCTATCATATCATAAACTAAATCCTCAAAAATCACTACCGTTCTCATTAAATCACTTACCAATAATTTGCAATTCAAAGAATTAGGACAATGGTTGGCAATACATCACAACCGAACTTTTCACAAAGCATAGTATTTACCGCAACCATTACAGTTTTTTTTTTTTTTTTAAAAAAAAACAATTATCTCTTCAAAATTTTATAAATAAATTAATAAATTAATTAACATCTTTTTGCGTTAAACTTCACAATTTAGAACGGGCTGCCCAGTGCATCAGATTCCCACCCGGTGGGGTTAAAGCAAATTGAACTGAGTGTAAAACTTCATTGTATTGATTCTTGAGATACAAAGTACAACGGAATGTGTTTATATACACATCAGAGATCATAACTAACTGCAATCAAATGACTACCTACCTAACTGCCTAGTTAACAAAGTTAAGTTAAGTAACTAACTAAAGTGGCAGTCAAGGAACTACACGACGGGCCTGTTTATTATCCAATATAGGGGTCTAAGGAGGGTAGATGTACACAACATTATCCCTACAAGGAGACTGTTTCCAAGATTAAAATTGGTGACCTTTAGGTCACAAGACAACAATCTTACCGTTGTGTCAAAGCTCACCCTTTAAACTTCACAATTTAGATTACAATAAAAATAGAAGATAGTTTGCATTTATTTTTATCTCCACTATTTTAGAATCAAAAGCATCTTTAACTATAAGCTCCCTAATCCATCTTTATCCCTCTCCCCAACAGCAACAAAAAAGTCTTATCCACCAAGCAGGTCTAATTGTAATCCATTTTTATCCAAAAAATAAAATAAAATAAAATAATAATAAACTAAAAAACTAAAAACACAAGACAATGGATTTGTTATGAGCAACATCCAGCAGCAGAATCATCAACAAAAATTGAAAAGTGAAGTGAGTTAATACCGCAAAAACGACGCCGAAAGCCCACATATACTCAACGAAGAAGCCGAGTCCGTCCCATTGCGGTCCTTCCCAGAAGTCACGTTCTAGGCCGGGAAGCTCCGGCAAAAAGTAGCCGTCATCGGCGTCGGCGACGGAGTCTTCAATCTCAGGTGTCAGTTGCGGTTGCTGATCCTGGGTGGGGGTGGTGGTGGTGCCACGTCGGTTCTTGCCGGAGCGAGGTGAGAACTTCTTAGCAGAGACCACGTGAAGGTTTGTTCTTCTGCTTGATGGGATAGTGAGGTGGGGACGGTGAGAGACGGAGGTGTATGGAGTTCCGGTGGTGTTGCCGCACAGGATTCTACCACTGCCAGTTCCCACGGAGAATGTCATCGTGGCTGGTTGGGTGGATGGAGTTCAAACTCTCATCCGCTCTGCTCTCTGGATATTGTTTGATTATTTCAAATGTATTATTATTATTATTATTTTGCAAAGCCTCGCTTTTGCTGCATTTGCTTCCAACTTTCCCTGATATTTTCCTTCCATCCCCATCCACTTTTATTTATATGTTAAGCTACGTGTGCATCAATTAAAAATTATAAATAATTCTTCATTGAAACTAAAATTAATGTACCAATCAAGGGTTAATTGAGTGGTAACAATCTCGATCTCATAAAAAGGAGAACGTAAGTTCGAAAAATCCTAGTGACAGACACACTAATTGACAAGTTACGAAAACAAATGGTTAATTTCCTACTGGAAGCAATCGATCGAGAATTAGTCTCATAACCGATCTAAAGAATCGAACTTTGTGGGTATACCTCTCGAGATGTCATTAAGAAGTCAAAGTTCTTAATTATGGTGGTTCATCAAAAAAAAAAAAATTAATGTGATTAACCAACGAGGCCCGACATAGTTGATAGATAGTTGAGTTCTTTAAGTATGCTATCAAGAATTCGATTCCTATCGTATGTATAAAAAACTATCTTGGGAGAGACAAAACTTACTTAAGTGATCTCTACGCCTCAAAAGGAATTAGTCTTTAACTATCGTTATGAGGATATCCTCATGCGCACCCAAAAAAAATAGTGTGATTAATTAAATTACTTTTTATTCAAATGTTCAAAATATATTATTATTATTATTATTTTATTAGAGATATTTATTATAACTCCTATTTGTTTATTACCACTTCTCTCTAACTATCTTAGTTTTAACAGTACAACTTTATTTTAGCACCTTAAAAATAAATTTTATTATTTTAATCTCTTAAACTTCAAATCTCTAATATTTTCATCCCTCCTTCCATTTATATTTTTTTATTTTGTACATGAGGATATTCTTAACCAATATTTATCAACTAATCTCTCGCGAAATATAGAGATTTGATGGGTTTAATCTCTCCGAAATCTTCCATTATATCTAATACTGTAGGTGTGTTTACAAAAAAACAGTGTTAAGTATAACTTTCAAATTAGCTATTTATTTTAATTGATTAAACACTAGTTTTACGCCCTTCTTTATATTGTACTTCCCCATTATGGAAAAACCCATAAGCCTCCCTCTTCTCTAGTTCTCTTGAATAGGGAATAGTGAGTTTCCCATTAGCAGCACCCTTGTATCTTTCAAACACAAAACAAACCAAAGCATACTTGTTCTACCAACTTCAGAATATTTAAGATTAAGAGCATTGTCAAACCAAAATGGCGTTTGCATCTTTGACTCATGGGTCGTGATGAAGGCTCAAAGGAGATAGTGCTCCCTTGAGCTGCACTTCCACCACTCAGCAATATCAAGTGGGTAAAATTTAGATTCCTAATCGATGGGGATTCTATGGACTTTCAAAAGTTGATTCTTCCCCTTTTATTTTCTTGTTTGGAATCTGGTAGATGCTGATCTTACTCTTCGTTATATTTCTTGTAAAGAAAAATAGAAGTAAATAGTATTGATTAAAAAGTTTTCTATTGTAATTTGTTGCGACATCACATTTTGCACATTAATTTTGCTGGCATCTCCTTATTACAATGTATAATTTTCTGGTAACTTTGATGAATTTATGTGTAACTTTGCTGGAGATCGATTGCTTAAGTTTTTCTTCGTTTGGTAGTATATAGAGAGTGATGTAACTGTGGTCAGTTTTGACATTAGAGAAAAATATAGGGATGACTCTACAAGGATGATTGTATAAAAGAGGGCTTTTTGGAGCCTTAAAAAGTAGGGTTTTTTTCTTTTTTTTTTTTTTTTTTAGGTATATAAAAACGAAATTAAGAAGCAATGCGGTCCGTGGCAGAGTTTCTTGGAGCCACGGCTCCGGTCTGATTTTTTTTTATTCATACACTTAACCAAAACGACATCGTTTTGGAGGTTGGAGTTGGAAGGTTTCCCCACATCACTCCGAAAAACCCAAAGTCATTGTTAAAAACGGAGGGGTTTAATTGGATGGATATATGATTGTGTTGAAAAAAAATTATCAGTGTAATAAGCAAAAGTCAACAATCTTATTGTAAAAGAACTTCCAATGCACAAAAGTGAAAGAATTTTAAAATGTTACAAACATAAAAGAGTAAATATGCAAAAGAAAGTGTGAGCTCCAAACCGTAATGATAGTAGCAATAATGTTATTATTTACTTTAGGGATTGCACCTGAAGATAGTAGCAAGGATGTTATTATTTCGGCTAAATTGTAATTTTCACCCTCAAGTTTTTTAGTTTGGCGAAAATGGTCTCCAATTTTTTTTAGTAAATTTAGTCCTCCTAAAATTCAAATGTTACGAATTAGGTCCCCATATTTTTTTTAATTACACTATTGATCCCCAAAATTATGAAACTTTTTGCACTTTTAGTCTCTAAAAGCATGGATTTTGAAAAAATTGAAGATCAAAAGTACAAAAAATCCATAAATTTAGGGATCAAAAGTGTAATTAAAAAATATGGGGACCTAATTAGCAACATTTAAATTTTAGGGGGACTAAATTTATCAAAAAAAAGAGAGATTATTTTCGCCAAACTAAAAAACTTGAGGAACGAAAAATATAATTTAGCCCATTATTTACTGTTTTATTTTGGTTGTGACTGTTTCTAAGATTAAGATTACCGTATTACCATATCAACTCTTCGAAATTATTGAAAATTCCAAATAATAAAACTTTTTTTTTTAAATAGCCAAATAAAACTCTTCAAACGTAAGAATTATAAGTTTGTGTGGATATTCTGTAAACCCATTGGAGAGTCAAAGGCCTTTATTAAGATGGATTTCAACAAAAAAAAAAAAAAAAGAGTAAGAATCATAATGCACATTAAAAATTTTCAAACAAAAAAAAAAATCGAGCATTATCTAACAATGAAAGATATACTTTCGAGAAGACACTTGCCCAGACTAGACTTTTAGCCTGTAAAATAACAGAAATAGGAGCAATTCCGAACCTAACAAATCAAGAATGGTATATAGTTGGCTAAAATGTATATAAAGCTAGAACAAAAATTGGGTGAGACAAATGAAAAAAAGTGAAGTACAAACAAGAACTAGAACAAAGTTTTGGTGGATACATATACCATAACTTTTTTTTTATGAGAAATATTTCAATAATAACTGGACTTCAACATAAAAGATTCAACAGATATATATCAGGGAGATATGATATAATCCATCAAAATCATAGAAAATCCACCATAAGAGAAAAATATATTCAAATCCAACTAACTTCAAAATGGAAAATAAAGCACAAGACCTAAAATTTACTAACCAAACACTCGCATGTAAACATGTTAATATTAAGTCATATAACTCTTAAGTATTCTGGGGAGAAAAAGTAGCAATTAGGCATAACTCTTTAACCAAAACTACATACGTTCCCTCTTGTTTAGATTTTGATAGAATTGATTTTGAAGGAATTGATTTTGAAAGAATTGAGTCTAAAAAAATTAATTTATATTTGGTAATGATATTTTAAAAATCAGTTTAAAAGAATTGGTTTTATTTGGATGATAAAGTAAAATCACTTTGAAGTTATAAATATAAAGAATATTGTGGGTCACACACCTAGAATCAATTATTTTCAACGGGAAAGCTAGAAATTTTTGTTTATTTTAAAATCAATTCTAACCGACCCCGATGCTAAATTTAAAATAAATACCTTCAGAATCCCAAAATCACTTTTACCGAAAGTAAACGTGATTTTGGCCATCCAAAATCTAAATCCAATAGACACTTAGCATTTTTTTCAGATTAAGCAATAAACTTTTCTGCCAATTTAGGTACCCGACTCATACAGCAAAAGAAAGCAAAAAGGAAGGGCATTCACTGTTATAACTAAATTCTCTACTGGTTAGGCCAGCAATTCTCCCAGACTTCCACCTAATCCAACATTGTCGTAATCCAACATTCAAGTAGATAATGTCTCTTAATAATAGCCCATTTATGGTCTAATGCAACAAGCTTTCTTCAATTCGGCACGTAAGGAAATTTTCAACATCTTGTCAACTAAGTTTTCTACCATACCTTCCTTCTTCCTTTACCAAACTTGTGGATCTGATTATTATGCTTCATGCAATGGTTAAGCATTAACACTTACTAATAAATTCATAGCCACAGTAGAAAATGAGCAATCCAGACCCCAGATGTTATAGAATAGGATCAATTTTTAAAAATGGAGGAACTTAGTGCGACTAAATTGCCTCCTTAAACAGACAAATAGGCACTATGAGAATTTTGCTCCCTTAAATGAGTTTTCCGGACTCGATTCGGATAAATCGGAGTTCAATTTGATTTATGAATACTGATGGTTTCAGACAAAAAAAACTTTATTTGACAATTTTTTAAAATTAAAGAGTAATTGATAGTTATATAGGGGTTGAGAAAGAAAATAGGACTAGAAAAGATAAAAAGAAGTAACGTTGATGTAAACAAAATGGTGAGAAAAAGAACATATTTTAAGGATTGTTTGATACGAGAGAAATGAAAAGATATAAGATGAGTTTTTCTCGAATAAACAATTATGTATGTGTTAAACGAGGGATTTGAGTCTTCTAAGGTAAAGAAAAAATAAGGGTGTAATCATATTTGATTTGATAAGTGCATAGAGATCTCAATCTAACAAATAATCTAAAGTTAAATGCATCCTTACTTTTTCACTTTAAAGAAAAACTCACTTTATAATAGTTAAATTTCGCTTTCTGTTTTCCACTTTCTTGGTGACTTGGCAACTGTGTTTTTTTTCTTTACTAAAGGAGATATATGTCAAATATCTCTCAACTTTTCTTCTTTTCATTTTCATCCAACCAATCAAAAGGTTAAGGAATTAACTATTAAGACTTTGAACATAAGAAAAATTGATTTTTTTTGTGTTTGAACGGATATCGCACATAGCTGTGAGACTAACCCTTATATTGAAAATGGTTACTTTTTTTTTCCTTTGACCAAATAACCCTATGAGCATAGTTATTAGACTAATCCTCAAGTCAAGGATAGTTACATAAAACCTTCCCTAAAATAATGACTCTAAGATTTGAACCATGACATGTAACTATGTAAGGAAGGTTCACTTGAGATAACACTCCACTCCAACTCCGACCCAACCAATTTTGGTGGAAAAAAAATGAAATTAACACTTCACTAAAAAATATATTAAGATATTTATAATAACAAATATGTAAATAAAATTGTTAATATTGACCCCGTTATTAAAAATACCGCTTAAATCTCATAAGAATATGAGTTCAAATGTCACTCTCGATATGAGGATCTCATTAATAGATAATTTAAAAAATACCTCAATAAACGCTCATAAAGCCATGAAACATGTCCTACTGAACCCCACGATACCCAATTCATCTGATCTTTTGAGAACACAAAAAACTTTCAATCAATTATTAAATTTATATTTAGTACCTTATTTCTTTTTTTTTAAACAATTAGTACCTTATTTCTATAATTTCATAATACAGTACGTCAGTACCACGTTATTCAAGTAATAAATTTCTTTTGACACATCAATCGTTTATTTTTTTATTTTTCACCATCTATAAATTTCTCAGAAAAAAGAATTTTCTATATTCAAATTTATCTTTGAGGGAATGATCAAATTAATCTCTAAAAAATTTTGAGACTTATTTTAATCCCTTAAAAAATAAATTAATCATTTAATCTCTCAAATTTATAAATATAAAATATTTTAATACTTCAATCTAATTCTAATATTCATTTATTTGTCTACATATTTTATTAATCATCCAAATTATTTTGCATGACATACGAAGAATTTCTTCTATAAAAAACAAATAAAAAATGAAAATCATATATAATTTTAAAATTCAAATATTGAAAAATTATGTACTTTTTTTATTTTTCATTTTTTTACGACTGAAATTCATTGTAAATCATACACGATTACTAATGAATCAAATATGATGATTAATAAATTAGATAGACATATAAATGGATATTAAAACTAAATATAGGATCCAATGTATTTCGTATTTATAAATTTGAAAAATTAAATAATTAATTTATTTTTTTCCAAAACTAAATATCAATCTATAAAATTTAGGTATTCCCTCTTTATCATCTTACTAAAAAAGGCAAAAGAAATTTCTAGAATCATCAAAACAAAACTGTAAACTGCACATCTGGGAGGCCAATTGTTTCAATTGAATTTAAACAAAAACCAAAACAATCCTAAAACTTTTCACATCTACCCTTCTACGTTTCTGTGCTGCCGTTTTTTTTTTTTTTTCCTCTCTTATAACCCAAATTTTCATAGATTTACATGTGCCATCCCTACCAAACGTTTCGGCTAAGACTACCAACCGAAACGCCCTACATAGCCTGTAACGACTCCGACCGCCACAAAATATCCGCCGTTTCCGCATAATCGAACAACCCATCCACCGCCACGAAACCTCCGGCGACGTCGTTGTCGCCGTCGCACTCCGCCACCAGCCCGTTACCAAACCCGAAAGAATCGTGGTCTGGGATATCATCTTCCAAACCAAAGAACCCAACCAGGTCCATCCCTTCCGAGCCAACCCGACCCGGTTCCTCTATCTCCGGAACCTTCTCTGTCGGCGGTAACCCCAGTTCGTCGTCGGAAGCTTCGAAAAGGTACCCAAGGCTCGGTTGCAACTGCTCCGGGTTCGGACCCGAACCCGGTGCGAGTATTTCCTCTTCGAAGCTTTTCATCACTGAGTCAAGACCCTGCATCGCTGAGTCACGCTCGGCCACGTTATCTGTGTCATCAAGTATGTTAAAGAGATCCTCTTGTATCTCCGAGTTAAAACACAACTCGCCCGAGTCAACTCGGGAGAGCTGAGACTCGGACGAGTCAATGCCTGAGTCAACCCGGGTGAGAAGAGACTCGAACGAGTTAATCCCCGAGTCAGCCGAGTCGACCCGGTGAATCTTAGACTCGGGCGAGTTAAAAGAGTCATCTGGGACTCTCTTCCTCTTGTTGCATTCCTCCATTGGATTCTGATAAATGGTTAGGGTGGTTGTGAGATTGTTTGGGGAGAGGGAAATTGTTTGAAATGTAAAGAAGAAAAGAGATTAGGGTTTGGGGTTAAGGTGGGAAAATGGAGAAGAGTGTAGAGGGAGATAGAGAAGTGTTTGGGTGAGAGGAAAGAGAAAAGGGGATGAAGGGTATATATAGTGGTTGGAAAAGTGGGATAAGGGGTTTGATTTCACAAATGACAGATAGAGACCGGCGCGTGCATATCGGAAACACAAGAAAACACACACCCCTTTCACGGACCTCTCGCTCTTTCTGCTTTTTCTTTTTCTTTTTCTTTTTCTTTATTTTTTTAAATATAAAAAAAAATAAGAAGGTGCAGATAATAAAATATTAATTAAAAATAAGAATTCATGTTCCATCCGTCATTCCGAATTTTCCTTTTTTGCGTGTTAGATCCGTTGGCCATTATTGCAAAGGGCGAAAGGACTTTTCCTTGTTTCTTTTTTCTGGCAATTAACTAAATTTAATTGTTGAGTGTGAAGTCCGGCTACGAGAACCCACGTACAAAGGATTGGAGAATGCATCCTGTATAAATACTCAATTTGATTCCTGAAATTATAAGATCGTATTGATTTATTTTTTTATATTATTAATATTTCAAAATGATTTCTAAAATTATAAAAAGTTAATCGGATTCGTTCCTTTATTGATATTTGCGTGAATTATAATGACATTAAGTTGATAATGTCAAGGATTCATTTAAAACTAAATAAATAATATCAGGGATATGTTTGCTATATTTTTTTAATTTTAAGGATCATTTTAAAATATTAATAATATAAAAAATTAAATTGATACAATCTTATAATTTTAAAAATCAAATTGATATTTTACAAAATCATGCTACTTTTATGGTTAGAATTACAATTTTTTTTATCTGTTTTCTCCAACTCGATAGATAAGAAACTAATTTTTAGAAATATTGTTAGATGTCTCCCATTACTGTTTTTCCATAAGCATGAATTTGCGGGTTGAACCCTGAATCATATTTTAAGCTCCTTCTGTTTGTACCAACATATAGAGCTGGGTATATGGACAATCCATTTAGCTTGTATCCCGTGTGGATCTGGACTTGGTAAAATTTATGTCCATTAAAATTTGGGCTTCTTCAGTCTGGTCCGTTTAACCCGTGGATTAAACGGATTTGGTCCGCGGACTTACACAATATAAAAAAAAAAATCTTAAATTATGAGGACTTACGCACCCAAAGAATTTAGGGCCCTATTTCTAACCCACCAGATTACTTTGTATTTTGTATGATGTACTCATGTTTGATATATTTTAGTCAAATATTACTCGCTTTGAAGAATTTTTAGATAAAATTGCATGAAAATTGCACAATCTGGTAAAAACGCTACTGACAGTAACGTTTTCCAAAAACGCTAGTCAAAGTAGCGTCTTTGGTGTCAGAAAAAAAATAATAAAAAATGTCAGGTTGGCAAAAAGTGGGTTAATTTGGTAAATAGTTTCAAAACAAGGTTATATTGATAAATAATTTTTAAAAATAGGTTAGTTTGGTCAATTAGCCATTGTTAGATGTCTCCCATTACTGTTTTTCCATAAGCATGAATTTGGGGGTTGAACCCTGAATCATAGTTTAAACTCCTTCTCCTTGTACCAACACATAGAGTTGGGTATATGGACCTGGATTCGTGGACAATCCATTTAGCCTGTATCCCGCGTGGACCTGGACTGGGCAAAATTCATGTCCATTTAAACGTGGGCTTCTTCAGTCCGATCCGTTTAACCCATGGATTAAACGGATTTGGTCCGCAGACTTACACAATATATAAAAAAAATCTTAAATTAGGAGGACTTACGCACCTAAAGAATTTAGGGCCCTATTTCTAACCCACCAGAT
This sequence comes from Ammopiptanthus mongolicus, assembly GCA_039655645.1. NCBI lineage: Eukaryota > Viridiplantae > Streptophyta > Magnoliopsida > Fabales > Fabaceae > Ammopiptanthus > Ammopiptanthus mongolicus. The sequence continues at coordinate 86,295,013 of CM077349.1, read as the reverse complement.
TACTTTGTATTTTGTATGATGTACTCATGTTTGATGTATTTCAGTCAAATATTACTCGCTTTGAAGAATTTTTAGATAAAATTGCATGAAAATTGCACAATCTGGTAAAAACGCTACTGACAGTAACGTTTTCCAAAAACGCTAGTCAAAGTAGCGTCTTTGGTGTCAGAAAAAATAATAAAAAATGTCAGGTTGGCAAAAAGTTAGCTAGTTTGGTAAATAGTTTCAAAACAAGGTTGTAAATAGTTTTTTAAAAATAGGTTAGTTTGGTCAATTAGCCATTGTTAGATGTCTCCCGACTCCCATTACTGTTTTCCATAAGCATGAATTTGGGGGTTGAACCCTGAATTATATTTTAAACTCCTTCTCCTTGTACCAACACATAGAGTTGGGTATATGGACCTGGATTCGTGGACAATCCATTTAGCCTGTATCCCGCGTGGACCTAGACTGGGCAAAATTCATGTCCATTTAAACGTGGGCTTCTTCAGTCCGATCCGTTTAACCCGTAGATTAAACGGATTTGGTCGGCGGACTTACACAATATAAAAAAAAACCTTAAATTAGAAGGACTTACGCATCCAATGAATTTAGGGCCCTATTTGTAACCCACCAGATTACTTTGTATTTTGTATGATGTACTCATGTTTGATGTATTTCAGTCAAATATTACTCGCTTTGAAGAATTTTTAAATAAAATTGCATGAAAATGGTGCAGGCTATTAAAGCAAGTCATATTCAGACTTTGCATTTACCAATTTCAGCCTTTGTGCCATAAAAAAAGTTTTAACTAAAGAAAATAAACAAATAAATAAAATTTAAATCTGGCCTATAAAATTTGGTCCTCTATTATTTTGAGTCCATAGACCAGTCCATTTAACCCGTAGATTATGCGGACTTGGAGGCGGACTTGATAAATACAAGTCCATTTATTTTACGGACTATTTCGGTTTGATCCGTTTAAATAGGGATTAATAAGGACCGGGCCGACGATTCGTATACCTAGCTCTACCAACACACATTGATAGCATTACAATCTTTTTATCATACTCCTTTTTATTTTAAAATATAAGTTTTTCTCTAAAATGCAAAAATAGGATGTATTTATCCTTAATTTCATGAAGTTTCTAAAGTTCTTAATCTATTAAATATTTTCTTTTTGAAAACCTTAATGATTTAAGAATGAGTACATCTATATATATGTATATAATTTTTTTAATTTAATTGATATGTATTATCAATGTAAAACTTTTTTACTTTGTCAACCAATCATATATTATTATATTATTAAAAAAAATATTTGACTATTATCTTAACTATCATAAAAATCATTTATATTAACATTTATGATTAGTTAATAATATAAAAAAACTTTACATTTACATTACATATGGATTAAACTCTAATTTTTTTTTTTACTTTTTAAATGTTTTGGATTTGAGAAATTTCGGAGGGATACCCAATAAGTGGTTTTGTCAAGTTGTTAAGATTGGATCTGTTCCACTTACTCTTATCAATCAAAGTTAATTGTAATAGATTCAAGTTTTAAAAACAGTTCCAGTATGTTTTTCAACGATTGAAGTTATATTTGGACTCGTTCCAACCTTCACTTTTTTTATCAACATTTATGATTAGTTAATAATATAAAAAAACTTTATATTTACATTACATATGGATTAAACTCTAATTTTTTTTTTTTACTTTTTAAATGTTTTGGATTTGAGAAATTTCGGAGGGATACCCAATAAGTGGTTTTGTCAAGTTGTTAAGATTGGATCTGTTCCACTTACTCTTATCAATCAAAGTTAATTGTAATAGATTCAAGTTTTAAAAACAGTTCCAGTATGTTTTTCAACGATTGAAGTTATATTTGGACTCGTTCCAACCTTCACTTGGTGTCATATATTTTTTTATAGATTAAAATATTATTTTGATCTCTTAATTTATTTTTTAGTTTTAATTTAATCCCTTAATTTTTAAATATTTCAATTTGGGACCAAAACTTGTCTCCATTAATTACATAAGCAAATGAATTTCAAATTGATCCTTTAAATTGTTATCAAGTTTCAAATTGGTCCCTTAACTTTTAAATAAGTTTCAAACTGGTCCCTTAAATTTTAAGTGAGTTTCAAATTAGTCCTTTAAATTATTAACATGTATGGCACTTTCGTCACTTTTGCTTACGTTATTGACGGAAGGGACTAACTTGTATTCATAAAGACAAGTTAAGGGAACTAAAAAATAAGTTAAGGGACCAAAATGATATTTTTAGTTTTTTTAAATCTACATTTTTTTTATAATTAAATATAGAGTTTAATTGTTATGCACTCTCCGTATAAAGTTTTTTACACTAACCAATCAGAAATCACGGTATGTGATTTTTAAGATAGTTAGGATAAAATTCAAACACTTTGCCTTATATGACAATTTCTGATTGATTGTCTATGTAAAGAATCTTTACACTAATAATATATACCAATTAAATCTCTAAATATAAATAATAAAACTATTGGACTTAAATTTATAATTTTTACACGATATGATAATATATTTATATTTGTATTTTTAGTTTTGACGTACTGTTTTTTGACAGGTTGTTTTGACGTACTTAGTATAACATATATTTTAGTTTTAATTTTTTCTTTAATTTTATGATTTAGTTCTGTATAATATTTAAATTTATATATTATGTTAATATATTTGATTGGTTTGATTTTAATTCAATCATTATCAAGTTTTTTGTTTGAGATCCTTCCTATTAAGAAATTACATTTAACTCTTATTAATGCGGATCGAGTCGAGAAGATCCATTTAAGGGTACAAAACTCTCTCAGTGCTTATTTTTTCATTCCCAAATTCGAACTCGCAACTTTACATAAAAAAAACTAAGAGTAAACGCCCAAATTAATCCCTGCAAAAGAAAATACTGTGACATTTTAGTTCCTAAAAAATTAAAATTATCAATTTGGTCCTCAAGAATATAAAATGCAGGTCAAAATAGTTCCTGATAGGGACTAAAATATCCTTAAAAATTACACTAAAATGATTAATTTGACTCACATTTTACCTTTTTGATAACTAAATTGATATTTGATTTCCCAGGGATAGGGATGGCAATGGGCAGGGTATTATCCTATCCGTCCTCCATACCCGCGTTTTGAAAAAATACCGTATCCAGACCCATACCTGTGTGGGTAACAACTTTAATATCCGTACCCTTACCTAATGGGTAACTAAGTACTCATACCCGCACTTTAATATAAGAAAATTGTGGATGTTTGAAAATAGAATAAGAAGTTTGTACACTCAAAAGAGAAAAACATAAATATGTAATACAAATTAGGTCATTCTAAAATATTCTCACATTACAGATATACATCATAATATATTTAATACTAATATACAAAAGTCTTTGATATAAAACATCCAATATTTTCCGAAATATTAAGTAAATACATATCAATAGCATTATCAAATTCGGTAACATCAATTCTAAATAGAAAGCAATTAAAGCAAAAAGAGATGTCTCTACATGTATGTTTATTTTACTTAAATATGATATGATTATTAAATTCTATAATTCTATATAACCGAAGCTAATCCAAAGCATGCGTAACTAAAAAGCAAAAATTAAAAGGGGAAAAAGCAAATCTCTCTATTACATAACCAGAAAGCACAAATGTTAGTGTACTTAAATTTTATTGTTTATAGATCTATCTACCATTAACTTACTGATTCATTTTATCAGTTAATTCCAGCTCCATCACTACAAATGCTTTGCAATGTGACATCCTAATTTGTAATATATATTTTTTGCATTTTCCCCCACTTTCCATTAAACAAGTTTTCCTTTTATATCAATAATTATTGTTCTCTAAATGAACCTAATTAAATATCATATATTCTCATATCCATCTATATATTTTAAAATTTGAATACATTCAATCTTTATGGCAATAATATTTTTTTTAATTACATTGAATATCTAATGACCATTATTATTCTTTATCGCAATATTTAATATATTATATATAGAGTTTAATTTCTACATACTGACAGTGTAATGCCTTTTTACACATACATCAATCATAAATTGTCACGTCAGCATATTTTTTTGACTCTTATCTTAACTACATTAAAAGTCATTCATACCATGATTGGTGATTGATTGACAGTGTAAAAAACTTTACACTGTCAGTGCATAGCAATTAAACTTAGGTAATGGGCATGGTGGGTACTAGAGTACCTATATCCGCACTCATATCCATAAAATTTTGTGGGTATTTATCCGTCCCCATACTCATATCTATTAAATGGATAATTATCCTAATTTTTGCAAGTACCCCTACATTATCAATCCGTTATCCATTATCATCCCTATTTAGAGATCAAAATACCACTATATGTTTTTTTATCAAAAACCTATTCGGACCTTTACTCAAAACTAAACTCATTGTTACTTAAACCTATATCATCGAATTTAAATCCAAATAAATAACTTAATCAAATATGAAGCCGAGGTTAGATCTAGTTAACTTCGTACCCATGCATTTGATTGAATACCCTAGATCACACCACCTGGCAAGTGGTGGATTCCTAGCTTGGCTAGCTTTTGTTTTGTTGTCTTTGTTTTTAATTATCATTATTTGTAGAAAGATCAGATCTTGTTTTGTTTGAAAAGTTCATAGCATTTTTTTCAATCAAGAAAAAAAAGGTTCCAAGTTTTCACACCTCATCTCATAGCTGTTGGATTGTTGTAGAACCACCAATTGTCTGGCTTTCCCTTGGAATCTCTCTTGCGGGTTTATCACTTTATCTGTTCTCATTATCTTTTACTTTTTTAACATTATTTTGGATAGAACATTGATTATCGGCCTAACCACAAATTCTTTGAGTTACTTTCGCACCACGGCAGATTTATGAAATGGTAATAGTAAAAAAAAATAAAAAAATATCACCACAACCACAATTCTGTGCGATTTTTGCATCAAATCGCTATGTGATACAAATTATATATATAATCAAGTGATAATGTAAATTTTTTTATATTAACAATACATAATAATTAAATCCTTTAAATATAATATTATAGTGTCATTTTAATATTATGATATTGTAAGATGGTTGATTGTGTAAAATAATATTTACACTAATCACTATCAAATTCTATTAATAAAATATGTATTTTGACACAGGGACCCCCCATTTTTTTTTTGAGAAAACAACTAAACTATAGAATTCTTATCTTTTAATTCTAAAGTTACTAATAGATTTTATAACTATTTTTGATCTATGCCATTGATTGGTAAAAATTAAAAGAAAAAATAGAGTAATAACTATTATTCTTACACTTCCTATATATTTACAAACCTAATATAGAGCAATTTTTTCATTTATGAATATAGTTAAGACTATATTACTTTACAAAAAATAGAAGATGAATTTTTTACTAACTGTCTACTAGCATATATTGAAAAGAAAATTACTGAAAAGTTTAGTGTAAATTCAATTATAGATGATCTTCGTGATCACATGCATGAAAGACGTTCTATATTTTGATAAATTACAAATATAATTAACATTTTGGAAAATATAATGAATATTTTATATGAAAATCGATATATATAGGGAGCAACTTAGGTGAAAGGAATATCTTATTGTAAGAGGTGAGAGAAGCAATTCTGAACCTTTGGATCATACATGAATGGTCAAGATTAGAACATAAAGTCATGTGACTTTTTCAAGTGATCACATGACTATCAACTAACTTGTAATCCTGACCACCTATGTATGATTTAATGATCCAGATTTATTTTTCTCACTCTCACAATAACACACTCCTCACACTTGAGTCACCCTCTTGAATCAACTTTAAATTTTATAGTCGCCCTCTCAATCATTCTAAGTCTAGCTCCTTCACTGTTTTGTGGCATTTACTAACTTAGTTGCTTAATTTTTCATTATAATACTTTAATTATTTAAAACATCACAATCGGGTGGTAATATAATGTAACTTATATTGTTTTTTCTTTTTTGACAAAATAACTTATATTGTTAAATTTGGTCATTCAATTTTTTTTTCCATATAAAAACTCTATTAATGTAACACAGTTACGCACGTATAATTACTTAATTTTATGGTTAAATTACTCGGTTATTTATTTTAATTTATTCAATTTGATAATTCAATTTAAAAAATGTTTAAGTTAGTCTTTTATTTGTCAAACGTTAAGCAATTTGATTATTTTCGTTAAGTTTTTGTCGTGAAGTTGAATAAATTAAAACAAATGACGGATCAAGTTGAATAAATTAAAATAAATAAGAGATTAAGTTGAATAAAATATAGGGATCAAGTTGAATAAATTAAAACAAAAGAGGAATCAAATGAGTATTTTAACGAGAATTTAACGGTGAAACTTAATGAAAAGGATCAAATTGCTTAACACTTGACAAATAAGTGATCAACTTGAATATTTTTAAAATAAATAAATTAATTTAAATAAATTAAAATAGATAAGAGACCAAAAGAATAATTTAATCTATATTATTTTCACTATTGGACCCGGTTTATCATATTAAGAAAACTCATCTTTATCGACAAACTGACACCTCTCTAACATCATCACGTTCACACATTTATATAATCTTTTTGAAAAAAAATAAACAATTTTAGGTCAACACAGAAAAATTAAAAGAAAACAATAATTCTAGCTGCATATATTTTTAGTTACGTGATATTATGTTTATATATTTTTTTGTCCATATTTTTTTCATCCAACTACATCTATGTTTATTTTACAAATCTATTTTAATTGTATTATATAAAAGAGGTGATATAATTTGTCCTCCGCTTACTTGAGTGTAACACTTTGTTTGAATGTAGAAAAGAAAGTGGAAGGGAAAAGCGTGAGAGGAAAGCAAGTGAGAGGGAAAAAAGAGTGAGAGGAAAGAAAGTGAAAAAAAAATAGTAAAAAATAAGATGATTATTTACAACTTGTTTGGTTCCGATTTTCCAAACGCAAACGGGAAAAAACGCAACTCCCCATACAAATTTGGCTTCCTAATACACTTTGATATGAAGCAAATATTTGGAGCTTTCTTTCAATGGGTTTATAAACTCGATTTTTGAAGTTCAAGAATCTAAGCCAAATAAAGGCTTAGTTGTTTGGTAGGAGAGAAAATGCAATAAAAGAAAACTAAAATTTTTCTTTCTCCTTATTTGGTTTGATTGTACAGAAAGTATGAAAAAAGAAAAAATATATTTGTGAAATGACATAATTATCTTAAAATAATAATTCTAATAAATAGCATAATGGATATTTTGGTCATTTAAAGCAAGAAAAAACCCACTCCTTTTTAGTTTTCCTTCCAAAAGTGGGAGAAAAGATATAAGCGTGGGTCCTACTTCCTTCCCTCCTATTTTCTTTTGAAACCATACAGAGGAAAACTCACCTTTTCTCTCTTTCTCTCCTATCCATTTCTTTCCGCTCTTTTTCGGATGAACCAAAGGTACTGAAAATATGTAATGAGCAATGAGTAATGACCTTCCAAAAATTATATTTAAAAAATAGTGAAGGCCCAAAATTAGTCACTGAAAAATTTTGGAGAGCTACTTTTAGTCCCTAAAAAAAAATTAATAATTTAGTCCCTCAGATTTATAAACATGAGACACATTAGTCCTTATATTTAGTTTCGATGCCCATTTACTTGCCTACGTGTCCCATTAACCATCCTATTTGTCTGTTAGTGGTCCTCTATGACCTATAACGAATTTATGCTGTGAAAAAATAATGAAAAGTGAGAAAATTTACATAATTTTCAGTATTTGGATTTTTAAATTGTTCACGCTTTTTACTTTTTATTCGTTTTGCACATAGGAAATTAGTCATAGGTCACGTATGGTCACTAATAAGTAAGATAAGATGGTTAATCAAAAACGGCACACATAGGCAACTAAACGAACTTTTGAACCGGACTGAGGGGCTAAAATGTCTCGCGTTTGTAAATTTGAGATATTAAGTGATTAATTTATTTTGTTCAGAAGATCAATTTGAGCCTTCACTCTTAAAAAACAAGTGCATACGAAAAAAATTAAATATGTCAAAAAATCATTTTCATAGAGAAAAATTTCTTTTTTAGATATTTAAGAATGAGTTTAATTTAAAGGTATTGGTGTAAGAGATCAAATGTTTTTAAAATTATATCAATATATGATTGATTTACTCGTGTAAAAAAATCTTTATATTAACATATATTATAATTAAGGGCCATGCCAATGAATGCAGAGTGTCCTAAGGGTCTGTTTAGGAGTTTGAAAGGGAAGGGAAGTGAGAGAAAGACATTTTGAGAGCTTTTTAAAAGAAATACTACAACATTTTTACTTTATAGGAACAGTTAAAAAATATAGCTATAGTAAAGAAAAATGTTGCCTAATGTTTCAAGCAACAATTCTCAGCGTTATCTATTCAAGCGTTACCTATTGTCTAAAGCAACATTTCTTTTTATCTTCTGACCACATTTTTCGCATAATTATTGCCTATACTATAGGAATAGGCAACAGTTATCAAACAAGAAGTGTTGCCAAAGACATAAATACTATAGCAACAGTTCTAAATTGTTGACTAATGTACTTTTAGGCAACACTTTTGACCTGTTGCTTATTCGAGCGTTACCTAAAACAAAAAATGTTGTAGTGAAATAAATATGTAAAGAAATTTTAAAAGCCTTCTCCTAGTTTTATTTTTTTTTTATTTCTCCCAAATTGGGGGTTTTGGCTCTTGTATTAGAAATTAAACCTCATGTAGGATGGGGAACTATCCTCTCTTCCCCATATCTTTTTCCTTCTTTGCACCTCAAACCTCTCTCCTTCCTTCCTTTCCAAATAGACCCCAAGATATTATTTAAAAAATTCAAAAAAAATAAGTTTTTATTAAAAAATTAAATATTATAATTTTTGAAGTATTAAATATATTATTTCTCAACAAAAAAATTCCTTAACAGGTATCCTGTCGACACTTCTGACCATTTTTCTATAATTAAATACTTTAACTATTATTCAAATATCGTTAAAGCACTCATTAGAAAATATAAAAAATAAAAACATGTTGAGTCCCACTTAGGTATGTCTCTGAACATGGGCCACACAGTAGTACCACAGTATTATTACACCCCTCTCCTACTTGTTGCTACCTCTCTTAAATCTCTTCAACAACTTCCCCCACCTCGACACCTCGTCGTTTTCGAAATTCAATGTTATATTTTATTATTTAGATAAAAATTGTTAAAATTAATGTTTTAAAAAGGAAACTTGAAGCTATACTTTTTTGTCTTGATCAACGTTTTGTCGAAATAAAGTTTTGGGTTAAATAGGTAAATGTCTTCCGGAACTATGCTCACTTTTGATTTTTTAAGAGAATTATCTCACTCAATAGGTAAAAAATTAATCTCTGGGATTATGATCAGACGTCTAAACGAGATCATTCCTAATAGTGTTTTTTTTCATATACACGAATTCAGAAATTGATCTTAGGATCACATGCTTAAAAGAGCAAGATATTTTCCACTTAGACCAATACTCATTAGAAACCACTTTTTATTTTAGTTCATACAACAAGAACTTACTTTTTGAGTCTGATATAATATTAAAAAATTGAATTTAGTCTCTTCCTTTAAGTGAGATCTCTTAAGTGATGATATCACAAATGGAATGTCACATCATCAATGCTCATGGAAAGGTATTGTTGCACCTCGTGCCTTATGTGGCGTCAGGAGCAGTTGAACCTTCCACCATAGCATGCCACGTGACGCTGCTCTGATTTTCTTTTTTTTAAAAAAATTGCGGTCCAAAGGCCGTGTAGAATTTTTTATTTTTTTAAAAGAGAGGGCATAGGTCTTGATGACGCCACCTAAGGCGCCACGTGGACCAGCAACTTCCACGTCAACAAAAAAAACAATAGCAAATGTCAAGTTGGTAGAAATTACGTTCGTTTAATAAATAGTTTTGAACCAAGGTTATTTTGATAAATAATTTCTAAAAGATTAGATTGTTAAAAAAAAAAAAAACTTGCTTCATCTCCCACTATAGACCTTTCTTCCGCCCATTCCAATCTCACCCACATTTTGCAAGTACCTACACTCTCCCATACCTAGAGTCGTCAAAATGGGTTTTGATAGATGAGCCAATTCGACTCACTGGTGGATTAGTTAGGAAAAAACAGACTCATTTTTTCGCTGAATTATTTTGACCTAGTCCATAACATCTTTAAGCAATCGCAAACTTGTTTCTTGTTTCTTGTTGCTTGCTGTCGCACCACTAGTTCGTTGTCGTCGCTTGCTTGGTGGTGGTTACTGGGAAGAATGTCGGAGATACGAAATATGTTGCTGTTAAAACCTTTGTGGAATCTAGGTTGCTGGATAAGGTTCTAGAATGATGCAAGGGTTTCGAGAAACCTTCAATTCAATCGTGAGTGTGGCCTCCTTATTGGACGATCGCAGTCTGATTGGAATTGTTAGAATTGCTGCCATTCGTTCGGGTGCATGCGTGTGTGCATCTAATTAGAATTGTTGCCACTGGTTCGTGTGGGTGTGTGCACACGTGTGTGTGCACGCACGTGTGCGCGTGTTGAGAATAGACTTTTGGTTTGGGAATTAATATTGGTTTATGGTATTTGGTTGTCAAAGAAGACATTGCCTTTTGGTGCGCGCGTGTGCGTGTGCAAGTGAAGCGGCATAGGGACGGATTCCTCCCACCCTTTTTGTTGTCTCGTAGCTCTCTGTCGTCTCACAATTGCATCTGCAAAGCTCGCTTGCGATTTTTTTTGGGCAACTTCGTTTTTTTCTCGATTTATTTTAAAATTTTCTCCATTTTTTTTTAAATTGTAAGTGAATCAACTCGTTTAACCCACCAACCCGATATGATTTGAGCTGAGTTGGTTATTTCTTAGCTCACCAAAAAAGCGAGTTAGGTCGGCTCACATTTTTGTCAACCTGTGGAGGGCTAGCCTAGTTATCTATACATCTCATACCTTCTGCGTTGGAGCCCTTGGAAATCTTGGATGTCATGTGGAAAGTTGTGGATGAGTTTGATCCCAAAGTCTTTCGAGTTGTAATCTGTTGGGTATCTGGACCATTACTTTAAAGGAGATTTTTCCCATTATTATGTTATATTTATGTTAAAACAAAATGAACCCAGAAATATCAAAAAATTATCAAGATTTAATTGGTTTAACTAGTTTAATTTATCAGCAAAAAAAAAAACTAGTTAAATTTAAAATTAAATTTAACTAAATCATGATTGAATCATATTTAAACAGGGGTTCATACATCTGGTCAAGCCTTCCGCTTACACTCACTGTGTTTTAGGTTCGATTCTCAGATTTCTCGTGTTGATAGGTCATATGTAAATTCTACTATAAATCCTTGTTGAAGTTAGTGGTCTTTTATGACCTTCCAAGAGGATGTGTTTTCCCTTAATCTAAACTTTTGTAAACTAAAAAAAAAAAAAAAAGATAATATTTGAATTAAAAGATATTTTAATGAAAACTAAAAAAATAGTAATTTTACGATCAAATATCATAAGGGACAATTGATATATTTTTCATCAGAATATTTTTATATACATTCTTTTAGATTCATGTGGATGAAAAAATATTTTTGAAAAGAATCTCGACTTAGGTGTCTCACTATATCCTTAAGACACTAATCTCTCACTTATCGAATGAAAGATTAATTGTTATGAGATTAGTTCCTCAAATGATGTTATTTGGGCTAGAACAGATCAGACAGTAAATCAAAAACCTTAACTCAACTATTTTCAGAATCTGGGTCTAATTTATCTAAAAGTAAGAATTGGACTTGCAGAAAAACTTATAAAACTAAGAGTTGGACTTAATAAAAAACTTATTTTACCCGCATATTAAACCTATTTAGTTATTTTTTAAACTAAATGGTAGACCAGTGCGATACAAAACTAACTATTATTTGGCATGTTCGGTTTATACAAAATATGAAAATCTTATTCAAACTATACTAATTTTAGAACATAGAAACTTAAACCAAAAGGCTTTTATGCAATATAGGCATCTAGCTCGAAGCCAGGGTTGGCATTTATGTTTTGAGAAACAAAAAAGTTAACCCTAAAAACAGTTTGTAATAGTTAAAAATCAATTTAAAGTTGATATGAGCAATCACTATTGCACTTGAAACTTTCTAAATCGGTTATAATGATGTTATGCGATGTAGAATGTTAAGACTTTTTAAATTGGATATTAAACGAATTTAAGAAATAAGATCGGTTACTATTAGCAATCAATCTAAAAAGTGAACTTTTTAGATCAGTTGCTTTTATAAATGATCTAAAAAGTCATTATATAGATCGGTTACTAGTCACAACAGATCTAAAGAGTCATTTTTTAAAATTGAATCTGCAGAAGATGCCCGTGTTCTTCTCGCATGGATATGCAACAACAGACATCATTATTCATCTTCTTCGAACACTATTGTGTCATCCACTTCCTTTCCCTACCATCCATCTGTTGGATCTTCAAAAGATGGCTGTACGATGCAAGGTTATGCTGCGATTTAAAGAACCCCACATCTGAAACCATAAGAAAACTGAAGAGCAAAAGGGGATGAGGAGGGGGCACAACCGTTAGAGTTCCTTAACGACATGAGACACTATTAAGAAATAATAGATCCATTAATTCAACAAATCCATTGAATGGAATAAGTAGAATCTTTAAGGATTTTAAAAGGAATACAAAATAAAAAATATAAAAAAGATGAAGATGGTGAAGTTCGACTCCAAATCGTCCTCCACGTCGACAACGGTGGCAACAGATAGTGGACGGCGCTGTGGAGTCCTTGGTCGACGGTCACAGTGATGTGTTCATGATGGTGAAGCAACGTTGTGGAGTCCTAGAACTGTCTTTACACTTCAGTCCATGGAAGGAATAGGTTTAGAGTGGGTAACGTTATTACTAGATTTTTTTTTGCTAAAGAAGGAAACATTGAATTCAACGGTTGTGACGGACTTCAGGTAGCAATCCGTGTGCTTTCAAATGGACCAATAGAGCTTCAGACTTTTTAAATCGGTTCAAAAAACAACCGATCTTCAAAGTCACTTTCTACATCGATTAAAATACAACCGATCTAAAATGTTCTATTTAATTTAAAAAATGTCACCGCCTTCAATCTTTTTAAATGGATTCAAAAAGCAATCGATCTAAAAAAGTTCCATTTCACTTTAAAAATGTCACCCCCTTAAACTTTTTAAATCAAATGTTAAGTAACCCATCCTAAAACTTGTTGTAAAATCCTATTTTGCCCTAGTGAATGTGCGATATAATTTTTGATATAAATAATGTTGGTATAAACTTGAGTTTTCAGTGAATTGTATTTATAGTAACATATTAATTATTTTAACTACAATATTTCCCTTAAAAAAACTATAAACTTTTTTGATCAATATTTTAACTATAATTTAAAATAATAAGTATTTGCATGTCATAAAAAATGTAAATTGGCCTGTATAAAAATTGATTTAATTACATTTAGCGATCCGTTGTTTAAAAAAAAAAAGGTTATATGTGATACATATTTTTCATTTAGTCCTTATAGGTAAAAAAAAATATGAAAATGAGTCCCTATATGTGTAAACGTTAGTAAATTCGGTCCCTATACATGCAAACGTTAGCAATTTCGTCCCTGCCGTCAGCAAATTAGTCCTTATACATGACACAAATTTTTTATTCGATCCCTAAACTTGAAAAAAAAATTAAATTGGTCCATATATGTGCAATCGATAATAATTTTGTCCTTATCGTCTATCAAGGAGCTCAGACCTAATTAAAGATTCATTTCGTATTGATTATTTTTTATATATTATATCAATTTATTTCTTCTATTTAGAGTCAACTTGGATAACTTTCAGAATATAAAACTATTTACTGACCAAATTATACAGTTTTTACTCTCAATAGAAGAAATAGATTGATATAATATATAGAAAATATTCAATACGAAAAAAATCTTTAGTTGGATTTGAACTCCTTGATAAACGATAGAGACAAAATTACTATCGATGGCACATATAAAGACCAACTTAATTTTTTTTTTAGGTTTAGGAATCAAAAAAAAATTTATGTCGCGTATAAGGAGCAATTTACTGACGGTAGGGATGAATTTGCTACCATTTACACATATAGGGATCAAATTTGCTAACGTTTACACACATGGAGGAACTAATTTCTAAATTTTTTATGTATATGGACTAAATGAAGAATCCATATTACGTATAGGGATCAAATTATTACTTTAATAAAAGAAAAACTACAATTATTATACTTATCCAGTTATCCCCTTTTTAAATGAGGTCATTGTTGTAATTATATCAACATTCTTCGATAAAAGATGAATATAACTTTTAAAACAGAAAAGATACCAAAATGCCAAGTGTAGTTTTTTTTCTTTTTGTAGGAAAAGTGTAGTTAAGTTTAACTTAAATGGAGGTGGATATAATCTTTCTAATTTTTTTTAGTAGACATTCAGATAATTTTTTTATGGATTTAATTAATATATATTGATAATATAAATTTTTTTTATATTATCAATGAATTAAAAATTAATATATTAATAAAAAAGTTGACTTTTATCATAATTTTTTTAATATTGATTGACATCATGATTTCTAATTTATTGAAAGTTAAACTCTTTTTTATATACATTTTTAATATGTTATTCTTATATTTTTTGGGTGGAAGTTCTGATAATTGTGTACGGCATAGAAAAGCAAGGTAATGAATTATTTTATTAACAATGCAGCAAGTACGAAATAGAAAAGTAAAGAAACAAATCCTTACGCAACTGTGGCGATGGTTGTGATGTTTCCACGTCAGCTTGCGGCAACGGGACCGCTTCCGTAAGCGGCGGCTTTCACGGGTCCCGATGACAGACAAAGACATGAGTCATGCTATGCGTCTTCGACGCATGCAGGCAGCCACATCATCATGCCACTCCCGCCACGTGCCGGGGTCATGGCAATCCCGTTCGGGGCAATGCCTTTTTTTTTTCTTTTTCTTTTTTATAAAAATAGATTAAAATAATAATTTAGTCCTTATAACATTACACGAATTCTACATTTTGTCTCTATACATAAAAAATTTGAAAATGAGTTCCTATATATGTAAACGTTAGCAAATTTGATCCCTATATATGCAAATGTTAGCAAATTCATCCCTACCTCAGCAAATTGATCCTTATACGTAGCACCAATTTTTAATTTGGTCCCTAAATCTGAAAAAAAACATTAAATCAGTTCTTATATGTGCAATCGATAATAATTTTGTCCCTACCGTCTATCCAGGAGCTCGGACCCAACTAAAGATTCTTTTTTTATTGAACATTTTCTATATATTATATCATTCTATTTCTTCTATTGAAAGTAAAAGTTGTATAATTTGGTCCATAAGTGATTTTATATTCTGAAATTATCCAAGTTGACTCTCAATAGAAGAGATAGATTGATATAATATATGAAAAATAATCAATACGAAAAGAATTTTTAGTTAAGTCCGAGCTCCTTGACAGACGATAGGGACAGCATTATTATTGATTGTACATACAAAAACCAATTTAATTTTTTTTCAAGTTTGGGGACCAAATCAAAAATTTGTGTCACGTATAAAGATTAATTTGCTGACGGCATGGATGAATTTGCAAACGTTCGCACATGTAGGGACCAAATTTGCTAACGTTTACACATGTAGGGACTCATTTCCAAATTTTTTTTTACGTATAGGAACTAAATGAAGAATCTGTATCACATATATGGATCAAATTATTACTTTAACCTTCAAAATAAAAGTTTAGATAGAATAAAACACGCTCATAAAAGATCATAAAAAACCATCAACGCTAATGATGATTTAAAGTAAGATTTACTTATTGTTTATTAATAATAGGAGAAATTGAAATCTGAGAATGGAATGCAATTAAGGACGAGCGTGAGACTCAACCTCATGTGTTAATCCCATTTGGCAAGCAATGTTTTTTAAGTAAGAGAAATTTTTTTTTTGAGATATTTGTTTGTATATATTATTTCTTTGAATTAAGCTAATAAAATATAAATTTAATTAATATATCGTCAATATAAAGATTTTTTTATACTGTTTCTCGATCAATCATAAAGTATCAAGTCTGATTAAAAATACCTCAATAAAAATATCAATTTAGATTTAGATTAGAGTAAATATATCCTAATTTGTTATGAATACCTAATTTAAAGATGAGATCCAGATCTTGTGCAAGAGGCAACAAAATTATATTATTGTATAAAAATCACTAAAGCAAAATTTTCTTAGAATTTAAGCTTAATGATCGTAAATGGACTCTCAAACAAGTAAAATATAGAAATTAAAGCACTAATATTGTAAATTAATAATAACTAGCAAGTATTAGTGCATTGCACAAACATATTCAAATTTATAAAAATTTAATAAATAAGTAAAATAAAATAAATTTAATTGAAAATAATTATTTATATTTATATTGAAATATTAAAAAAATAGAAACTAAGAAAGACATTTGTCATCTATATTATAGTGAATTCTATGATATTCTAAGGATAACTTTATCCTGTCTATGTGATCCAATCAGATGGTGAGAATTATTTTACTTAATCCATTAATATGACTAATTTAATTGAGATAGTACATTTTAATTAAATAAAATAATTTTTATACCAAAATTATTAAGGATGTGGAGGAATGCATCCTATATTTATACCTAAAAGAAGTTGTCCATTTTATTTTGCCACAAGCAATTTGACTTTACCATTTGGAATTTATTTTGACATTTGACTGCCTCAAAAACATGTGACATGGAAAATTTGGAGATTTCGGATTTTAATGACATATCTTATAAGTAACCTCTTTTGCTCACAAAATTTACTTTTGTTTTACTAGTTTGGTAGTTCTAATGACATTCTTTTTCAAATTTGATTTAAAGATTAATTTTAATATATTTTGAGTGTAAAAAAAATTACACTCTTTATTTAACATAAATCATTATATATGTGACTTTCAAGATAGTTACGATAAGATTCAAACATTTTTAATAATGTTATAATTTATAATTGATTAATAGTGTAAAAATATTTACACTAATTATAACACCCCAATTTTTACGCTTTCTAAGATCAGTAAACTATATAAATGAGTTTATATTTTTATCTATGTCTTAGAAAATGATTATGGGAAAACTAAAATCATATTCATGCTTCAAAGAATCGTAGGGGCCTACGATTAAATTTTGGGCCGAAAACTCAAACGGAGCCCGGTCTATGTTTCACGGATGGTAGTGTTTTACCACTATCAAGACCTCATTTTGACTAACGGTCAAAACCATTAGTCTTATAATTCGATCCCCTACCTTTTTGCTAAAATGTATCCTGACGTCCAAAAATAAAAATAATATATTATATTCGGGCCGATAATCGATCAAGGAGACAATTCGAGCCGTGTTAGGGTTTTTCGAGAACCTTGAGTCGATAGTTTTCATACGAAGGCTATGTTAAGTCATCTGGGGACTCCTACCAATGTCGTGAGGATTTTCAAAATGTCGGGACATGAATTGACCAAATTGCCCTTGATTAGTTTTTACTAATTACCTTTTTTTTTACCATGACTTAAGCCGTAAGTTTGCTTAATAAATATCTAAATTCTCTTACACTCTCACCCCCAAAATTCGACCAGCAGCCCCTCCCCAAACCCTCATTTTCTTCTTTTTCTCCTCACAAAACTCCATTTTTGGAGCTTAATCTTTGAAATTTCTTGAAGCAACCTTCACTTATTTTTGAAGTAGATCATCCTAGGAGGTAATTCACCATCTCTATTTCTCTTAATCTCTCATTTCTATCCTCTAAATTTTTATGATCATGGAAGTTGGGGTTTTGTCCCTAAAACTTCAAAAATCCATGAAAAATCCTTTTAATACCAAACCAATTTCTATGGCCTAGGTTCCGGACATACTTGTATGATCCAAGAGCTTAGAGCCAAGAAATCTCTCTAGCTATTTTTTTAGAGAGAGGCCGAGACCCCCTTTAGTGTAGGGTAGCGTTTTTGGTTGGTTTTTTTATGTTTTGAGTTGATATCTAGAATTATCTCACTTAGTTAGGGTATTATCCAAGAAATGAGAATTTTTGAGCTCCCTAACTATTTTTAAGGTCAAAGGGATGAACCCTAGGGGTAGTGCAATAGGAAAAATCTTTGTATTTTTGAGTTAATGCCTTTATTGATTGTGTGTAGATGTAGTGATCGGCAGCTAGTCGAGCAAGTTTTCGGATCGATCGGGTGTTTGCTGCTTACCCTTGGAACTTCAAGAAGTAAGGGGACAAACCTGAAGAATTCCAATTCTGACAGCTATATGCTGCGCTGGGTGTTTGTAATGTAAATAAATATCTGTATCTGATTATTGGTGGATTGTTTTATTTACCGCTGTTGATTTGACTATACATGACATAACTACTGATGTATGTGGATACATTGTTGAATAAATGTATGGATGTGTCGTGTGCCATGATGTGGGATTTAAAGCGTTAAAGGACTTAATATCGATTAGGATCCGACATCGTATAACATAAAAGCTTTAAAAGCTTGAGATGTGGAATTGAGAAAAATAAATGTGTTTTATTGTTTATTCAAGAGAAAATAATTAATTATCTCACTCGGAATAAAATAATAATAAATAACTGCTTTTAAGGAAAAGTTAACTTAAAATGACAAAGTTGTGGAAATGTGTTTTAATAACGAAAAATGATGTTTTAAGATAAATATTATTTTTAGAAACCTTTATTGGTTTTCAAGTTATTTGGTTTTATCCAAGAAAAATGTTTTTTTTACAAGCTGTGTTTTAAGGTTTGTATTTTACCGAAAAACGACGACTGGAAAAGAAATTGTCGTTAGACTAAGTTTTGTTTTATGGAAAACCGATCCCGAGGACTTTGTGTAAGTGTCAGAGATTTGAGTTTTTGGTTTTTGAGTTTTCGAGGAAAAGTGGTTTTCAACTTAGAAACTAGAAACCGAGACGTCGGGGTTCTAGGATTCTGCAAAAACACGTGGATCAAGGATCCGTGTTAGTTGCTAGTCCTGTCGGCTTAGGGACGATCTTTGTAGTCCTGTAAGCTTGAGGATGTTTTTGTGCTCTTGAATCCAAAATCCTAAACTGGTGCATCGGTAAGGGATGTTTGGGTTTGAGCTGTTTTGGACTAAATGTTCTGTTTTGAGAAAAATATTGTTGAGACTTAAAGAGTATAAGACATTATGGTGGTTGTTAGCGTTGATGCTACAACAAGGAAAGATTGTTACGACAAAGATAAACCGACGGAAACCAAGTAGTTTTTTCATGCATTTGTGTGGGACAGACGTGTCGTGAAACGGGGGACCCTGATAATAGGAAACCCCGTGATGACTGTAAGTCATTATATGTCATTGCACCTTGATAGGCAATGAATGAAATCCATATAATGTAAAACATTTGTACAGTGTGATATGATAATAACATCCATATAGTGGAAAGCGTTATGCCTGAATTGGATAACGTGACATGGTAAATAACATCCATGTAATGGAAAACGTTATGCCTGGATTGGATAACATGACATGGTAAATTAATCCACGCAATGGAAAGCGTTATGCCTGGATTGGACAACGTGGTATGATAATGAAATCCATATAAGGAAAAGCATTGTACCCTGTGTTGGTCAGTGTGATATGGTAAATAGGGTGTGCCTTGATTGGCAATCGAGTCTGATCAACTCATTCTTTTGGTGATGAGTTTCCCGGAAATCTAGAATTGAATATTAGTTGGGATATATGAAAGTATCATGCATACGTTTACAGAATAACATTGATTGTGGGGTACGAAACGTGTATTTTTACTGTTAGCACATGGATATATATGTTGTACTATGTGATGAATGATATTATTTGGTGAGATATATTGTATGAATCTGTTGTTTTGATTGGGCATGTAGTTGTCGTTTTTGGATTTATATATTGGTGTCTCACCCTTGCCTGTGCGTGTTGGACACGTTTTTGGATACATGTACAGATATTTTGTTAGCAGTTCTCTGGATCGTTCTAGCTCGAGAGCTGGAGGTTGACAACGAAGAGGTGTAGATGGGTGACGACGTGACCCTATCCTTTTGGTATGACTAATGTCAGGGTAGCGTATTTTGTTATCAGTAGACATTCGTTTGTTAGACCAGCTTAGGTTTCTTTTGAGGTAATTACTTTTGGATTAGTCTGTTATCGGTTCCTGATGGCCGTGGGGTAGACTGATGAATTTTAATGGATAATGTTTACTATATATATATACATATATATATATATATATATATATATATATATATATATAAAAGTATAAATATATGTATTATTGTGAGTATGTCAATGTTATTATGAGTATAGGTTCTTTAATATTATAAGAGGAAAAAATCCTATCATGATTTTCATAATAAGAAATATATGAGTAAAGAAAATCTTTTTCGAAAGCGAACCAGCAAATCCTTTTTCTTACTTTGTAGTGTTTGGGGTTATGAAAGTGACATCCAAGATGGAGGGATGTTACTTTATACTAATAATACATACCAATTAAATCCTTTCTCGTATTCTCAATATTTCCAACTAAAATTTTTATTATTATACACTATATTAAGGTCACTTTTTTCAAAAGTAGACAATCCTTTTTTATATTGGTGTAGTTGAATGTGTCATGTCAGAGTTGATTTTGCGATTTGTAGTTTTGTTTTGACATTAGGTTTTACAAAAGTTTGCCACATGGAAGATATAGTTCTTGGCCTTGATTTGACATTTCTCAATTTTACTCGCCTCCCTTATTAATGCTTATTTTTTCCTAATACTTCATTTTATTTTATTTTATATTTCTCGATGACATTTTGTTTCAAATTATTTTATTTCTAATAATTTCAAGTTTTAATTTTCTCATGATACACTACATTAAGGTTATATTTTCTAAAAATAAGGCAAAAGTTATGGGCCATTAATTTTTCAATTTTATTTGTCTGAGACTTTCGGTTTCCGAAAAATCATATTGGACTTCGATTATCCGAGTCAATCCGGGAATACTTATTTAAGGGAACAAAGCTCTCCAGTGTATATTTTTTTCATTCACAATATTTGAATCCGAGACCTTGCTTAAAGGGAACCAAGCTCCTTATCACTTGGACCAACAAACGGTGGTATTATTCATTTTTTAAAAATTATTTTTATTCAAGTATCTATAATATTATACAAATTTCTTTCTTTCATATTTTGGTTCCCTTGCATCGCAAAGGATGATATGCTAGTTCTATAAATAAGAGTAGCCTGAGAGATTTAACTATTCTTAAGAGAATATACTCTAATCATGGGTGTTACAGATCAGTTTGATTTGGATTTTGCATGGAAAAATTGGAACTAATCAAAATCATTTGGTTCAGTTCGATTCAGATTTACACTTTTCCTTCAAGAAATTCGAACCCAACTAATACGCATCAAGTTTTCTCACTATAACTGATTTAGATTACAGGACAGACAAGTATTATTTTCACATCTAGCCTCTTTAGGCTCCAGACGAGTATTGTTTTCACACCTAGCCTCTCCAGGCTCCAGACAATTATTATTTGCACACTTAGCCTCTTCAGGCTCAGACGGGTTTGTTTGAGAGAAGTTGTAAAAAGATTACAATTTGCAAGTCTTTCACAAGCATTCAGATGAGTGTATTAAATGTGAAGATCTAAAAGACTGCGTAATAACTTCAAATAATTGAAGAATAAATAATGAAAGAATGAAGATATAAATGCACAGAGTAATTGTTCTTGATTGCTTTGACTCTTGTCTACTTGAATCTTCGAAATCTTCTTCATTAAATAGGCTTCAAGATTTTAAAGCCGTTAGACACAAAGTCTGAAGGCTTGGCTTTTTGCAGATCTTCAATAAATGCAATAAAGTCGTTCTGATCACCCATTAAAGTATAGGGAACTTCGCTTGTTCTCTTTCATCAGAGTGATACAGACTTCTGATATACCTTTGGTCTCAGCAGGTCTGTATACGTGCTTTTTGTTTGCAGAGGGAAGACTTTCCCTTTTGGTGTAAGATGCAGTTGTGTTCAGGCAAAGCATTTTGTTGAAGTTCCTTATCAGAGTCGAGACAGCTTTCATCCAATGTATTCTTTAACGTTAGTCATTAGACAGATGAGTGACTTCACTAGACGGGTTGACTCTTTAACACAGAGATGACGTCAGTTGCAAAGTCTTTTAGAAGGGTGAGTCTTCCTTTGATCAGACGGTTGAAGACTTCATTAGATGTGTGAACTTCTTTTAGTTCAGACGAGTGAACCTTAGCTGGTTCAGACGAGTGAACTTAAGTTAGTTCAGACGGATGAACTTATCTAAGTTCAGACAAGTGAACAGTTCATATAGACACTTAATGTTATAATATGCCCAATAAGGAGACGAGTTAAATACCACAGACGGGTTCAATTAAATCATTGAATAACTGTTTTAATCTCATCAAAACTAAGGTAAATGCACATCATTCAACCAATGCCATTTTGATTTTAGTGGAGCTGCTTTCCTCTCTGGAAACTTCTCGCGATGGGTGTTATAATTGTCTCTGATTCTTAACCAAAAACCATCATCTTTTTGGTCGACTCCCACAATAGCATCCTCTGAAATGTTGAGCCATGATTGAATAAGAAGCGTATCCTCTTCCACTGAGAACTTGACACGAGTTTTTTTCAGTGTACGATGCACCCCTACTTCATCGAGCGTAATATTTTCTAGGCCAACTTGAGTGGAGAATTGTGGCACTTGAGCCTCAAACACGGACCCTACTGGAGGCCTGTAACACATAGAGGGATTGTTTGGTGGTGATGGATACATAAAATACTGAGAATTTTGAGAATTGTCACCAAAAATTTATGGAGGATTGCATATTATAGTTGCTGGGATCCATTTGGTAGAAAATAAATAAGATTGTGGCTTGATAGGGAAAAAAATAGAATTGTGAATTGAGAAATTGTGTACAAAATGATGTGAATTGGAGCATTATTTATAGTGAATCCAATATTATAACCGTTGCATCACTCCAACGGTTATAAAAATTTCTTAAACAGTAATAATTTGACTCACACATATCTACCTCTGTTCACCATTTTTCATTCTCTATTCATTAAAAAAATTTCTTTTCCCACAATTCTAGTAGCTTCCACCGTCTCCCTCAAACTCTTTCTCCCTCAGCTCTTTCTCCCTCAATCTCTTTCTCCCTCGATCTCTTTCTGCTTCACCCCTCAACCCCCTCGGTCTCCCTCGATCTCCTTCTCCCTGGCTCTCTGCTTCGCCCTTCTCTTTCTCCCTAGCTCTCGGCTTCACCTCGGTCTCCTTCGATCTCCCTCAACCGCCCTCAGAGATCGCTTCATCTCCCTCGATCACCGTCAGAGATAGCTTCTTATCGCTCAGAAATAGCCTCATCTCCCTCGATCACTGTACCTCTCCCTCAGAAATAGCCTCATCTCCCTCGATCTCCCTCAGAAATAGCCTCATCTTCCTCGATCTTCCTCAAAAATAGCCTCGATCTCCCTCGATCTCTATAATTCTCCCTCAGAAATCCCTCGATCTCTGTAACTATCCCTCAGAAATCACTCCATCCGACGAACGGAGGCCGCGATGTTTCCGGCCTAGCATGAACAGAGGACGAACGGAGGTCGCGTTGCTGGCGGCCACAAGCCGAAGTTGGTTTCCGGCGAGTGTTGGATCTTCTATTTGGCCTTTCTCCATTTACCTCTTCTGTTGGTGTGTTTTTTTTCTTCTTTTTTTTTTTGTGCTATTGTTGGTGTGTTCTGAATCACCATTTTTGGATCTCCTTCTGCTGCCTTCTGGAATGGATTTTTTTTAATAATGCTATTGTGTTCTATTATTGTATTTTGAGATGTTGTTGAATTAGTTTTCTTTCCCTCTTCTTTTGGGTGAGTTCGTTGGTTTTGATATTAATTTTATATGTGTATAGAACGGTTCCTTAGATAAGGAACGTTCCTTTATCTTAAGGAATTTGAGGTGTCATGTAGATATGCTCCAATGGGGGTCTGAAGTTAAGGAACTGTTCCTTAGCTTAAGGAACCTTGTATGACACCCTCATTGGGGATGCTCTAACTATAATTTAATATATATGTGTGAACTTTTTTACTTTAAGAATATTTGTATTGAAAATAAAAATAATTAAATTAAAATAAATTATGATTAAAGGATTTAGTGGTAATTAATAAGTTTCAATTAGTAAATTTAAAATTCATCCTAAAAAATAAAATAATTAAATGGAAATAAAAAATAAAAGAATTAAATGAAAATAAGTAAATGAGATATAAATTTGGTGGTAATAAGTAATAACTACTAATTATTAAATTTTCAAATAGGTTAAAAATAAATAAATAAAATTAAAAAATGCTTAATATAGATAAAATCACTTGACTCATTAAGAAGAAGAAATGTTGTAAAAAATATTTTTTTTAAGAATAAATATCAGAATTTAATACATAGGATGTTGACTTCAAAGACAAATTTATTATGAAAGGAAAATAAAAGATGGCAATGATTGTTCATTATGAAACTTAATGGAGTGAATTTTAACGAATATATAATTTAGTTTGTTATACATGTACTTAGTATTTGTTTTTATCAACGATTAACTTTTCCATTAATAGTTGGCACACTTCACTTTTATGTGGAAAATAAAATTTATTTAAAAGGAGCTAGCCAAATCTATTAATAATCACTAAGTACTTATAGATAATATTTAACCATCTAACCCAACTTAAAAGTCCTTAACATATGTCCTACCGTCAAATCTCACATTCCTACCTTTGGGGATGGTTTGTCTGAATAAAAAAACAATAAATGAAAGGATTTGGGAATTTAGAAAATAAGAAGAATTTAACTTTTTTTTCTTTCTTGTTTGCATTAATAGAGATAAGGAGAGGAAAGAAAAGATTGTGGTGGGATCCACAAAAACTTTTCTCCTCACTTGTGAGAAGAAAATGAGAGTGAAGAAGATAAATGATGTACAACTATATATTTATCTAAAAATATTTATGTCTATTTTATTATTATGGGTCTTTCTAATTACTCCCTCCAAAACACTATTATAAATATAAAAATCCCAAATTTTTTGGTCAAATATATAAGTAAATTTTAATTACTTTCATCCTATTTAATGACATTATTCCTAAAATATCCTTCATTTAATACTAATTTTATTTTTCAATAACTCAATGTGGAATGTATTTAATAAAAATTGAAGTTTTATATTGTCACAATCAGATCGCGACCAGAGCGGCGAACCAAAAATTTAATTAGTTCTTTTTTAAAAAAAATGGAGTCGCTGCCAAAATTTATTTATTAAGGAAAACATTGGAAAAAACCCTTTTAAGAAAAATGGTCCTTGAAACCAGATTTAGAGTTCGGGAGTCGATTATGTGTAGGGAAGGTATTAGCACCCCACAACATTCATTTAAAAAAATGGTTACCTAAAGTTAAATGTGCAAAATTTCTACATTTCTTTAAAAATGTTTATTTAACCCCATCTATTAAAGATCCAAAAGATTTATCCCTTTTTTATTTAAATTTACTTTTGGGCTTGACAGGGATTGCCCCTGCTCCTACGTATCCTCGGGTACGATGAGGAATTCAAAGTTACGTAATTCTTTTGAAAATTTGTTAGTTTGGTTAATTTTAATTATTTTTATTTTGAAATAATCTTTAACTAGGAGATTTCAGGATCACCAAATTATCACAACTCAGGTGTTCTAAAATCAAAGGTTAGCAAGATGTCACATCTTAGTTAACCTATTTTATTTAAGTAAAATTAATTTAGTTTTTATTATTATTTTTTCAAGAAAAAGTTTTAGAATCACCAAGCTATCACAACTCAGGTGTTCTAAAACCAACGGTTAACAAGATGTCACATCTCAGTTTATCTTTTTATTAAAAAGGTTGATTTAATATTTTATTATTATTTTTTAGCTTAGGGTCATCAAGTTATCGCAACTCAGGTTCCTAAAATCAAGGGTTAACAAGATGTCACATTTCAGTTTACACTTTTTTATTTAAAAATGTTGAATAATATTCAAATTATTAATATCAAGAATGTATTTAGTTTAATAAAGCATATTCTAAGTAAATCAGTTTATTATTTTGAGGGAAATAAAAGAATTTTAAAAAGAGTGTATGTGATCAAGTGATCATTGTAATAAAAAACAGAATAAAACACTTTTATTTTAAATAATTATTTTCATGTATGGGTGTGTTAAAAAAAAAAAACATTTTATGATCAATACAAACAGCAGTTCAACCTATTGACCCAATACACTCAAATACACCTTGCAGCCCAAAATTTCATTAAACCCAAATACAAGAAGAATAAAAAATAAGAATAAGAATAAAAATAAGGGAAAATGAAAAAAATAAAAAAAGAAAAGAGGCCTAAACCTAAAAGAAGTGCAGAAGACTCTGCTTCTGCTAGATGAACAGCGGCGGCGACGGCGTTGGGTGAGAAGAGGTGGCAACAGTGGCGGCTGGGCGATTTCTAGCGGGTCAGTAGCGGCTGAATGATGGCAGGTACGGCAGCAACACGGCGAGCACGGCAGCAACCTCGCGGGCGGCGCAGGTCGCGTCGCAAGAAGGAAGCAGAGGCGGAGCCGCGCGGATCGCGTCCTGCGATGGTGAAGATGAAGACGATGACGGCGGCGTGCGGTGGTCTTCGCGGTGGTGCTGCAACCGGAATGCACAGAGAGAGTGAACATTGTGTTACTGTTCTAAATAAATAAGATTGTGGCTTGATAGGGAAAAAAATAGAATTGTGAATTGAGAAATTGTGTACAAAATGATGTGAATTGAAGCATTATTTATAGTGAATCCAATATTATAACCATTGCATCACTCCAACGGTTACAAAAATTTCTTAAACGGTAATAATTTGACTCACACATATCTACCTCTGTTCACCATTTTTCATTCTCTATTCATTAAAAAAATTTCTTTTCCCACAAGTCTAGTAGCTTCCACCGTCTCCCTCAAACTCTTTCTCCCTCAGCTCTTTCTCCCTCAATCTCTTTCTCCCTCGATCTCTTTCTGCTTCACCCCTCAACCCCCTCGGTCTCCCTCGATCTCCTTCTCCCTGGCTCTCTGCTTCGCCCTTCTCTTTCTCCCTAGCTCTCGGCTTCACCTCGGTCTCCTTCGATCTCCCTCAACCCCCCTCAGAGATCGCTTCATCTCCCTCGATCACCGTCAGAGATAGCTTCTTCTCCCTCAGAAATAGCCTCATCTCCCTCGATCTCTGTAACTCTCCCTCAGAAATAGCCTCATCTCCCTCGATCTCCCTCAGAAATAGCCTCATCTTCCTTGATCTCCCTCAGAAATAGCCTCGATCTCCCTCGATCTCTATAATTCTCCCTCAGAAATCCCTCGATCTCTGTAACTATCCCTCAGAAATCACTCCATCCGACGAACGGAGGCCGCGATGCTTCCGGCGTTGCATGAACAGAGGACGAACGGAGGTCGCGTTGCTGGCGGCCACAAGCCGAAGTTGGTTTCCGGCGAGTGTTGGATCTTCTATTTGGCCTTTCTCCATTTACCTCTTCTGTTGGTGTGTTTTTTTTCTTCTTTTTTTTTTTGTGCTATTGTTGCTGCCTTCTGGAATGGATTTTTTTTAATAATGCTATTGTGTTCTATTATTGTATTCTGAGATGTTGTTGAATTAGTTTTCTTTCCCTCTTCTTTTGGGTGAGTTCGTTGGTTTTGATATTAATTTTATATGTGTATAGAACGGTTCCTTAGATAAGGAACGTTCCTTTATCTTAAGGAATTTGAAGTGTCATGTAGGGAAGGTATTAGCACCCCACAACATCCATTTAAAAAAATGGTTACCTTTAAATGTTCAAAATTTCTACATTTCTTTAAGAATGTTTATTTAACCCCATCTATTAAAGATCCAAAAGATTTATCCCTTTTTTATTTAAATTTACTTTTGGGCTTGACAGGGATTGCCCCTGCTCCTACGTATCCTCGGATACGATGAGGAATTCAAAGTTACGTAATTCTTTTGAAAATTTGTTAGTTTGGTTAATTTTAATTATTTTTATTTTGAAATAATCTTTAACTAGGAGATTTCAGGATCACCAAATTATCATAACTCAGGTGTTCTAAAATCAAAGGTTAGCAAGATGTCACATCTTAGTTAACCTATTTTATTTAAGTAAAATTAATTTAGTTTTTATTATTATTTTTTCAAGAAAAAGTTTTAGAATCACCTAGCTGTCACAACTCAGGTGTTCTAAAACCAACGGTTAACAAGATGTCACATCTCATTTTATCCTTTTATTAAAAAGGTTGATTTAATATTTTATTATTATTTTTTAGCTTAGGGTCATCAAGTTATCGCAACTCAGGTATCCTAAAACCAAGGGTTAACAAGATGTCACATTTCAGTTTACTCTTTTTTATTTAAAAATGTTGAATAATATTCAAATTATTAAGATCAAGAATGTATTTAGTTCAATAAAGCATATTCTAAGTAAATCAGTTTATTATTTTGAGGGAAATAAAAGAATTTTAAAAAGAGTGTATGTGATCAAGTGATCATTGTAATAAAAAACAGAATAAAACACTTTTATTTTAAATAATTATTTTCATGTATGTGTTAAAAAAAAAAAACATTTTATGATCAATACAAACAGCAGTTCAACCTATTGACCCAATACACTCAAATACACCTTGCAGCCCAAAATTTCATTAAACCCAAATACAAGAAGAATAAAAAATAAAAATAAGAATAAGAATAAAAATAAGGGAAAATGAAAAAAATAAAAAAAGAAAAGAAAAGAGGCCTAAACCTAAAAGAAGTGCAGAAGGCTCTGCTTCTGCTAGATGAACAGCGGCGGCGACGGCGTTGGGTGAGAAGAGGTGGCAACAGTGGCGGCTGGGCGATTTCTAGCGGGTCAGTAGCGGCTGAACTATGGCAGGTACGGCAGCAACACGGCGAGCACGGCAGCAACCTCGCGGGCGGTGCAGGTCGCGTCGCAAGAAGGAAGCAGAGGCGGAGCCGCGCGGATCACGTCCTGCGATGGTGAAGATGAAGACGATGACGGCGGCGTGCGGTGGTCTCCGCGGTGGTGCTGCAACCGGAATGCACAGAGATAGTGAACATTGTGTCACTGTTCTAACTTCGGAGAAGGAAAAAAAAAAAGGTCTTCGAGCCCCCCCTTTTTGGTCTCTGTTCATGCCTACTTATAGGGCTAAACTTTCCTCATATTGTTCCTGATTTTCCTCCGCCATTGATGATGAATGCTAAAGTTATGGGATTGGAAATAATTTGTGAAGATTGAGAGAGAGGTGGTGGCTGTTAGGGTTTCAGGAAAAAAAAAAAATGGGGATTGGATTCGGGTTTGGATCGAAAGTTAGCAGATGGGTCTGGTTTGGGCCCAAAGATGTTTTCCTCTTTATTTTTTCAAATAATAATAAAAAACGAAAAATAAATAAATAAAATAAAAAAAGAACACAATTTTAACCTCTTTTTTTTTTTACCATTTATAAATTGAAAATGAAATAAAAAGCCCTTTGGACAAAATGGGGTGTTCATATATATGAAGGTTATTTTATGTAATCCACTTAATTTTTAAAAACATTAAATAAGATTAATCAAATTCCTTAATATATGTGTTTCATTTAAGTTTTGCTTATAATAGAGAACGGAGAGAGTAGTGCATAAGTATTGATTAAGTAATCAAGAAAAAAAATGATCTATTGAAAAACTAAAAAATTCAATTTTCATTACATTAACTACACCACTTTCTCAAAAAAAAAACTTTTTAATTCCTTAATCAGTGCTCTTACACCATCTTTCAGTGACAAAATTTTAATGAATCAATTTTAAGTTTCTAAGTTTTTAAGTAGGTCCACATATGTCAACTTAAATTTATGATACTCACTCAGTTTTCACTCTAATAGAGATTTCTATTACTAAGTTCTTTAACTTCTTCTCTTCAACATCTCATATTCTCTCTCTTATTTTTACAAGATCAAATGCATAAAAATATATATACTTAAATGCTATAGAACTTCTTTTAAGGTTCTTTAGATAAAAAATTTATTTTAAATTTACGAAACCCAAAATAATATGTAACATATTATAATAATATTTTAATTTTAAGGACACTAGGTACCATTTCCTCCTTATTATAAGAAGATAGTTGTCTATTAAAAAATTCATTTTTTTTTCATTTTCTATTTTATCAAACAAACGGGAATATTTTTTTTACATTACTTTCTTTTCACTTTTTTCTCTCATATCAAACACCCTTTAAAATTCATTCTTTTTCTCACAACATCCTTTTTATTCATATTCTTTATTTCAAAATTTTTTTACTTTTCATTTTCTTTCTCAAACGGAACAGAGATTTCAGTCAAAAAAAAAAAAACTAAACAGAGAGAGCCATAAATAAAAACAAAGTGAGGTTTCCTTCTGTGTTTCTGATTCTTTTTTTATAATCAAAAATTGGATTCTGTGTTTCTGATTGATATCTAATCAACCATTAATTTAGTTACTAAATTAAATTGATATCTAAAATTCATTTAAGTTAATGTTTATTTTAACTTTAAAAGACTGAATTAATTTTCAAAATGTTTTAGAGGGGTAGCTTAATATCCTATAATTATTTGGAAGACTAATTTAAATAGTCAATAGGGATCAGAGACGTACTTGTGGAAGAATAAAAAGAAATCTCTTAACCAAACCTTATCATCGTCTTCCATGGGGAGGTTGGCCGGGTTGCTCCCTTCCAAAGCTTGATAATGAGACGTGTCTCCACTTGTTCCATGCAGGTGTTGTTCCATGTGATTGTTTAGTCTTTCATGGTTTCGTTATCGTTTGCACAGAAAATTGTAAAACTTTTATATCATTATATAATTGTGTATTATAGTATATAGTATATGAAGTTTTGTCAAAAAAAATATATAGTATATGAAATAATTATTATAACTTTCAAATATTTTTAAATACTAATATAAAAAAATTATATTAATAGAGAATCATAATTACATTTTAAAATTACTATATAATTAAATAATTTATCTTACAAGTGTACTTAGAAGCTTCTTACAATAACCAACAAGGTTCAGCACAGTTGGTAGATAGCTGAGTTTTTTAAGCATATTTTCAGATGTTCAATTCAAGTCGTGTATATGAAAAAGACTTTGTTAGGAGAAACAAAACTCACTTTAGTGATTTCTACGTCTTAATAGTATATAGAGCCTGTTTGGTAAAATTAGCGGTTAGCAAATAACGGATGAGGTAGCTGATAACGGATAGTGGATAAACTAGCTTATTTTTTGTGGAAGTGTTTGGTAAAACTAGAGGTTAAACTAGCTGAAAAATATAAAATGACATAAAAGGACATCTTCATTAATGATTTTACATAAAAGAGAGAGAAGAGAATAAATGTAGAATTAAATAAAGATAATAAGGATAAAAGTGGAAAGAAAAATCAAACGCTACAAGCTATAAGCTCAAACGCTACTTCAAGTAGCGTCCGAAAAAAACGCTATAAGCTCATGAAAAAACGCTATAAACTCGTGACAGAGACGCTTGCCAAACGAAGCTACTTTCTCATCCGCTATATGCTCGCAGAATGGGCATGTCAAACAGGCTCATAGTCTCTGGCTATTGGTTGAGGGACACTCTTTGCACACCAAAAAGCTTCTTACAATAAGGATGCATTTGGATTAGCTACGAAAAATTGATTATTTTAATAATTGATTATACATATAATTAATTATTGTTATAATAGATTATAATATAATTAGCTAGCTTTATATTTGAATATGTTTGCTGAAAATGATTTTAATATAATCTATTTTGTTTGGACCGTATAAAAAATCACTTTTATATAAAAAAATACAAGAAATTGTATGAAAGTATTTATATAATTTAATATATTTGTTTGATAGTTAATATTTTAGGAGTAAAATGAAAAAAATGTTATTTGTTTCAAAATTATCTAACAGTCTTTTAAATAAGTTTCAAAATTGTATGTTCTATAAAATCGTTTACCAACACAATTGGTAGATAGCAAAATTCGTTAAACATATTCTCAGGGGTTTGATTCTTATCGTGCTGATGAAATAAGATTTTCTTGGTAGGGACAAAATTCACTTCAATAATCTCTATATCTCGAAATTAATTAGTCTTCGACTATCAATCATGGGATATCCTTATACACATCAAAATTTTTTGTGTTGATTTACAAAAACTTAACATATTATTATCAGATTAAAACTGAATCAACTTTTTTCAAAATAAAAAAAGTTCTGGAAAGATTTTATACTTGGACGACAGAAGAGGACCGGTGACATGTACGCATGGTTTGGATAGGCTTATTTTGGGGAGAGGTTACTGGGGGAGAAAAAGGTAAGTATCTGTGCTGGGATGAGAAGAGAAAATTGGAGAGAAAGAAAAAAAGTGAAGTGAGATCCATATAAAATAAAATCTCTCCAAAGGTGGAGAGAAAACTAATAGAAATGATGACATAATTTGAAATACCAATTTCATTCTTTTATTTTCAACAATGATATGAATTAATTATTATTGTTATAAGGGTAAAAATGTCAATGTATTAAAATTTTATTTTTTTATCTTTTTTATTTTTTTCTTTTTTCTCTCAATCCAAACAATTTAAAAATTTATCAAACAAATTAGAATAAAATGTGTAAAGATATTATTAGATAATTAAAACTATATAATACAGATAAAAGTATATGTAATTTTTTTTTTGACTTAAAAAAATATATGTAATTAAAATTACTCTTTTAAAAGTATATCTCTCACAACATATATGTAACAAAGTGAGACCGTCGTTACGCAAATAAATAATAAGTGAATTAAATTTATTTTTTGGTGAATTCTTTGATGGCTCAAAGATAATTTTACCCTATATAGATGATCTAATCAGATGATAAGAATCATTTAACTTGACTCATTAATATGATCAATTTAAATGAGATGACACATTCTGATTATATAAGGTTACTTTTATCTTAAAATTATTACGAATATCAGAGAAAACATCTTATTTTTTTCGTGAGATCGATTTGGGATAAGTTGATTGTCACCATCTTTGATTTAAAAAATTACATTTGCACTTCTTATTTTATTTACTATCGTTAAACGAAGTAGCAACACATGCAATAGTGATTGGTAGCAACACATGCAATAGTGATTGGACGTAATCCAAATTGGTTGTGATGCCAAGTGATTTGAGGTTCAAATTCTAAAAATGTCATTCTAGACAGAATTTTACCTAATTATCATCTCAACTCATAATTAGTTCTATAACTTGTTTGTGAAAATATCGGATTAAAAACCAAAAAGCGAACTAGCTGCACATGAGAAACATGTTGCTTTGAAAGATTTTCTAGCTTCTTTAAATTGAAAACCAAGAGCAAAATAATTATTGTGCCTTTTTCCAGCACCCTTTTGGATGCTTCTCCTCCAATGCAGGAAGACGACAATGTTAGATTTAAACTCAATAATTATATACAAGGCATGCTATCATAAACTTTAATATGGAAACATAATAATCATATATAGCATGCATCTCTATTATCAAGAATAACTAAAACTTGATAACTTAGGATCTACAACATGCTGATTTATCAAAGATATTAGGAATACCTAAATCCATTGCATGTTCCCGACCTC
This sequence comes from Ammopiptanthus mongolicus, assembly GCA_039655645.1. Lineage (NCBI taxonomy): Eukaryota > Viridiplantae > Streptophyta > Magnoliopsida > Fabales > Fabaceae > Ammopiptanthus > Ammopiptanthus mongolicus. The sequence continues at coordinate 86,261,213 of CM077349.1, read as the reverse complement.
AAGCGTGTTCTGAATAAGCGTTCTTCAGAAGAGGAACTTGATCACCAACCTTCACGAACGGAAGACGGCAACCCTGAAACACAGAGAGGAGAGAGAAAAGAGAGACGGGTAATGAACACCCGTTGGCTTGTGGGTCTTTCTGAACCGAGACTCCTTATGCCTTAGTTGCTCTTCAGATGGGGAGAAGAGGCGGTATGTGATGATGTCCTGTGTATTGGGGACCATAGCCTATACATAGGGTGATGGCCAATTAGGGTTCCCATTATTCCGAAATGGGCCATCGGTGACATCCACTTATTTAACCCATATCAATTAACTAATTTATTATCAAATCAGAAATTTAATTAGCCTTATCACTTAATTTGATCACATATCAATTAAGGCTCCTAATTGATAAATAGCTAATATAATTAATAAACGATATCTACCTACATTATGACATTGGAATATAATTAAATACAGAATATTCCAACAATCTCCCACTTGGGCAATATATCGTAATAATTATATCAGAATTCTTTAGGCGCGCATCCGAATGCTATTTATCTTTAAATTTCCATTTTACAATCTGGTCCATCTCATACATCAACAATGGGACCACCGCGGCTGTCGTCACTAACGTCTATTGGGACTAAACCCCGACGACCACCACAACAATGCACTTGATGATATAGATCGATATGGATGAGTGGCATGGAAATTTCATGCAATGTGATCTCTGAATCATGCTTATTTCCAACTGGTCCAACTTCAGTCTTTAGTGAGATCAATTTTGCAAACCAAAGTTCTTAATGTGTAAATGATTTTTACACACAACAAGATACAAACAAGTGCATAATGAACTTATAAACATAACCTTATTTCTGCAGAAAATCCGAAATAACATAAGGTTTGTATCTCAAACATAAAACACAAATAGAGACTCCCACTAAACTAAGGCATCCTTAGTGACAACACCCATATAAGCAACATGCTCGTGAAAAACCTTAGGTGTCAAGCCTTTAGTTAGTAGATCTGCTAGCATAGAATTTGTCCCTATGTGCTCTACAAAAAAAAAAACCGTTTTTTTCCTGAACTCATTCCTTGACTACAAGGTACTTGATGTCGATGAACTTCGATGTGTAGAACTCACGTTGTTGTTGAAGTACAATATGACTGACTTATTTGTCACAACATGACTTGAGTGGTATTTCAATACCTTTTACTATATGCCTATTATCTTGGCATCCCGTTGTTTGATGCCTACTATCTTGGCATCCTGTAAAATCGGAGTCAAAGTTCCTCATGATCTCTAAACTATCAGATCTACGATATGTGACATTATGCCCTTTTGTTCTCTTTAAGTATCTCATATTCCTTATGGTTGCTTTTCCAATAATCCTTGAATTGCTCAAGTATTCGCCTAATAATCCTACTATGTACGCTATTTCCAGATCACCGGATGCGCACAAACCTGAACATACGTCAGACTTCGCACAACCATAGCATAGGGAATCTTCTGCATTGCCTGAATTTTCAGATTTTCATAGGGGCATTTAATTGAGACTAAAATGTCTCCCTTAGTGACCGGGGTATCTCCTGATTTACTATCTTTCATGTCGAACTTATCCAAAACTATATCGATATAACTCTTTTGTGATAACCAAAAAGATACCTCGAGAATGATCTCCAAGTATCAAATTCCTAAGACAAAAGAAGCGTCCCCAAGATCTTTCCCCACAAAATTCTTTGTCCAAAGTTTCTTGGTTTCGCGCTATAAGCCTATATCGTTCTTTGGCTAGCATAATATCAACATATAATACCAGAAAAATGAACTTACTCCCACTGAACTTGTAATACCCATAGTTGTCCTCGATATTCATCTCGAAACCAAATGAGACAATCACTTGATGAGACTTGTGATATCACTAACGAGACGCCTTCTTTAGCACATAGATAGATTCCGTCAATTTTCAAACTATCTTTTGTGTCTTTCGACACAAAGTTTCCTGGTTTGCATTATATACATTTGTTTTATCAATGTTGCCATTGAGAAACACAGTCTTGACATCCATCTTGTGAAGCTCCAAATTATAATAAGCAACGTGAGCCATGATTGTCCGTAAAAGAGTCATTCAATGCTACTGAAGAGAATGTCTCCTTACAAGCAATCCTTTCTTTTGAGTATAGCCTTTTGCCACTAGACAAAACTTTATAGCTCTCCATATTACCCTTTGACACCTTCAAGTAACAGGATAAGTTTCAAACCTTATTGTCTAGCTTGAGCTTGTACTCATACCTTCGATCCACTTTTCGGAATAGAAACGTCATATGGTTTGATGGGAGTTGATAGAATCATCTTTCATTATACCATTTACCTTATGTTCCTAGAGAAACACTATATAATTATACAAAGTAGTATTCACTATTTGTTTAGTGGATCATGGCAAAAGGCATCGGCTCTTGATGCTCTAGTTCTTGAGGGTGTTGAGTTTGACCTTCAGGAATAATTTCCTTATCTTGAATGGGAAGAATAACAACAATATCCTCACAAGGATCCAAATTTTCTACACCCATAGCAACTGTATGAATTAGTTTAGGGATTAGAACCAATTCTTCTTCAAAGAATAATGTCTCTAATCGTATCTCCTCCCAAACTCAATATCCTCAAATAACTAGTCAGTTCCTATCTCAAGGTTTCTTTAATTTACGATTAAAAAATTGACATACCCCTTTTACCTTTCAGAGTAACCAATAATGTAACCAATTACTATTTGGGACTCCAATTTACTTCACGAGGCTTATAAGGCCTTATCTTAGTTGGATGTTCCCATGCTTGAAAGTGATTGAGCGGCAACCTTATTGGTACTCTGTCAAGCATTTAAGCTGCAATCTTTAGTTTTACTCTCATAGTGACTCTGGTAAGGTAGAATGACTAATCATATTCCTCATCATACCTTTAAGAGTCATTACTAGGACTTAACTATATTCTTGATAGTCATGTTCTAATCTATTTAACTTTAATGCATTTAATACAAACGATAAAATATATAAGGCTAATGGAATCTAGGATTCCCTTATACAAGTTGCTCAACTCTATTTATAGAGATGTACCATGAATGTTTGTATCATAGTGCTCCTTAATTTCACTATCAACTTTACACTTAGTGTCATATGATTCCTCACTCAATGTTATACAACAAGAGGTTTTTCAATACCAAGCAATTATAGTTTGTCCTGCCCATAACTTAACTGGTCCCCACGATATTTGAATTTAAAAGACAAATTGAATTCATCGTTTCTAAATGAACAAAATTATCCTGATTTGGTCAATAAGAAACCAAAACCAAATTTCATCTTAATGATAACTAAACCAAAATGTCTTTTAATTTCAAATATTAGCTAGTAACAACAATCTGAAATGTCAATAGCCTTATCCTTCACTGACTTGGCCAACTTCAATATAGATGCATCTTTCAACATCATTTGGCCTTCATCAGTTGAGAAAATCCTTTATAGGCGTTCCAAACATGATATTTGTGACATTTCTTCTTTAGATACCTGATATCCATATAAAAGAAATAATTGTGACCCTACTTATTCCTTTTAAGACGGACCCTCAGCAGCTTTATCCTCAGTTTTCTTTTGTTAGCCCTTATTTTTAGAGGTATTTGTCAAATGAGCATTATTTATCATCTCTTACTTTATTGTTTCCTTTCTTGCACACCTTATGAAATGAATCCATTCAGATACCATTTCTCTTTATAGCAGCTATAAGTTGACTTAAGCGGACCGCATTGTGCATGAAGGAATACCAAATGCTAAATGCATGGGCAAGTCATTAGACAACCCACGTTTTAGCTCCTTAAGTTTATGAGCAAGATTAGACATTCCCATAATGTGCTCCTTACATTTCCTTTGTCTTTATATTTAATGAAAATCTAGCTCTCCAATGAGTGCTTGTTTTCATCTTTATTGCTTTCAGAAAGCACTTTTCATTAATTGTGTCATCCAAAATAATACCCCTGAAGGTCTCTGAAATATCGTCCTTTATGATCGTAAGACTTGTGCAATTGGAGCAATCCCACTTCCTATACATGATCCTCTCATAAGAGAAATTGAATTATGTTTGAGAATGTGGTTTTCTCCATCCTTATGCAAGGTTAAGATCCAAGAACAATCTTAATGTTCTCTTTTCAATCCCAAAAATTCAGGACTTTTGAGGATCGAAATTAAATTAAATCCGCAGATACATAAGCAATATTAGCTTAAAGAGAACATAAGTACCGTAAAGATACTCACCAAAATATCCCGTGCACCATTAATATTAAGTCTTTGGACAATAACATTAATTGCTAGTGGTATTTTGTTGTAATGATCAAACACTGATGATAATTTCTGTCAAACAACAGCTGACTTCGGATACTCTGTTATTCACATGAAAATGATATTTATAATCACTATGTGTTTACCATCACGGTGTGAATGCAACCCTGCCAAATATTAACCTTCTTTTGGGCCGATTAATATCCGCGTGGATGTACACTCACAAAATTTTTAATATTTCTTTTGAGTGATTTCCATAAGAGAGGTCACCTTGGCGACTTCATGTTTTAAGTGACTTACACTCACTTGAAATCCAAATTGGCAAATTGAAGACCCAAACAAGATATCAAGCGCACCATTAATTCCCAATCTTCAGATTGTAAAAATTAACTGAAAGTGATACTCTCAACGCAATGACCAAATATTGGTGATAAGTCTTGTCAAATAATAGTCACCTTCCGGCATCCCATTATCCACATGGAAAATGCTTTATAATCACCACACATTTACTATCACAGGTATGTAGTTACCGGCCAAGTTGTGTCTTCCTTCGGGCCGACAACAACTTGCATGAATAATTCCACACTACATCTTTTGTAAATTTAATTGAATCAAATTTACGCAACAGAGGTTACTTCGGCAACATGTTGTTTCAACCAACTCAACAAAAATTACCAAACAATTTTAATAAAATGAGGGGTCCCGAATTTGCCCTTTTCACACCAAAAAACATTGAAACCTTAATGCTTAGTGTGAAATGAACCTTTAAAAAAAAGATTCTTTCAATATGTGAATTTTCTCAATTGGTGGTTCTATAGTTCTAACTTTGGTCCTTAGAGTCTGGACCCATTTCAAAATATTGCCCACAACCATAGGTAAACTATTAGAAGTGGCAATACCTTCGAAAGGAATCACTCTAAGTTAGGCTTTCGGGATAACCAAACAGGATGTATATCCAAAATGACTACCACTACTCAACATTTTGCCTATCTCAAATTACACTCAGGTCCGAATATAAGATCTCACTCATAGATGTGTGAGAAAAATGTAGACGTAGTGTACAAGCAACAAACCGGTTGCTTAACAGGGTGAGACCGTGAAACATTTTGGAAAAGAAAAACTTTTCCCACACTGTGTTCACGCTAAACGAAACTCCTTCGATTTCAATACATGTTCGATCAACCTCGGGTACTTCCCGCCGGTAATGCAATTGCAACCCATCATCATTAATTCATATAGCCTTTTAGGAAGTCACGTACAGGAAGTCACATACACTTTGAAAACAAATCTTAAAAAAAAAAAAAAAATTCTGTGGTACCTATGAAAATCTGAGGGTACCGGTACCCTCAGAAATAGAAGAAAACTATGAGTCTACTAGAAGGAATTGATAAAAAATATATAGAATTAGAAAAAATATTAGAGGAAATAAATAAAAATATGACCCAGCTAATAGAAACTACTACAAAAATTGCGGAGTATATTTATAAAAAAGATACCCAAAGAACAAATAGAGATAGCAAAAATATATATGAAACCTTAAATAATATAAATAAAGGAAAAGAGATAGAAAATGAAGAAGATTGTGAAAAAATCAGAAAAATACTAGAACAATTAGAAAATCTACTCAATGAAGAGGAAAATAGTAAATGCATAACAAAGAAAGATTTAAAGGATTTATTAGATAATCAAACTAAAAAACTAAGTCCTGAACCTTTTCAAATATTATCTCCAAAAACGACATGGAGGGGTAAAAAATCGACTACTTTGAGACAATAAAAAGGTCAAATGACTTAGAAGAAATTCAACAACTCCTTAAAGAATTAAAAATAATCGAAGAAGAACATAATCAAATACAAGATGCAAAACCAATTAATCCTATAAATGAGACTGAAGAAGTAGTATTAAATTATAGTTCTTCTTCAGACGAAACAGACTTTAACAAAATACGTATGCACCATGGAGAAACAAGTAGTAGCGTGACACCAAAAAGAAAAAGAAAAGAAGTATTTGAAATTTGGGAAAATATGAAAAAAGAAACAATGCATAATAAAGGATATGTTAAAAAGAATAATAATGAATGGTCCCGAGTTCAAGAAGAATTTAAACCCAGATATGAAAGAACAACAGGAAATAATTTAAATCTTGACTGTGTAAAGAACAAAGAAGAAGTACTGTTACAATGGACAAATGAAATAACTCTTTTAATCGCTACTGATGACAAATTCAATAACTTAAACATGTTGTCAATAAAAAATTATATTCTTTATAAAACAACAGGGAATATACAAAAATATTTAGACAGTATAACAGATGAACAGTGGCAACAATACTCAACCTTAATAACAACTAATCAAGATTTTGCAAGACTTATCATGAGTCTCATATATCAAGAATTTATAGGATACGTTAGTATAAAACATAGCTCAGAAGTAATGAAACATTTACATGAAAAGGCTAAAACACATTTAAATCAAATGCAGTTATGTGATATGTGTGAAATTGAAAGCTTTATATGTGAATATCAAAAATATTACTATCAACTAAATACTCCAACGAAAGAAACGTACAAAGAGATATTTATAGATAAATTACCATTTCCGCTTAATACAAAAATTAAGCTTCTATGGGAATTAAATCCAGATGCTATTGCACAAACTTTAGGAGGTATTATCCAAATACTGTACAAAGAATTACGAGAACAATGTATAGCTCGTGAAATTAAAAGACACTTAAACAAAGGAAAAAACCCAATCTGTGGTGACATGCCTGAAAAAGAATTACCCGGTAAATACGGTTGTAACAAACCTATAAAAAGGAGAAAATACTACAAAGGTAAACCAAAATTTAAGAAATAATATTTTAGGAAACGACAAACACCTAAAAAGTATTACCCACAAGAAAAAAAGAAATGTAGATGTTGGCTATGTAATGAGGAAGGACATTATGCAAATGAATGTCCAAAGAAAAACGAAAAGGAATTTTAAGAAAAAGCTAAACTGATAAAACGAGTTTATAAAATATATAACCTTGAACCATTAGAGGAAGAAATAAGCAACACTGATGATACTATTTATGAATATTCTGAACATGATGAACTATCTTCAAAAGAAACAGAATCCGATTAGCACCTATATTAAAATTAAAATAGAAAAAGGAAATAAAGAAACCGAAGCTTATATAAATACTAGAGCAAGTATTTGTTTAGCAACAAAAGCATTATTTGATAAATAGGAACAATTAGAAAAACCCGTAAAAATACAAATAGCTGATGAATCAATTCACCCTTAATCTTGGGTAGTTAAGCGAATAACATTACTCATACAAAATAAACGATTTATAGTACCAACGATCTATCAGCAAGAAATCGGAATCGATGTAATTCTTGGAAATAACTTCTTACGCCTTTATGCACCATTTAGCCAATACTTAGAATATATTACTCTACGAACCCCGTATATACGAAATATCTAATCCCGTGAGATACTTTCCATTCCAATTCTCCATTCTTCTCAATGCACCTACTCCTCTAAACCATCAGAGTTTAGCAAGCTGAACCGTGGTGATGTATTTACTATCATTTATAAAAAAATTCGCTATACTTTAATTAATTTAGAACCAAATAGAAGAATTTCGGCCCCTATTGAAGATCTACTAGAGAAAATATATAGTGAACATCCATTAAATCCAAACAAAAATAATAAAAATACTGAACTAATCACATTAAAATTAAAAGATCCCACTAAAGAAGTAAAATGTAAACCTATGATTTACACTAAACAAGATAGAGATGAATTTGCAAAAGACATTAAACAAATGACTGAAAAAGGGTTAATTATACCATCCAAAAGTAAGCACTCTGCCCTAGCCTTTTATGTAGAAAACCATAGTGAGATTAAAAGTGGCAAAAGAAGAATGGTAATAAATTATAAGCAGATAAAAGAAGCAATGGAAGGGGATGCATATTTTCTTCCTAGAAAAGATTTGATTATCGAACAAATTAGAAATATGCACTGGTTTAGTACTTTTGACAATAAATCAGGCTTTTATCAGTTAAAATTAACTGAGGAATCCAAGGCATTAACAACTTTCAGTTGTCTTCAAGGTCAATATGAATGGAATGTACTTCCTATGGGTATGAAGCAATCACCTGGAATCTTTCAAAGATACATGGATTCAATACTCAAAGACTATAAAGATTTTTGTCTTATTTATATCGATGATATATTAATCTTTACTAACAAAACCATAAAAGACCATTTTAATAAAGTCACTCTAGTTATTAATAAATGCCTAGAACATGGAGTACTCTTAAGTAGAAAGAAAGTTGTTCTAGCACAAAATAAAATTAACTATTTAGGATTAGAAATTGAAAAGGGAAAAATAATAATGCAAAAGCATGTTTTAGAAAAACTTCATAGTTTTCCAACAAAATTAAAAGACAAAAAAGAGTTACAAAGATTTCTTGGATTACTAACATATATCTCCAATGATGGATTTATGAAAGATCTTGCAGCAAAAAGGAAAATCCTCCAACAAAAGCTCAAGAAGGATGCCTCCTGGTCATGGACAGAGGAGGATGAAGCAATTATTACTCAGTTAAAGAACTTATGTCAAAACCTTCCTAAATTATATCATCCGTCAGACGATGACTTAATTATTATTGAAAGAGATGCCTCGAATGAGTACTGGGGAGGTGTTATGAAAGCAAAAACCCCTGGACAAAAGAAAGAATTCCTATGTCGATACATGTCTGGAACCTTTTCAGATAGTGAAATTAATTACCCTACTCATGAAAAAGAAACCCTTGCACTTATTCGAATGTTTGAAAAACATCGAATTTATGTGCTTGATAAAGAATTTATTGTTAGAACCGATTCTACATATGTTGCAGGTTTTAAAAACATTAATCATAAGGGCACCTATAAGCAAGGAAGACTGATTCGATGGCAAATCAAATTATCTGAAAACAATTACTCAATATCTCATATTAAGGGAGAAAAGAATGTCCTTGCAGATATGTTATCCAGAGAATGGAGCGAGGAACTACAGAAATGCTGAAAAGACAAATAGAACTTAAGAAAGCACCTAGAGATCAAAAGCTGAGAGAACTAGACTTGATTGAAACAGACATCAAAGTCTTGGACTTACAATTAGAAACTGAAAACTTTTTGGAAGAAGCAATTCCAGCAGCAATTAAAAAGCAAGCACAAAAAGAAGGAAATAAAAAATGATACGCTATTTTTAACGTACCATTTCCCGGAATTTATAACGAGTGGCACAAAGCATCTCCCCATTGTTAGAAAGTTCCAGGAGTTATTCATAAGTCCTATGCAACAAAAGAAGAAGCAGAAAAAGCTCTGAAAGATTTTTAGATTGCCAAAGGTAAATAAATTTATCTTGGACCAAGAACTTTTGCAGAAACCACTACTTTAAACCCAGAACCAAGGAAAGCTTTGAAAATACTAGGAAGAATCCCCTCTTCTCTAGACAATTTTCAAATAATTACAAGAAAGGAGCATGAACTTCAAATTCAATTTTCAAAAGAAAACTTTTATGAACACCTCAAAAGACTAATCCATTGGACAAAAAAATAAAAAAGCAATTGTGTATACTTGGTTGATCAGAAATTATTCGCTACCAAGGCAGTACTTACACCAGGAGCCCCATCAATTTTAGCGTTCAATTTGTTCCAATTCGGACTAATTGAATGTCTTTATTTAAGTCCCAACCTTGAAGAAATTAATCTGTTTCCTTACCACTTCAAAGAAGCAATCCAAATGTTTCGAAAGAATATTGCTGGTGAAAGAGCTATTTTCTTAAAATTCTACTCAGCCTATCCAGACTTCACCACCAAACAACCGGCCAAACACTTAGTCTTTATTGGTATCAGCAATAATAATTTCCTTTTAATGGATGAACCTACCGGAGTAGACTATGATGAAGATCAAATTATTAACTTCATAGCACATCAATTAGCCAGCACATAATCCCAATGTCAAACCATTGGAAAGGAGTCATTTATTAAAACTCTGTACAAAGGATCAAATACTTTGCTTCTAAGCAAGACAAGCGGAAAGCCTATCAGAGAAAAGGATTTAGCTTTACTAACAAGCTTCGAGATGCCCTTCTATGTATTCGAGGGACCCTCTATGAATTATTGCCCAGCTATCCTCCATAAAATTTGCTCAATAATTAAAGAAAACGGCAATCATGCATGTCAGAGATGCATAAAGCAAGCCACGTCAGAAGCAACTACTAGCTGTCAGCCACAAGGGAAAGATTCCGAAGACGAAGCAATAATTGAAGAATGATGTAAGCAGTGACGACAACATATAAATTATTAGTTTTCTGATATAAGCACTTACGTGCTATTGGGACAATAATGTAAATAGACAATAATCCCTTAGCTTATAAATAAGCCCTCTTATGCTGAGGCAAATCAGAGTGAATCAGTTGGAGAAAACTCTCACCCGAGCTTCCCCAAATTGAGGAAAGCTGTTAGTCTCCTTAGAGGATACTAGGTATATGAGAATATCACCCCTATATACCACTTTTCATCAAATAAATTACTCGTTTTACTTATAAATTCGCCATTTACTTTCCATTTTCCTTGCAACTTGCAAAAATCATTAATTGCAAAGAATCAGTCATGCATTCACTCAGAAGCAGTAGAAACAAACCAGATCAGGCAAGTACTCAAGAAGCGCGGAAGCAGCAGTGGACCAGAAAAGCACTATAGCTCGTCAACCCCAATCAAGTATGACAAAACTCGACAATCTTTATTAAGCTAGTTTAAAGCATTATGAATCATGAACCTGAGATAATTGAAAATAATGATGATGTAGAGCACCTTCAAATTACTGAAGAAGATGGAAATTATCAAGGAAGTATTCTAATTGACCCTCGTTTATTTCAAAAAAAATACAAAAAGAAGAATTAGATCTTTCTAAAACTGCAAATATGAAAGGAAAAGAAAAATTAAGAGGAATAATGAAAAGGTTTATTCAGAAAGAAAATATTATTTACTATAGTAAAATAATTACAGAAACTCCCATAGATATAACTGAAGCTCAAGGCCTCACAAATATACAACTATTAAATCGAAAAAAGATTTCAGATCTAAAACAAAATTTAAAAATAGAAGCATATAGACGAAAAATAGGATATGTACACATAGAAGCAGTTCAAATCTTAATTAAAGTAACTTTTCAAAAAGGAATAGACTCTCTGATCGAATTAATCTTGAAAGATGAAAGAATAATTGATGTACGAGATAAAATATTAGGAGTTATAGAGGGAAACTTAATTTATGTAAAATTAAAGTTTGAAATTCATCCTAATATAGGCATCCCTCTAAATACACAAAGATTAGACCAATCATTAACTCTAGAACACAAATTTTTAAGGAAAAACTTAATGAAACCTGGAGATAAAATATTTTCAGTAACATACTGCGTGAATTACGCCTTAACAAATTCTCACCATAGTATTACTTTTAGGAATAACGATAGAATAGACGTTCCTCAATTATTTGAAGATATTGAAAAAATTTATTATCCACAAAGAAATGAAATAACAGAGTTAGGAATATTTTTAAAGAAATCTGAATCTTTAAGAATACCTTATATACCTAGGTCTATTACTTTTATAGAACCTGAAAGAAGTAAAGATGATAATATTAATAAATTAGTAAGCCAAGTTAACGATTTAACTTTGTATATAAAAAATAAAATATGATAAAGATAAAATTAAACAAACAAGATCAAAATTTATCCGCTGTCAAGAACTGGTATCAGAGCTAGATAATGAGAACTGCTAGCTATATAAAGAAAACAATAAATAATCTAAGAATTAGATAAAGAAAATCCTAACCCTACTATTAAAGACCAAATATGACGAGTTAAAACACGTATTCAGATTTTTAAACAACGATTAGAAACTATAATAGCATGATAACATACATCACTTTAAAACAGTGGTTACAAACGAATCGTAAAAAGATAATCTATTGGCAAGAAAATGAACCTATAACTTTACAAGATCATTGGCTCAAAAAAAGTATGCTAAATCATCACTTAAAATTAGAAAAGTGGATAAAAAAGAGACTTGAAAGATTAATAGCATGAAGACAATTACTATGTTTAAACAATGAATAAAAGAAATTAAGAAAGAAATCAAATATTAGAAACAGCAAGAAGCTGGAGATTTTATTGATGACTGTATAATAGAAGGTATAATAGATTATAAATTAAAAAACTAAAACGAATAAAAAAACGAATTAGAAAATTTTGCAGCATGAGTCAAAACCAAATAAAAGAAAAAATTCAAGTAATAAAATTACAACTTAAGGATGAATATGCCTATCTATCTATCCTGTTAAAAACTAAAGAAGAAGATTATATAGATGAACAAGTTAGGAAATTAATCGAAAGAGGTATACTTTGGAGAGAAAATAAATTAATTCTATTAAAAAATAATTTAAGAAAATGATAGAATATATAGAAGAGCTAGGATTACATATGGCAGGAAAAATAATAACACTCATAGAAAGATTTGATGTTATCCTTATGTACGAAGATCGAGAAGCAATGAATTATCTTAGGAAAAAGATAAAACATTTTGAAGAAATAATATTACATGAAGAAAATATAACCCTTAAAGAAATAGAAGAAAACATTCTTACTAAAGTTAAAAGAAGATTAGCTTGTATCTCTCGATATAAGAGACAAGATGAAAAAATATTTGGATCTATTAATTATCTTTAAATATTGATACCCCATTCTTAGATATCAAAATCCTTAAATTAACAGGGATACCGTAATAGTCCCAAAAAAAAAAACAATGAATTGTAAAAACTCAATGACAAATTGAAAAGCATGTGCAGCGGCCAAATTTTATTCTTTCTTGGTCAAAGACTCAAGGTCACACATATATGTGATACGTGTACAACGAAAAGCCAAATCTTACTCACGTACGAAGCCAAATACCAGGAAAGAAAGAAAAAACCACCGAAAAAGAGACGCACATTCCGAGAAAGAAAAAAACAATTTAATCCTCAACATTTAATATTCCTTCATAATTCCTAATTTTTTGATCATACAAACGTGGATAACCCCAAAACAAAAAATAATCTCAATAAATCAAATCCGTTCTAATATCATTTATTAGATTTAAATTTAATAATCATATACAAGATATATTATCATAAATTTTATTGCGGAAACATAATAATCATATATAACATGCATCTCTATTATCAAGAACAACTAAAACTTGATACCTTAGGATCTACAACATGTTAATTTATCAAAGATATTAGGAATACCTGAATCCATTGTATGTTCCCGACCTCAAGCGTGTTCTGAATAAGCGTTCTTCAGAAGAGGAACTTGATCATCAACCTTCACGAACTGAAGACGGCAATCCTGAAACACAGAGAGGGGAGAGAAAAGAGAGACGGGTAATGAAAATCCGTTGGCTTGTGGTTCTTCCTCAACCAAGAGTCCTTATGTCTTAGTTGTTTTTCAGATGGGAAGAAGAAGCGGTATGCGATGATGTCCGGTGTATTGGGGATCATAACCTATATATAGGGTGATAGCCAATTAGGGTTCTCATTATTTCGAAATGGATTATCAGTGACATCACTCATATTTAGTTCATATCAATTAACTAATTTATTATCAAATCAGAAATTTAATTAGCTTTATCACTTAATTTGATCACATATTAATTGAGGCTCTTAATTGATAAATAGTTAATATAATTAATAGATCATATCTATCCACGTTATGACATTAAAATATAATTAAATAGAGAAAGGGAATCCAAAGAGCTGTGATGTGAGCCACCACGTGTGGACTAGCAACAATGGAGGAAATAATCCCAAATGCTAGAGAGACCATGCGTCTCAGGCCCCCACAACGATCAGAGGACACTCCTTTTGACCTCAATGGTCCATAAAACAACATTACACCAAAACCAAATTGATTGTATATTAAAATTAAATTTTTTATAAATTTGTTTTAAGCAAGTAATAATCATTATAAATAAATGGATTTAATTAATATGTTTCGTTAGTGTTAAGAATTTTTACGCTGTCAATTAATTTTAAATTGATATATCATTAAAAATATTTAATTTTTTATCATAACAACTTTAATAGTCACACATGTAAAAATATATGATTGATTGAGGTATAAAATTTTTTACCTCTAATTCAATGGGAAAATAGTTTTATATATGACTAAGATTAAAAAAAGGATTTAATTGATATGCATTCTTAATGTAAAGATTTTTTATATATTCAATCAATTTGAAATTGTCACATAAATCAAAATAATTGACTCTTATCGTAATTACTTTTAAAATCACTCATGTCATGATTTTTTATTGGTCGACGGTGTAAAAAACTTTACACTGATATTACATGACAATTAAACTCTTAAAAAAATTAAAATATTTATTTTTTGATACAATTAAAATATTATCATATTTTGAAGAAGTTAAATATAAAAACAAAATTTTAAATTGCTATATCAACTCCTATTATACAATTTTTTTGATGAAGCATCTAATTAGTACCTTTTATTTTTCAATGACATTTCGAAATATCCCCACATGCTTCAGTTTTTTAAGTCGGTTATGAGATTAATTCTAGATCGATAAATTAAAGTAAAAAATTAACTATTGATTTTTATAATTTTTTAATTAGAGTTTCACTCACGTTAGACTAATAAAATATAGTCCTATTTTTTTTTTTTTTTTGCAAGATTCAGTACTGTGATGTAACATGTCATCCTTACACGTACAGACAAGGAATCGAAGGCCTCAAGATTTATATTTTTATACCAATTATTTTAATATTTTTATATCTGGAAAGACCATTGATAAGTCAAATGTTTCTTAATAACGTTAATTTTTATCTGTTTTATGGTTTTTTCTTGAAATAAATAAATTAAAAATGGTTAATATATTTTTTATATGTTAGATTATAAGAAATAATATATTATTACCTTTTAAAAAATATTCATATCTAACTTAACAAACCTATACAATGCAGCTTTAATAAATCTGGTTAGTCAATTAATGTTGAAAGTTGGGTACGTGTTGGTTGTACAACGCATGTATGTACCCCTTATTAATTTTTTATTAGTTGAATATTGTATGATGCATATTTTGTTTTATAAAATTTATCTTAAAATTTCATCCTGATAGGTAAATATCTAGAAAATAGAAAAAAATGAAAAAAAAAAGTAGAACTATTTTTTATAATAAATTTAAATCACTATATTCAAATAAAATATTTTAAAATAAAAATCTAATTTAATTTAATTTAATTTCTTTATATAACAATTTTTTATAATTTAAAATCCTTTGGCGACTCTCATAAAAAAACATCCCATGACTTATGCAGATATGACACGTTTGCTTGCTAGAACCAGCGCTCATTCCTTATTGGGTTTTTAAAGTTAAGAACTCGTTCCTTATTTTTATTATCGTTGGAGCTACATCTATGTGGAAGCCTGATAGGAATTTGGTTCAAAATTTGTCTCAAATTTTGATAGTAGTCGAGAATGTTCTTTTTTGGGAATAATATAATATGAAGATTTAGTTGATGAATTTGCTTCAAAAAATGTTTGAAGGATGACTTTTTTTAAGTAATTAAAAGATTGATATTAGCTTAAAGTTATATTAATAGACTTTTAATAATCTTCTTTATATTTATTATCGTGAAGTGAGTATTTAAGATTAGAATAATTGCTTTTTTTTAAAATAATATTTGAGATTATCCTTTTTTAAAATAATATTTAATTATTAAAAATATTTTTTTTTTTTATTAAAAGCCCCATTTTTAAATTAGAACATAATCTCCAAAATATTTAAAATAACCCTCAAGGCTGATATAATCATCATTCCTTGTAGAAGGAATGATTGTGTAATATTAAAATATTATTTTTCAGCAATCAAAAGCAACACACTAGAGAGAAAAAGTAACACAAATCAAAGATCGGTTCCCATTTCCGTATTATAAGTGATTATGTTAATTAATCAATTATAAAATTTAAAAAAAATTATAATCAATTATAAACCATTCCCTTAGTCCCATTGGCTGATTTTTGATTTTATATTTTGAAAATTTTAAAAATCAAATTTGGTTTTAGTTTTGAGTTTTGAATTTCAGTTCTGAGTTTTATGTTTTAGTTTTGAGTTGTGTTTCAATTTTTTTAATTAAATCACTCTCTTTATCTCACCTCAGTATGAATTCACCCAATATAAAAAATATTGACATATAAAAATAATTAAAAATGATAAAAAATAATTAAGTCTAAATTTTTTTTATAAAACTATAAAAATAATAAAAATAATAATAATAAATAGTAGGAACAACCACGATGTTTTAGTTTCTGTTGAGCAAAAATTACGCATGAATAAATAGTAAAAACATTAAAAATATCCTATGACTTCATTAACCACAGAAAAGACAAAAGTGCATAGGTTTTAAACATTCCAAAATGTTATAATAGCTAACAAACTAATCATGTGTGTGTTAGTAAATCTAAGAAAATCTCCTGTCTTTCTCTCGTCTTCCTCACACTCTCACAGACGGCGGCAGAGGTAGTTTTGGGCCATTTTGGCTTAAAATCACCCATTTACTTTGTTTTTTCTTTTCATAAGTGAGATTTCCATATAGATCTGGATCTTTTTGTATTTTTTTTCTTGTTCTTCGTAGTTTTGGTGTGGCTTTGTTTGGTTTCCGATCTTGGTGCGATGTTTGATTCCCATCTTGGTGCGATGTTCGTTTATTTCAAATTGACAGATCTGTTTCGATTCATCACATATTTGATCAAGACTTGGATCTCAATGCTATAGATACGAAAATATGGATATTCCAATGATTTTGATGGTGTTATTTTTATAGACGATTTGATTTTGTTGTACTAATACGTGACAAATAACTAGAAATTAGTTAAAAACTCTAAACTTGGTTTTCCATAAGAGGTACTTCGAATATTCCCGGAGTTTATGACTTTATGTACAATCGACGCATGTTTCGCGGGAAAAACATTGGGACCCAAAAAACAAAAGATTGAAGCTGAGTTTAAAACATGGCCGCTGTTCCCTGTTAGATCACGTCTTCTGCCGACAAAAAATATCAAAGGTTTACTTTTTCTCTTTTTTTGCTGAGAATATCAAAGGTTTCCTTTGATAATTTATTTTTTTCAAAAAAAAAATTTTGCAAGAATTTTTTTGGGGCAAGCTTATGTTATTTTTTTTTTGGGTTAAAATACCATTTTGATACCTTTATTTATTTTTTAGTTTCGATTTGGTCCTTTAACTTTTAAAATTTTTAATTTGATTCTTTAACTTGTCTTTGTGAACAGAAGTTAGTCCCCTCCGTCAATGACATAAGCAAAAGTGACGAAAGTATCATATATGTTAATAATTTAAAAGATCAATTTAAAACTCATTTAAAATTTATGGGACCAATTTGAAACTCATTTAAGAGTTAAGGGAATAATTTGAAACTTGTTAACAATTTAAAGAATCAATTTGAAATTCATTTGCTTATGTCATTGATGGAGAGGACTAACTTGTGTTAATAGATACAAGTTAAGGGATCAAATTGAAACTTTTAAAAGTTAAGGGACCAAATTGAAACTAAAAAATATGTGAAGGGATCAAAATAATATTTTAGCCTTTTTTTTTTTTTATATATACACTAAATTTTAGGTGAGTTGGATTCCGAAGGGTCATCAGGATCAGGACAGACTTCATGACTCAAAGATCACTTATAAAGGTACTTACAATGCTAGCAGGATTCAAACTCACATCTTTATGGGATATGACCTGTATTCTTACCAACTGGACCAATCTTCATTTGTAATTTTATATTATTCTTTTAAAGATATGCTACATATGCCAATAGGGTTGACACATCTAGTCGAGCTTTCCGCCCACACTCGCTATATCTTGGGTTTCGATTCTCACATCTTTCCTGTTGGTAGGCAATATGTAAATTCCATTATAAATTCTCATTGAGGTTAGTGGTCTTCTCTGATCTTGTACGGAGGCGTACCCTAATCTAACTTTTCCTTACCAAAAAAAAAAAAGATATGGTACATATACATAAAATATGGATTTAATTAAAATATATTGTTGGTATAAAAGTTTTTATACTGATAACGAAATAAGTAGCGTCATATTATAAAAAATCATTGACTTTTAAATTAATAGTTTAATATTTGTGGAATATTTTTGGCTAAGTTGTATTTTTGATCTCTTATTTTTATTTTAGGTTTTATTTTGGTCCCTCTTATATTTTTTGTTCCGAATTGGTCCTTTATTTTTATTTTAGGTTTCAATGTGATCTTTTTCATTTAAATTGTGGTACTGAGAGGATCATATTGATATAAATTTTGTTAAATAAGGGATCATTTTGAAACAAAAAATAAAAGAGGGACCATGTTGGAACAAAAAAAGGGACCACATTGATATAACTTTACAAAATAAGGGACCATTTCGGAACAAAAAATAAAAGAGGGACCACATTGATATAACTTTGCAAAATAAGAGACCATTATGGAATAAAAAATAAAAAAGAGACAAAAATGAAACTTAAAATAATGTACTTTTGATAAAAGTCAACACCGTTTAATGACATGAATTTATGATTGGTTGATAAAATTTATCAATTTTAAGGATTTACTCATTTACTCTCATTTTACTTATCCTATTTGGTTATAGACAACTCTTAAGAAAATGATTAAGTTTACTACACTCTATGACTAAAATACTACTATTTAAATTATATAATTGGATAGTTGCAATTACTCACCAACCACTATATTTTTTTGCTAGTACTCAAATACAGCAACTCATTAATATATATTGGTTGAGATACAAGGGGTATTTTTGGAGAAAAAGTAATTAATACTTCTTGATTTTCTAAAAGCTCAAGTAATTTGAGACAATGGAATATTGCAAATGAAACAAGTAAAGTGAGAGAGAATGTGTAATTAGTATGCAGTGTCAATGTAAAAATAATTTACATTGTGAAACAATAATAAATTATCACATCATTAAAAAATATTTGACTTTTGTCATAATTATATTAAAAGTCACAAATAGAATTATTTACTATTTCTTGACAGTGCAAAAAACTTTACAATCACATTATATCAAAATTAAACTCAACTTTTAAACTGTAAATAAATATTAAAATTTAAAAGCACTCATTGCATGGAATTGGTTAGTTTATCTTTTTATGGACCCTATCATGTTAGTGTATCACTTTTTACTTTAATTATACTCCCTCTGGATCTACTCCCTCTGGACCTATATATAAATAAAAAGTACCTATATTTTTGGGACTCAAATATAAGCAAAAGTCAACCAAATCAACCCTATTTAACGCTAGTGTTTCAAAAATACCCTTTGGTTAATTATTATTTTTATTTTTTCAAGAGCATTATATACTCTCAAGACACAACTTCCAAGAGCATTATACACTTTCAAGAAAGGGTAGTTTAGTAACTATAACTTATTTTTTACACAAACCAAGACAATTAAACTAATATAACTAACTTTCTTAATACGTGTGAAGTTAGTTTTTTTTGCTTATATATAGGTCCGAAGGGAGTATATATAACCAAAAAAACATCTAAATTTTTTAGACTCAAATATAAGCAAAAGTCAACCAAATCAATCCTATTTAATGCCAGTTTTTCAAAAATATTCTTTGGTTAATTATTTTGTTATTTTTTCAAGAGCATTATACACTCGTAAGAGACAACTTTCAAGAGCATTATATACTCTCAATAAAGGGTAATTTAGTAATTATAACTTAATTTTTACACAAATCAAGACAATTAAACTAATATAACTAACTTTCTTAATACGTGTGAAGTTAGTTTTTTTTGGTTATATATAAGTCGGAGGGAGTACTATTCTAAACAACTGTATACTTTAAGGGTCTTGCTAACAAGTGCCCTAAGGGTATTGTGTAAGGAGTCCATAGATAGAAAAAACTTATTGAAAAATATAACTTTTGATTATTAAATTTATTGAATACATCACTTTCAATACAAAGTTTCTATGTTTGCTTCTTTAACCAATGTCCTTAGAACATTGGTTAGCATTAGTCATACTTTAATGGTATAATTCTTAAAACTTCACTAAATATATTCCACAAGTTATGATACATCTTTATTTACATTTATTTTGCTTTTTTAATTTTTGAAGAAAAGTCTCGATAACTTTTTTCTTTTTCTTTATGGGTGATTTTTATATAAAGATCAATTACTTATATAAGCAACTATCCTTCCTTATCCCATCCACAAGAGTTTGTTCTAATTTTGTAATCCAACAAAAACGTGTAAGTAATTTTAAGTAGTTAAACAACTTTCCTTTAAAGTTGCTCTAAATTATTTTTTCATATAGCAAAGATCAAATAAAGAGAAAAGATAAATAAAAAGAGATTTTATCATTCGAGGCCACTTAAAATTTATCAATATTTTTTATGACATTTATATCAATAATTCTTCGTCTCTTCTCCGTATGACGTTGTCATATAATCAATCACGCGAACGGATCAATTCTCTTCAAAATAATATATAAACTATTATGGTGAAAAGAAGATAAACATATCATAAAATTAAATAAAATTTATATAGAAGTTTACCCTACCGACCCTTCAATAGAGTCACGTTAATAAATATTATATGGAAATATCTATTGTCATTCTTTAGTATTTTTTATTTTTATTTTATTAATTTATATATAATATTCTAATTTAGACCACTAGATCAAGATCAACATACGTAAAAAATCATTTAATGAAAATTTAATAAAATAAAAAAAGTCAAAATTTTTTTTGACTGAACTAAAAAAATGTCAATAAATATAAGAGTGAATTCCCAAATTAATATGTGAAAATTTTCAGAGACCCATTTTTAGTCGTTGAAAAAAATATATTAATTATTTAGTCCCTCAAATTTACAAACGTGGGACACATTAGTCCCTAGGTTTAGTTTCGACGTCCATTTACTTGTCTATATGTTCCATTAACCATTCTACTTAGTCAGTTAGTAATCCTGCGTGACCTATGACAAATTTGAATCATGAAAAATGAATGAAAAGTAAAAAAACACATAATTTTCAAATATTTTAGGTTTTAAAATTGTGTACATTTTTCACTTTTTATTCTTTTTTCATGAAGGAAATTCGTCATAGGTCCTGCAAGATCACTACCGAGTCAGGTATTATGATTAATAGGACACGTATGCAAGTAAATAGAGTAAGAACTAAACCTAGGGACTAATGTGTTCCGTATTTATAAGCTTGAAGGATTAAATAATTAATTTATTTTTTTCAGGGACTAAAAGTGAGTCCCCAAAATTTTTGAAGACCAATTTGACTCTTCACTCTCAATATAACATCAAAAAATGGTCATTTCAGAAAGTCCAATTACATTTGTCTTTGGAACTTTCTTTTTCTGTTGTACACTATTACGAAATGCATATGAGCATCTTTAACTCGCCTCAATTGGTTAAGTTACACGATATAAATAATGAGTGACGCAAGTACAAACCCTACAATTCTTTTCATCCCTTTTTCTTTCTTTTCTTCCTTATCTCTTTCCATCATATAAGATCTCTTATGAACCTCCGTTAAGAAAAAAAATGTATATAAGGAATTGGGTATAGTTTTTGGATTTAATTGATATACATTATAGTGTAAAAAAATTTTATACAGTCAACCAATCAGAAATTACAACATAAATTAAAAAAATTTATTCTTATCCTAACTACCTTAAAAGTCATTCATACCATGATTTCAAATTGATAGACAATATAAAAATTTTATACTGAAAATACATAGCAATTAAACTTATTGTTTTTTTTTTTTGCTATTTGAAAATTCTGTCTTTAAAACTCAGCAAAAAAATTAGGCCCTTTTGTTTAGGCTTAAAAAAAATCGAAAATATTTTTCACAAAAGTAATTTGTATAAGGTCATAAACTATTTTGCATTTGACTATAAGTGTGAAACATGATTTTACTTGAAAAAGTGATTTTAAGCTTTTTAGGTGTAATATTGAAAAATGATTTTTTCCTATGAAATTACAATAAAGAATATAAAAACACTTCCAATAACAATCTTTAGACAAAAATGTTTTTTTAGCATGTTAAAAAATACTAATATAATTTATAATTACTATATTGATAATATTTACTTCAAAATAATTTAATTTAGTAGTTTATTTAATAATAGTGTGAGGATATTAGTGATTATTTTATAAAATTTGAATGGATAATTTTATCAAAAAATTATAAACTGGTTCTTTCTCCTCTTTAAAAAAAAGTTGTCCCAAAAATTAGGAAATTCAGTTTTTCCAAAAAAAAAAGAAAGATATATTTTTTTTGGTAAAAAAAATAAAAAATATTTTTTTTAAAAAGTCAAAACAAACAAATTTAAAAAAGTGATAAGAGCTTTTTTTTATTAAAAAACATTTATTTTAGACCCTACGATGACATGAGCAATAAACTCCCCCCAGTTAAACTAGTTAAGACTCCTCTTTCATGAATTCAAAAAAATAATTCTATATTAAAAAATTAATATTATTCTAAATATTAAATACATCAATTTTTAATAAAAAATAATTTTCTTGCTTCCTTAAATTTTCAATATCTAATATTAGAACATTCATTAGCATTCTCATTAAACTAATTTTGGCGGCCGTCAAAGATTAAAATTTCAAGCAGTTGCATTTTTTAAAAGAATATTTTAGTCATAGCTTAGCAACTAACTATATTGTTTAAACCAAATAAAAAAAATATAGACTCAAAAAAACTAAGCTACAGTGAGAGACGAACTTGCGGGATCCACATGAAAAATCCAATATGTTAAACAAGATTTGGTAGTTGTCATTATTGAACAGGTCGGTCTAAATGCATATATAATTATAGAATGACTGAATGAGGGATATATTATTTCTCGATCTGTAAATGCATTTTTTTTTCCTTCATAAAACTATCACAATAAATAATCGGAGATTAATTTCTTTTCCCCGAACCACACCGTACTGGGAGAGGTCCGTTCTGATACCACTTGTAACGGCCTGGACTGCTTTAAGGATTGCCGACTGTCCCCACAAACCAACACGGGTCTCTTCAACATGTTTTGTCCTCACTCACACGCTTCCTAGGAAAACTTTTCAGGAGGTCACCCATCCCAGAATTACTCCAAGTCAAGCACGCTTAACTTTGGAGTTCTTAAATGATGGGCTACCGAAAAGAAAATGCATATTATTGATATAGGTAAAAAATTATTAGAATGAGTTTTGTCATTTTTAATAAAATGTTTTTTATATTATAAAACAAAAATCAAACCTTTGATAATTTATTTAAAAAACTCAATTATTTATCAAGATAAATGCATATCGGGTTAGAAGAGGCATGGGAGGACACAAAACAAGGATTAGTTGGAGTTGTCAATTGAGGTAATAATGTCAAAAAAAAAAAAAAAGTGGGCCTACAACCAGCTTTCGGGTTTGCTTGAAGATTTGAGATAAAATAGTGGAGATTGCATTTGTATATGGTATTGGCACGTGCCTACACCTACAAGTCAATCACCACACATTTCTTAGCCCTCCATCTTCTTGATTCCTCTCCATCGCTTTCGATTTGCTTCATTGTCAAAAACACAGCACGTACACTTTGGTGGATTGGATTGTCCTTCCACTTGCACTGCAACTGCCAAACTACTTCACCTGCATCACACCCCAACGCAATAATGCCACCATGGGGTGAGTCAAAGACACCTAATCTTGTTTGAAGGGTCATGGTGCTTCCAAATAACACCTCCTGATTATTAGATAATAATATCATTTGGCCGGTTGGCCCTACCCCTTTCAACGTGTTCTTTTCAATTTTGAATTGCTGATTGCTATATATTTTTTTTTTTTAAAATAAAGATTGCTAACCATTTGTTAACGTCAGATGTAATGCTTCGCTAACTTTATACTAATTAATATTAGGAGAATGTTAATGAATGCTTTTCGGATATTGATTAAACAATCAAGGAAGAAAATTTTGCATAGATAAATTTATATATTTAATTTATTGAAAAGTGTTACATCTAATTTTTCAATGAAAATCTTCTTTCTATTGATTTCTTAAATAATATCTTTAGGATATTCGTTAACAAGATTCTTAATATTAAATAGAAATTAATTTTATTTTATTCCTTAGTTTGTTTGCCATAAAAAAAGGAGTACATCTCAATAAAATACGAAACCTTGTATTAAAAATAGAAAAACCCAGTTACAAATTGATCCCAAGAAGAAAAGAAAAATTGGAGCTAAAGAACAATTAGTTTTTAAAGCTTGTATCCTGTGTTCTCTATAAGAACTAAGAAGACATACATATATATTTATATGCGTCAAGCATTAATATAAATTTAAAACTAAATTTAAAATTTATTTATTTAAATTATATTTCATATATTTAAAATATAAATTAACTGGAATATATAACGAAAATGTTAGAGTTGTATTTATTAAAAAGTATAAACTTATCTAAAGTGATTTAGTGAGAAGACCAACAAAAATCCCAATACAATATGTAAATAAATGAAAGATAATTTGATTAAAAGACAAGTAAAAACGAGTTTGGATAAATATTTAATTATGATTTTTAAAATAAATTAAAAAAGCTTATTTTATTAACCTTATTTAATAAATTTATTAAAATGAATTAAAAAGAGTTTATAAAAATATCTTAAATTATTTCATAAGTTTGTAATAAATTCTGTGTAAACTCGCTTATAAAAAAAAATTCTGTATCAACTCTTCAAAATATCTTGTAAAAGCGTTTATTTTAAAAGAGTATTAAAAAATATATTGATAAGATTTTTCTTTCTCATATTTTAATTCATGGAGTGAACCCAATATGAGATGATAAGACACATTCATTGTTGTTTTCGAACCACACGCACATAGTAGTTCTAGATTTCAAATTAATTATTATAATTTAAAATAAATTTTAATTATTATGTATTGTCAGTATAAACTTTTTATAATATCAATCAATTAAAAATTATAATATGAATGACTTTTAAGATAGTTAGGATAAAAGTCAATCATTTTAATTTATATAATAATTTTTGATTGATTAACAGTGTAAATTTTTTTATATATATACTAATTAAATCCTTTAAAATATCTCATGCTCCTTAAATATCTCGTGCTCCATAGAAATAGATATTCCAACATTTCAAATGAATAACTATATGTTTGGTTCACATTCGTTTTGACGCAAATGGTAAAAATTGTGGTCGGGAAGCAATTTTTATGAAAGCTCAAAGTTCAAGCTTTAATTCAAGAAAGGTTTTAACGTCAGTTTGCGTTTTATTTTAATTTTAGACAAACAGACACGTCCTACGATTATCTTAATCGATTTTAGAGCACCGATAAAACAATAAAAAAATTTTAAAAAGCTTATTAAAATTTATAACTTTTAGATTGTTGATATATTAATATATATTACGTTTTAATAAAAACTTTATATTTTTCAATTCTTGAACATATTTTAAAGGTGATGATTAACATTTATGGTGGTCGTATTCTAAAACTTAGTGAAAGAAATATATAAATGAGTAATAACCCAAATTGATTCTGGATAAAAAATTACAGTGATATTTTGATCCTTGAAAAATAAAAATTATTAATTTGATCCTTAAAAATGTAAAATACAAGTCAAACTAATTCTTGATAGAGATTAAAATATCCCTAAAAATTATCCTAAAAAAAATTAATTTGACAAACATTTAATATTCTTAAGGATCAAATTTTTTAAGAATCAATTTAGATCTTTAATCTATATTAGAATCGTAACAATATACATAGAGATTCTATGATACAATTATTTTGCCTTTTATTATGTTCTTATTAGTTTTAGGCAATATAAAATGATCTAAAGCGGGAATGAAAACTTGTGTTATCAATCATTCTTTTCGGGAAGGCAGTAGGTGCAGACTGCTTGGCAAATTGAAGTCTTTCTCACCATTGGGGTTAGTGCATAGGTCAAATCCTCCTTCGGAGCTTATTAGGATAATTTTTTATGATTTTCCTGGGGCTGCTGTGTCTCGTATAGTCACTTCTAGTTTGGGCTCTCTGCCCCTCTTTTTTACCCAAAAAAAGAAAAGAGAAACTCGCTTAACTTCAAACAAGTATTTTTCTTTACGGAAAATCACATTAATCTCACTTAACGAAGATTTAACTTAATTATATTAGACATCATCTGTATTTTAAGGATTTATCTATTTTTAGCTTATTTAAAAAAAAAATTATTAAATAAATTTTTAGTTAAATTATTTATTCAAACACATCGTAAGTCTGATCACAATATTTGGAATTAGACATGGTCAAAACTTTATATATAATTAGAGAGTAAGGCTTATTATCTAAAGTAAGTTTATCTTTAATAATTGTATGTAACATTGAATTGATAAATTACATTAAGATTTCTTTTTTTTGATTAAAATAAAGTGCATTAAAATTTCAAAACAGTAAATGATTTAACCATAAATAAACCCATAGTTGCCATCTTCACAGCTAAACTCATTTTAGATAAGTACACCCATATAGCATCAACGCATTTTGGCATTCCTCTTTACCTCCATTCAAAATTATTTTAGGTTTTGACTGAAACGGATATCTTTAATGCTTGAAAAATGACTAAATCCGTAATTTGGTTTTTAAAATTGTAAGATTATATTAATTTGATCCTTTTGTTATTTTAATCTCTGACATTATAAAGTTCGTATTAACTTGATCCATAACAAAGAAATTAGATTGAATAACATTTATCAACTTCAGATATACTTTTAAAATTTTAAAAATATCAGAAATCAAATTAATATGAGTTTATAATTTTAGATAACAAAGTGAGAATTTACTCCTTCAAAAATATAATGATCGTTCATGTGGTGACACGATTTGTCATCTCGTGCTCAAGGGATAAAATTATTAGAGTTCAAATATATATATATATATATATATATATATATATATATATATAGGTGAGAGAAGTATTTTTATATGAGAGTGAAAGGAACAAATCTTAACCTTTGGATCAAATCATGAATGATCAAAATTAAAACAAAATATTACATGACTTTTTTAAGTGATCACATGATCACTAACCAATTTTTAGTGTGTGAGAGAGGGTTTTATATATAATAAACTTCAAAATATAATGTCTTTAAGATTTTGTAGTGAGAGAGAGATGTCGTCTACCCACTTTTTGGTGATATTATCTAAGTACGTTTATTTCATATTTCATATCTTCTCAATTAACAGGATAATTTTTGGGAATAACCCAAAAAAAAAATTTATTCTCCTAAATACCCCCTTTCTTTCATTATTTATATATACCCCCTTTTTTCTCCTTTCACTTTCCCCTCCCTCTATTCACGACTTCCCACTTTCTTCTTTTTAATTTTTTTTTTTATGTTGAGAAGTCGGGTTTGGTGGAACCGACTTCTCAATAGACAGTTAAAATTTTTTTTCATTTCATAGGTAGGACTTCCCATAGGAAATTTTTATTTTTTTTTTCGAATTTTTTTAAAAAATACGAATTTTTTGGTTTTTTTTTTTTTGGATTTTTATTTAAATTTAATTGGTTTTAGAGTTTAAAAATGTGTGATTAATTTTTTAATTAACTAATAGTATTGGATGTTAATTATATGATATCAATAATCGTTTTATGATTTCAATATTTAATTTTATGAAATTTTAATAAAATTTAAAGATTTTTAGGGTTTAAAAATGTGTGATTAAATTTTTTTTAATTAAGTAATTGTATTGGTTGTTAATTATATGATAACAGTAATCGATAATGCGATAATAAACATCAATTAAAATTTATAACAAGAAACTATTACAAAAACTCGTGAGAACGTTTTTTACATATATAATTTATCATATAAACGTGAGAACGTTGCTAACTGTGTGCTCAAGTGTGCAGATTGATAAATCAAAGATAAATCTTTATAGTTTAATGACAGTAAGGACTGCACGAAGAGTCCAATGATATCAAAGGAAGTTATCATATAATTAACAACCAATACAATTACTTAATTAAAAAAAATTTAATCACACATTTTTAAACCCTAAAAATCTTTAAATTTTATTAAAATTTCATAAAATTAAATATTAAAATCATAAAACGATTATTGATATCATATAATTAACATCCAACACTATTAGTTAATTAAAAAATTAATCACACATTTTTAAACTCTAAAACCAATTAAATTTAAATAAAAATCCAAAAAAATAAAAAAAAAACCAAAAAATTCGTATTTTTTAAAAAAAATCGAAAAATAAAAAATAAAAATTTCCTATGGGAGAACCCGACTTCCTACCTATGAAATGCAAAAAAAATTTAACTGTCCATTGAGAAGTCGGTTCCACCAAACCCGACTTCTCAACATAAAAAAAAAAAATTAAAAAGAAGAAAGTGGGAAGTCGTGAATAGAGGGAGGGGAAAGTGAAAGGAAAAAAAAAGGGGGCATTTATGTATATAATGGGGGAAAGGGGGTATTTAGGAGAGTAATTTTTTTTTTTGGATTATTCCCAAAAATTTTCCCAATTAACACGGGAATTGATAATATTTTAAAAATGAAGATGAAATTGACGGTATACTTTCATCTCACACAATCAAATACAATCAATAGTGGTTGGTCGCAGGATATGGACAGTTTGAAACTTGAAATCATTATTTTTGGGAGAATTTTATTTCATCACCACCTCTAATTTGAGAGATGAGTTTGTTTTCAAATTGAATAAATAAAACTATATTTATATTTAATTTTAAATATATCATAATTTTAACCTGCTAAAATTTAACTTATACCTACTTATTTTAAAAATAAAACTATTTTAAAGAAGCCTTTATCATTTTTCCATCCTATCTCCGGCATTCACTCTCAACTTTGAAAGGCTAGTGAAGGTTTTTTGTTCCTACTATTTCGTCATGTTCAGGACATTTATTCAAAACCTAACAAGTAATCACCTATGATTATCTTCTTCACAATTTTTTTTGATTTGGAACTCATCGTAATTAGAGTCTTTGGCTCCCCAGTGAGTCCATCGGAGTATCGATCCCCACAACTTCGACCTTTTGGACCGACTATAATACTAATCCCCGATTCGACAGCGACGAACGTCCGATTTTTTACACACGAGGTTGGACTGCCTCCCAACTGGACGACTCCGAGAACCGAACTTGCGTCATTTTCTTTGGGGGAGAATCACGTACCAACTCTCCCAACACCAGATTAACATCTTCTTCACAATTTTAATATTATGACTTTGTTAGTTTAAAAGTTGGACCTTTTTTCGGTGACACTTTATCACAAGGCTCAGCAAATTTAGCTTCTCATAAAAGTATAATTCTAGTTTGTTTTTTTAGTTTTTGATTTTTAATACAAATCCAACTAAACAACCATGTAAATGTTAAAAGTGATTTTTATAAAAAAAAAAAAAATCACATTTTTTCTATGAAAAACCGAGCCTTAATTAGTTTTGGTGAATCCTATAAATTTAAGATGAACAATGATTAAAGTCTAAGTCCTTTTGAAGAAAAACAAACAATTAATATGCATCAATATTCCATAGTTAATTGAGGGGTTAGTTTTTTGTTTCTATTTTTTTCAGGGTATCCGGCCACCTCATAGGTAAATATTAATTTTGCAGGATATTGTTATGCCATGTTCTTTGCTAACCAATCTGATAAATAGAAGTATCAATAATCCCATCCTTAAATTTGAATTCTCTGATTTTTTTTTTTTAGAAAAGCAATGTTTGCTTTTGCTTTGTTAAGTGAATGAATGCTTCCATTAATCTTTAGGTCACCTCCGCTTGTTCATGGGAATCATTAGAGTTGACATAAATGAACCAATACATAAGAAATAAAAAAAAAAGTTTAATTTAAATATATTGTTAGTGTATAATTTTTTATATTATATTCGAGGTGTATTTGGGTATGCAGTTTATTTAAGCGCTTATGCAATAATCTCTTTTTTAAATAAGCTAAAAACAAATTATTTTCATAAGTTTCTCTGACAAATTTATGGAAATAAGATAAAAAGAATTTATGAAAAGATCATAAATTATTTTAATAAACTATTTGCTTATGTTTATTATCATAAGTTATTTTCATAGCCTCTCTATAAGTTCTTCCAAACACACCCTCAATCAATCATAAATCATCTTATTTGTAACTTTTAATGTAATTATAATAAGAGTTAAGCATATTCAATGATATGTTAATTTATGACTGATTGACAATATAAACTGTATATTAAGAGTACATACTAATTAAATTCATAAATATTATTGAAAACACACTACAACAAAATGCACTTTTAGCAGCGGCAATTATTATGAGCTTTTGCGGAAATAATAATGGTCACCAAAACTTTTACCAGTAATTATTAATTGGTCGGCGTATCCAGTGTCACTAAAAACTTTCCCAGCAATTATAGGAAATGCTGGTAAAACCCCAATAATTGCCGCTAAAAGTCAAAAGTTATAGCGGCAATTATCATGGCCTTTAGCGGCAATTTTAATGGCCACTAAATATAATTTTAGAATTGTCTTCTAAGCTCATTTACCAACTTTTTTTATTGCCGCTAAAAGTTCTAGTTGGTTTTTCTCAACAATTACTATTGCCACAAAATATTAAGATTATTTGTCACTCAAAGCAGATGTGATTTGATTAAAGAAAGTTTTAACGACAATAATATTTTAACATAAAACACTTAAATCATGACATACAAATGTTCCAAATAAATCATACTAAAATTCATTTGACCAAAACAATATATTTCATTAAATCCACAACAAAAATAACAATTATCATTAATTTCAAGAGTATCATCAACAAAACAAAAAGAATTTGAATCTAATAACTAATGTTATTTTGAGTCCAATAACTAGTATAATCACATAGTCACAATACAGTCTGTTCATTGTAATTGAAAAGCTTATAGATACAATCTGATATAACACTAAAAGAATACAATCAATTTAGTGCTATTGAAAGACATATGGTGTAAAACAGTAAAAGAATACAGTGCATTAGGATTGAAGCAATCGAACTTCGGAGATGGGGCTGACGTGAATATATACTAATTAGTATGCATTATTAGGGTTATTGTGCTTAGGTACAAAATAAGATAAAAGGCAACTTTCGAATATAAAGAAAAGAGTATTGCAGAGTATATACTCACGTTGGGGTTTAATTGTTAACCACGCCCTTCGAATCCGTGTTTATGGTTTTAAAATATAGATGTATAATGAAGATATTTTGGTCAATGAGGTAGAAATTAGGGGTGTAAGACCTAAATCAATAATCCGTTGAACCCGAAAATGCAAATTGAATCAATTACATTGGTTTGGATTTTTTTGGTGTCTGTGTCAGAACCGAATCAAACCAAATTAAATCCGATGATGATTGATTTGGTTCTCGGATTTAAGGATTCTGGAACCGAACCCTCCCGAATCGAATAAATTACTATATATATATATATTAATATTTATTATATTTAATATTTATATATAGTTTAATATTTATTGCACTTTAATTTTTATATATATATATATATATATAATATTTTATATATTTTATATTTATATATATTTTTAATATTTTATAGTTTTCGGATCCGAACCGAACCGTTCTTCAATGGTTTGGTTTGATTCGGGTTTTGTAAGAAAAATTGCTTGAAACCGAACCAACAATTTTTCATTGGTTCGGAATTTTTTTCCACCTAAAATCGAACCAAACCGACCCGTTACACCCTTACTAAAAACTAAACGAGTAAGCTAATGGCTACAATTTTAATTTTTAATAGTCAAAAGACTGCCCCATGTTTAATATTTATAGTACATATTCTCACATTGTCGAATGGGGGGGCATAATTTGGTTTCAGGCTTTCAGCCAAGCAAGTGGTCAAATCTTAGTATTTCTAAAAGTTTTCAAATCATGTTAACAGAGGTTTAAGTGAAGCAAGTTCTGTTAGTAACAAATTTGTTAGGAGTTATTTACAGAATTGGTGCAACAAAGTTTTATAAGTAAGAGAGTCATGTAAGTACCTTATTTATATCTTTTAATCAATCAAAATATTACTTTCTAAGATTTCAATTCTCCCACACTATTTGGCTCTAGCCTATGATCTCCATCCCTCACATCTTCTGATTATTAACATGGTATCATAGAGATACTATGAGACTTTCGCCACCACGGATTCTCACCTTCCTCTTCACGACCAAAACCTCCACCACAACATCAATACACATCACTGTCGATACAACCAATATTGGGATCATATTTATCGAACATAACATCGAGTAGCTTCGTTCGCCTTCGTAGATCACCTCGACAAAGGCTATCTTAAATCGGGCAAGCGGTCAGCGGGCCAAATCAGCCGTAATTATAAATAAATAAATATAATTAAATATAATTATAAATAAAATTATAAATCATTTTAAATAAAAGTGTTGATGAGACTCAAATATAGTTCAGCCAAAACAGAAACATAGGGGAATGGCAAAAAAAAATACTTGTCACGAGCATTTAAAATAATGTGATACACTTACTATGACCATCTAGGTTGCATTCTCTACTTCATGGGGATTTGATTTCACATAACGATGGTTGAATGTGCATCCTGTGTGCATGACCACCTTATGACTGTCCCTCAAATGTGCAGCGAGATGGCTGTGCTGATGCTAATTTAATGGACCATAGATGTCTGTTGGGTCAAAATTGTTTTTATTGATTTATTGGGCCAACCCGACTTAAAGCCGAATGATTTGTCGGGTTAATCGGGTCGGACCAAAGAAACCTAGTTTTTTTGGGTTTGTATTTGAAGAGCTTAGCTTGACCTAAATTACGAGCTGTTCGGGTAAGCCCATCAAATCGTACCAAAATTGTTAGCTTTACACACAACAACTTTACTTATTAACAACTTAAATATGATTTAAAAGTTTTGCTTTGTTAATAAAAATTTCTAGATATTAAATTTGAGTTTTCAATTTGAGGTACGTGAACCATGCAACTTCACTTACATTAAGGGTAAATTTTGTTATATTTTATTGTTTAATTACATGATTCATTTTTATATACTCTAATTGATTGTATTATTTATTTTTTATATGTTCCAATTAATTGTAATATTTATTTTTAAAATATTTTGATTGAACATGTTAGTATTTGTTTTTTATATTATTTCACAAAAAATATTATTTCATATTTGTAACATATTTCACAACCATATATTTCATAGTCTCATTATCCTTTGTTTTTTCCGTAAATATTTTTTTTTGTAAATTTTATTATATTAAATATTTTAATTTTTATTAAAAAAAATTTATTTTTACTGCCAAAGTGAAACTTATATAATTTTAAGATTTGATTAATAAATGTCCTATTAAAATAAAAAACTGAAATAAAGAATTAAAGCATTTAAAATTTTAATTTATTAAATATCATACTTTTTATTTTAAATTTTTTCTTCACATGAACTCATAATTTATCTCATTCCTAAAATCCATTAATCCAGTCTAATCTATTAAACTTATTTTAAATATAAATAAACTAATTATATAAAATATCTGTACAATATATGTGACACTTACTAATTACAAATGAGTGATAAACAATAAACATACCAATCTCACTCATGAATGATGGAACTAAAAATCAATCAATTGTAAGATATGGACACTGTCGATGGGAAAAAGGAATATGTGAGATTCTGGATTAATGTATTGCCGCGTGCAGATGTGGTTTTATTTGAATCTAGACAATTTTGGACGTTGGGAAAAGGATGTGAAACTGCAAATGTGACGCACTGACACAGCAAAAATATCTCAATAGTTGCAACTATTATAGCTAGACACCAGTCGTAGAAAGCAAAAAAGAAATTATGCTTAAAATTTTAATGGTTACCCTGTTAAGTTAGTCTGATTGCTATGTAGAATCCTCTTGATTATTGGGAAAAAAGAAGGTCTCTTTCGAACATTGTTCGTTACCAACAAAAGGAAAAGAAAATTACAACCGCATGATATGGTACTATGGTTCATTGCTTCTGTGGGCTCTGTAAATTTGTCTACAGGCTACAGCCATGAAGAAAAGCAAGTGGATGCATGTAAGATAAAATGATGAGTAAAGGTCATTTTGATCCCTAAAATTTTTAAAATGATGAGTAAAGGTCCATTTTGGTCCCTGAAATATTTCAGGGACCCACTTTTAATCTCTGAAAAAAATAAATTCATCGTTTAGTACCTGAAATTTATTTCTGTGAGACATTTCGGTCCCTCCGTCAGTCAACCGTTGTTGATCTCCATTAACTTGCTGATCTGGAGCGTTATGTGCCAAGGTGTATTGTTAATAAATTGCTAGCGTAGCATTTAAGGTGGAAGAAAGGTATTCGCTTAGCTCAGATGATCGCGCTAAGCGAATTTGATTTTTCAAAACCCGTCTGTGAGATCACCTGTCTATGATCATCTGGGATAAATTCGCTTAGCGAAACTATTTTAGCTAAGCGAATTTGATTTTCCAAACTTCCCTGGTTGCTGTGACAAATTCGCTTAGCGAATTCAGTTTCACTAAGCGAATATTCAAAACCCGTATGTGAGATCACCTGCCTATGATCATCTGTCTGATCACCTGGGACAAATTCGCTTAGTGAAACTATTTTAGCTAAGCGAATTTGATTTTCCAAATGACACCTGAGCAACTTAACGTGACAGATATGCAAGTTAACAGAGATCAACAACGGTTGACTGACGGAGGGACCAAAATGTCTCGCGAAAGTAAATTTCAAGGACTAAACGACGAATTTATTTTTTTCGATCAGGGACCAAAATGGATCTTTACTCTAAAATGATATTTTGCTTTGAAAAGGGTCGTCACCCCTTCGTATTTTGGAAAGGTTGTTCCAAGAGCCAAATTAATGTTTATCACAAAGGAAAAATTATCAAGGATACTAATACATAGATGTTTACTTATTAAGAGGTGGAGCCGAGGGAGAAAGGTTAACAAGTTTCCCCTTGACCCTCTCCTTCTCCATAAATTCAAAAATATCCTTACTTTCTCACAAGTTAAACTTATTTTTATGCACAAAAAAACCATATCTTTGTTACACTTTCGTGTCTCACTTTCTAGTCACACGTATCCCTAATTAATGTGTTTGAGACAGATTAATTTTATTTATTTCAGCTATTTTTTCCATAAAAAGTTGTTTTATATATAATCTATTATGTTTGACAAATAACTTAATTTTGAGAAAAAGCTTTTTTCAGAAGAAAAAAACTTTTTTATACCATCCTATACATAGGACTGTTAGATTATCATGAGGTTGAATATTTTTTTATCCGAAGAGTCTCTTCCACATTTACCCGCGTCCCCTCACCAACCGCGCTATTCTACTATTCGAGTGAAAAATGTTAAGATTGATAGTGTTTAAACAATCTATCCAATTCCTTTTGCAATTTTGAGCAATCATATATTATATTTAATTTTTTGTTGGGGAGATTAGCCTAATGGTAACTCAGAAAATTAACTTCAATATTTACGTTCTTTTGGGGAAATTAGTGTAACTACCAATTGGGTGATCAAAATATTAAAATTCTCTATATTATTCAAATAAAATGTTTATTATTTTTATTTAATTATTCTAAAAATGATATATCTTTACATATTTTCATAGTTATGAAAAAGCATAAAATATTATTAATATAAACATATAACTTCTTACCATTTTTTGTAATTTATTATGTAAAAGCGATTTTTTTGTATCATCTAAACGAAATAGATTATCTTAAAAATAATCAATTATACAAATAATCAATTGTTAATATAATCTATTTTTTTCAGCTCTCCCAAACACACTTTAGTCTCAACCTCTTTACCAACTTGATTATTATTTATTTTTTTACTATTGAATTTGAAACAAGTAGTTTGTTTACCATGTTAAAAAATTTAATAAAAGATAATACTTTGTCTGGAGAACAACAACTATATGAAGTATGAGTTTCTTTTTGCAACAAATTTTGAACAACAACATTCTTCTAAGAAAAGAAGGAAATGGGATGAATATTTAGTGCCTGTTTATATTGTAGTTTGCAATCCCAAAAATAAGTTTGTAGTAATACAATTGTTATTTTTTTATCATTCAAGTGAAAGCAAAATTTTGTTACGGTGACCTAATGTGATTTTTCAACTGGAGAAACAAACACAACCTTAGTTTTTTTGAGTCAAACTTTCTTGTTGGTAAGTTTTCGGCCATGAATGAAACAAACATTTCATGTTTCTGAGTTTGTTTATGGATTGGGCTATTTAGTCGACCGAGTGGGCCGGGAGCTTTACTTGGACTTTTGTGCTTACCTGTGCAAATTCAATTAGCATAACTTCAAGTCTTTTCTATTTGATTTTAAGATGTGTCCACTATTTTGTATTGACTAAAACAGGCCTCTTGTTCATGAAAGCCCAATGTGATTAAATACTTTATGGCACTGGCATGGTGGCATCTTACGTGAATTACTTAAAAGTAGGAAAAGTTCAATTTATCCTATCCAAATCCAACACACAATCTCTTGGAAGTATTTGCAAAAGAAAACTAGTTTGAACTCTTTCCGCCTCCAAAAATCAAAGCTAATTAAGATAAACGCTTTACCACCGAAGCAAAACTATATTCAAGTCTTAATTACTTGATAGAAGCAAAATGGTACAACCACTATTTGGACAAATCACGTCCAAAGAGGTCCCGACATGGAAGCTTAAATTTGAAGCTTTCACCTTTTGCTCCTAAATTTTTATAACAATGCCACTATTATCGTGATTTTGGTCCGGAAGCAGATTTCTGACCCAATACCAAACGGATACTATATATCAAATACTGCTTAATCACAAAAACTTACTTACAACAATATTGAAAATATTAAAATAAAAGATGAATTCTTCGATATCTCGAGAGTAACTTTATTCTGCCTAAGTGGCACAATCAGATGGTGAGGACCATTTGACTTGACTCACTAATATGAACCATTTAATTGAGGTGACATATTTTGGTTGAACAGGATAACTTTTACATCAAAATTATTGGGGATACCGGAGAAGACAAAAAAAAAAAAGGGGGACATTAAAAGAAACACGAACAACGAGAAAATTCACCAAGAATCTTGATGCAAACAGGATGCCAAAAATTGTGAATCTTGGAGCAGCCCTAGAAGATGGTGTCTTGTCAGGAAAAGTTGAACCTGCTTTTAACACACGAATTGTGATTTCTTGAACAACAACTCTTGCAGCATTCATACGGACGAGCAACATTTACATTGCTACACAGCTTGCACAATTGGGCTTGTCATGTCTGCTCGCCACTGAAGGATCGACCCAGAGTGAGATGTCGCACCTTTTGGAGGAGCTTGAATGGCTTTCTTTAATTGTTCCACCAAGCCAACATTTAGTGTAATAATCGTTAGGAATTAGGCACATCTAACCTTTTACAAATGAACTGATTGATGTTGGTGTTGGGTGCAGCGGTTGATGGAGTTGTCATAATAATAACAGCGACCTTCCTTGTTTTTTTTTCCGGTGAAGGTCCAGATCCCTCAAATTTTTTGGAAATCCACTTAGTCCCTAAAAATTTTAGTTCTTTAAATTTTCAAACGGGAGACACATTAGTCCTTAGATTTAGTTTTGACGTCCATTTACTTGTCTAAGTGTTACATTAACCATCCTACTTGATTCGTTAGTGGTTCTGCGTGACGTATGACGTATTTTCTTTGTAGAAAACAAATAAAAAGTAAAAAAAACATGCACAATTTTAAAACCAAAATACCTTAAAATTATGCAATTTTTTTACTTTTCATTCATTTTCCACGGTTGAAATTCGTTATAGGCCATCCAGGATCACTAACCGACCAATTAGGATGGTTAATGGGACATGTAGGTAAGTAAAGGGACGTCAGAACTAAACCTAGGGACTAATGTGTCCCGCGTTTGTAAATTTATGGAATAAATGGTTAATTTACATTTTTGAGAGACTAAAAGTAGATCGCCGAA
This sequence comes from Ammopiptanthus mongolicus, assembly GCA_039655645.1. Lineage (NCBI taxonomy): Eukaryota > Viridiplantae > Streptophyta > Magnoliopsida > Fabales > Fabaceae > Ammopiptanthus > Ammopiptanthus mongolicus. Next base: position 86,222,771 of record CM077349.1, on the reverse strand, counting down.
AATTTTTGGGGACTAATTTGGATCTTCACTCTTTTTTTATTGTAAAAATAAATTTGAGTTGAAATGAATGTAAAAAGGTGAAGGAATTTTTGAGAGTGAAGAAAAGCAGAGAGAAAAACAGAGAATGGTTCTGCGTGACGTCTATTTACTTGCCTAAATGTTACATTAACCATTCTACTTGATTCGTTAGTGGTTTTACGTAACGTATGACGCATTTTCTTTGTAGAAAACAAATAAAAAGTGGAAAAAACATGCACAATTTTAAAACCAAAATACCTTAAAATTATGCAATTTTTTCACTTTTCATTCATTTCCCACGGTTGAAATTCGTTATAGGCCATCCAGGATCACTAACCGACCAAGTAGGATGGTTAATGGGACATGTGGGCAAGTAAAGGGACGTCATAACTAAACCTAGGGACTAATGTGTCCCGCGTTTGTAAATTTATGGACTAAATGGTTATTTATTTTTTTGAGAGACTAAAAGTGGATCGCCGAAAATTTTTGGGGACTAAGTTGGGTCTTCACTCTTTTTTTATTATAAAAATAAATTTGAGTTGAAATGAATGTAAAAAGGTGAAGGAATTTTTGAGAGTGAAGAAAAGCAGAGAGAAAAGCAGAGAAAATGTTAAGCTGAGTAAAGAAGAGAAAATGACGATCTTGAAAGAAAGAAATCATACAAGAAGAAAACTGAAAACATTATTTAGAGATTCAAGACTGAGAAAAGTTGAGAAAATGCAAGAAAGCAGAGAAAAAATTTAGAGAAAAGATGAAGAAAGTTGCTGAATGAAGCAACCTTTTAGGGGAGAATGCAGCGGAAAGATCCTTATGGCGAATGATATCGATCTGATATTATGTTAGAAAACATGACATCCGTGGAATGATGAAAGAAATTGGGAGAAATGTGAATGTGGAATTGATATATAGAATTGGAAAAGTGATTACAAAATAATTATATCTAGCATTTATATAAGCTAATGATCTAGCAACTAACTTCATTTCCAAAGAATCTTGTATTTTGCAAAGTAGGAAGTAATGGAGGTATCCCTTTGTTTTAGAGAATAAAAATCAGAAGAAAGTTGGGGAATTCGAACATAATCACCTTGTGAAAATCGATTTTTGAGTTCTTTCCAAGTAAGTGATGCACTGTCTAGCTATGTAAATGATGCTATGAGCAATCTCGGCCAAAACAGAGTGGATAAACCATGAAAGGATGAGAGTGTTGTATCTCTTCCCTGTTGGAAGCAAAGAATCAGAGGAATCTGGTTTCTTGACAGTTCCATCAATGAAGCCGAATTTGTTCTTCATTTCCAAAGCCATTTGCATAGATCGAGAGAAGCTGTGATAATTAGGCTCATCAAGAGCAAGAGTAACCAGAATTAGAGAAGAATTTTCATTGGGATGAATATAGTAATGACTTGTAGTATCTTGAGAAGGATTGGTGGCTGTCATGGATGCAGAAACACCAAAAAAAAGAAGAAGAAGAAAGAAAGAATATCGTGTATCGAAGAATTGCTCTGATATCATATTAGAAGTATTTGCAAAATAAATTAAAACTTGCTTTTGATATTGATAATAGGAGACTTATATAGAAGTCTCAAAGTACATCATAAAACAAACTAACTAACTAAAAGCTAATCACATTCTACTAAGAACAAACTAACTGTTATCAGTGAAACCAAGAAAACTGAATTAACTAACATGTTAATTCTCTAAGACAATCCCTAAAAGCTAAAATCAACTTGTGCGTTTTAATCATTCCATTTGATTTTTCGTCAAACCCAATCAAATTTTATGTTAAAATCACGTAGTTATTTTGATACCAAATTTTGTAATGAGAAAATTGCAATTCACTTCTCTAACTTTTTGGGATTACAATTTCAAAATCGTGATTTTTGCATGATAACTTCCATTAAAAGTAAAACAAATAAAATGACAAAAATGCACATATTTAGGGATTTTGTTGCATGTTTTTTAAGGATCAAAGTGCAAATTACCTTAAATTGGAGGAGGTAAATTAAACTCTTTCTTTAAAAGATCATTAATTAAGTTTAACCCCCCATTTTCTAAATCAATTTGTACTGGTTTTCATTGAAAAAAATAGGTTTTCTAAAAAATCGTTTTTATGAACCACTACCAAAATCTCCTTTTCCATCGAGGGCCCAAAGCCTACCCTCTTTTTGGTTTATATAGAATTATTAACAAACAAATCAGGTTTAGGTTTTTTCATAGAATTGTGCACACTTGGATAAAGAGGCTTTGGCAGCCAAGCTATGCTGAGTAAAACCAACATTTGTTTGTTGATGCTGAAAATTTGTAGTTGAGATAATTGGGTGATTTTGGTTCAATAGGCAACTAAAAATTGTGAAGCAAACGATGACTAGGAGCCAGAAGGACATGCATCCAAAGAAGAAATTAAAGAGGAAGAAGGTGAGGCTGAACATCTGGTGATTTGAATTGAGGATCACGACAATAATATGGTGAGGGGGAGGATTCTTGAAACAAAAAATAATAGTTAGCCGTGCATATATGACTTTGTTAAAAAAAATGTAAATATGCTTCTAAGGCACGACTTTCTACTTAACATATATGAAAATAATAATAATAATAATAATAATAATAATAATAATCATAATAAGTTGTGTTCAAAGAGTTAGTCGGGAAAATAAGTTGTGGTGGACAATCACAAAATTCTTAAAGTTATACTATTCCAATATTTAATTCAAAATTTGTACTAAATGGGTAAACAAAAGATCAAACTACAACATCGAGATAAAAAAAAAGCTCTTAAATTAATCAAGGATTATGCAATGTAAATGATATATTATTTAATTATTACTCCCTCCAGACCTATATATAAGTAAAAAAAACTAACTTTACACGTATTAAGAAAGTTAGTTATATTAGTTTAATTGTCATGATTTATGTAAAAAATAAGTTATAGTTATTAAACTATCCTTTCTTGGGAGTATATAATGCTCTTAGAAGTTGTGTCTTGTGAGTGTATCATGATCTTGGAAAAATAATAAAACAATTAACCAAGGGGTATTTTTGAAACACTAGTATTAAATAGGGTTGATTTGATTGACTTTTGTTTATATTTGAGTTCAAAAAATATAAATACTTTTTTGCTTATACGTAGGTCCGGAGGGAGTATTTGTCATGTGATTAACATGGAAATTAATCAAGGATTATCATTTGTTTAGCCTGCTAAACTAATACAATTTATTAATCATTTATTTTGAATACATTGGTAGCTGTGCAATACCAAATATGACCTTTGATTATTCATATCTGTCATGTGACATGGGCGGTGTTATGAAAATCTAAGCTTTTGGTGGCACTTTAATTAATTGCATTTTTGAATCTGCCGTCAAACGTGTAAAAGCACGGTGAGATTGCAGAGTAGAATTTTGTGTCTCTCATCAAGAGCTTCATACTCTTATGATGGATTTTCTTTGAGCTTATCATTCCATCTAATTCATGGAGTTGTGACGCTTTCTTCCATTTCTTTTCCCTTTCCTTTTTGTTGTTTTTGAATTTTGACTTACGCACATAATCATAGACTTTGTCTAGGTCCATGTTATTTTACTTTGAATTTTCAATTTTGGATCAATTTTCCTAAAACGATCCTACATTCAATAAATTCACTTTGGATCATAACAGGTTACTTGGTAAAACTCTTGGAACTTGCTCTATTCCTACACACACTAAAATTGCTTACATGTTACAAGCTTTGTATAACTCTCATAATCTTTCTACATGTGTTTTTAAGAAACCATTTTTGGGGTTATGTGTTGATAAGTCTTATGCAAAACAAATTGACAACCGCAGGCACATTTCCAAAACAAATTGACAACCGTATACACATTTTCATATGGAGGTTTTCAACTTGTGGTCGAATTATCTTCAAGAAGGAGGGGATTATGTGATCCTTAAAACATAACAGGAAGCAAGCCATGGAATCAACTTGAAGGAAGGATCAAAATCACTCTCCTACACGAAAAGAAGCTCACGGCCATAATTAGGAGGCTTATGAATAAGATTTTCATTTACATGTGGTAATTAATTAAGTACATTCGTGTAACATCAATTAATCATTTTTATTTTTTTCTACTTGTATTTGTAGTCAAAGGTTAATTTTTTTGGACCAATAAATCTAAATTGTTGATTATTTTAATATTATATCTAATGATTAAAAATAATAGTATACAAATATACCACATTATGAATTGTTTCATACCAGAAGCCACCGATTGTTTACATGTATCCAAGAGTTCTTTCCCCGATAAAATAAGCAGTAAACTTCAAGAAATTAGTTTTGACATGAAAACATGGCGTCCATTATACGCTACGGTTTGTTACGAATTATTAGTGATTGTTTAATCGTGTCTTTTTCTTTTTTAACTTATAGATGAAAAGTTTTAAAATAATTGGCTTCAGAGATAGTTCCAGAAAGCATATTAGAGGGAGAGACACCGAATATATAGCAATATATGTATATATGGACAAATATTTATAATAAAATATTTTTTTATAAAAATATTATATATATATATATATATAAAAAAGTGTGATTGTTGTCGCAAATATAACCCTAAGAAAATCTCCTTTCTTTCTCTTGTCTTCCTCACTTTCTCACAGACGACGGCATAAGTGGTTTTGGACCATTTTGGCCTAAAACCACCCATTTACTTCGCTTTTTATCTTCTTTTCTTTCCATAAATGGGTTTTCCATATAGATCTGGTTCTTTTGTGTGGGTTTTCCACATATATCTGGATCTTTTTATGTTTTTTTCCTTGTTCTTCGTAGTCTTGGTGTGGCTTTGCTTGGTTTCCCATCTTGGTGCGATGCTATTTGATTCTCGTATTGGTGCGGTATTCGTTTGTTCCAGATTAACAGATCTATTTCGATCCATCACAGATTTGATCAAGACTTCGGTCTCAATGCTACAGGAAGCATGGGTATTCCGGTGACTTTGATGGTGTCACTTTTATAGGCAATTTAACTTTGCTGTATTATGCTTTTAACCTGGATGCTGTGAGTTTGTTTGTAGTTTCATCCTTTTTGGTTTTCAGCAATTTTGGATCTTTATTGTCATCAATATACTCTATCAATTTAAATGAATGGACTTCTTTTCTTATTATATATATATATATATATATATATATATATATATATATATATATATATATATAGTAATTTTATAAAATATATGCAGGAGAAAGTCTAGCACCTATGCTTACCCCCTCTAAAGCCGCTGAATTCGTAACAAGCTTCCTAAGCGCAAATACCTTAGTATGAACGAATGTCCATCGAGTTAAAAGTCGTTGGAAAAGTATGAATTTTAAATATAAGATGAATATTTCATGTGTAAAATTTACTATATTTTAAGTGACTTTCGGTTGTTGTAGAAAGTTGAAAGTTGAAATGTGAAATAATGCTTATTTCTAAATTACACTCCAAGCACTCAAGGACTCCACATATGCAGTCAAAGACCTTCTATTTCTTGGTCCATTGTTGATGTTACGATATTAGTTTATTTGATTGGATTATAACTCATATATAGTTTCATACCATTCTTTAACCCAAATTCCCAAAATTATGCAATATTTGATCTCACTCAACTCATGTGCTGACTATTTGGAAAAGCTTGGTTCTCGTTCGGGCACTTCTTGGAATCTTTGGAAAGAAGCCCCCGCATGGTTTGGAAGTTTTGTTGCTATAGCTGATAAGGCTGGCTCGTAGGTTTTTGTTTTTTTTTTTTTTTTTTATCTTCCTTACCAAAAAAAAAAACTCTTTACAACTGCCCCTTACAATCATGCATGGAGCATGGAGATTGCATCTTGTCCTTGATCGTTTATAATAAAACGCAACTTTCTATTCCATGATAATCCATCCAAGTGATTTTCTGTTTATTTTTTTTTCAATCATTTAACTTAAATTTAATCCAGCATATATATAATCAACAAAGTTAAAACTTAAAAAGAAGTGGCAATGCAAATTTGCATTAGGGAAAACAAAAAACAAAAATTATACATACCAAGATAATGAAGAAAAAATGTTACTTCCTCAGCACCAGAAACGACAGCAATTTAAGAACAAAGTTGTATTTCATTTCATATTAAAACAGGTGGGAACAAAAACAAAACAATAAGGTATGTTCACCAATCAACAGCAACCACAGGTAATTTATTACAACCTACTTTTCTTTTAATTGACTAGAGACATTCTTTTACTTGTTCGGAAAAACAAATGAACATGTCGGATAAACCCAAACCTTCATTCTTTACAACGGTGGCGCGTGAAACAACAACCAACTAGCCAAATCTACTCGCCGCCAGTCTCGGAGGCTTCAGGAGCCACCACGTTCAAATCCAAACCCTCATTGATCATCAGCTTCCCACCCTTCTTCTTGTCGTCAAAAACTCCACCAAGTTCGCCGTCATCCACCGTGACATCCGCCGTCTCCAGCGCCTCCCTCCACTCCTTGCAACCACCACCCACCTTTCCTTTTTCGTCGAAGTATTTCACGGCCACCTTCATCCTCCTCAGTATGGCAAAAAACTCCTCCACCTCCTCCTCCGTGGGCACCCCACTACTGCCACCGGCACCGGCAGCAGCAGCTTCTTCTCCCTTAGACTTCTTCAATCTGTCACTCTCCTCCTCTTCTTCTTCTTCTTCTTCTTCTTCTTCCTGCACCACATCCTCTCTGATGACCCGTTTGTTTCTCTTCCTCTTCTCCACTTCCATGACAGATGAGATAGTGAATCAGATCCCAGAAGCCAGATCAGTATGGCATGGAATAATGGAATATAGTATATATAATATGATATGATGTGAAGAAGATGAATTGACCTCTGTGTTGTTGAGTAGACTGTGTGGCGGACCTAAAAGATTTGACGAATATTATTATTATATTCAAAACGAGATATTTATAGAAGGTATCTCATTTTCAATCAATATAATTTAAATATATTTTAATTTATAATTGACTTAAAAATATAATTACACTCAAAATAAGGGGTGTATTATAGATATTTTAAATATATAAATAACATTTCATAAAAGATTTTATATTTATATATATTTAAGGACATTTTTAATATTTAATTGATATCTATCGTTAGTGTAAAGATTTTTTATATCGAACATCATTCATAAATTATAACATCAATTAAAATGTGTTTATGTACTCTTATTATAACTATCTAACTAACTTAAAAGTCATCTATATCATGATTATTGATTGACAGTATTAAAAACTTTACACTCATAATGAATAATAATTAAACAAAATAATTTAACTTTTAAAAATAGCGAGATAATTTCTTTCAAAAAAAATAGTGAGATAATTATAATTATTACATATGTTAACGCCACACGCAAGTAGTTATTTGATTATTCTAAGAGTCTCTACTAGTAGATGAATTTCACCCCATTAGCGTGAGAAAGTATTTAAAATGAAAAAATAATGATGTATTTATTTTTGAATTGTTTTTAGTTGATTAAAATCTCTGTGTAATTATCAAATTAATATTGGATGTACCCATAATTATTTTTTCACTTTAGAGACATTTTTACTTTTGAGAAGTCAAATTCTTTTTGCATGTAAATTAAAATTTTATTTAATATTAAAAAAATAATACATGAAAAGATATCATTTTTTGGGACATGGTGTGATACGTCAAAATAGAGCAAAAGATCCCCATCCATTTCCATGTGGGATGAGGATTTCTTGTCTCATTTTTGTGTATAACACCATGTCCCAATCAATAATATTATGACATATATTTTATTTTTTTAATATTAAATAAAATTTTAACTTATATAATAAAAAATTATTAATTGAGATATAATGTAGTATATCAAAATGGGACTAAAAATCCTCATCCTTCCAAGTGTGCCTGACGTGGGAAAACGGTGGAGGAATACAACGCTGGATATTGTTTTGGAAGACATAAAAACATGAGCCAAAATTACATGGCTTATCAGTTAAATAATGTATTACCTTACGAAAATGTTATTTTGACACTGGTTTTAGACACCTACGGTTGACACCGTAGGTGTACAGTGTCAAATACACAGCAAAGACAAGACAAAACAAATGAAAAGAAAGACAGCGGACAGGCATCCCCCAAAATTCCCCCAAAATTCTCCCGCGCTCTCAACCTTGTCTCCTTCCCTCTGAATCTCGTCTCTCAACCTCGTCCCCTTGTCACCATACCTCGATTGCTTCCTTCTCCCTCCTACTCAACCTCGTCTCCCTCGTTCTCCCTCCACGGTCCCAATCTTCTCCCCCTCGTCTCCCTCGTTCTCCCACGGCGTGTCTGAACGACCTCGTGGGGCCATTGTTGAAGAAGGTGGTGCCATTGTTGAAGACGGTGGTGACGAGAACGGTGAAATACGGTGCTCTGCCCAAGCTTCTCTTTCCCCTTCCTCACACGGTGAAATACGGTGGTGTGCCCAAGCTTCTTCAGCTCCTGTGCTGCCTCTGAACGGTGGTGCCATTGTTTGAGACGGTGGTGACGAGAACGGTGGCAGCCAGCTTCCTCTAAGGCTTGAAGCAAGGTAATTTTTTGTGGACTGAAGATTGTGCTTTATTTTCATTGGTTGAATGGTTGGGATTTGGGAAGTGGGGTTGTTGCAGTTACTTCTATATCTGGGAAGTGGGGTTGTTGGTTTTTTGATAGATAATCTGGATTTGACTGTGAAAATGTTGTTTGAAATGAAAAAAATAGCTCATTTCGTAGCTATAATTTCCTATCTCATTGTCACTGCTATCATTGTGCTTGTGGAACTAATCAATAAACCCAAATTAACAGCTGAATCTGGACCTGAAATCAGAATTTACTAAGCCCTACAAGATAGAAGGTAGGTTTATATGCTGAAAGAGCACACGACAGTGAACTCAACACAATGTTTAGTACCTAGAGATGCCTCTTCTACTAATTGCTAATTGCTATAAAGCTGCAGCATAAAAGGTTTCAAAGGAAGATTCAATTCAATTTTTGAAAGAGTATACTATTTCTGTGTATGCACTTTTTCTGAACTCAAACTTTTCTCTTCTTTCACCCTTCTTTTCCAAAATCAAAACCCCAGTTAATCATAATACAACCATAAACAATTCTTTTCTTTTACTGAAAATGGAATTTGGCATTTGAATTGCTTTATCTCTTAGTTTTTTTAGTTCAAATAGCATGGATATATACATGTTGGACTGATTTGGTGCAATTCACTTTTCAATTTGATATGTCCATATTGGATTTTTTGCTGGAATTGTGTAATTTGTTGGTATGGTTGTTGACAACATGTATTTCGTAAATTTGCAGGTGCTCTGGTTCAAGAATGGAAGGAACAAATGTAAGGAATATATTAACTATTTGCATTTGCATGAATGCTATCGATTTATTAATGACATGAACTTTATTGATACTTCGCAGATACGTTTGAGGCATGCATGTACACCAAAATGGTTGCTTCAAGTTAATGAGAAGCTGACACATGAACAGAAAAATCAAATTGAGGACACCCTATTCAAGTGGGTTCTAAACATTCCCACTAAATTGGAAATTTCTGGTAACCTGTTACATAAACTCGTGACTAGATGGGATGAGCGGAGCGGGGGTTTTAGAGTTAGGGGCAGGATGGTTCCTTTTATGCCAATTGATGTTTGCCTTGCAATAGGACTCCCGGTGGTTGGTGGTGAGCGGGTGCGCGTTGATGACGATGCTAACTGTTATACATCATCTTTGTTCGGAGAGTCTAAAGTAACCATTGATGAAATTTTACCGAGGCTTGATTTGTTTGAGGAGGAAGTGGGTGATTTTTGTAGGATGTACATTCTCCTTGCATTTGGAGAGTTTTACTTTCCAAGATCAGGGAGACTGTTATTTACTGGCTGTATTAAATTGCTAGATGACCTAGAGTCCTTAAATAGCTTCAATTGGGGTCTAGCGGTTTATGATTTCTTGGTTGACAGTTTGACCAAAACTGCTCGTGCTGTCAAAGAGGGGAAAAATCTTAGCCAGATACATATATGTGGATGTGCAGCTATCCTGCAGGTATTTATTTGGTCATGTGTTATAGCAACATCGTTCATTCTCTTTACATAAATTTACAGGTATTATGTAGGTTATTATTTGTTGCAGATCTGGGCCATGAACCACCTGTCGGTGGGGGAAACACCTAGCAATCCAGTTGGGTTTCCTTTCCCATGGTTTTTGAACTGGCAAATTCCGCGGTTGACCAAAAAAAGAATAAAGGAAGCATTTGAAAAAAACTTGGTAAGTATCGACGTTAGTTGTTTGTAAAACATGTTGAAATTCAAATACAATGTGTATTTGATGTGATTCTTGTGTTAGCAGGTAACTCTAGGAGTAACCGCAACAAATGAGGAGCTTAAGTTTCAAATGGTCAGGGATGCCTTGCATCAAGCTGAAGGCCAGTTTGTGGGTATTACCGAGAATCAGCAATTCGTGGTGGAGTTGAGGCAGTGCCGAGAGAGGATTGCGAGTCTCGAGGAAGAAGTTAGGGTGCTTAAAGATGCAGAGCTTCAACGGCAATCAACGGCCGAGCCGCCCAATACAGATAAGGGAGGTTCTTTTCATGCATCTCCCGTGTGTCAATCTCCTCACACTAATATTTTTGCTAGTGTGGAAGGATGTTCGGATGTTGAAAGAGGCACGTGGTTACTAAACGAGCATTAATTTTCCATTCTTGTTTTTGAAGTGTTTATGCTCGTTGCCTTGATGAAAGCACATTGATGAACTTTTCTATGCAGGTGAATTACTGCTAAGCACTCCTCAGGAGTATGCTGGTTATGGTGTTAATGATCCTATGACAGTTATAGTTGGTGGGCTAGAGGAAGTAAACAATGAAGATGGTGTTGGTAAGTACTGTATGTTAGAGGAACATAACATTATGGTTGGTGTCTTGCATTGGATTCCGTTTGAACCTCATTTGCGTAAGGCCGCTTGCTTAATTTTTACTACGAACACTGTAGAAATTGGAATTGTCAATGTTATTAAGCTTTATGCATATTGCAACTTAAAATCCCATTTTTTAATATCTAACATTTGGATCATTGTTAACAGCTGAACATAATGTGGATGGTGGTGCTAGGGCTACCTCAAACATCATAACAAGAATGAAGGAAAATCCAAGAAAGCGAGTCCCAAGCGTCAAAATGCGTACTCCATTTAAGGCTATGTATGTAAGAAAAAGAAAAGGGCAATGAGGAGAAGTTTGTGGATGGGTTTAGGAAATATGTGAAGGCTGGTTAAGTGTCATTTTTTGGGGGATTATTTAGAACAATTATGTAATATTGTATATGGTAGATATGAATCACAAAGTTGACGTAACTCGTTTAAATCTTTTTGGGCTGATTGTATATGGTAAATATGAACCACAAAGGTCATATGATTGTTGTTTATATCTTTTCCAGATGTTTTGAACAGTTAATGGTATGAATGCATGAAGATATTATCATCATATTTGTGTAAGTTCATTCCATCCAACTTTGGTTAATAGGCTGACATTTGTGGTAAAAAATGTGTTGCAGATGGTTAATGGCCACACTTGTAATATGGAAGTATCCCATTTGTGGTGATAGTGTTGGAAAAAATTTTCCAAGTATCATGATAAGCCATTAACCAACAAATGAACTAAGTTAACCAAACTTTTACAAAGCATTAACCAGAGTTTTTCAGAGTTGTGAATTTTACTCAAGTATCTGGACATGCCATTTACCAAAGAATCAACTATATTAACCAAACTTTTACAAGGCATTAACCAAACTTTTTATGGGTTGGGAAAAATTTACTTAAGCATATGGACACGCCATTAAGCAAAGAATGGATTATAATAACCAAACTTTTACACAGTATTAACCTGTCTGAAGCTGAAGATCTTTCTGATGTCCCGTCTGATGAAGATCTTCACCCGTCTGATGACTATCAGACGGGTGAAGAAATGTTCACCCGTCTGAGGGTGAAGATCTTCACCCGTCTGATGACTATGAGACTGGTGAAGAAATGCTAAAGATCTGATTTTGAACTTATCTAGTTCAAATGAACGAAGGATTGGGGGGGGTCTGGCCTTATTTGATTAATTTTTTTTAGTATTGCTAATTTATTACTATTAATTATTATCTATAATAAAATATATAAAATTATTTCGAATATTATTATATATTAGATATATTCGAAATAATAGCAGACGGGTGAATCACCCGTCTGATGACTATCAGACAGGTGTCACACGGGTGAAGAAATGTTCTTCACCCGTCTGATAGTCTTCAGACTAGGGATGGCAACGGGGCGGGGCGGGCACGGATAGTAGCTACCCGCTACCCGCCCCGCGAGAAGAAAATCCGCCCCGTGCCCGTCCGCTACCCGCGCGGATATCCGTTAAGGAGATATCCGCGGATTTTTGAAAAATCCGCGGATATCCATGGATATCCATGGATATTTACTAAAAAAATAAAAAAATTAAAAAACATATATTCCTATTGAAAGACAGTAAAATTTTAAAATTAATTACTACAACAAAAATCCAAATTCCAATCCAAGTTCAAAGTTACATTAAACAAGTTACAAAAATCCGTGAATGAGAGAGTGAGAGTGAAATTAGGGTTATATTATTAGGGAGAAAATATTTATTTTAGTATATGCGGGTATCCGCGGGTACGGATAGTACTAAATCCGTACCCGCCCCGTTAACTAACGGATAGTGAAAAATCCGTTAAGCCTTACCCGCGGATATCCGCTAAACTGTCCAAATCCGATCCGCGACGGATTTTACCCGCGGATATCCGCGGGTACGGATTTTTTTGCCATCCCTACTTCAGACGGGTGATTCACCCGTCTGATGACTATCAGACAGGTGTCACACGGGTGAAGAAATGTTCTTCACCCGTCTAATAGTCTTCAGACGGGTGATTCACCCGGGTGAAGAAATGTTCACCCGTCTGATACATTTCTTCACCCGTCTGATGACTATCAGACGGGTGCTTCACCCGTCTGATCACTATCAGACGGATGTTTCCCGTCTGATCACTATCAGACCCGTCTGATCACTATCAGACGGGTGTTTCACCCGTCTGATCACTATCAGACAGGTGTCAGACGGGTGAAGAAATGTTCACCCGTCTGCTGTGACAAACATGTTGCCTCCCAAAAACGAGTGTTTCTTGTGGAGCCAGGGTGTTCCAATTCTGGGTAATTGACCAAACAGACCCACTTTTAGAAACTATTTACCAATATAACCTTGTTTTGAATCTATTTACCAAACTAACCCACTTTTTGCCAACCTGTCTGATGACTATCAGACGGGTGATTCACCCTCAGACGGGTGAAGATCTGCACCGTCAGTCATGAAATATATTAACCAAAGAATGATCTATATTAACCAAACTTTTACAAGCCATTAACCAAACTTTGTATGAGTTGTGAAAATAGTATCTGGACATGTCATTAACCAAAGAATGAACTATATTAACCAAACTTTTACAAGCCATTAACCAAACTTTGTATGAGTTGTGAAAATAGTATCTGGACATGTCATTAACCAAATAATGAACTATATTAACCAAACTTTTACAAGGCATTAACCTGTCTGAAGCTGAATAATGGAATCATATCTATAATATACACCAAAATAATGGAATCATTTACAACGTTCTATCATTTACATATACTCATACACCAAAATAATATCCTGATTGGTCATGCGCGAAGTTCTATATCTATATCATATACACCAAAAAATATCAGCAAGGCCTTTACAAAGCATAAACTTGTTTTGTGCTGTAAACATGTCATTCAAAAAGCGACAAACTTGATTTCAAGACAACCATCCTGCATGACCAACAAATACTCATTAGTAAGGAGCTGGACACAAAACAATGGACCGTGATGTTAATGAGTACACCATACCATCATGCAAAAATTGTCTTCGTAATCTTCCAACTAGTATAAATATGTGACAACCTTTCACAAAATACATCTATCACTATGAGGTACTAAAAAGGGCAAAAAGTGCCTAATCTTGGAAGGTATCATCGACGTTGTCAAAGGATCCCGTGAAGTCTATTTCGGACGTTGTTAAAAGATCCATGAATGATAGATTACTTCCAACCTGGACAGCACCATATAAGAATCTAAAATAAAAGAAAATGAGCTAATAAATGACAGGGCATGAAAGATCCATGCCTGCGTAGAATGAGCTAATATCTGAGGAACCCAACGATTGTCTTCTAAAACGGAAACTGAAGCATCTGAATTCATATAAATACCTCTCGACTGTATAGAAAAAGGTTAACTAATCAAATAAAGTCTCAGCTTGTCTTCAACAACTAGTGCATAAGTTGTCTAAAAACTCTATAACATAACACATAAATCCATAAATACATATAAATTTAGCCCACTACACACCAAACCAAACATTTTATACATTTAGTACAATCTTATAATGGAGACGAACCACGGTACTCGCATCCGGCAAATCTCCACCAGCCACAACCTCAATAGATGATTCTACACAGATGTTGGCTTCCATCTGATTGCTCAATCTTCCCATATTATCCTCCTATACATTTGGACCAAAAAATAGGTAAGATGCAATAATTATGTCAGAAAGGTATACTTGGAATTGTAAAAGAATTGACAGTTTCTGATAGAAAACGCATACCTTAGTAGTCTCATTGTCATCACTTTGCTTGGTTCACTTCCTGGCCCTCTTAACAACCTTTTCAACTACAGATATTTTTCTCTTTGATGGAGGACGACCTTTACGTTTGACCCGCAATGGACTGTGGATTTCAGAAGCTTTGTTTGGATTTGAGTCAGCATTGGAACTCCTTTTAACATTGTTCGTTGTAGCATCCATGGTGGGCAAATTAGATTTAAATTCATGTAATATTCCATGGAGTGCATTGGTTGCATCTTCAGAATCTGCAGCTACTTCAGCAACCTCATGGAAATGCTTGCACAATTTGTCAAATCTGTCCATCTGTGGGTTCAATTCCGTCACACCATAACTGCTCTTAATATATGCATGCCTCCTTTTAATATTTTTCTTCCATCTTGCTAAAATGTACTTATCCGGCACGTTTTTAAGCCTCTCTTGGGTACACACACATAGGGCATGGCGACACAAAATACCTCTAAACTCAAACAACAAGCATTCACAACACAGCTCATGGTTGTCACGATTAAAGACAACTTTAAAGACACATTCTTTTGGCCTTTCTCCAAATACCACCTCCTCCAACACATCATAAATAGCAAGGCAACCCTCCACAGTCTTGAAGGAGTAAGCACAATTAATTTTACCTCTAAATTCAGCTTGAACCTCCTTAAACTTGGCATGAGTGTACTCGCCTTGAAATTGCTTTTCAATCGACGAGTTTGACCCGCAGGGAATTGTTGTCTCCATGCATTGAAAATCAGCTTGAAATTCCTTTTCCGCTCTACTCTTGAGAGCATTATCGTACTGCTTTACAAACTGGTTCAGACTTGTTGTTGAATTGATATATCCATCAAAGAAAGCATGTATGCTCTCGCTTCGCTGCGTTGTTGACATACCTGTCCAAGTACATACGAGTGATTAACATTAACCAGTATATGAACAGAAGTAACCAAATAATTGCAAGTGATTAACCATATATTATAATAGGAGTGGAAAACTTCAGGATTTTCTTCCATTAACCAAATAATGAACACCATTAACCACATATTTACAAGTCATTAACCATATATGAAAAATGCTGTCAAAAACTTAGAAATATCACAATGACCCATTAAGTAGATAATCAACAGGATTATGTATACATACCTGCCCAAAAATATTTCTTCAGCATGGTTGGTGCCCATCTATGACGTTCCTTGTACAACCCACTCAACCAGTCATTCTGTCCAAGCTCAAATTGGTCAATGAAGCAAGACCATTTGTCTTCAAAATCGGCTGCTGTGATTGTATCATAAACCACTGCTTTCATTGCAGACTTAATCCTCTTGTATTCACCATGTCCGCTTAGCTTTTCAGGAATTTTTTTTCATTATATGCCACAAGCACCACCTATGACGAGTTGTAGGGAAGACTAACTCAATGGCATTTTTCATAGCCTTGCATTGGTCAGTGATAATACCCTTGGGGGCTTTTCCCAGCATACAACGAAGCCATGATTGGAAAAGCCAGACAAATGACTCTGTGTCTTCAGCAGAAACCAGACCACATCCAAGTAATGTTGATTGACCATGATGATTCACACCGACAAACGCAGCAAAAGGTATGTCATATTTATTGGTCAAATATGTCGTGTCAAACGTTACAACATCTCCAAAATATTCATAAGCAGCTCTACTTCTTGCATCAGCCCAAAACACATTTCTTACATGAAATTCATCATCCAAATCTATGTCATAGAAGAAATTTGTATTTTGTTCCCTCATTTGGCAAAAATAACTTATCAAGGCCTGCGCATCGCCATCTTTCCCAATCGCGCGCCTTTCTTTGTGGACATAATTCCTCACGTCTCTTTCACAAAATGGTATATTTTCATGCCCTCCTGCATCTGTAACAAGAGACTGGAAAGTCTTATTGATCCTCACTCCTGCTTCATCATGCCTTGAATAACCTTGCCTTTGTAGGGCTGACCTCGTGAGAATGGTCGGGTTCAAATTTTGTAACGTTCCACAGTCCATCTTCATCCAACTTAATAATAATCTTTGCAAGACAATTTTGCGCCTTAGTCGGAAGTGTCTTCAACGTACATGGAATTTTCGACACATGAGACCCTCCTCTTGAGCATGCTAGAATTAAGTAGCAGAGGTTCCCATCATCTCCTTTTTTTGATGTTCTAATCTTCCACCCAAAACCCTTTCTTGAAGCGTACTCTCCATAAAATGTTTTAGCCTCATCTATGCAAGAAAAACACATCCCTGTTGCAGGCTCCCAACTTGCGTGATCATCATTATTATTGTCAGCTCCAATAGATTCACCATCAACACTATCGCAATCCACGAAATTATTTGAACTATCCATGAATTTCCAATTGTCGGTGCCACACCAACACTTTACAAAATAACCCAATTAGATCTATTATAGGTTATGTTACAATAA
Organism: Ammopiptanthus mongolicus; assembly: GCA_039655645.1. Lineage (NCBI taxonomy): Eukaryota > Viridiplantae > Streptophyta > Magnoliopsida > Fabales > Fabaceae > Ammopiptanthus > Ammopiptanthus mongolicus. The sequence continues at coordinate 86,205,646 of CM077349.1, read as the reverse complement.
TAGGGATTTAGAAGCTTATTGCATAAAAAAGGGTTGTAAATTTAAAAGTCACAACAAAAATACATAATGGCATGTCTGGATAAATTTCACAACTCTTATAAACTCCGGTTAATGCTTTGTAAAAGTTTGGTTAATATAGTTAATTCTTTGGTTAATGAATTGTCCAGATAAATTTTTCACAAGTCATAAAAACTCAGGGTAATGCTTTCAAGAGGTTTATCTCAGTAACCATATTTGCAGTACATTATTAAACATAATCTCAATAAACATGCTTGACAACAGGGATAGTGAGATAGAAAATTATAGCTACAAAATGTGCTATTTTTTTCATTTCAAACAACATTTTCACAGTCAAATCCAGATTATCTATCAAAAACCAACAACCCCCACTTCCCAAATATAGAAGTAACTGCAACAACCCCACTTCCCAAATCCCAACCATTCAACCAATGACAATAAAGCACAATCTTCAGTCCACAAAAAAAATACCTTGCTTCAAGCCTTAGAGGAAGCTGGTTGCCACCGTTCTCGTCACCACCGTCTCCAACAATGGCACCACCGTTCAGAGGCAGCGCAGGAGCTGAAGGAGCTTGGGCACACTACCGTATTTCACCGTCTGAGGAAAGGGAAAGAGACAGACCACCGTCTTCAACAATGGCACCACGAGGTCGTTCAGAGTCGACGTGGGAGAACGAGGGAGATGAGGGGGGAAGATTGGGGCCGTGGAGGGAGAACGGGCCACCGCGAGGTTGAGTAGGAGGGAGAACGAGGGAGAAGGGTTGAGACCGAGGGAGACGAGGCTGAGAGCGGAAATGGGCAGAGAAAGGAGGGAGACGAGGCTGAGAGACGAGTCATCAGACGGGTCAGAGACGAGGGAGAAGAGGGAGAAGAGGAAGTGAGCTACAGTGTTCCCTCGTTATTTTCCTTTTCCTTCCCTCCACTGCACCCTTTTGCTTTGTATTGTATTTATTTGCTTGTCTTTGCTTTGTATTTGACACTGTACACCTACGGTGTCAATCGTAGGTGTCTAAAATCAGTGTCAAAATAACATTTCTGATTATCTTATGTTGGTATTTGATAGTGTAAAGAGAAGGTATAGTGTTTATGGGCATAATCAAACAAATTCTTAATAATTATTAAAAAAATAATTTGAAAAAACAACAAAGCCTATATTAAAATTATTTTAAAGTTATTTTAAAATTTTGATTGGTTGTGTTCGATAAATATCTTACTTAATTATATATATATATATATATATATATATATATAAATAAATAAAAAGAGAGATAGAAAGAGAGAGACACGCACATGTACATATATACACCTAATCCACACAAATAGAAATACAAATTTCATGCAGAGACCATATATGCACTCAGTACATGTCCATCACCACAAATGCATTACAAACAGGATGAAAATGATAACAAAAAAGACAAAAGGTTCATTTGCTACCAGAAATCAACTAATCCTCAACTACGCCAAATTAGAACAACGACACAGGGCAAAATTCCCCGCACACGTCCAACGAGTTGGGATTAGAGAGAGATTATAGAGGGAAAAGGGATTTGGGGGCTTTTTTATCAAACTAGTGTTATTTTAGAAATTATTTATTAAAATGAGATTGTTTTGTAACTATTTATCAAAATAGGGTTGTTTGGAATTTTTAACGTTTAGCGTCGGCCGACGCTAGAGGTGTCACCCCTCTGCTGGTCACTTGTTTGCTGAGACTCGTCTGAATCACCCGTCTGATACTCGTCTGACAGTCATCAGACGGATCGTCATCAGAAGGGTGAAGATCCAGCTTTAGACTGGTGACAAGCCGACGCTAAACGTAAAAAATTCCAAACATCCTTATTTTGATAAATAGTTACAAAACAATCCCATTTTGATAAATAGTTTCTAAAATAACATTAATTTGATTAAAAATCCGAATTTGGGAGATTGGGGATCCAAAATAATTTCTAAAAATAGGGTTTGGAGTGTGGTGAATTGACTTTCCTGTGATTTGGGCGTGACATTAAGATTAAACACATAAATGACGTTCTTTTGTTAAAATTTTTTTAACTCCATCCATGAATAAAAAATGACTATATTTTGCTGTTAGTTTTAATTTTTTTCCACAAGGGAGTCCGGACATTGCCACGTACGGGAGATAATATTCTATGTAGGCAAAAACATTAAATCTAACGGACAAAACATTACAAAAGGAAAACGTGTCCCATGTTTATAAATATCAGAGACAAAATTATTATTGTTTTTTTAGTAAAAGGAGGTCTGTATTTTTTTCAGGAACCTATTTAAACCTTTACTATTTTTATTAATAGTGTTAGACTTTATTAATAATAATGGTTGTGATAATTATATTTATTTAATAATTTAAAAATATGTAACTAAATGATACTGTACACCAAGGGTTTGTTTTGTTTCTATTTTGTTTCATTAATAATTACAAAAATTTTATATTATTTTAATTTTATTTCCTGTTTTCAAAGATTTGTATAAAAAAATAATAATAACAACATTTTGAGTATCGTTTGTCTTGTTTTTAATTTTTTATTTTCATCAATAATTGCAAACACGTCACCTTGATTTTATTCTATTTTTTATTTTTAAGTATTTGTACATGGAATAATGAAACTAATATTCTGTGGGGGAAAAAACAACTAGTTTAGGTTCTGATTGGTTCTCGTAAAAAAAAAAAAAAGTTCTAATTGGTTGCTTAGAGGGCGTAGCAGTTGTCTTTTATAGTAAAAACTGTTTTGGTAGAAGTTGGTATGTTTGGATAAACTGATTAAATTATAAAATAACTATTTTTATGAGGAAAAAACAATTTTTTGAGAAGCTAGAAGTTTGAAACTTATTTAAAAAACTATTATAATTGCACTTTTGGTCCCTCAGGTATCACGATTATGCAATTTTGGTCCCCCGGATTTTAATTGCGTCAATTGGGTCCTCCAAATATCACGATTGTGCAATTTTGGTCCCCCATGTTTCAAGTATGCCAATTGGGTCTCCCATGTATCATGATTGTGCAATTTTGATCCCCAAGTATCACCATTGTGCAATTTTGGTCCTCCAAATATCACGATTGTGCAACTTTCAACATCAATAGCCTACGAAGCACATGTGCGACTGATTTGGCACTTAATAAGACTAGTTTGGCAGCTTACGTGTCATTCTTATGTGACACTTAATGATGTGCATTTGATCATTAAATTGTGTGAGATGTCAATGATATCTTATAAGAATGTCCCGTAAACTATCAAGTTGATTTCACTAAATGTCAAATCAGTCTCATGTGTCCTATGTAGGCTACTGACGTTAAAACTTGTACAATCGTGATAATTGGAGGACCAAAATTGCACAATCATGATACGTGGGGGACCCAATTGGCGCAATTGAAACTTGGGAGACCAAAATTGCACAATCGTGATATTTGGAGGACCCAATTGGCGCAATTAAAACCCTGGGGACCAAAATTGCACAATTGTGATACCTGGGGGACTAAAAGTGCAATTAAGCCTAGATTTTTTTGAAACCAATAACATTCTTTCCATTTCACCCCTATAAAAGTAATTACCAAATAAATATTATTAAATTATATAAATAACTTCATACCCCTTTTAATAATTTACTATATATAAGTGATTTTTTTATACAACCTAAACAAAATAAATTATCTAATAATTACTTTTCAAAAAATACATTTAAACATAAATCTGATTTTATTATAATGAATTATAATAATAATCAATTATATATATAATGAATTATTAAAATAATCAAATTTTCAAAACCTATAGCATGACAAGTTTAGTGTAAATAATTGATTGTCCCAGAAATAAACATTCAAAAGTGGTCACATTTTACCAAGAAAAAAAAGAAAGTCATGGCCCTCCATTTTAAAATATTTTACAAGCTTGTTTGGTACGTCATTTTTACGAATTTATTATGGATAAGAAAGTAGTCCCGTTTGATAAGCGTCTTTGTCATCAGCTTATAGTGTTTTTTTCATGAGTTTATAACGTTTTTTTCAGACGCTACTTGAAGTAGCGTTTGAGCTTATAGCATATAGCCTTTCATTTTTCTTTCCCCACTTTTATCTTTATTATTTTCATTTAATTCTACCTTTATTATTTTCTCTCTCTTTTATGTAAAATCATTAATGAAGATGTCATTTTATGTCATTTTATATTTTTCAGCTAGTTCAACTGCTAGTTTTATCAAACATTTCCATATAAAATAAGCTAGCTTAACCACTATCCGCAATCAACTATCTCATCCGCTATCAACTAACTTATCCGTTAATAGCTAATTTTACTAAACATGTTCTAAATAGCGTCTTCTTTTATTAATAATGTTAGACTTTGTTAATAATAATGGTTGTGATAATTTGATTTCTTTAATAGTTAAAATGAGAATGTTAACAAGTGTTAGTGAAATATTGGTTAAGGGATTAAGAAAATAATTTTTTCTTAAAAATTGATATATTTAATATTTAAATAAATGATTTACTTAACTTTTTTTAATAAAACCTTTTGTTTTTTAGATTTCTTAACGGTATCGTTTATACACTCATTCGCATAAACTAAATTAAAATAAAAAATATGTAATTAACTGATAGTATACACTAAATAATTCATGAAACTTATCTTACGGAAGTGACAAGAATAAAATAATGTTATTTGGAGGAATCTGGGGCATTGAGTTAAACTTTAGAAGACGTTGTCAGGGAGATTGATGACGTAACTCGACCTCGCCACCATTATCTCGTCTCCACTCCCATTCACACGGAATAATGGATTAAATAAAAAAAAAAGACACTCGTTTAATTAAGAGTTTTATTATTTAAATATTAAATTTTAGATATTATATGAGATACTGATATTGTATATATTTATTTTTATTTTCTACTTAATTTTTATTTTTTTTATATACACATTTTTCAAAAATATATCAAAACACAAAAGGGACATCAAAACTTTGATGTTCGAAAAACCTTTCTCCCCAATTAATGCTCCTTCTTTCATCTACAGATGGTCCCCGATTGATAAATTACTTTATACCTGATAAGTTAATTTTTAATTAAAAATTTATATTTAATAACTGACAGATGAACCTAGCTGATTGAATTTGAAGTGTTTGATAAAATTAATTGTTTAACTAACTTATAAATATAAAATGACATAAAAGAACATATTTATGACAAACATAGTAAAATCAAAATTTCATTAAATGAATGATGGTAAAAATGAGAGAAAAATCAATAAGTTATAAACTATATGTCATAATCTAAATAAAATAGTTTATGAAGAAAAACGCTAAATTTATGAGATAAGTTTGTTTATTAAACATCTATATTTTAGTCAAACAAGCTTATAAGTTTGTCAAATAAACTATACACTAGCTTATTGAACTTACCAAATAGAACTTATGACAAGAATAGGATGGGATATGATAGTTTAAACAAGGTTAAATTAACTCATAGATGCTTACATTTTTATTTATTGTTTAAATAAGTTTTTTATAAATAAATTTTTTTGGATACACTTTGAAAAAAAACTTGTCCAGTTACCATTGAAATAACTTTTGGGGTGTCAAATGTGATTTTGGTTGGTCAAACGTGATTCTGGGTATTAGCCAAAGAAGCACTTATTGTTTCCAATTGATCATCAAACTTCAATTATGAGTGAAATTAGTTATTCTATTAACCGCAGGATAGATTACTAATGATGAATAAATCAAACCGTTAATTTTGCTTAAATCCGAATGATTGGTTGCATATGTTTTTTATTTTTTTTTTATAAAAAATGGAGAAAGTCATTCCTTCTTTTCCATGTTGCTTCTATTCCTTCCTTCTTCCTCGTCGCTCCTCAGTTGTAATGACGATGATATCCATACAAATGTTTGCTTGGAAGATTTATACAATCAGTGGCGGGTCTTGAACAAAATTATTGAGGGCAAAACGGTACTTAATAATTTATAGGAAAAATTATTGTGATATAAATCTTTTACAATATTCATACTTAGAGACAAAATACATCATATATTAGAACATTATTTCACAACTAAGTAGTTATATTGCATAAGATAAAATGCATATCAATCTTGATTTGTTGTAGATATCATATCAATTATGAAAGGACAAAAAAACACGACGAGACCAAAAATATATTTTCTTGTATAATATATTAATGTATTAAAACTTTGAATGTGATAACACAATTAATTAAGAGTTTAATATTGTACGTTGTCGGTGTAAGAGTTAAAATAGGAGTCCCAACTAGTATCTCTATCTCGATTGAAAGTACTCCTTCTGGACTTATATATAATTATATAAGTAAAAAAGTATCTAAATTTTTTGAACTCAAATATAAATAAAAGTTAATAAAATCGACCCTATTTAATGCTATTGTGTCAAAAATACCCCTTGGTTAATTGTTTTTTTTATTTTTTCAAGAGCATTATATACTTCCAAGACACAACTTTCAAGAGAATAATACACTCACAAGAAAGGATAGTTTAGTAACTATAACTTATTTTTTTACGCAAATCAAGATAATTAAACTAATATAATTAATTTTCTTAATACATGTGAAGTTAGATTTTTTTTATTTATATATAGATCCCGAGAGGGTACCAATTTGATTTTTTGCTTTACGATATTGAAGTCCACCAATCTCAAACAGATGTACAATTTCATCTAATTAGCTGCTTGCAACTCATTATGCCGTTTACCCGATGAAAAGATGATATTAACAATGAAAATCAATATTGAGAAAAACTGATGAACTCAGATATCTTCTAATTAGCAACCAATTAAGTTGTAATTGATGCGCATAACAATACACATAGTATGCATAAGAATAATTTTTGAGAAAGAGTGCTTACAGTCCATTTCATTCTCCATCATATATATTACTAGCTCCATCATTAAACAATATTATTATTAGGTAATGGAAGAGTGGGACGCATAGTAATGGCTGCTGCTGCTGCTGCAAAACACCTGACCCTAGTTATGCTGGAGCTTGGAGGAAAATCTCCAGTTGTTGTGATGGCTGCTGGATGTGTTGTGCGTGCAACATGGAGTTACAGATCAAATGCACTGTGATATTGACAATGACCAGCGACTAAGATGAGTTGGACGATCTGCAAGGCTGCATCAATTTGTGACGACTTAGGACGTGTTTGAATTTTCATTAGAAAACGAAACTCAAGTTTCCAATAATATAAGTGTAATAAAAATATCATTCAACGTGAAAGAAATTTTTTTTTGCTTTTCACAAACGTAAAATGAAAATACAAACACATCCTTAATTGCCACGGTGCTAGCTACAGCGACATCTTTGTCCCACACAAAGCTGCGATGAAGCCTACAACCTCACCCATGCCCTGTTCCTGCCACCTCGCCATTGTTCTAATCATTCCTTGAAATTTTGTCTTCCAATATATTGATTGCCGCATAATAATGGCACTTGTTGAATTCGTTTTCTTGGATAATATTTGATTTAGGTTTAAATTGAAATTAGAATTTTGGTTGGTCATTTTTGGATTCATAACTATTTTTTAGAGAATGACCCAAATTGAACTGGTACGGCCTGTTTAACAAAAAGATCGGATCAAAATTTTTTAAAAAGATCCTATAGCTAAAGATATTGATCTAAGGCTTTTAAAAAAAGTCTATTAGGTCTGTCAGACCAACCTCTTTAACAAGGCTTATTGACCCAATTAAAGGTAGAGACGTACTTGCCTATTTATTTATGAAGGCCTAGTGGTCTATTTATCTGTATAGGCCTACCGGCCTCTTTATTATTAGAGACCTACAAGCCTATTTACAAGTGAAGTCATGTGATCTATTTATAAGTGGAGGGCCGATTTAAAGACCTTATTTAAAAGCAGACACTTAAATAAACTTCCAGACGAGGTCATGCTTTGAAGTATGTCCAATCAGACCTTAAAAATTGACTTATCTCAGACTAACTCGGGTCTTGAGAATGGAACATATGTCAGGCCTGTTTATATTAGGGCATGACCTATTCCCACCCCTATGCCTATGCAATAATATTTATTAGTGAGTTAAAATTTATTATATGATAATGTTTTATACATTTATGCTTTGTTTGATTGGTTGAATAAGTGAGGAAAGAAAATGGAAAGGGAGAAAGTAAGGTGATTTTTCACTTTTCTCTAGTATGGTTGAGGAGTGCAAGAGAGAGGAGAGAAAAAAAACGTGGTGAGACCCACATCATTTTCTTTAAGAAGAAAGTGAGTGTGTGAAATGTCAAATTTTATCATCTACCAGCTGACCCCTCATATAAGAAAGACATAATTGTCTATTTAAGAAAAACTCATATTCTTTCTTTTCATTTTTCCCACTTTTTCTTACACCAAAAAAACCCTTAAAATCTATTTTTCCCACCACTTTTTTTTTACCCACATTATTTTCTCCTATATTCTCTCTTTCTATTTTTCTTCTCAAACCAAACAAAGCATTAATAAAAGTCAAATCGAGATAAGTCGCACGGCTTCAAAGTATTAATCCTCCTTAACATTTTTACAAAATATAAATTATGAGAGCGCCTAAATTTTTTTGGTGTTCATCAAAGACATCACCATCCGATAGTCAGAGACTAATCCCTTGTGAGGTTTAGAGATTACCGATATAGATTTTGTATCTTCCAACAAAGCCTTTTTCATACACGACAAAAATTGAATAACTGGCAATATACTCAAGGAAGGCAACTATGGCTTGTTAGTTGATAGTGTCGAAATTAAGCCAATGTTTAATCAAACTGTTTTCTAATAAAACAAAATAAAATATAGATGAGATGTAACTGTAATATTAATTTATTTTAATTGTTTTTGAAATTTTGTATAATGTTTTGTACAAAAAAAAGTATGTTGATTTTTTCTTTGATTATAATAAAAACATGTAATATAAAAATGAAGACAATAAAACAAATCTTAATTTTTAGATTGGTTGGTTGGCTCCAAAATTCTACCATGAGAATGATGCAAAGGGCCTCCTAACAAGAAGAAACACATGAGATGACCCATGATAGTGGGCTTCAATATTCAAATACATTGGCCCACAAAAAAGTTGATTTGACTAAAAGATGTCTAAAAACATTTTTTCCACCACTAAGACTAGTCCAACAGATAAAGACAACCAAAAAAAAGGTAAAGAATATATGCAGTTTTTTTGTGTGCAAAGAATATATGCAGTTTACGACTATTACTATCCATCAAGGAAAAGTTGTAAATTCTTGTAAATACACTTGTTTAGCTGCCACTATATAATGGAGTACATTAAATATTTTTAGAAATGTTTTGGATGTTTTTAAGAATAATATAATAATTGTCGAATGCTATAATACTTTTAATTTTTTATTAAAGGTATAAAATATTTTTTGAAAAAAATAAAAAAGAAAGAGTATTATATTTTCATTATTTAAAATCTTTATAAAAGCCATCCATCTTTCCACCCATATCACCACCCACCATAAATATCACGAATTTCAAAAATCTTAAAAAGAAAAGGAAAATAACGAGAAATGATTATCTCATTTTTTCTTCACATACTTATTTTCTTATTGCCCATCTTAATCACATAGGTATGGAAATTTGTTTTGGTATTTCCTAACAATTGTGGGTCTAAGTTTGAAGTTTATGGTGTTGTCCCATGTGTTTGCATATTCTGTAGCTTGGTGATGAAATGGTTGGGTTCGATGATGAAATGAATGTTAATGGAAGTTTGGTGGTATGATTTTGGTGAAAATTGGGTAATGGTTACCGGGGATACCTGACTATGTCTTGGATTTGGTTATTTATGCTTACTGAGCTGAACGGGATTGATTCAATTTTTTGAGCTCTATGTTTTAAGGAATTTCTGAGTTTGAGAGCGAGGTGAGGTTCTGTTACTACTGGTGTATAATGTTGGAGAGGTTTGGTGATAAGTTGTGGATGAAGCAAGAAGATTGAGGGTTGCTTGAAGGTGGTTTTATCTTTATATATGGTGTCCTAACGTTAATAAGGACTATTGAGAGAAAAAAAAGGAGTTTTTTAGAGAACTCGAAACAAGATTTTAAAAGGAAAGACTAAAACAAAAAACCTGAAGAATTTTAAAAAATAGACTTATCCCCCCTTCTATATAAGTATATATTTTTACTTGTACAATATGATACCAAAAAACCGTACACAAGAGACGTGTATGACTAGGGGAAAAAAAGACCTTATTTTCAGTAAAAAAGTACAAACAGTAAAAGATTACCGTTGATTTTTGGGGTCAACCATAGGTTATAAATAAAGAGATTATTGTAATTTTATGATACATATTTTACCTTCAAGAAACGAAGAAAAGTAATTTATAAAGACATGCTTTACTGTAATCACAATTGATTAATAACTTCATTTTAAACCTTACTAAATAAAGGCATCACAATTAATCGGAAAATATCTTGAAATTTATTAATTGACAAAAATCATTTCACAAATGCTAGATGTTTTCTTCATACTATAATTATTTGGATTTTTTAATATATCAAGCAATCATGAAATATCAAATCATTAAAATTTGCCATTAATAAGATCCTTAAAATTACACACCGGATGAGTTATGATTGATCGAGAATTTAAAAAGCTGTGAACCGATCGTGCAATAAAATAAAACTCTAATCATTTTCATATCTTTTGTTTTTAATTGTTTCTAGAAGAAGATTGATATTCTTAATTGATAATAATAAAAATTCAGTCCCTTAATTAGTTTTTAGTTTATAACTAAAAAGTTCAAGTCATTAAATATTCACCCCCACAATCACTTACTGTATCCGCCTTTCTCCCTCTGAATAAATCTCAGTGTATGGCATCTAGAAAAGGATGCCTTCCTATTGGAAAAAACACATATATCTACAGTTATAGGGGGAAATGAGAGAGTAGACAGAGTGCGCTATAAGATAGCAGCAAACCAAAACTATTTAACTGTACCAATCAAGAAAGAGGATGGAAAAAGTAAGCACAAATAGAAACAGTAAAAGAAATGTCCTGCTGCTGCTATTCCTCTGAATGGCTTGTGAGAGTTCTTTGTTACCAAGCTCAACATTCATAGTAGCTTCAACAGCCTGAAAAAAGGCAGCAGAAGAACTATTCAGAATTTGGAAATCCACCTATTTTTGTGGAGAATATGTGAGAATAAACAAACAGACCCCTATACTGCAGTACCGCTGTTGAAACCTGTGAAAAATGTTAAGATTTCATCGTATAAAATTATACATAGAAGGTGGATATTAGGAACATTAAGCGTATAATATATTGATTATTTATTAGACGTCTTTACTTTTTAGTCATTTAGGAATACTTGGTTATCAAGTTGTGTTTGCCTATTTAAGGATTGCTATATACTTAGTTTTGCAAATGAAGACTTGAATTGAGATTGAATCGAGTATCACTGCTCTGTTTATCCTAATCTGGTATGTTCCTTTCTCTGTTCTACTCAAATTCTCTCCGCCTTCTCTCTAAATTTCTTCCTACCAGTTCCACACCACCGAGCTCATGAAAGTTATAAATTTACACTCAACATAGGGGAAAAAGAATAGCTAGAAATTTTAAGCAACATAGATATGAACTAGTTACTTAAGGCAAATATGGGGTCGACTGTGGTACATGAACTGCTTGATAAATATAAAGATAGATACCGGCATTAAGAAAGTCCACAAAAAAAGAAGAAGAAAGAAAAACAATGGTGAAGAATATAATATGTTATCTAACCTGATCATACAGAAGCTCAATTTGCTGAGCTTGTTGCAAAACATGTGTAGATATGAGGTGATTTAAGGCAGACATTTCCACCATCCTAGTTTCAGTTTCTTGAACTGTATCTAGAAGACTAGTCAATTCCACCTACACGAAAACAAATGTTGGCAAAGGGCTACTTATGAGAATCTAAAACCTTCAGTTGAACAAATGAGACATCAAACCAAATATTGAAATGACAGATTTAGTCCTACACAAACTCATAAAGACACCAATTTCAGTCACCTGGAGGGCATGTGTTTCATCATCCAAGAGCTGTTGCTGTACTCTTAGAGGCTCATTGCGTAACTCATCAGGTTCTCTGAACTCTACATCATCCAATTTGGAAGTTTCTGAAGAATATTTCTTGGTTGCACGATTAAGTTTTCTCCGTGGTATTGCCCTATTAATAGCATCCTGGAAGCGTACAGCTCTGAGCTGATCAAACTGTGCCGAAACTGAATGGAGTCTCTCACTTAAAATTAGAACCTGAAAAACGTAGCTAATAAAACACTAGCATGCAACAGAAGCAAATAGCCATCTGAACTCATGAATGTTTTAAGGAATTCAATAGAATAACTTTATCAACCATCGACTGTGCATAAAGAATCACGATTGTCTCACAGCCAGAGGGGGGGGGGGGCTTGAGCAATATAGAGTCTATACTATTCAAAAAGTTTAAGCAGAGTCCACTTGTTATCCAGTGGCTTATGGGAAAAAGGTATGAGAGTAGCACTACTCGGCCGAAAATAAGATATTTATAATTTTGTGACCAACTTGGACAAATAACTAAGATCTTTTCCATTTTAAGGTGTTATGAAATGATACAACTGTATGCCATGACCATCATAAGTAACTAATAATTGAATAAATTAACAGGCACAAGGATAAGTCCATACCACCCCATGTTTGTGGGCAATTGTGTCAGCATTTGACTTTGCACTTGCAATACCAAGCCAACCTTTTGAATTTTCCTCTTCATGATTTATACTATTCTTTAGAACATCAATTTGTTCCTGGCAAGTTTTAATAAAAGAACTAACCTGCACAAAATTAGACACAAATTAATATTTAATCATAAGCAAAACTTCATACAACTTTTAAAGGATGCTTAACAATTAATAATTTTATATTACAATAAAGGATAAAATTTTGTACGACCCATAAAAAGAGAAACACAATATAGTTAGTAATTCCACATATAAAGTAAATAGGTTTCACAGGTCAAATAGCTTGAGAAGCTTAAAAAAGAGTTCCATTTATACATTGTTGTGACGGAGATGCAAAGCATTGATGTCAACAACACATAAAAAATGAAGCAGTATGTGAAATTCAACACTTTGTTGATTTATAGGTACTCTTCTGGATGATAGCAAAATAAGAGAAACAATGTGATCTATTAATGATAGCAGTTAAGAAATAAGTTAGTACAAACCTAAGAAGGACCGCGATCTAGTAACATCTATTAAAAAAGACTTCACAGGCCAAATTGCTGGCTGTCTACGAAAACAAACTTATGTGCTACATTGTAGTGAGAAAGCTGTAAAGCATCAATGTCAGCAGACAGCAGCAAACGTAAATTTAAGTAATATGTGAAACTCTAAGCTTTTAACGGGAACCAATCTGATCTAATAATGATAGAAAAGTAGCAATCAAGGCAAGAAGTATAATATCAATCAGTATTTTCTAATTATTAATTAAGATAATGCAATGCTTCCAATAAGATCAAAACTAGTCTCTCACGTAAATTCACATAGCTTACTTCATGCTCAATGCTATCTCTCTCATGTTCAGTCGTGCGGTGCAGATCTGTATAGTCCTTTCTATGCTTCAACAGAAACTGTTCCAGTTCTCCAATACTCTCGAGCTACAAACAAAAAGAAAAGGTTAAGAGGAGAAGAATAAGGAAATGAAACATCAAATATGCATTATTTTGATGTAGTACTGCTTCCTTTTCTTAGTGAAACAACAATACAATTTGCAACATATATATAAGTATTGATGACTTTTCAGTGACTAAAATAAGGCCAAAAAGAAAAATATCAAAGCAGAGCCTACCGTCTTCAGTGCGGCTTTGGAAAATGGTGACCTTTGCCGAGGTTTATGAATAATGAAAGATGCCATAACGGATGCCAGTTTAGCCTGCCAAAATAATAACACCACATAAGAAATGTGAATAACACAACGACACTGAGACCCCAAAGGGCAGCCCAGTGTACAAGGCTCCCACCCGGTGGGGTCTAGGAAGCATAGATGTATGCAGCCTTAACTCCGCAAGGGGAAAGACTATTTTCAGGATTTGAACTCGTGACCTCCAAGTCACAAGTCAAATCATTATGGCAAAATAGAAGAAAATTCAAACCCAATTAGAATAACATTGATCCCACAACAAAATGCAATTTTCAAGGTTCATGACATTTGGACAATTCCAATGGACGGCAAATCCAAATTTGAATTTTGACCTCAGAAAACTTAGTTAATTGCAACCAAGATTGGATTCTTTTTCATGCAAAGAAATAAAAAAAAAAAATGATTTGAATTATTAGGAATAGAACAACATATGGGAATTTGGGAACAAAATGAATTGAAGTAGTGAAGCATATACATATGTGTATATATACCTCATCGTAGCCCAAAGAGCGAGCAGTGTGGCGCACTGCATCTTTGAAATCCTCAGTTCTGTCCCTTGCCTTTGACATTTCTGAACACCCAAATCTGCTAACAATGAGAGTTCAAAAAGCAAAGGAACCAAAATATCGTGCCATGCCACAGAATACAGATCATCAAAACCCTAAACAATTCAGAACATCAAAACCCTAAACAAAAAGAACAAATCAGAGGAAGAAGGAGACTGGAAGAGGGAGAAGAAGAAGGAGGAGGGGCCTTACGCACGCTGGCGGTGGCGGTCTGGCAGAGGGCGCGCGACGCGGTCGTGGGTTAGCGGCGGCGGCAGGCGGACTGGAGGAGGGCGCTGAATCCGCTGATGCAAGGCTGAGTGAGTCAGGTGTGTGTGCCTGTGTGGGTCGTGAACATGGGCTGGAATGCAAGGGTTGAGTGTGGGTGGGAGAGAGAGAGAGAGGGGGGGGTCAAAGGGTCAAATGTTTAATGGCATGCATGTAATTTTTGATAATTATGGGGCATTTTTTTTTTATAACTAGGGTATTAGTAATTAGTAAATGACTTTCACGATGTACCCTCCGGGAATACATCGACCCGCCCCTGGTTGCATAGTGTTTAACATTAGTTGAGTGCCATTAGCGATTTGGATTGGATCCGTTTGTTTTTTTAAAAAAATTTGATTTAATTTAATCCAATCAAATATGGTTTAGATTGAATTGAATAATTCGATTTTTACTGATACATCATTATATAGTTATATTAAGTCAAAAACCAACATTAAACCTATATATATTAGAATTAATGTATTTCTAGTTCCTAAGTACATGCATGAAATCTTCTAATATATGAATAACTATTGATTCCTTGGTACATAAATAACTATACAAATTCCAACACATCTAGTATTTGATAATTCCAACAAAAATATTAAAGAGAATGAAAGTGTTCATTCATACAAGTATGAAAAACAATCCTTAAGTATGAGTAGTACTGATGTATATAGTAGGTCGGTTTGGATTGGATTAGATCGGTTTTCACTAGGGGATCCGAAATCTGATCCAATCCAATGAAAAAAAAAAACGGTTTTTGTGGTTTTCAATTTTTTTGGTTTTCGGTTTTTCGGTTCGGTTTTTACGGTTTAAATTGGTTTGGATCGGTTGATGAACATCCCTAATAGTTGATATACTACTTCTGAAATTAGTTTCATACGTATTAAGGAAGTTAGTTATGTTAGTTTAATTGTCTTGATTTGTGTAAAAAATAAATTATAGTTACTAAACTATCCTTTCTTGGAAGTTGTTTCTTAGGAATGTATAATGTTCTTGAAAAAGTAAAATACAATTAACCAAAGGGTATTTTTGGAACACTAACATTGAATAAAGTTGAATTAGTTGACTTTTACTTATATTTAAGTCCAAAAATTATAAGTATTTTTTTGCTTATATATGAGTCCAGAGGAAGTACTTTTGGTGCCTATGGTGACCTAATTTTCAACTTGGTCCAATATGTAAAAAATTTCAATTCAGATGTACCATTATTTTCAATTTGTTTCTCGTTGTTTATTGTTATCATAACACCGTTTATTGGAGTTAAAGCATAGGGAACAAATTAAAAATAATCGTCATCTCTAAGGACCAAACATATAACTTTTTGTCCGATATGTGATAATCATTTTCATGTTGATCTTTATGTGTCATAATTATTTTTAATTTTGTTCCTATACTTTTAACTCCAACAAACGATATCATAACAATAATAAAAGATGATGATCTAATTAGAAATAGTTGTACATATGAGGACTAAATTGAATTTTTTTTATATATAAGGATCAAGTTAACAACTAGCATCACAACATCAGATGATTATCAAATGGTGATTAGAACAAAACACCTTTTAAGCTAAAAAAATTCTAAAAATTAACCAACAACTTTAATTTTACTTTGAACGTTAAAAAAAAAAAAAAAATTGCTGCATCCCATTCCCTAGCCCATCTATTATAAAAAAAAAAAATTCTTCATTTGGCCCATTTCTTAAATGGGTTGACCCTAGTCTACCTCATAAGCCACCCCACTATAAAAAATAATTATCTCAATTTTAAATGTGTTTTTTATACTGCTCTTATTTTTAAAAAAGTTCATCCAAACACTCATTTTATTATAAAAAGTACTTTTATTTTAAAAATAATTATTTTGTCTAAAAAAATGCTCATCCACCCAATGGGTGTGACTTAATTGAGCTTGTAGGAAAGATCACAGTTCGAATCCCACAGATCACATTATTGGGGAGGGACGAAGAACCTTAACTGTGACGAAACATCCGAACGGAGATTAATCTCATAACAGATCCAAAGGATATAAGTTTGAGGAATACTCTGTTGATCCACTGGAGAGCCAAAAAAAGCCTCATCCAAACCGGCTCATAGTTTGTTACAATTACCATCCATGCGTCAACCACCACCAATAGAACTAAAGTTCCCAGTGAACCTAATCAAAAACCTATTATGATAATAAAAACCAAAAAAGAGTGAAGCCAATCCGGCCGTCTCCATTTTTCCCCCACCTTAGGTGACAATCTCAACCAGATAAATATAACAATCACAGCCCTATACACTTTTCTACAGGTTGTGACATGTTAAATCTCCCATAAAATTAGACAAACAAAAAGTACAAAACACAATTGGCAGTGGAATTTGGATGAAATCTGAAGGAAAATATTCATAAGTGAAATAGAATTCAAATTAATTATTATTTTCCAAAAGCAGCTAGCTTCTTATGATTCCCAAGTCTCTGACCCGTGCAGTCAAAACAATATGCGAAAGAAAAAACCCATCTTCTAGAAGAAGTTGAAGAACACATATCCTACTGCTGGATTTTGCAACCCTTATCTTCCTTCGAACCGGGTTGACCCCGAGGGTTCCAATCGATAGATGTTGGAGAGACATGCAAATGCAATTATTGGTTTCTTTCTGCTTCTCTTCATATTTTTCCTTTTCTTAGCTCACTTAGCTTTGGAAGCTGACAAGAAAGCCGTATATAATTTATAAACATTGCTTCGAATTGATGGATGATCACTTTTGAAAATTTCACATGAATTATAAACTCTCTCGATTAGATGAAATCTTAAGGTATAACGAGGAGCCACTTGAATTAACTAATGGACTTTATGATTAGTAAAATATTTCATCTTATTTGTGTTCTATGTGTGGACTCTCACTGTATATGTCACCAAATAATATATATGGAAAGGACATGTAGTCTTTTTTTTTACTGAATAGGACATATAGTCTTAAACTAGCAGAAACTTTTATTTTCTCTTGAAAAATTTGATCACTTATCGTTTACATTGAAAAATAATAATACTAGTATCCCATTATTTTTAATATCAACCATCAGTCTTTTTCTTCCTTAAAATCAATAGTTCATGATCACTCATTCCCTATGTGAGATTATGTAAAGAAAAAAAAAATCATATAAAACGAACATTTTTCTAAAAAAATGTAGTACTGGAATAAATGTCCCAAGGACTAAGGTTGTTAAAAAGCAAGATTTCACTATGAAACATTCAAGGGTCCACTGAAAGAGAAACATAGAGTTATCTAAAATGATTAGAGCATTAAAGTTGAGTATTAAAATTGCAAATTTTACAACTGAGTAAAATTTTTTTGCAAATTTCACATCTTAATAAGTAGAGTAAATAACATTGACCCGTTTCAGGTTTTTAAAAATGACATTTAATTAGACATATACAGCCAATGTTATCATCAAACTTGAACCGGTCATCAACTTGGCTAGGGCACTAAGTCAATGAGTCACTAGTCGAACCAGTGAGTTATTGGTTTAACCGCATGAAGCAGTATATATCAAATTTGTAAATTTTATGCTAAAGATATATACACATTTGTCATATATGAATTAACTTAATATTGTGGTGTAGTGGCACAATTACTCTCCATGAGCTTCTAGGACATGGGATCAAATCCACAATCTTGCATTTTTGGTGTATTTTCCGCGTGAGCACAGAAAGCCCGAGTTGATTATGCCTTTGTTTGGCTTAGATTTTGTAGAGCGCAAACGTGCGTTTAAACTGCGTTCAATGAAAGCTCGAAATTTGAGCTTTGTAAAAAAGTGAAACTTGATGCATTGGGGAGTGTAAATGTAGCGTTTGCGTTCTACAAAATCTAAGCCAAACAGAGGCTATGTCATCTTTGGTTTGTCTTTTGTTTATAACTAGACTTTAGGGTGTCTTTGTTTTAAACTTTCATATAATGTCTTTAGGCAATAATAATATGACCAAGAATATTATTATGAGTTTAATTGTTGTGCACTCTTGTGTATAAAGTTTTTTACATTGTTAATCAATCACAAATCTTGATATGAGTGACTTTTAAAGTAGTCAGCATAAGATTCAAATATTTTTACTGATATAACAATTTATGATTGATTGACAGTATAAAAAACCTTTATACTCTCAGTGCATATCAATTAAATTCTATCATTATTGAGTACTTTTTTAAAAAAAAAACATGTTTTGATTAACATTTCAAATTCATGAGAATCTTTTTTGAAATTTTGGAGAATAACTTAAAAGTTTGTTTTGTTTATAATACACGCTCATAAGAATGTACGTTAGAATTATTTAAATATTTCTATTTTTTAAATATATAATAAATATCATTTTTTTTATTTGGTAAATGTTGATGGGAGTTCCTTGGGTAAACCTGGTAGATATGGTTTCGAAGGTCTGATCTGTGATGAGCTTGGTCAGTGGTGTACTGGGTTCTCTGGTTTTTGCGGTATCACCGACAATCTGAGAGTTGAGCTTTTGGCGATTTTCAATGGTCTCAAGCTTGCTTGGCATAAAGGTTATAATCCTTTGGTTTGTGAGTCGGATTCGAAGACTGCAATATCCATGATTCAAAAGGGGATTCATCACCTTCATCCTCTTGCGTCCTTGGTGAATTCTATCCGATCCTTTATTGATCTTCCTTGGCAGTTGTCGTTCAACCACGTGTATAGAGAAGGTAACGAGTGCGCAAACTGGTTGGCAAAGAAGGGAACTGGTGAATATTCCTTGATGGAGCTTTGGGATAGCTGCCCTCAGCCTATCCAGTTAGTTTTGTTGGTTGATGCTGCTGGCCATGTTAGGCTAAGAGTGTAATTTTTGGTTTTCTGCTTTCTTGCTTTTCCCTTTGATAAAAAGAAATAAGGAGTGCTTGGGTAGTGCTTATGAATTGCATGTCAAACAAAAAAAACTTGTGAAATTAGAATAATACATCATAACTATTTTTAAGATCTAAAAAAAACTATTTTAATAAACACACATTAGAAGAAAAACGTTAATTACCTAAGGCCAAAGGCTGTTGGTAAGGTCAAGTAGCTGTCGGTAATTGATACTTATCGACGTAGATTAATATGCGTCGGTAAAATACAGTCAGTAATTTTGACGACTTGCTCATCAATAAATTTTGTAGGTAATTGTCTACTTACCGATAACAATTCTGTCAGTAATATGGTAATGATGTAAACCATTACTCAAGTTAAAATCATAATTATCGTTAAATGAAAAAGCCTTCTCTTCTACATATATAAATACACTTGTTTATACCATTGTAAGTCATTTTTCATTTACACTCGCTTACATCCGTCGATCTTATTTTCATCCAACGATGTAAACTATTAGTAAAGTTAAAATCACAATAACCGTTGGATAAAAATAAGATCAACAACTAAGAGGGAATGTAAGTGAAAACTAGGAGATGTATCAAGTGATATGGGTGCATTTATATGAGTGAGAGGAGTAAATCTTAACAATTGGATCAAACCATAAATGGTCAAGATTAGAACATAAAGTCACATGAATTTTTTAAGTGATCACATGATCACTAACCCACTATTAATCTTGATCATCCATGTATGTCTTTAATGACCAAAATTTGCCTCTCTCACTTATATATATATATGTATTTGTTGAGGTATCAAGTTACTCTAAGAGAAAGAGTTTAAATCTTACTCTCGTCCTTAGCCATTGATTTTAAGATAATCCGGTGATTCAAAATTATCATTATTAATGATTAGAAATATTATAAAAACTTGTCTTAAACAGAAATAAAATTAAGTTGCATTTAATGAAAATAAATGTTTTTCCACTTAATAATATTTTCTAAAATGGTAATAATTACATATATTAAATAACACATTTAATATTCTCATTAAATTCAATAATTTTGTTAATTAAATAGTAAAATCTACTCAACAAATTGAAAATCATGAAAGATGGAATATTTAGAGTATACATGCTTTGTTTCCAGTTTTATGTTTTCATTAATAATTGTCAAAATGTTACATTTTTTTATTTTGTTCATATTTTTTAAAATTTGTATCGAAAACACTTAAAATAAATATATAATGCAAGTAAGGACAAATGAAGTGACCTATTCCTAGGAAACTCCCACTCAACTCATTGCTCTCATAACTCTTGCACGGTCTCTGGGAATTTCTCTGGACACGAGAAACATGAGATGGAAATTTTGGAAGGACTGGGAAAAGTTAGCAAGTGGAGTCCACCACCTATATTTCTTTGTCAATGTTGTTTGAGGATTTTGTGTGTCTGTCAGGACGTTGAAATTTTGACCCCCAAACCAAAACTGCCTCTTAAGACCTTCAGGTGAAAGCTGAAGAGTGAATGTAACCTATGAAGAGATTCATCAAGACAGAGACTGCTGTGGCATAGGGAATTTCAATTCACTCAGAGAAACAGAAACAAATATTCAGCCATGTTGAGTTGTCTAGTCAAATTCAAAATCAGCTACTTAATCAGTTTCGTTGTTGAATATGTAAGAAACAACTTAGTAAGTTCCAAATAATAATAATAATATTGAGCATTAATATCTAGCTTCTTGATTACCTCAGACACTTCGGCAGTTCTGATCTGTATTTTTTGACTATTTTATTTATTAGTATAATTGTTTCTACTTTCTACTTCTCTCATTTCTTCTCCACACTATAAATTAAATGCTTTCTGCACAAAAGGAGTGAAACAGTTCTGAATATGATCAGTGTGGGGCTCTGAAACAGTTCTGTCTTTCTTCTCTATGTCTTCCTTGTGCTTCCTTTCATGCACTATCTTCCTTCTTGACCCTTTGCAATTGCATGCAACTTTGGTCACTTGATCAGAGACACAAACGTCTCTGTCCATCCTTTTCTATGAGATTAAGATAAAAACGGTATGTGGATTCACCTGATATCTGTAACTCAGTTTCTGACAAATTTTATTAGTCTATTATGAAATTCATGACATGGGTTTTAGAGGTTTTACATTTTTATCACTTTTCATATAAGAAAGTTTCATTTTTTTTTTTTGTTGTTGTAATGTTCAACTTTTGATGCAGGACTTCTATTGGGTTTGATACACCTTTTGAATCAAGGGAAATAGAAGTTTTGAGATTTAAGGTTTCTCTTGATACTCAAAATTTGATCTTTCCCTTTTTTTTTTTCAAAAAATTAATTTTAGATTTTCTTAAATTTGCCTTGATCGGATTTTGGGTTGGGCTCAAAATGCCAGGCTTTCCAAGGTAAAAGCTAAAACAAGGAATGAAATCTAAGATGGGAAAAGAGAATTTTCCAGCCAAATACAAAAACTTGAAGAATATGAGCAAAGTTAGAATTGTATACAGTGACCCTTATGCCACAGATTATTCAAGTGAAGATGATGATAAAACTTTGAGCAATGACTATCAATTAGATGGCTCTAAGAGAGTTGTCAAGGAAATTTTGGTTCCATGCATGCCAACCAAATCATGTGCACAGAATTCTTCACAACAGTGTGCCAGTAGTAGTCAAAAGAGAAAAGCAAGTCGCAAACCTGTTGCCAGCAGAAAAAACAGGAGATCATCCAGCATCTACAAAGGTGTTCAACGTAGGAAATGGGGAAAATATGTGTCAGAAATCCGAGACCCAATACGAGGTGTCAGAGTGTGGCTTGGTACTTTTAATACTGAAGAAGAGGCTGCTATGGCTTATGAGAAAAAGAAGAATGAATTTGAAAGCACATTGTTAGCTATGAGGAAAAGGGATGAATTGGCTTTGGGAAATAGCAAAGAAGTGTTGTCTCATCCATCCCCATCATCTGTGCTTGATGGTTCAGTCAATGAACAGGCCAATGTGGAAACAAATGGTGAAGGAGGAGGAAATGTTGTAGAACCAGACTATGGTGACAGTAATGGTTTAGTCACACAAAAGGTCAATGTGGAAAAAAATGAGGAAGAAGATCAATCAATTCAACATTTGCTTGAGGAACCAACTGTGCCATCATTGGCTGGTCTAGATCTGTATTTGGGTGAAGTAGAGACTGAGGCAATGCTGCTTGATAATGGCTTTGATAATTTATTGGACAATGACATTAATGAAGGTTCTATGAGGGATGTGGAAAATGGTGAAGGTGGAATTCTTCCCTCTATTGAAAGTGCTTTTGATGATCCGGAGTTAGCTTGGATTGATGAAACTCTTAATTGGTAATGTCCCTAAGTTTTGCAGTCAGAGAGTAAAAATAGTAGCTACAGTTACAGCATATATTCATATATACAAGCAAACAACATCAGTTTAAGCATTTTGCCTTTAACTGTTGTTGAGGCTTTCATCTCCATTGACAAGAGAGATAGAGAGTGCTCTTGGGTTTTTGTCCAAGAATTTTCAGCTCTCCTTTTTGCTGCAGATTGGAACAATCTATATTGAGCTTTCAATTTTGTCATGAATATTATAGTTGAGACTTGAGACTTTAATTATTTTTACATGTTGTCTGCAGAGAAATTGTGTTTAATGTTAAATATAGTGACGAACCGCACCATTTTCTTGGTAATAAGAGAAATAGCATTTTTTTTTTTTTGCCCAACAGAGAAACAGTATTTTGTTTGGTTTTGGATACTGCTGATGAATGGAAAAGAAAAGAAAAAGAAAATGCAAAAGTAAAGGTAAAAGGAAAAGCAGACAATAACTAGAAAGACATGTTCCCCTTCATAAAAAATTTTACCGTGTATTTTTCTCTTTCACGTTAACATAAACAAGGCGAAGTAAGCATAAATCATTCAAATGACGCTCACATTTTTAAAACCATTGAAAAATAATATGTAAGTTGAAGGGGTGAAATGGTTTGATGGTGGCTTGCAAAGTGAAGAGAAATGCTTGAACACACTCTTCAACACACTTTTATTATTGAATGAATTTCATATGAGATCCATTAAATCATATGAACTCGTTCTCTATTCAGTGAATCCCACATAAAATCCATCTAATAATAGAAAATATATTGAAGGGAGTGTAATTAAGAGTAAGTTGCTAATATTGCTCTTGAATTAATTCATACTCCTGCACTACAAGTTGCTTCATTAGTACTCTACAGCCCTATTCATGGTGCAACGTCCATTGTTGAACTTCCCATAACTCCAATTAGGAGATCCAATATTTGCCACTAATTTTTCCTACAATATTTTGCTAAGATTAAAACAATAATCTTACATCAAACACAAGCTCCACGGAGACCTACCCAGTCGGAGATGTTATACCCATCGGAAGATGACAAATGCGACTTCCCCCATTAGCATACACAATTTACACCAACAACAATTTCGGACACCAAAAGCCCTAGATAACCACGGGGTGGAAGGATTGGAACATAAATTCGATAGACAGGAGAAAAGAGTGGTAGGATAGGAAACTGGTGGAGTTGTTGGTGACACCAACAGCAGCAACGACAACCACAATAAATCTAAAGAAAAGTTCAAGGAAGTTGTTCATCACCAACCCAAAAGTTGGATCGAAGAAGTGAGGGGACTTAGATGGAAGAAGAAACATGAGTTTGGTGTGACAATAATGACATAGTTGTTTTGCATTAAATTTTCAAATGTTGGGTAAATATGGGAAGAAGAGATTTGAGAAAGAAAAATAATAATCCATATCTTCTATCATAATAGCAAACCCACCAGCTTTCGCGAAAACCGCTTTTATCCCACTGGATTAGGTTTTTTTAATCCATTTGACAAACAACTCATTATTTTACAAACTACTTTTTTTGCTTCAAAACAGCTTAAATCTAAATAATCCAGTTATCCCAATCATGCTCAAGTAACGAAATACGTCCTTGGATTGAACCAGCAAGTATGATGAGCAAGAAAAATCAATCTCAAAAAGGCCATGTATCATTTTTCAAGAAATAGATGAAGCTTCCCTCCCCCCCTAAACCTGGGTAAATAGCAATATCTCAAATAATTCCCATAGTTTGTAGAGAATTGGAGTCCCTAGTTGAAGGTGCTGTAACAAAAAGAGATAAGTGATAATGGCACTCATAATATTTTAGATATATACAGACTCAACCACAAAAACAGTGGTTACCTAGCATTTTCCGTATGCAAAAATTTCTTGATGAATTTTAAAGCACTTCCAAGCAACGTCTGAGCTAGATGGAGAGTTTGCAGATATGTTGTGTTTGAAGTTATCAGGTAAAATTCTCCGTTTAATCTCATGATGTTCCCCACCTACTGCAGAAGGACTGTGAAGAGCAAGAAGGGATCCAAAAGGGATGGAGAGTGGACATTAAGTATAGGATTCCATGAGATCTTCTATGGTGGCAATGCTTTGACTCTCCTCAATCTCCACACTTGTTAATAAGCTTAAGGCTCAGACCTCAGCGATACTCTTCCATAAAGCTTTCAAGAATATAAACATCCGGCACAGGGTTGGAATTGCACACGGAA
Source organism: Ammopiptanthus mongolicus (assembly GCA_039655645.1). Classification (NCBI taxonomy): domain Eukaryota; kingdom Viridiplantae; phylum Streptophyta; class Magnoliopsida; order Fabales; family Fabaceae; genus Ammopiptanthus; species Ammopiptanthus mongolicus. Next base: position 86,180,493 of record CM077349.1, on the reverse strand, counting down.
GCAATCAAGACACATTGCCATTGTTTGCAAATGCAAATTCACATACAAGAGCAAGGTGGTCACTTCCCCATTTCTACATGGCACGAAATAATCATAAAGATGTTAACCAGCAAAAGTGGAATAAAATACATATACATAAACATACATACATATAAACCAAATTTTAAGTACCTCAGTAGGGAGTCCTCTGGTTCTTCTAAGAATATCAATGGGCACGGTTTCAAGAACTCTAACTGGAACCAGATCCTCGGAATGCCTGCTAACCACTGACATCAGTAAATCAACAGTTTCTATATGCAAGCAATTTCGGTGTTTAACATGAAACAAAATCAGTACCACATATAATCGACAGTTCCCATGAATTTGGAGTGGTATGATGTTGCCAAGGGCTCCCCAATATCATCTCTTGTTCTATGGTTTCCCTGAAGCAGCAACTATATGAGATAATTATGCAAGACTAAGCCGAAAATATCACATGTAACTGTCTGAACTGAAACTGATAAACATGTCTAATGAAAAAAGCTACTTTTCTAAAGAGTTTCTTATTTCTTATATCAATATGTCGGCGATAAACTTCTCGTCCATAGCATAAAAAGGTTGCAAAAATAACTAATTGTATTTTATCGAAATTGGATTAGACGCAGAAATATAGTTGGCAGATTAAAATATCATACAGGAACACCGCTATAGGCACTGCAGAGCTTTAGATGGTGTTGAAGATGGGTGACTCCTTCTGCACCAGTTGCAAGCCTTAGTTCCTCTATACTCCATCTGTATAACACTTGCCTCGGAACAGACATTGAAATGCTGCACCAATACACACCTAAATAGTTATTTAGAATACCTAACACTTGCACATTGGCCATAAACAATGATTACAACCCACCCCTAATACTATTAGGTATCAATTTTCATTTGGAGCAAAAAAGAAGCACCTTTTCCACAAATAAATTATTCCAAAGTCTTGACAGATAAATGATCCTGTATCTGTCTCATCATTGATAATTACATTGATTTTAGGAGGGGGCAGGGAGGTGAAATCATGACAGATGGTAACTGGAAATAAAAGAATTTGTACAGACTCATAAACAACCTAGCTTCATCACAAATCTGTGATCTGAAGACTCTGTCACAGGACTGGATTTCAAGCTGTCCTGACATATTTCTGCGATTATATAATTGGACGTCTAACTGCAACACAGAGAGCAAAAACTTAGTAACTTGAATATAACTAGAACTTATGTTGTAAAACAAAAACAGCCCCCCTCCCCCCGAAAAACAAATCCCACCCCTAAACCTAAAGGAGTTGGGGCCTGAAAAGGAAAAGAACAAAGAAGAATAGAAAAATAAATCACTTACTCAAGGTCTGTTCGTATAATCAAATTTCTATCAAAAACTGTACAAAAAAGAAGCTATAGGGCTTGAGAATATACCATAAGCAGGAGATGCCAAACTAACCTTGGATGAAGACAAGAATTCATATATTGCACTCTGAAAACAAGAGATAAAAAAATAGAAGCAATGAAGTAACACTACACTGGACCCCAAATCTGAAATTGTTCAACTACTAAATAGTAAATACAAAGCAAGATCTTACCTGTGGAACACTATTTAAATCCCCAGCAATAATAACAGGGATGCTGCCCCATTGTTGCGATAACTTGTAAGCTTTATCAAGTAAAAGTCTGACCTATCCATTATGTCACATGGCAAATTACCAGAATCAATAAAATAGATTAAAAAACTTAATTAACCATAGACAACCAAATATATTTTCTTTTAGTATAACCTAAGGCAAAATGATTTCCACCAACCCCAGCCCCAAAAAAAAAGTTAAAATGTAAAAACACACACAGAAACAAATCACATGCACAAACACAAAAGCCTGCACATGCAAAATCAGTATAATTCAACCTCGCTAGTTGATAAAATTCAAGAAGTACCTGACCAAGTTTGATGTCTCCACGATTAGGGTTGAACAACACATGTATATTTCCTATGACAAATCTTGTTTTTCTGGTCGATGGTGTCCTATAGATGTAGATAAGGCAAGTTACTAAGCTGGAAGTAAGAAAATTCCAAGGTCATGAAATAGGCATCATGTGTGTGTTAGCGTATGTGAATACATGAGTGCATACATTTTTCTTTTCAAAAAATTTTCATTTGAAAACTAGCTTTCCTGCTAAAAATGGAGATAGAATAAAGGTTTTAAGAAGAGCAGGAAATGATAATTAAATATACATTAGTAACTAGTCACATGTAGGAATGCAGTAATTTAAAATACATTAATAACCATTCCATGATACTTAAATAGAAACATCCAGTGTTGCATGATTAGATATTTCAAAGACAATGAAATTTTTTGTTCATGTTACCCATTTTAGACATAAAACTTACACTTCTGTTAGGGCACATGTGTCAGATTCCGATTTATCATGGTTTACCTGAAAAAGTGCAAATAGATAATGAAATAAAGAGTAATAAGTATATAAAAACCTAAGATAATTGGGTTTGTTGCAACAAGAACACATGTATACATAGTACGTGGGGTACAAGGTAAAACAGAATTTAAGGCTGAGGGCAAAAATTTGCATCATGTATCATAAATCATTTTACAAAAAGACAACAAAGCAAATATAAAGCATAGATAGGAAACAAATTATAAAAATAGAAAATAAACCTCCAAAACACAAAGCTGAGCAACATTGTTACGGAGGCCAAATCTTTGGAACTCTATATCTTCTTGATCCAAAAGAGTGAATCTGCATTTAAATTTCAAAGCACCATGTTTAGGCCAAATTTGGAAATCTAGATTTTCGCAATTGCTATGTTCTATGAATACACATCTTTAAGTTTAAGCTATGTGTATTCTGTTGCATCAAGGAATAATTAGACAACTCATTCACTTAGTGTAAAAGGTTAAAAATGCCATATATTAAACAAATTAATATAAGATGAAGAACACAATTATTTTAATCACATAGGGATAATGGAAACCTACAATTTCTCTTTCCAGAATACAGCACACCCATCAAGTGCTTCCCCTGTGCGAGCCTGAGATGATTGATAATAATAACCGAGGTAAGGAACTGGATTAAATATTTGAAATTCAGAAACGGATATGACAATTCAAATATGTATATAACAGACCTTGTAAACACCTTTAAAGCCATTGTCCTGGAAAATATCATCCAAATCATTAAAATGATCAACTTCCTGCAGACATAGGAGTTATGAGGAAAATAACTCGACAATCCAATTATAGGATATATGACATAGGCTTACCATTTCAAGCAGAGAATAAATCGGGTAAATTTTAAATGTTTGTGCCAACCGATATCTCAACACCTTAGTAACTTGAATATCAAGAAAGACAATGAAGGAGCATACATAAAATATAAATGATTAACAGTCTCCTTTGTTACATATAACCAATAGACGTAGCTAAATTTAAAAAAATATATGTATGTCTGTTTTAAGTCGTTATCTATAACTCCTCTTTCTCTAACTTTCAAAGCTCATCGAGATGCAAATATCCTAGACGCAATATGATGGTATGTTTGTAACAAGTTTATAACTTGTGCTATGCAATGAATAACACAGACAGATTATTAAAGTACCTGGAAACACAGTATGCTTGCATTATATTTATTCATCTCTTCAAGTATGAGCCTTTTCCGCCTGTCCCACTCCAAGAAACTATGTGGAATACCGGGATACAAATCCATATGCTTTGATGCATTGTCAACACCGAGTATATTGTATGAAACAACTACAACCTTATCTGCAAGGGAAGGAAAGGGTTCAGAATTGTAAATTGTAAATATGAATATAAACACAATCTACTTACTCTAAATGACAATCAGTGGCACCAAAATATAGAGCAAAGCATCAGCTATCTTCTTCATAAGGTGTTCATCAATGGAAACAAATCATTAATTAACCACGAGCAACTAAACAAGGAAGCAAATGCCATCATCTTTAGATTCATGCCAAGTTGTGTAAAAAGCACTGACCAAAATTTAATTACATGAATATGAAAAATGACATCTGCCATCTGGTTATTAAATGCTGCAATTTGTTCCTCACATTAGATAACAATCTCAACCATATAAATGTAAAACTAGATTGCTAAACTTTATCTTAAAAGGAAAACAATCACAAGTACAGGGTTTTAAAATGAGATTCGCAACAGCAATTAAGGTTGCGTCGTTGTGGTTTTGGTGGTCTGCAAAACCGCATCACGGCTGCAATTGGGGTTGCATCAGGTGCATTTTTCCACAATTGTCCGCAGTGACGGAAAATGTAAAGCCACCGCAACCACAATCATCTCAATTTAAAACCTTGATCAAAGCAAACCCTATTATGTTTTGTAAAGGTTGTGACATGTTAAATCTCACATAAAACTAGACAAACAAAAATTAAAAAACACAATTGGCAGTGGAATTTGGATGATATAAGGTTGAAGTAAAAAACTTTAGCTTCTTGTGATTCTGACCCGTGTAGTTAGAACAATCCGTGGAAGAAAAAACCCATCTTCTAGAAGAAAACTCTTCCCTGCTGCTGGATTTTGCAACCCTTTTCTTCCTGCGAGGCCGAGACGAAGAACGAAAGGGTTCGAACCTGTTCAACCGAGAAGGGTCGTTAGGGTTTCGTGACAATGTTTCCGACTTTAAATCCAATCTGCGCCGTTTATTATGAGACCCCGAGGGTCCCAATCGATAAGGTATTCTCCGCTTTGACCTAGAACCGGCGCGTGAATTTTCCGGTGGAGGTCTTTCGTGATTGCGGGGAGCCATGTCGCCGGTATATGTGGATGACGGCGGCGCGTGCAGCAAACTAGGACTGAGTATTTGCTCCGGAAGACGGTGGTTGATTGCAGACACGATCTCATTGACACTTGACAGGTGCGTATTTTACTATTAATATAGTTTCAAAAATTCATGTTTGAAAAAAATTGAATTAAGAAGCTTGTTTATTATTTTATTATTTATATTTAAAATAAAAATATGGATTTAATTGATATATATTATTAATATAAAGATTTTTTATATAAATAATCAATTAGAAATTTTCACATAAGCTAAAATATTTGACTATTATCCTAATTATCTTAAAAATCACACACAGCATGATTTCTAAGTAATTATCCGTGTAAAACATTAATAATGAATTCCAATTAAACACTAAAAGTAATATAAGAATAATTTAAAAAGTAATGTTTATGTGTTTTTTTAGTGCTTAACGGGGCAATCCACAAAAACAAGACGAAAAAAACAAACTACATAGAAGAGAGTACTCAGGATATCGAGCTCCCATCATATCATGAAGTAGAAGTTGAGCCAACTCTTTTAGGAGTTTATATCCTCTTCGGGGATAAATAATAATCTTTATTTAGAAAAAAGATAAATATAAAAAAAATTTATATTTTAAATTTTTTTTATTTAAAAAAATTAAATCATTTAAAAAGATATATGTCTATCTCTTTTTTAAATGAAAAAAAGTAGAGGCAACAAAATAGAGAGTATCTCCGCTCCTTTTTTAGTGGGAAGGCCACCATGTGAAAATCCAACTTCTAGATCAAACTCCAATTGGTCATGCAATCAGTGCTGACATTATCTTCCCTAATGTTAAGAGAGAATTATTCTCTTATTCAATTTTTCTCTCAATAAACTTGTTGAATGGTAGCAAAAAATCCGAGTCTACTAGCATCCTACTGAGGCCTTTATCCCATGTAGTTAATTGTCAAAAAAAGTTTCAAGTTGGTTGAGTATATGTATAAAAAACCATTTATAATAACTTGTGAATCCCTAGTTTTTGAAGTGGAGTTAGACCTAATTATTCTAATATGATATCAGAGTCTAGCACGATGTCGAGCTACTCGTAAATGTTCATTCCTATAAACTTGAGTTTCCAAATTTTAAAGTAAAGTTAGGCTCAATTATTTTAATACATGCCGTCTTCAGACCTATGAAATTCACCGAAGCCTCGCTGTAAAAGTCGTACAAGTTCCTATGTGCACTGCAAATTCCGTGATCCAATTGCCACTGACATCCCTAATGAGACCGATCCTCGAGTTGCCTTTCGAAGCATTTATGTTTGTGGAACTAAAATTTTTCCTCTTTTTTATTGAAAAATATAACTATTATTAATAGAAACATATTTAGTAAGATGAGTGATTGAGTGTAAGAATGAGAGGAATAAATTTTGACTATTAAATTATGTATAGTTAAGACTTAGGACAACTAAAATATAAAGTTGTGTAACTTTTTTAAATGATAATGTAACAACGTAATAGGAGATCTCTCATCTTTCACAACTTAATATGCCCATTATTAATTATATATTTATGTATTACTAGCACTTATATGTTATAGAACAGCTAATATACAATCATTATTCTAATATTAGCAGTTAGTTATAATGCTTGTGGTATTTCATTGGGAAATCATTTGTACGTACCCTAAACTATCAGTAAATCTTGTTTTATGTTTTGACAGCATGGAGCAATTTCTTTTTATCTTCTAAACTTTTTCCATGCGGTGAACGACAATTTCATCATCTGAACTAATCTTTTTATCTTAAGGTATTAAAGTGACCAATTCACTAGTAAAATACTAAAATACATTGCCAATATGAGAATTGCATGCACATAAAAAACCTTAGAAAGTTAGCATTTAAGACATTTTTTATTTACATTGATGTTATTTTTTATATCGGTCTCTTCAGTGAAAAAAGTGTCACTATCATATAGTTTATAGTTTTGGATAAAAAATTTATCTATTTTATTCTTTTTAATTTATTTATTTTTTTTACTAAAATTGTAATAAGTATTACTGAAACTTTGGTTGAATATATATATATATATATAGGGGGAAATATGTAGTACTATACGATTCCGGACCTATATATAAGTAAAAAAAATTTAACTTTACACGTATTAAAAAGTTAGTTATATTAGTTTAATTATTTTGATTTTTTTTAAAAAATTTATAGTTACTAAACTACCCTTTCTTAGGAGTCTATAGTGCTCTTCGAAGTTGTGTCTTGAGAGTGTATAATGCTCTTGGAAAAATAAAAAAAAAAACAACTAATCAAAGAGTATTTTTGAAACATTATTAAGGTTGATTTGATTGACTTTTGCTTTATTTGAGTCCAAAAAATTTAGGTACTATTTTGGTTATATATAGGTCCGAAGGGAGTACTATTTTTTATTCGGAACTCACTGTAATTAAAGTCTTTGGTTCCTCAGTGGGTCCACCGAGATGTATCCACAGCTTCGACCCTTTGGACCGATTATAGGATTAATCCCCTATTCGGCAGCGACGGACGTCCGATTTTTTACATACATGATTGAGTTACTTAACAACTGAGCGACTGCAAGAATTGAACTTACATTCTTTTTCTTGGGAAGAGTCACGTTAGCAACACTCACAACACCAAGTTGGTTTGTAGGTATACTTTGCAACATCTTCATCAACAACTCTGATTTGATACCATGAGCCATGCGAGACTAGCTATCATTTACCCAATATCAGAATATGTTTAATTATATTGTAATTCTCTACAAAATACAACTCCCTCCGTTTCATTATATACGTTACATTTATAAAAAAAAAATTATCTCAAAATATATGTCATTTTTATTTTCAATATAATATTAAATATTTACTACTAATAGTACCCTTAAATATTTCACTTTGTATTTATGACAATAGTTAATACACCAATAATTAATAAGGTTAGTTTGATAAAATTATCACTATTTTTTCTTCATTTATTGATTTTTCTTAAACTATGTAATTTAGCCAAATATGACATATATATTGAAACGGAGGGAGTCCTTCATAAGCATACTATACTAACAGCATTGATGATGTTCATATACCAAACTGCAATGGGAACAGCTACTCCTGGACAACTGCAGCCCCATTATTAGTTTCCAAGTTTTGAACATTAGTACCAAAATCTGCTGCTACCTTTCTCTAGCTCTTCCCTTTCTTCACCGCATACGGTGGTGGTCCTGAACATGATTTGGTGATACGACCGCATAGGATCCATTTTTTTAGGGGCATCAATTTTTTTTTTTTTACTTAGTATATATGTATATATTAAAATTTAAAAAATTATATAATAGATTACATTATACTATATTATACTTATTATAAAAAAAAATTAGAGGGCCCATATTATAGATTACATTATACTATATATGTATATTAAATTAAATATATTATGTACAATCCTATCAGCATAAAAAAAACAACAAATCTAAAAATTAAAAGACAATTGTATGAAAAATTGCAAAATGGGAAACTTACCCTAGGTTTCCATCATCTTCAGGAAATCATCACATAGGTTTTCATTCTCTGATCCATTGTTGATATTTCTAATTGACACAAAAAGGAGAACAAATTTTTCAAGATTGATGTGATCTTGTCAAGACCCAACTTAGGCGTCCCTGACCGGCCAGAATGGAACTCCGTTGTTCCATTCCCAAGGCCTTTCAAGAACGTATAAGTCACATCATAGCAAGATATGTAACATATCAGTAGTAATTATCAGAGTAAACGATTATACAAAACATAAGCCATGGCGGCCCTGAATTAAAATACTGAAGTTTAAACAAATAAAATAAAGAAACAACCAAAAGAGTTTACAAATCATAAGGAGTTTGAAAACTCTAAAACAAGGAGATTTCCCATATGACAAAACCAAACAAAAAGAACCAGCAGCAGCTACCCAAGCACTACACACGTGCGAGGATTTCCTGAGATGACTTCCTTCATGAAGTACCTGAATCTAGACCAAAAAGGGCGGGGGTGAGTCCCATAACTCAGTGAGGGATAAACAAAACATAACATCAAATGGTATAACATATAACCATATGCCAATATGTAAATTACAAAGTACGAAACCATCCATAGCTGATCATTTCTTGCCATGATGTCAAATTAGCATTGGGCAAGATGCTTGTGTATCCCATTGGAGTTGTTCACTAGAGTCTCCCACTCCGACGGTCGCATTTCTATCCCAATCGAAACCGTTGACCGGCAAGTGACCTCGGTCACTACACAACATCCCTCCAAACTCCGGGGTTATTCACTAGAGTCCCCTTCTCCAGCGGTCACATTTATATCTCGGTCGTATCCGCTAACCGGTCGGATACACCAAGTCTTGCTCAATGTCCAAAACCAAACCCCTTTTCATATGCATGGCATGTTCATGCAAATCAACTCACAAATATCACATCTTCACTATGTGCTTCAACACAGCTTACATAACCATTACAACGGTAATCAATAAATTTTATAATGATCGCAATCATAAATACATATAGACAATATTATAGTCATTTCACTCCCAAATTAGAAGCATCTTACCAATTAGTTTCAACACTTGCTTCATACGCAAATACATAGTTGAGTCAATAGACCTTACTTTGATATTTGTCAATAATTTCACGGCAAACCTTGTTCACCACAGTAAGCATTTGTTTCGCTTTCGAAGCTTAAAAATCAATATACAAAAAGTACAGTAACCTCATAACTGAATAAACACGTGAATAAAAGGCCATTGCCCATATACCATCATAAACATAGAACACAACAATAGTTCACATATACATCTACTTCATTTTCACTTAATTACTTTCTTCATAATACTTGTACATTGACCGTCTTAACTAACGTTCCTTATCGTATTTAGCACAGTTACTCAGTAACGCTCACAACTATACTCTTTTCCTTTCATAAGAACCAACTTAATCATAAGGAAGAACCATTCTTAGGTTCAACAAGAATATAAACATTGACTATCCCACTGTAAACAAACACTTGCACCACATAACAATCCTACCTCTACATTTGTCTATTTCACCATCATATAGCTTCATTCCAGTTTTCATACATTCCTCTTCATCCCTTTGTGTTTCGTAATCTCACATCCTATAAAATAGTCCGCAATTATGCTCCTCTCCTTTGATATTATTACTTTACACCAACTAAAAAATAAGTCGTTCACGATCCTCAAACACATTCTCACATTAATCAATCATACTCAAGATTATAAGACAACACCAGTTGTACTTCTCTTATTTACACGTCTTAACCCTACTTATAATAACACTAAAGCAGTATTATCATGTTATCTCCCAAATCTCTCATTTTATTGGCACATCATAACTATCCCATCATATGTATATGTTCGACATTTCATCAACTTATTTGTCACCCCACACTACGCCACAAAGAACTTTAACGTATAGTTCATCAATTTTTATAATTCAAATCATCCATGTTCATATCTCTACATACATGTCACTTCATGACAATTTTCCTTTTATCACCAATTTCACCATAATCTTTTTTTAACATGTTTTTAATAAACCTCCCTTGATATCATAGTACTTCACATTTAATTTACCTTGTTTATACCCATTGTAATTCCTTACCTCTTCAAGAGCAAGAGTAGAGAAACACAAATGCTTAAATAATTAATTTGCTGACTGGTACTAGCGCTCAGCGCAGGTAAAGTGGCGCTGGGCGCAGGGGTGGAGTTTTTAGGTCTTGCTCTCGGGTGCTCCAGCATTCAACGCTGGTTTTTGGGCGCTCAGCGCTGCATATCAGTCCTTCTCTGTCATCCTAGCGCTCAGCGCTGGGTTCCTAGCGCCCAGCGCTGGAGCGATTTCTGCAGAATCGCAGGGACGCGAGTTCTGCAGAAATCCAACCATTTCAATGCACAAAAATAACTCGAATACATGAAGAAAAACTCAAAACTCTCTATATATCATCATACTTGACTAACCAAACAACATTACTTATATATATCAACAATATCAAACCGATTTAACACAAACTTTATGCCAAAAACACACAGTGTGATAACCTAAAATCCCAAATTATCATACCACCAATTTTCCCCCAAAATACATCATTAATCCAACCTCAAATCTAAATCCCTCACCTTGTTTGACGTTCTTGAGTCTCTATTTTCTTCCTTCCTATGCCGTTGGTACTCTCTCATCTTCTCATTCTCTTTTCCCCTTTATTCTTCTCTTCTTGTTCTTGTTCTTCTTCTTCTCTCCATCATTTGCTCTCTTCTGCTAGGGTTGTCAATGCTGCCCATCCTCTTTTATCTAACTATTTATACCTAGTTACTTTTACTGAAAAACTCATGATGTTAAGTTAACTCATAACTTAACACTTGGACCGAAAGAGAAATATGTCCCTGTCTTTATCTTGATAACCACCAAATTTTATTTGTATTCTTATGTACATTAATGTATTTATTTATTTATTTTTATTTAAACTATACTAATATTTTCATGTTATAAATAATTAATAACATGCCAAACAAATTTTGAAACTTTCTTCTCTATTTATTTATTTATTTTTAATTAAACCTTATGTCATTTTTGGCGGGTCTTACAGATTTTCCCTATTAATATTCTCTCCATAGCAAGATACTAGCTTCGAAAGAATGCATATTCCGTTTGAAGGGAGAGCAACAGACATTATGTCACAAGATAGATTAAATAGTCTTGCTTTGACTTGTATTGAAAATGATTTTTTAAAGAACTTTGACTATGAATAAATTATTAATGATTTTGCAGAAAAAATGCAAGGAGGACAATATTCAAAGGTTAATATAGGGCATCAATTTCTTTCTTCAGCCCTTGTGATTCATTTGCTATCAGTGGAGGATATTGCCGGTGTAGGGATGTTGCAACATGTTCAGATTGATAGATATAAGTATAATTATTTTTGCTATAATTCTATTGTAGTTTGCTATACTTTAATCTTTTCCTTTGATAATATTTTGTTTCACTTCAACGTTATATTAAAATAATTAATGGCTAGCTTTTTGCACCTCTTTGTAAGTTTTTGATAATATATATATATATATATATATATATATATATATATATATATATATATATATATTCGGCTTATAAAAAAAATTAGGATATCAATTTCTCAGTTCGCACAGAACATCCAAAATAGCACGGACGGTCCTGACCGCATAAGAGATATATATAAATTGCGGTTCCTCCATTGTTAACGTTGTCCGCGGACATGTTCAAGCCAATGCATAATAACACAGCTGCCTCCATTTTTCAAAGGGTTTCGGCATTAATAATGTTACTCATAATTTGCTCAGCACTAACAAGCATATTGATTATTGAGATCGACATAGCAAGCTGCAAATTAAATTTTGAGATTTGATTTTTACTCCGTTCTCTTTATTTGTGGCATTAATACTGTTCACACACATAATTAGTTCAGCACTAACAAGCATTTAATATGGAGACATAGCAAAGAGCTGCAAAATTTTTAGAGATTTCATTTTTCTTCCGTTCTCTTTATTTCACACCCTTTTCTTTGTTTGTGTTATTAATACTGTTCACACTCATAATTAGTTCAGCACTAACAAGCATTTATTATGGCGACACAAGACAAAATTTTGAGATTTAGATAGGAGTATTTGATTTTTGTTCCGTTCATTTATTTTACAGCCTTCTCTTTATTTCATGTTTTCGGATATATTTATCAGAATTACAGAATCTAATTCCAGGCCTATAGCTAACTCAAGGGTGAGAGATTGCCAAAGTCATTATACCTTTTTTATATATATTCATTCGATATAGACCTAATAACTCTCCTATAATTGGTCATTTATGGGTGACTCATATTCAGAATCGGACATCAAGAGTGTGTGAAGTTTACAAAATTGAATTATTACGAATGACCTAACACATTCACTGGATTAGACTTTGATACCTAAATCAAAGAAATTATAAAAGGAAGTATAAACTGTGCATTCTCATTAAGAGCTATACATACAAGATCTGTATGAAAGTGGCGTGAACTAACTGTAGCTAGTAACAAACTTCAGCTATATAACTACTATATATGAGTGACAAATTAACTGACTAAGTGGCTAATTTTCTAATTAACCAACTAATATGTGATTGACTGTAAAGGTATTTCATGTAGATAATCAATGTCATAATGTAGTATCACGTTGGGTTAGTTGATGATTAGTTTAGATATATAGTCACTGATTAGTTACACATGCATGCATGTGATTAGGTAGCAGTTAATTACTCACTCTATTCTATATAAGCCATGTATTAGGCTTGTATATCACACACCTTTCACCATTTAATCGATTTCAGATTTTTGTTCTTACATTCTCTCTCAATTTTCTCTAGCTCTTGCCATGTTTCTCAAAAGTCTCACTTATGACGTTATAAAAGTAAACATGTTTTAAAATCTCTCATTTCTTCTCTTATCAACCAAACAGAATATCTAATTGAAATTTTTAACCTACACTCCATTAAAATTCTTTCTCTACTTTAAACGAAACCTAGCCTTAGTAAGAAGCAATAACAAGCAAACATTTTCACCGAAGTGATAGCTGTGCATCTTGGGCTTTGTCAGCAACAGATTTTGGCATGGATAAGCTTGCTCTTAATCTAGCGAGAATATCTATATGATCGATCAGTTAGACAGTTACATTCATGTCGTCGTTGAACACACAAGTCACAACAGGTGTCATAAGATAACTTGCTCTTGTTGTTCCATCAATTTTGAAGATTTTATAATATCATCATCAGATTGATATTAACATTGTACTAAGATTCCTCAATATCTTAGCTACACGCCGTGGGTTACTGTATAGCACACAAAATTTGTTCTTTCTGTGCGTGTGCTTGTGTATTCCCCTTTTTTCTCCATGCGATGTTAATTTACATGATACGATAGGACTGTAGGTGGCACCATTGATAGAGAAATTATTGAAAGGAAACCTGTGGATATGGTGCTGAAGGGAGCTATTGGATGAGACTGATCAATGTTATATATCTTGGCTGCATCTATGCCAAGACCAGTGCAATTTGTGGTTTAGGTTTATAGAAAATATATGGATCCAAAAATATGTAGAAATGTTATGGTGAACTATTCTTTGGACTGATTTTCCTAGAATGTAAACGTTGGTGGTTCATTTCAATCTACTTACTGTTATATCACTATGTTTCACATCAAAATTGCCTTTCATGCATAGAAATTTGAGTGAAGTAGCTAACCAGGCAGATACTGATTTATAAAATTGACACTATATATGATTAAGAATAATCTATTTTGTAAATTTGAATCCAATGGCAGGAAATATCCATTTCACTCTCATGTTAGGGAGTTGGTTATATTCACCAATCTTATAAATCATGATATTTGCTTTTTATATCTCATTATTTACTATTCTTACCCCCTCCCCATAAATATCCATTTCATTCTAATTTTTTCTAATTAAATCTCATAAACACTCTTCGGATCTTCCCATCCTTTTTTCCACCATTAATTTTTTACCTTTTTTTTTACATCCGTAATGTATTCAATTTTTAATACATTAGTTTCCGTAATGTATTCAATTTTTTACCTTACGAAAACTATAGTTTCTTGTAATGTATTCAATTTTTTATAGTTTCCGTAATGTATACAATTTTTAATACATAATTTTAGTAATGTATTCAATTTTTTTACCTTACGGAAGCCACAGTTTCCGTAATGTATTCAATTTTTTTACATTACGGAATGTATTCAATTTTTAATACATTCTGTATTCAATTTTTTTTTTGCGTAATGCACCCAAATTTTGGTACAGTAATGCACCCAAATTTGGGTGTATTAACGATAGTGTAATTTGGAAAAACCTCCAAATTCTTGCGCAACATGCATGAAAAAAACGAATCCTTACCTGCATTCTCTCCCGAAAAAAATATCACTGTTGTGCTCGGTATCTTATTGGTTGTGCTCTGTTGGATTATTTTAATTTGGACTAGCATAGTTAGCGTTATTTTATTGTCTAATACTCAGATTAATTGGATGTCAAATATTAGAGAATATATTGTTAATGTTAGTCTCAAGTATGTGATCATTTATGTTAATGTTTATTGGGAATATTGTAAAGCACTTTAGTGGTGGGTTAATGTGGAAGGCCTTGTGTGGGCTTACTATGATGGGCAAGTGAGCCCATATTGTTTAACACAGGGAGAGACCCTTATTTCTTTCCACTCTGCAATGCAGTTACCCCATTGAGACTACACAGACCTAGAGGCACAGTGGAATAGAGATAGTTTGCTCTCCTCACTCACGCAGAAGATTGTTGCCATCATTTGGTTCAATTCCAGGTTCAAAAACGCATTCCTTATGGACTCATCATCATCGATACATCCAGGTAATCCTAAATCCTAATATCGATGAATATTATGATTGTTTGTACATGTCAAAATTTGGGGTTATTGATATTTGGGATAAATTGATAATTGAAATTATATTATGTATTGAGTTTGTTCTTTCATCCTCTCCTCTGCAGCTTTTCCAAGGTGACAATGGGGTTGTGTGGGATTGGGTTGGGATGGGGAGGAGTTTGATCACAAGTAAGAAAATTAATTGTGGAAAAGGGGATTAGTATATAATGAAAAGATATAGAAGGGTATTTTAGGAATTTAATTGGAAAAAACTAGAGAGGGGGAGATAAGAATAGTAATAAGTGGGGTATCAAAAGCAAATACCATAAATCATCCGCATTAATCCCCAAGATCAATGTTTGCCTAGCCCAAAATGAAAATCTGTGTGGGGACAATGTGATGGGTTTTAATGCTCAAAGAAGTTCTGGAGAAAACAAGGTGAAGTCCCCACATGTCAAATTCAACAAAATTTGGACATACTCAATAACAAATACCCATACCATATTTTATGTTAGGAAAAAACTTCGGTAAATTCAGATTATCTTTAAAGTGAGCAAGTAAGGATGTTTCCATCTTGATTTAATAAAGGTGATTAAGATCCCTATACACTTTATTAAATCAATGATAAAAATACTCTTACTCATTCACTTAAGAAAACTTCCGTCAGATGAGTCTTATTCTTTATTTTATGGTTCAGATTTTTCTGAACAGATGTAACAAACTCTAAAGCTGAAAACTCTGTAACTAAATTAGTCAACCGGACTCATACTATTAATTCAGGCACTGGTGAGTGGTGACGGGCCTGGATCTAATGGTGGAAAATGAACCATGACAAAAAGAAACGGAGAGAAGTTGAAGGGGCAACCATAAGTGAAAGCAACCTGAATGGAGGACCGCAAACAAGAGTTTTAAAGCTCTGCCAGGAATTATTGAATTATAGAGGCAACACAACAAAACAGTCTTACTCAAATTTTAACACAAGCCAGACACTGACACTAGTAATAATATACACCAAACCAGTGGTGTCCATTAGAAATCCCATTGTAAGAAAGATGACCAATGAGAATCCAGAGAATAAGATGAACATCAAATCTCCAGCCAATGAACACATGTATGGGAACAAATGGTGGGTCCCAAAAACCTCTACTAAGTGTCCTGTAACAAATTACTAAAATTAGATGAGCAAGCATTTCATAAATCATTTTTCTCTCTAAAACTTGAGCAGTTATACAATAATAGTTTTTATATATATTTAACTCATTCATTTATGCAGGGTCCTCCAACTTTGTGTTTGAAAACTAGTCCTCCATTAATTAATTGATTAAAAAATTAAAAGTTCTAAAACTAAACAAATCAATGGTTGAAATCATATTACAGTTTTGATCCTTCCACAAAAGTTGGGAGGACCTTAAACATTGCAGTTTATGCAAGGGCTTGAAGTGTGGACCATGTAAAAACACAATCCCACTTACTTTGTGATGTTGTTATTCAATTTTTTTAATAGAAGAATTGGGGGATGGGTGAGGGATAACTGATAAGGATCAAACTCTGAACTAAAATTAATCAAAAAAAAAAAAACTAATATTATATTATGTTAGGAATCAACTTTTTCTCAAAAGTTTAAATTATTAGCTGGGGACACAAATAGTTTTTATATATCTAGCAAGGGCAAAGCCTTTCTTGAACAGAGGAACCAAGTAAGTGAGAACAAGATAAGAACCCACTAGTGTAGGTCAGCCTCACCACAATGTCAAGTCTCAACACTTAATTATAAACAATAATTGAATCATTTGGGAACCTAGATAAATATATGAACACCCCTCAATGTTCCTGTGATTCCTTGTTGTTAACTAACTAACCATTATACTTGCAGTTAATCACTTGGCAACCAAGAACCAGTTTCTATGATCAACGAAATGAAAGGTGCAAGTGCATTAGGAGCCAAAACAGCACGAGCTTGTGATAGTTGCATACGCATAAGAGCAAGGTGGTTTTGTGCAGCTGATGATGCTTTCCTTTGCCATTCCTGCGATAACTTGGTTCACTCAGCAAACCAATTAGCCAGCAAGCATGAAAGGGTTCGGCTTCAAACTGCTTCCTCCAAGGTCAACTATGCAGTGACCCCTAATAATAAGGTAACCACACAAGCATGGCACAGTGGATTCACACGTAAGGTAAGAACCCCACGTCATAACAAGCACTTGTTGTTGGTGCAACAACAACAACCCAAAAACGAAGAAGAAGAAGAAGAAGAAGAAGAAGAAGTGCTTTTCTTGAGTAACACAAGTACCCTTCCCCTTGTGCCCGAGCTTGGAAGTGAAGAACCACTTTTGGATTATGAGAGTGAGGAGCAAGTGCTTTGTCGCGTGCCTGTGTTTGATCCGTTTGATTCAGAACTTTGCAATATATACAATGAAGTGAAGGATGACAGATTGGACAACAACACTATGAAAGACGATGTTGCTGATGAGGAAGAAGAAGAAGCCTTTGATTTGGACAACTTTCCTGAGTTTTTCCCATCAGATATTGATCTTGCTGAGCTTGCTGCAGATGTTGAAAGCTTACTTGGAAACGGGCATGATGTGGATTCAGGCCATATGAAAGGTAATTCAGAACTGTTTGATTGCAAAGAAGATGATGAATTAATAGATGCAAATGTTGGAGTTAGAGCTAAAGGTGCAATGGTAAAGGTTAAGGATGAAGAACTTGAAGCTGATCATGCAGGTTGTCATCATTTGGAGTCGGTTCTTGATCACATGATGACAAACGAGGCATATAATTGGAATATTGACTCAGAATTATCATTGTTAGCAGCTTCACATGAAGAGGAGGTGGCGAATGGTAGTGCCGATAAAGTGGGAACTAAGAAGGAGAGATTTTTGAGGCTGAACTATGAAGAGGTCATTAATGCTTGGGCCAGCCAAGGTTCTCCATGGACAACAGATCAAAACCCATCTAAGTTTAACTCTGATGACTGCTGGCCAGACTATTTGGTAATTAATTTCTTCCCTTAATAACCACTTTTGTTTATGGAATATTATTATAAATGAAATTAAGAGGCTTATGGAGTAATTAATTAATGACATAGTTATCAGATTCTCTCATCTAAACTGCAAATTGCATGCATGTCAATTTATGATACTTTGCAATACAAAGAAAGTTTTATAATTATATGACAAGAAGTAATCAACTAGCGTGTGTCGAGTACTAACTATTTATGTTATTATATATATATATATATATAGACAAGAGTGAGGTTATGGACACTCACAGTTACCTATTTACATTCTTTATTCATCTGGAATGTTTTAAATTGCAGTTTCGATGGAGATTATGTTGCATTTATGGTATGTAATAGCGAACAATAACAAAAAAAAAATGTGACCGATACTGTTGTAATATAGTTTCGGTGACGGTCAAAATCATGGTATTATATGGTTTCAATTGCAGTCTTGAACCACACTTGAAACCTATTTACCAATAATAATATTTTATAAAATAAAAACTCAAAATATAATTAGGTAATAAAGAGTGTAAGTAATCATTTAATCAATTTGGAGTGTCAATAACTCTATTCCCTACACGGCTTTACACAATTGTTTAGGTGGCTATGGCTCCTTATGAGATTAAGTAATTCCGGGTTAAAGAGATGTTACCAGTTGTTTATATAAATACAAGAGCTTGTGTAATTATACTTAGCATTCTTCTTGTTTTTGTTTTCATTTGTTGCCATTAATGAACGAGTTCAAATTGAGAGTGGAGTTTTACAGTTAGGAAGCTCACACTTGATGACTATTGGTATCATTAACGTGAAATTTGTTTTTTGTGTGAATTTTAGGGTTCGAGTGGTGCAGATGTTCAATGCTCTTATGGGGAAGGAAGAAGCTTAAGGGGGTACCCAATAGGGAGTGCAGATGGAGGAAGAGAAGCAAGAGTATCCAGGTACCGAGAGAAGAAAAGAACACGTTTATTTTCAAAGAAGATAAGGTATGAAGTAAGGAAGTTGAACGCTGAGAAAAGACCTAGAATGAAAGGTAGATTCGTCAAGAGGGCATCGTTTGTTGGAGCCACTGCTTTTCCAGCTAAATTGATTACGACAGACATCAAATAGATAGCTTCGAAATCTACAAAGGTAGATTTCGATCTCTAAATCGATCACTAAAAGAGTAGATTTCTTATAGTGTACTTGCAAGTTTGATTGTCTCTGGATAAGTTGGATTACGTGGTTTTGCCATCCATGTATAGCTTAATTGTATTACAATACATCACTAGGTCATGTTCTCTTGCTTGGGATATTTTTCATTTTCTCTGGCAGGTGTAGTACTAATGATATGAATTTCAGTTATTTATATATGCTGATGTTATGATTATCTATATGTTAACCTTTTGAGGCTAATGAACAGTTAAATATCAAGTACGTGCTTATCTACAAGTTATACACCTACTCATCTCTTCGCGATTCAATGTCCTATGCATGCACAAGAAGAAGAAGAACAAGAAAACAACGTACTAGTGAATTTGGCCTAAAGAGATAAATCCATCTTAAACTTAAATTTACTCTCAATTTTCTAAGATTAATCATCAAGGTATATGCAAGTACTGATATATCTCCAAAACTACATTGTAAATAGATTGAATTTTAACACATCATAAATAAATTACTGGTAGAAGGAAGATATTAAGATTTTCAATTTATTTTTTAGCATTGTAAAATAAATATGTAAAAATATAATAATAATAATAATAATAATAATAATAATAATAATAATAATAATAGTAATAATTGTAATCATTTATTAGTTTTCACTTATTTAAATGTTAGTAAAATAAAATATGATAATGATGGTCTTTCTATCAATACACACAAAAACATTTTTTCTCTAGATCTAGGAAAGCAAAAAAAAAAAAAAAATTTACTTATTTGGTTGGGGTGTTAGAATTTAGAAACATGTTTGGGTACAAAAGTGATTTTACCCCACATGATGCCAAGCAAACCCCAAAATGTATATAACCACGTCAATGAGCTTGACTACTTGAGGGATCCTTCCTGACAAGGGGGTCGAGATCCCTAACATCTTAACGCACTATCCGTAAACCTGACTTGCTGCCTGGTTCGGAGAGCACAAAAGAATCCATTCCCAAAAACAAAAAGCCAATGATGAGTTCTTAGTATGCTCAAAACTACTCATATGTCCGACAAGACTGGTCCCAAAAGGTCGACTTGGAGAGGCTAAAAGGACACATCTAGGCTAAGAATATGATGCCCTGAAAAATCGTGCAAAATCCCCCTCGAGATTGGTTATATATTGTCGTCTTGGTGGGAGCCAAAAGGTTTTTACCTGTTGGCCCAACAAGTTAGCACTCATTTATTCAAAATATATTTTAAAAGTTTGAGAAGCTCAATCGAGACCCATCCCGACCGCCAAGGGGGTTGATTTCTCGACTATCGATTTTAACAGGCCGACGTAAAAAGGCCAGATAGACCTAAACCTATCAAAGAAGACTCTAGGTTGGGGGCAATGCAGGCCGCGCTTAGGTCGGACAAAACGTCCACCCAAGAGAGAAGTCAGACCCCAAAACGTTTTCAAAGCAAAGTATTGAACCAGAGTTGAAAAAAAATAAAGACAAAAGCTCTAAGTTTCAGAGCCAAGCGTCGACCCACAGATTCAGGAAGAACGTGGTCAACCTCACTTGTCGGCTTCACTTTAGAGCTCGACAGATTGCTCAACAATGCACCAACCTGGGGGCAACTGTTTTGGACCGGTCCCGAGGCCTGTCCTAAATGACTGACCTGACCCAACACAATACACGTAATTATCCCAATGGACCGACCAATGAGATAGGCTGACCTGGGCTCAATCTACGATATATCTCACATTTTGTTAGCCTACCTAGACTCCCCACCCTATCTAGGCTCATTGTTGCACCTTTACAAACCTACATTGGCTCACTGCCCTACCGCTATAGAGACGGCCAAGGAAAAGGCTTTGGTGGCAGTACTCGGTAATCGTTGACAGATCATCATGAATGCACTACCTCAGCCCTCTATAGACCATCCCTCACCTTACTGGTCGTTGCTCTCTCTCTCTCTCTCTCTCTCTCTCTCACACACACACACACACACACACACACACACACACACACACACACACATATATATATATATATATATATATATATATATATATATATATATATATATATATATATATATATATATATATATATATATATATTCTTCTCATTTCCTCTTCCATGCTCTTACTTGGGCATTGCAAATACCACCCCAACCACTTCGTCGCTGAAGGAGGAGTTGACCTATCACCGACCGAGCATAAAGTTCAAGAGATCCAACCCGAACAAGCGGAGGCTGACCACCCCACATTGTGTACAAATCGAGCTGATCATAGCCCTTTGATTAGAACATAAAGCATGTTACTTTGCCTAGGAAAAAAGCCTCAATCTTAAAAATGATGTCTTAGTAGTCTTAGAATGCTTTTCACTCACAAATAATGCAAGGGTCCTATAGGTTTCCTGATACAAGTTGAAGAGAACTTGTAAAACCCGTATACATGAGCGATGGAAAATGAGAATAGATCCTCTTATATATTTTTATTTCATGTGGTTGTGTGAACGATAAAGAAAAACATAAATATCATAAAAGAAGTTTCATAAATATTAATGAAATTGGGGTCCCGTTGGTTTTAGTCATTAGGAATTTTTTTTTGCAGGTTTTAATCCCCGGAAAGTATAAACATTTGATTGAAGTCCCTACCGTCAGGATACCACCATCAAGTGATGATGTGGCAAACGGCGAGCCACATCACTCTTGACACGTGGATTAAAAGTATTATAAATAATTAATTTATTATTTATAAATTTTATAATTATAATTAATTTAGTAATATTAATAAAATGTTATATATTCTATAAAATATAACCTTGACACTCTTCTAAACCGTCTTGAACCTAGAAGCCGCTCATTGCAGAAATCTTTGGTGGCCACACTCAACTCTTCGTAAGAGAAATTATATGACCACTACTTTAATTCCCAATCTTCAATCTCGTCTTCTTATTGCTTTTTCGCCTTCTTGTTTCGTCGCGACAAGTAATACCCACTTACACAAAATGCCATGAAAACAACAGTATCGATGCTAATTCCTGCAATCGCCCCACCAGAAAGTGAAGAAGAAGATGATTCTAGTTTGAACACTTGTCGTAGAATTCGATCCAAGTTTGAACGTTTTGATTGCTACGCATGCGAACATGGACGAAACCGTCGATGGAGTATTGGAGTTGTAGTAGCCTATGTCGATTGTCGTTTTGCATTCGATATTGTCGATATTGATGTCAATGTGGACATGAACAGGGTTGTTGAATGTGATCAGGTTTTGCCCGGTATCGAATTTGGCGGCGAGAAGAGGGAAGTAAGTGCGAGAGGTTGTATTGGTGAAAAGGCCAAAGTACTGAATCATATGGCAAGTGTGTTGGGAGGGGAGTGTCATTGGAGAGGAGAATTGCGAGGCCGAATTTTGGACTGGTGGGGATCTCAAGAAAAATGGAGAAGACGAAAGAAGTGGAAAAGGAAGAAATGAAATTGGAATTTTTGAGTTTGGTGGGGATCTGTGTGGGATAAAAGACTCGTCCGAAAGAGCGTTTGTTTGAATCATTGGTCATGCGATCTCACAGAGGCATCGAGTTGAGCATCATTGATGAGGTGAGGTTAATTGGTGTCGTTGGTGACTCCGATAAGGAATTGAAGAAGAAGTCCAAGGCTAATATGGGAAGCAGTAAAGAGTTGGAGTTGGAGGAGGAAAGAGAGGAATATTGGTGTAGTAGCACTACCCATACCGAAAAATGATTTTTCATCGACGAGGACGGTGGGAGAGGATGTGGGTGGGGCGACTTCGTATCCTCGTTGACATAGCAGAGGGGTTGAACTATTTTCACTTCCAAGTTTTTTTTTAATACTTTAATAATATTAATAAATTAAATATTAATAATATTTTAACCCACGTGGCAATGGTGATGTGGCGCGTCGTTTGCCACATCACCACTTAACTGTGATATCCTTATTATTGGGATTTCGTCCAATTGTTTATGACTTTAGATGATTAAAATCTATCAAAAATCCTAGAGACTAAAACCAAAGGGACCCTATTTGCAGGAATAAAGAACTTATTTAAGTCTTGTTTTTATAAATGCAAAGGATCGCCAACCATATTCAGCGAGTTCTAGAGAACATATCCTAGTATCCTAATTAAAAAAGAATGATAATGTCATTTCCACATCATTTTCATTACAATATTTTTACATCACTAGCTATTCTTTATAATAAAACAAGAAAAATATATATTTTAGTACATTTTCATCTATCTTTATTTTCTTAATAAATAATATAAATATAATGTATTAAAATTAATGTACAAATTACAGGTTGAAACTATATAAGGTAGACAAGTAAAATATCCACATGGGATCGCTCTACGATGTTATTATGAATGAGAGGCTAATCCCGAAAAGAGAAAAACAATAATAACTATGCAAATAGTATGAGGAAAATGATTTTTGCACATCTTATCCTCGTATTTTTTCTTATAGCTTTATAAAATAGTTTGAAAAAAAAAAAAAAAAAAAAATATGCATGAAAAAAATATAATATAAATTATTTGCAAATGTGAAATATGAAATTCCGTAATATAATGGTCCAGGAGGGACCAAGCAGTATGTGCCCCTCACCTTAAAAATTGTGACATGATGATGTGATGGCCCATTTGCCATTTTGAGTTTCTGCCGTGCGCCATTGCCTTCTTGAAGTTTATGTGATCTCAATCTCACAAACCACGAGGCCCGAGTTTTTGGACCATTGCTTGCTCGTGAATGCAGAGAGAACAAAACTAGCATTTCAGGATCTCTCATGTTCTGCGGTTAAGCAGCTCTTGCCTCTTGGCATACTAGAAAAACAAATTTGAAGTTGATTATATATTGGCCATGAACATAAGCATACACATAATCTGGCGCTTTTTGATCAAACTAGTATTATTTTAGAAATTATTTACCAAAATGAGGTTGTTTTGTAACAATTTACCAAAATAGGGTTATTTTAGACAACGTGAAATTTTTTATTATTTTTTTGCTGACGTGGCATGTCACACACTCATTGGTCACTCGTCTGCTGTAATCCGTCTGCTGTTTCACTCGTCTGCTGGTCACTTGTCTGCTGAGACTCGTCTGAATCACCCATCTTGATACCGTCTGACAATCATCAGACGGGTGAATCAACAGTCTGATACTATCAGACGGGTGAATCACCTGTCTGATACTCGTCTGATAGTCATCAGACCCGTCTGATAGTCATCATACGGGTGAATCACCTGTCTGATAGTCAGATGGGTGAAGATCCAGCTTCAGACGGGTGACACCTCTAGCGTCGGCCTTTAGCGCGGGCCTTGGCCGACGCTAAAAGTAAAATTTTTATATTTTTTTACAGCGAACCAATGAGTGTGTGACATTTGGTATTTTTAATGAAGGCGCCAGTCCAAGTGGCGCCTTTAACTGGCGCCTTCCACGTCAGCAAAAATAATAATAAAAAATTTCATGCTGTCTAAAACAACCACATTTTTGTAAATTGTTACAAAACAGCCCCATTTTGGTAAATAGTTTCTAAAATAACATTAATTTGGTCAAAAACCCCATAATCTGGTTTGTGTCGTAACTATATATAGGGGACTGTTACGGTACCCCTGCTAATTTTAAGGGTTTTAGTACTTTACAATTGGGTATCATTGTTCGAAGGTATTAATGGTTCCAAATATTTTTTCATCTTGTCTTTTATATCGAGAAATACAAGCTAACCTTCTTTTTGCTTTCGTAAGAATTTCTTGCACGATTTCTTTAAGAGCCATATTCTTCGTGTAGTATAATTCCTTCAAAATGTTTTATCTTTTTTCTAAGATATTTCATTGCTTCCCTATCATCGTATACTAGGATAACATCAAATTTTTCTATGAGTGTAATTATTTTTCATGACATATGTAGTCCTAGCTCTTCTATATACTCTATCATTTTCTTAGTTGATTTTCTAAGAGGATTAATCTATTTTTTCTCCAAATGATACCTTTTTTCAATTAATTTCCTAACTTGTTCATCTATATGATCTTCTTCTTTATTTTTTAACAAGGTAGACAGATATGCATATTCATCTTTGAGTTGTAATTTTATTACTTGTATCTTTTCTTTTATTTGGGTTTTGATTCATGCTGTAAAAATTTCTAATTCGTTTTTGATTCTTTTCAGCATTATTATACTTTCTATTATACAGTCATTAATAAAATCTCCAGCTTCTTGTTGTTTCCAATATTTGATTTTTTTGTTAATTTCTTTTATCCATTTTTTAAACATAGTAATGGTCTTCATGCTTTTAATCTTACTAGTCTCTTTTTTGTCAATTTTTCTAACTTTAAGTGATGATTTAATATACTTTCTTTGAGCCAATAGGCTTGTAAGGTTATTGGTTCATTTTCTTGCCAATAGATTATCTTTTTTCGATTAGTTTGTAACCATTATTTTAAAGTGAGGTAAGTTCTCATGCTATTATTATTTCTAATCGTTGTTTAAAAATCTGAATACGTATTTCAACTCGTCTTATTTGATCTCTAATTATGGGGTTAGGATTTTCTTCTTCTAATTCCTTTAAAGTTTTACAATAATTTCTTAAATTATTTATTGTTATCTTTATGTAGCTAGCAGTTTTCATTATCTAGCTCTGATACCAGTTTGGCCCAGAGTTTCGCGTTTCTTTCTACTTTTATTTTTCTTTGGTTATGTTTTATGTTTATCATATTTTATTCTTTATATATAGAGTTAAATCGTTAACTTGAGTTACTAATTTATTAATATTCTCATCTTTACTTCTTTCGGGCTCTATTAAAGGGATAGGCATAGGAATATACGGTATTCTTAATGATTCTGGTTTCTTTAAAAAGGTTCCTAATTCAGTTATTTCATTTTTACGTGGATAATAAATTTTTCTAATATCTGCGAATAGTTGAGGAACATATATTCTATCATTATTTCTAAAAGTGATATTATTATGAAAGTTTGTTAAGGCATAATTCATATAGTAAGTTACTGAAAATATTTTATCTCCGGGTCTCATTAAGTTTTTTCTTAAAAATTTGTGTTCTAGAGTTAATGATTAGTCTAATCTTTGTGTACTTAAAGGAATTCCTATATTAGGATGAATTTCAAATTTTAATTTTATATAAGCTAAGTTTCCTTCTATTACTCCTAATATCTTATCACGTACATCAGTTATTCGTTCGTCCTTTAAGATTAATTCTATTGGAGAGTCTATGCCTTCTTGAAATGTTGCTTTAATTAAGATTTGTACAGCGCCTATGTGAATATATCCTATTTTCCTTCTATATGCATCTATTTTTAAATTTTGTCTGAGTTCTGAGATCTTTTTTCGATTTAATAATTGTATATTTGTGAGACCTTGGGCTTCAGTTATGTCTATGGGGGTTTCTGTAATTATTTTATCATAGTAAATGATATTTTCCTTCTGAATAAATCTTTTAATTATTCCTCCTAATCTTTCTTTTCCTTTCATATTTGCAGTTTTAGAAAGATCTAATTCTTCTTTTTGTATTTTTTGAAACAAACGAGGGTTAATAAGAATACTACCATTATAA
The DNA here is from genome assembly GCA_039655645.1 of Ammopiptanthus mongolicus. Lineage (NCBI taxonomy): Eukaryota > Viridiplantae > Streptophyta > Magnoliopsida > Fabales > Fabaceae > Ammopiptanthus > Ammopiptanthus mongolicus. Next base: position 86,153,547 of record CM077349.1, on the reverse strand, counting down.
TTGTCATCTTCTTCAGTAATTTGAAGTGTTCTATGTCACTATTTTCTATTATCTCAGGTTCCATAATGCTTATTAATGATAAAGTTCGAATATGGATATACCTGATTAGGATTAATGAATGGATGATTCTTTTTGGTCCACTGCTGCTTCCGCCTTGGTGGTTCTACTTGAATGAACTTTGAATATTTGGGATGAGATACTTGGAAAGTATATGGAAGATTTATAAATAAAAAGAGTAATTTATTTTATGGAAGTGGTTACAGGGTGGTATTCGTAGATACCTAGTTTCCTCTAAGAGGAGACTAACAAGTTTCCTCAACTTGGGGAAGCTCGGATGAGAGTTTTCTCCAATTGATTTACCCTGATTTGCCTCAGCATAAGAGGACTTATTTACATGCTAAGGGGTTATTGTCTATTTACATGATTGATCCTATAGCACGTAAGTGCTTACATCAGAAAACTAATAATTTACATGCTGTCATCGTCACTGCTTACATCATTCTTCAATTATTGCTTCGTCTTCGGAATCTTTTCCTTGTGGCTGACAGCTAGTAGTGGCTTCTGACGTGGCTTGCTTTATGCATCTCTCACATGCATGATTACCATTTTCTTTACTTATTGAGCATAGTTTTTGGAGGACAGCTGAGCAATAATTCATAGCGGGCCCCTCGAATGTATCGAAGGGCATCTCAAAGTTTGTTAGTAGAGCTAAGTCTTTTTCTCTGATGGGCTTGCCGCTTGTTTTGCTTAGGAGCAATGTATTTGGTCCTTTATACAAAGTTTTAATAAATAATTCTTTTTCAATGGTTTGACATTGGGAGTATATGCTGGCTAATTGATGAGCTATGAAGTTAATAATTTGGTCTTCATCATAGTTCACTTCAGTAGGTTCATCCATTAATGGCAAATTATTATTGCTAATACCAATAAAGACTAAGTGTTTGGCAAGTTGTTTAGTAGTGAAGTCTGGATAGGCTGAGTAAAATTTTAAGAAAATAGCTCTTTCACCAGAAATATTTTTGCGAAACATTTGGACTGCTTCTTTGAAGTGGTAAGGAAAGAGGTTAATTTCTTCAAGGTTGAGACTTAAATACAGACATTCAATTAGCCCAAATTGGAATAAATTGAATGCTAAAATTGATGGGACTCCAAGTGTAAGTACTACTTTGGTAGCGAATAATTTTCGATCGATCATGTACATACAATTACTTTTTTCTTTTTCCGTCCAGTGGATGAGTCTTTTAAGGTGTTCATAAAAGTTTTCTTTTGAAAATTGAATTTGAAGTTCATGTTCTTTCCTGGTAATTATTTGGAAGTTGTCTAGGGAAGAAGGCATTCTTCCTAGGATCTTCAAAGCCTTTCTTGGTTCTGGAGTTAAAGTAGTGGTTTGAGCAAAAGTTCTTGGTCCAAGATAAACTTCTTTACCTTTGGCAATCTGAAAATCTTTTAGAACTTTTTCTGCTTTTTCTTTTGTTGCATAGGACTTATGAATAACTCCTGGAACTTTCTAACAGTGGGGGGCTGCTTTGTGCCACCCGTCATAAATTCCTGAAAATGGTCCGTTAAAAATAGCGTAGCATTTTTGATTTCCTTCTCTTTATGCTTGCAGTTTAATTTCTGCTGGAATTGCCTGTTCTAAGAAACCTCTAGTTTCTAATTGTATATCTAAAACCTTGATATCTGCTTCAAGCAAGTCTAATTCTCTCAATTTTTGATCTCTTAGTGCTTTCTTGAGTTCTCTTTGTCTTTTTAGCAGTTCCGTGGTTCTACGCTCCATTCTCTGGATAGTATATCTGCAAGGACATTTTTTTCTCCCTTAATATGGGATATTGAATAATTATATTCAGATAATTTCATTTACCATCGGATCAACCTTCCTTGCTTATAAGTGCCTTTATGATTAAAATTTTTAAAACCTGCCACATAAATGGAATCGGTTCTAACAATAAATTCTTTATCAAGCACATAAATACGATGTTTTTCCAACATGCGAATAAGTGTTAAAGTCTCTTTTTCATGAGTAGGGTAATTAATTTCACTGTCTGTAAATGTTCCAGACATATACCGGCATAGTAACTCTTTCTTTTGTCTAGGGGGTTTTGCCTTCATAACACCTCCCCAACATTCATGTGATGCATCTGTTTCAATAATGATTAAATCATCATCTGCGAGATGATATAATTCCGGAAGCTTTTGACATAAGTGTTTTAATTCTGTAATGATAGCTTCATCCTCCTCTGTCCAAGACCAAAGAGCATCCTTTTTTAATTTCTGTTGCAGTATTTTGCGTTTTGCTGTAAGATCTTTAATAAAACCTTCATTTGAAATGTAGGTTAGTAGTCCAAGAAACCTTTATAATTCTTTTTTATCTTTTAAGGTTACTGGAAAATTACTAAGCTTTTCTAACACATGTTTCTGCATTACTAATTTGCCTTTTTCTATCTCAAGACCTAAATAATTCATTTTATTTTGGGCTAAAACTATTTTCTTTTTACTTAATACTACTCTGTGTTCTAAGAGTTTATTAAGTACTAAAGTTACTTTATGATAATGATCTTCTAAGTCTTTATTGGTAAAGACTAATATATCATCGATATAAATAAGACAAAAATCTTTATATTCTTTGAGTATTGAATCCATGTGTCTTTGAAAGATTCCTGGGGACTGCTTCATCCCCATAGGGAATACATTCCACTCATATTGTCCTTGAGGACAACTGAAAGCTGTTAATGCCTTAGATTCCTCGGTTAATTTCAACTGATAAAAGCCTGATTTACAGTCAAAAGTACTAAACCAGAGCATATTTCTAATTTGTTCGATAATTAAATCTTTTCTAGGAAGAAAATATGCATCTCCTTCCATTGCGTCGTTTATCTGTTTATAATTTATTACCATTCGTCGTTTGTCACGCTCAATTTCACTATGATTTTCTACATAAAAGGCTGGAGCTGAGTGCTTACTTTTGGATGGTCTGATTAATCCTTTTGTGATCATTTGCTTAATGTCTTCTGCAAATTCATCTTTATCTTGTTTAGTGTAAATCATGGGTTTACATTTTACTTCTTTAGTGGGATCTTTTAATTTTAATGTGATTAGTTCGGCATTTTTATTATTGATGTTTGGATCTAATGGGTGTTCACTACATATGTTTTCTAATAGGTCTTCAATATGGGCCGGAATTCTTCTATTTGGTTCTAAATTAATTAGAGCATAGCGGATTTTTTGACAAAGGATAGTAAGTAGTTCACCACGTTGCAGTTTGCTAAACTCTGATTGCTTTGTAGAGTAGGGACATTGAGAGGAATGGTGAATTGGTATGGAAAGTATTTCACGAGTTAGGATATTCCGGATATATAGTGTGCAAAGAGTAATGTATTCTAAGTATTGACAGAAAGGGGCATAAAGTCGTAAGAAGTTATTGCCTAGGATGACATCGATTCCTGTTTCTTGCTGATAGATTGTTGGTACAATAAATCGTTTATGTTGTATTTGTAAGGTTATGTGTTTGACTACCCAAAATAAAGAGTGGATAGATTCATCAGCTATTTGTATTTTTAATGGCTTTTCTAGATATTCCCATTTGTCAAATAATGCTTTTGTTGCTAAACAGATACTTGCTCCTGTATCAATGTAGGCTTCGGTTTCTTACTTTTTTTCGATTATAATTTTGATATAAGTACTATTCGGAATCTGTTTCTTCTGAAGATAGTTCATCATGTTCAGAATATTCATAAATACTATCATTAGTAGTACGTCATTCCTCTTCTAGTGGTTCTAGATTATATATTTTGTAAACTTGTTTTATTATTTTAGCTTTTTCTTTGAATTCCTTTTCTTTTTTCTGAGGACATTCATTTGCATAATGGCCGTCTTCATTACATATCCAACATACATATTTCTTTTTTCCTTTTGGGCAATATTTTTTAGGGGTACGTTTTTTCTTAAAATATTTTTTCTTTGTATCTTTATAGGCCTTTTTCTTTGGATAGGTTTTTCTTAATCTAGGTTTCCCTTTTTTATAAAACTTTCTTCTTTTTATTGGGTTATTACATCCGTAGTTTCCTGGTAGTTCTATTTTTGGTATATCACAGCAAATTACATTTCTTCCTCTATTTAATTGTCTTATTGTTTCTCTAGTTAAACATTGATTTCTCATTCTTTTAAAATTACTTGGATAATTCCTCCTAAGGTTTTAGCCGAAGTTAATGGGTTAGCTAGCCAGATAGCCTTTATTTTTTGATTAAGGGGAAAAGGTAATTTATCGATAAAAATTCTTTATATGTTTCTTTTGTCTCAGTGTTTAATTGGTAATAGTATTTTTGGTATTCACAAATAATACTTCCTATTTCACACATATCACAAATTTGCATTTTATTTAAGTGTACTTTAGCGCTTTCATGTAGATATCTATTTACTTCAGCACTTTGTTCAATGCTGACAAATCCTATGAATTCTTCATAAATTAAATCCATTATAAGTCTTGCAAAGTCTTGATTTGTTGGTGTTGTATGTATATTGTTGCCATTTGTCATCTCTTATTTCATTTAAAAAATTTTGTACATTCCTTGAGGTTTTGTAGAATATAAATTTTTTTATTGAGTTTCTATCTAAGCTATTAAATTGGTCATCTATTGCCATAAGCAGAGTAAGTTCATTAATCTATTGTAAGAGTATCTCTTCCTTGTTTTTTGCACAATCAAGATTTAGAATATTTCCAGATTTAATAAATTCAAATCTTGGTTTAAATTCATCTGGAATTTTAGACCATTTATTCTTTCTTTTAATATATCCATTATTATGCATCGTTTCTTTTTCCATGTTTTTCCATATTTCAAATACTTCTTTTCTTTTTCTGTTTCTGTTTAGTATCATACTACTACTTGTTTCTCCATGATGCATTCGTATTTCGTTAAAATCTGTTTCATCTGAAGAGGAGCTATAGTTTAGAACTACTTCTTCAGTTTCATTTGACGTTGAATTAATTGGTTCTGCTACTTGTATCTGGTTATGTTCTTCTTCAATTATTTTTAATTGTTCTAGCAATTGTTGAATTTCTTCTAAGTCATTTGATCTCTTTATTGTTTCAATATAATCGGTTTTTAATCTCTCCATGTTGTTCTTGGTGTTAGGGATTCTAAGCGGTGTAAGGTTTCGGATGTCTTTAATTTTAATAATTCTTCGAAATCTCCTTTTGTAATAGGTCTATTATTGTTTTCTTCTTCTAAAAGAATTTCTAGTTGTAAGAGAATTCTTTTAAGTCTCACATCATCTTCATTTTCTATTTCCTTTCCTTTATCAATAGTTCTTAGTGTTTCATATATGTCTGTATACTTCGTTTGTTCTTTTTGTGTTTTATGATAGGTGTATTCAGCAATTTTGGAAGTAGTTTTCATTACCTGTATTATATTGTTATTTATTTGTTCTAATATTTTTTCTAGTTCTTTATATTTTTTATTAATTCTTTCTAGTAGACTTATGGTTTCTATTATATGAGGGTACCGGTACCTTCAAATATCCCAAGTTACCATAGAAATTGCTCTAAATATATTAATGTCTCTAAATATATTAATGTAGATAAGTTCATAATGTATTGTGTTGTGAATTGGATATATATAGAGACGTAGATGTATTTTATCCTTTTTATGCACTAATATTAATTTTTTTTATATGCTAAATAATGTATTAAGGAGAGTACAAGTGATACTCTAATAGTGGGTTGATTTAGTCTTAACCCTTATGCACTAATTTTAATATATGCATCAAGATATACTAATGTGCGTTGAAGTGACTCGAGTCCCTTAAATTGAGTTTTAATCCTAGATTCATGATTTATGTGTATGAAAAAAATATTATTAAGAGGCGTTCCCGTATAGACGTGTGATTGTTTTCCGAGAGATTAGTCTCTCATTTATCTAATGAAAAAGTATTCTAAAAAATTGAAATAAAATGTAATATCAAGATGTGATGAGGCTCCTACATAGATAGGGACATAAGAAATATATGCATCAAATGACATGGTACAGATAAGATGTAATGTGAGGCCTAACATACGATGTATCAATAATTCAATCTACTACGAGCCAATTTATACTTTTTCTCATGTCAAATATTTTCATTTTTATTAATACCAAATATGGTCATATACCATAATCATATACTAAAAATATTAGCGATTAATACAAAAACAAAACGAGATATAAAATATTTTCCACAAATATTTTGTACCATACAAGAGAATGGAGAATTTTTCACCTTTTGCGTATGGAATTAGGTTTGGAATTGAGTTCTAATTGGAGGACCTCCATATTCAATTATTTTGTTGCACATTAGAAATGGAATTCTAAATTCCAAGTCCTGGAATTGTAATAAAATAACTATTTCATTTTATTTCCAATTCTTAATGTATAAACCCTAAGAATTACCCATTCTAAGTATAAAAGTTAAGAGTTTTAATTTTGATACACTTCTAAAGTTTTTTACACTGTCAATCAATAACAAATCATTTTATGTGTGACACTTTTAAGGTAGCTATGATAAGAGTCAAACATTTTAATAACGTGACAATTTATGATTGGTTGATAATGTAAAAAATCTTACATTGATTATACATACCAATTAAATCCAAAAGTTAAAACTGATTGTTATAATAATTATTATTATTTTTGTCGCATACTTCGGCAACCACTGTTGTCGATACCGACCAAGTCATCGACAACATCTCCTGACCAGCCGTCCCCGCCATTGTCACCACCAATTCCAGGGAATTGAATTTATAATAAATGTATTCCAATTCTTTGTACAACCAAAATATAAAATTTATAATTATGAACCAACATCGTCACACCAAATGTTGTTACTAGTCAAAAACAATGTTAGTAATACATTATTTTTAACACTTTTTATTTTTGGTAAAGTTCACATAAGACCTATTAAATTAAAAGTAGATCCATACGATTCAGTGAATTTCACGTGAACTTCACCCAATAATAATAGGGTCATGCTAACCAGCGTCCTTAAAGTACTCGTTGGCATTTTTAGATACAGTAAAACTTATTACTAGATACAAAGACAAATGAATATCTTATATATATCATTCTATAAAAGTGAGTTAAATGATAAGAATTTGGGGTAACTTAATTAGAAAGAAGTCCGGTATGATAGGAAACATATTTTTTTTTTTGTTGGGTGTGAACCAATTACCAAGGGTGTTCTCTAGCCGACAATTGGAGATTAATCTCTTTCGAGGGGGTGAGATCACACGAAAGTGGATACAACCTCTTCCAACAAAGTTTTTTCCACACACATCAAGAATCGAATACCTGACAACGTACTTAATGAAGGAATCTAAATATTTACCAGCTATGTTGTGCCTTGTCGGTGGAAACCTAATTTTTAAATCAAACCGAACTTCAGCATAACTTTTAAAATCAATTTGTTCAAATAGTTTGGTTCGCCTCCTGCATACCCCTATCAGTACACAACTTCATTTTTAGTGCTCATTCTACTAGGTCCATGACCATATGTGATAATTATATGATATATTCTTTTTGTATAATTAATCATGTATCAATATTATTTAAATAATGTTAATTCTTTTATATTAGAATAATTGGTCCTAACTCCGCTCTAAAAGGTAGCTCATAAAAGGAGGTTTGTCCAAGTATTATAAATGACTCTTTACTCATATTAACATTTAAGATTAAAGATTGAGCCAAATTGAAGAAGTAAGTTTATCGGTATAATAAGTTTGGGAGTTACTTTGTTGTTCAAAAGGTCTAGACAATTTAGACTCAAGTTTTCCAACTTATATACATCACAACTGTCTTTATTTTGCCTTATGTGAGACTTTATTCTCCAACATTTTAAGTATTTAATTTGTATGAATTGTCAGTATAAATTTTTTAGCACTGTCAACTAATTGATAAATTGTTCCATCATTAAAAAACGCTTGACTCTTATCATAACTACCTTAAAAATTACATGGGTGATGATTTATGATTGGTTGACAATATAGAAAAATTTACATTGAATGTGTATCAAAACTAAACTCGTTTTTTTATTTAACTTTTTTGATAAAGTTCAAACTACAATGGACCAAAATCAAATTTACAAAATTTTGGTTCAAATCCAAACTTAAAAAGTTAATTTTTTTTTTGTGCAATCTTTTTCCGTGCCATTTTTTTTTTTGGTGCAAACTTAAAAAGTTATCTAGGTGCACATTTTTAATAGGTGAATTCTTTGGTACCTGAATAATAACTTTATCCTATCTAGGTGACCCAATCAAATGACGAAAACCACTTGACTTGATTCACTAACATAACAAATTTAATTGAGGTGGCGCATTCTAATTGGGTAGGATAACTTTTATCCCAAAATTATTAGAGATATCAGAGAAGACACCTTTTTAATTATGCAAGTTACTTGTATTTAAGCTGAAAAAATATTCTTCTAGATATAGCCTAGTGTGGATAATGTGTCTTTTGGCAAATTGCTAATTGCAAACAATAATCACTAATCATTGCAATAAGTACCATCATCCGCGCGGGCATGCATGCAGAAACAAATAAAGCAACAACACTGATCTGCTAGGGAATCCGAATCCCAGGTTATTGGAGCCTGACAAATACTAAAATTCAAAGGTTATGCTTCCTCGGAACTCAACTACAATGCCATGTCTCAAGAAGCGTGGCTTTAGGATTGTTTACAATGAGTTGTCTACTTTACTTGTTTGAAGAGCTACAACAATTTTGGACATTGCAGATTTCTTGTTTGGATGCAAGCAGATGATATTGTCCTTTCATCTATCAATTAATTAAGCAAAACATATATGGCAAACAGATATATAGCCAAGAAAGTTTTCTTAACAGTTTTGTTGTCATTTACTCATTTTATATTGGAAGTTGAGAGAGGAAAGGAAAATGGCAGTATATAACTCTCTGCATCAGTGATCTCGTGCGAATCCTGCAGGTACGTACCGCTGAATCGTATTTAAGATGGATAATGTTCTTCACACAAATTTATACACGTGACTTGACATTTGCACAATTTTATAATATGATGATTGAGTTTGAATCCCATCAGCATTTCTGTTCAGCCATCTTTATTGCTGTGAAGAGATGTGAGTAATGGGTGATGTATAAGAAACATTTTTTTTTTTCTGTTGTAGGAACTCAACGGACACCCATTTGGTACTGTGGCTGCAGGCTTCAGACTTATCTACGTTTTTGGACTAAATAATTTCCAGCATTACATGCATGTCTGTTTTTGCTTAATTTTTACCTTGGCTTAATTGTAATTTTCGTTCCTCAATTTTTTTAAATGTGCGATTTTGATCAATCGAAAATTTTAATTGCACATTTAGTTCTCTAATCTGTTAAATTGTGCAAAATCAGTCTAAACAGCCTAAAAATGGGGATGACAATGGGTAGGGTATGAGTAGTACCCGTCCTTATACCCGTATGTGTTTTAAAAAAAATACCCGTATCCGAACTCATACCCACGTGAATAATAACTTCAGTACTTGTACCCTTATTGGCTGAACACCTAAGTACCTATATCCACACCCATTACCCACACTTTAATTAACCAAAAATTAATAAATAAATAAAAACATTAGTGAAGTTTGAAATATCATTATAGTATATAACATGACATACTACTTTGGCATGTTTGCAAACAAACAACAAATATTACAATTAATCTATCAAACAACAAATTCATGAACAGGACGATAGTAACCTAACTTTCATTTAAATGGTTCTAATTTAATATATTAATATTTATTTATATATAAAAAATAATTAAATAAATATTGCCCTCTCCCATACATACTCGTACCCATTATGCAAGTAAATGATAATTTTTGCGGTTGCTCACTGGGTAAAATATTCATTGTCACCCCTACCTAAAAATGATTGTCTAAATAATCTAAAAAGGATTGATTTTGCACAATTTAACAAATTAAAAAACTAAATGTGCAATTTAAATTTTCGAGGGATCAAAATTGCAAATTTAAAAAAGTTTAGGGACGAAAAATGTAATTATTGACAAAAAAAATAACTAAATGACTTAAAAATGAATGCTCTTTTACTTATTGTTTTTACCTTATCTTACTTTAGAAGAGCCTTGTACTAACTCTAATATATTTATAGGTAAACCAATATTAGTGTATGAAGGAGATGTTAATTCACTAAAAAAAAGTATTTTCGGGATTGAATTTAGCGACCACATTTAATCGATCCTTAAATATAGGAATTCGATCGTTAAATATAAAAATTTGATAGCTAAATTGGTCGCTAAATGGTTTAACGATCGAATTTGGTGGTCGCTAAGCATCTTTTTTTTTTCTTTTTTTCCGTGATTTCTGTGTGGATAATTAATTGATTATATATAATTATTCATTTAGTTTTGCCTATAAATTCCAAATTAGATTTTTTGTTATAAATGCAAGTACCATTTTCCTTTTCCTTGCTGTGCTGAGGTGTAGGTACATAAATTTGCAGCATCATGAGAGGACAAGGTTTCTCCTGCAGAAAGTAACTAGCATGAACCGTGAGCCAAAGTTGACGATCCAAGTAGGAGAGTACAACCTCTTTTTAGGGGTAGTATTTAAGGAGCAAGGAGGTTGGGACCATTTTGCATATTTAGGCTCTATTTGAAATGAGCATATGATGAGGAATAATCAAGAGTGAAGTGCATGTATATATATATGTGTAGGACTAGTTATTAAGAAGCAAAGGGGAGCTCCTTTCAATCCAATATGATGGACTGAGGAGAGGCAAGAGCTGTCATCTCATGCATTGGGCTACCCTTAATGTTTTCTGATCTCAACATCTTGCATTGCACCTCTTCAATGCATTGTTTGAAATGTTAAGTTTGGCCAGGTGCATGCTGTGAGAGCAACTCAATCTGCCTTCTTAGACCACCAATTGGATTGAAGGGAGCTCCTATTTTCACCTTTTTTTTTTACGGCTTTCTTTTGCTTCCAGACAATGTTTTCTTTCATCAATGATTGACTGTAGTTACAGCCTCTTCATTCTACTGTTTCAAGCTCTTAACAGGTTTGTTCTGTCTCATATTCTTGTGAACAAGTTCTACTTTCTTCTTGATCATGTACATTTTCAGATTTCCAAGCTTTGTATATGCATGATGGGGGAACAAGTGCATCCTTATAGCAAACCCAACAGAGTCTGCCAAGGGGCAACATCATTTTCTTCAAGTTGTTACAAGATCTTTCAGCAAAAGACAGAAGATCTTTCAGCTCATTGACTAGCAGTCTAGCGCCAACAAAGGTGGAGGAGTTTTGGTTGTTTACTTGGACCAACGAATCTTCTTGTTTAGGCTTTACTCTACTTGATATTATAGGAATGAAAAAACTTAATGATCTTATGTTTATTATACTAAAGCCTCCACGCTTCTGTTTGTCATTCAATATGCACATGGGTACCCTTCTCTATGACTGTAAGGAGTGTCTCTTCTATACACCAGGAGCAAGAAATTTCTTCTTGGCTTAAATGAACTTTTTAGTCCCTATAAATATAGGTACTTTTGGTTCTGATTCCTATCAGTTTTTTCCTGAGATTTTGGTATCTTTAACTTTTAAAATTTTGGAATTGGTCCCTGCCATCAAGATGCACCGTTAAGTGCTGACGTGGCTAACGGATTGTCACGTTAGCACTGCCACGTGGCATTTAAAAAAAAAATTTAAAATTTTTTAGTTTTGGTCCCTATAATTTTTTCTACTTCAGTTTTGGTCCCTGCAAGTTCAGAAACGTTGCAATTGATCTTTGTCGTTAGTCTACATCATCACTGCCACATAAAATAAATTAGTAATTTTATATGTCACGTTGGATTAAAAAGTCATTATATATAAATACATTCAAAATATATTTTAACTCAAAATTGGAAAAAAAAACTTAATTAGCATTGAGATCAATCTGTATATTATATTATTATTAAGGATGGAAATGGAAAATAGCCACCGAGGATTATTTATATTTTTAAAAATTTATGATTATCAATATTATTATTTATTATATATAATTATTAAAATATTTTAATTTTATCATAATACTATTATTTGTTTTTTATACGGCATGGCGCGACGCTTTACGAAGTGGCTCCATATGGTATATGCTCGAGTTTTAATCCTCAGTGGTTGCTATCACAAAAGCTCATTGTTTACTTTAACCTATCAAATCTCTTTATTGCTAAGTTTTGATATAATTCTGCTAAACTAATAATACATTCAAAAAATACAAAATTGTTCATTTATAATAATATAAACAATAATATAAATTATTAAAATATATAAATAGTATTTTTTTTAATCCAACGTGATATAAAAAATTAATTTATTTCACGTGACAATGTTGATGTGGGGATCGTTAGCTGCATTAGCATTGAACATATGAAAACTAAAGGCAAGAATCAATTCCAACGTTTTTGAACTTGCAGGAAACAAAACCTCTAAAGAGAAAAAAGTATAGGGATTGAAACCAAAATTTGTTATATATATATATATATATATATATATATATATATATATATATATATATATATTTTTAAATGCCATGTGACATTAAAAAATTATATTTAATGCCACTTAGCAGTGCTGGTGTAACAATCCGTAAGCCACGTCAGCACTTAACGGTGCATCTTAACGACAGGGACCAATTCCAAAATTTTAAAAATTAAAAACATCAAAACATAAGGAAAAAAAGAATAGGGAGCAAAACCAAAAGTAGCTATATTTATAGGGACTAAAAAGTTGATTAAACCTTTCTTCTTTCATATTGCATATCAACCATAGAGTTTCTTTTCTTTTCTTTTTTCCTTGTTTTTTTTTTTTGAAAAAAACAATATATAGGAATTTTTCAAGAATGGGTTTCCACTTCCCATTTTTTGATGGGGTTCACAAGATTGTTGGCGTAATTTCCTTTTTGTTGTAGTTTATATCATCACTCTACAGTCAATAGTACAATGTCACAGCAAAAAGCTAAAAAAATGTCAAAAGTAAACCTCAAATAGGCTGCTAGGGAAGACTTAGGAAATCATTCTCTTCTGTAGTTTGATTCCTCATCACGAGTAAAGTTTCTATAAAGTGAATTTTAAAGTGAAAAAAAAAAAATATATCCATTTTTAATTTAACAATCAACCAAGTAAATAATTTAGGAATAAGAAAGCTCACATTAGAAACAAATTCACTCTAAATAAATACCAAACTTTTTGCCTTTCCCATCGATACCACCTAACTTTAATTCCTTCATTCACCTGACACTTGCGACTTATATAAGTATCTGGATTTTCTCTATGATGATGAGGGTTCAAGAACAGTATTTAGTGTTGAGTAAAATAACCATCTATAGAAACCAATAGAACTATAGAAGACTACTTCAACATATCATATATATTTCCAAAAAAAAAATTTATAATCATTATAAATATCTGAATATTTATAAAATTAAATAGAAGAATGTTCAAAAATCTCCTTCCAACCATTCACTTGACTCCGTGGAGCAACTTCTAATGAGGCCCTATTAAGCCAAACCATAAATTTTTCATTTACTTCCAAACTGATTTTCCCTTACAAGCCTTGATATCTTGGCTTTACCGCTGAATAAAAGTATCAATATTAAGACATCAAGCTTAAATAGCTCATGAACTTACCGTGAGTCGAGTTCAACCCAAGAAAATGGGCTCGACTTCTTGTTAAGTCAAGCCTAAACTGAGGTTAGTTCCACTTATTTCCAGACCTATTCCCAACAGTCTCCCTAAAATTACATGCATGACACAGCATTGACACCAAAGTTAGGTGAAGAAAGATCTTGTCACCCGCAACAAATCCAATATGACAATGAAGTTTCATAATTAACAAATCTGAGTACAGCATTGAAATTTCAGGCAGTCTTTCTCTTGAATACTAGGAAGGGACCAAAGGACACAGAGAATCTGCATTATTGGTGAAGCGCAGATCACAACAGCCAATGAGAGAGACTTATTTCATAACACCTCTGCTCATAGCCTTTCCATACTTGCTTACATTTAAATGCTAACAAGCAACAAAACCTAAAATAAGCCAAGCAAAAATAGTCCGAGGCCAGGCCAAAATACAGTTATAGTTCACAGGAAGTTTGAGTAAGGAAAAAGAACAAGAACACAATAACTGCAACAAAGGCACTCCACCTAGTATCTGATTTCAGGTAATCAATCTCCCCTGCAAGAGAGGACCAAAACTTATATTTCAGACACAGAATTATAATTAAAGATAAAAGATCTTTTGAAATAAAGAATATTACGACAACCGAATTCTGTAAATAAATTAGAAATTATGTTAAGATTTTTATTTTATCAAATATGCATTTGTACAGGCGAGATTTTAAACAACTTGGTGTAATTTTAGCCTTTGATCAATAATTCAAAAGACAAGATTGCATTTATCAAATTATCCAAACAAATGTTCCTGACCCAATATATCAAATAAATCCAAGGAATAATTCTTATCAATTTAATAAACTTGCAATGGACCATAAATCCTCACTTGGTGAACAAATTTTTAATTTTGGGAGGAGGCCCCAACCAATCAATTAGGATCCCTTACATATTCTCACTATTTTGACAAGCAACAACAGTGCATTTTAGGCAATAAAGGCCACCGTTATTTCTTTTAATTTACAATAACAGTAATTCTCCATACCACTGTCACCCTCGTCATCTGCATTTATGTTAAATTAAAAAATGAGAGGATATATACTGAGAGGCTTATGGTGACAACAACCAATGCACAATCCTTGAAAGTTGCTATCAAATTTAGCTCTGTATACCTTGGTTTAGTTCAAATGGTTAATACTGCAGATTTACTTCCTCCACCAAAGTTTGGGATGCTCAATTACAAGTTGTTGTTGAGTACCCCAAACTTTAACGAAGCAACTCAAAATTTTTGAGAAGTTGGAAACATGAAAAAGTGATTTTTAGCCGACATAGACTTTTGATTTGCAAATTCAAATTTTTTATCTTTAGGGTTTATTTAAAAAATATATAAAGAGAGAAAAATGATACGAATGACATTTGAAATTACCTTTTCTTTTTCTCCAAGGTCTATCATTCGGACTCAACTTCCTCAACTTTTGGACCTGGTTCAGAAAATTAAACAAGATATAAAGAATTATCACACAAGCACCAACAGATAGCAAATTATGATTCAACAGATTATTAAGGAAAACATGAAATGGATTCCAAATCTTTCCCTCCAGCAACAATTTCATGGCAAGAGTATAATTTGCTTCAATTACATCTTGGTAGTTAAAAAGAACAAAATAAAGATATATGTTTAATTTCTTTTTTTTCTTTTTTTTTCAAATTTCTTTCGGCAGATATTAAAAGATGAACTATTATCCATTAATCATAGCTTAACGGTAATATTTCACCTTTAAATGCAATCAATGACTTTATTCGGAAAGGATTAGTCAGATGGCATATGCTGTATATCAAACATACACATACTCAAAAAGAATTGTCCTTGTAATTCCAAAACTCTCACTGTTTTCGCTCAACATAAAAATTTTACGCACAACACACCAAAAAATCGAATTTAATCATGCAAGACTAAATGCAGCCAGCACAATAAGCTAAAAATTTGCTTCCACGAATTTGAACACCCCAGACATCGTTTAATCATTGAGCAAAAAAAATCACAACTCGGAAGGTCTCACTTGATAATTTGCAAAACCGTTGTGTATTACTATTGAATAAATTCAAAGCTTAATAAAATCACTCCATTCACTTACTATCTCATCTTCCAATGCAATCAAAATAAACCCTTTATAAACAGCATACCAAAATAATAAGGTTAAATTAATTTGTACGTCCCTAAACTATTTGAGAATTTTTAAGTAGGTCCTTATACTTAAAAAAGTTTGTAATTGGATACCTGAACACAAATTTTGTAGAGTTTCCTTAAGCATCCGTTAGGTGATGCATCCACTCGTCATTTGAGGGTCACTGACCTTTTTTGAAAAAATTCAAATAGGTTGCTATACCTTTATGGAAAATTCAAATAATCCATGTACTTTTTGAAACCCTATTTAAATCTTAACGGAACAGTGTATGAGGGATTCAAGAACCCAATTACAAACTTTTAACTTATCTAAATGAAAATTCACGAAATAGATAGTTCAGGTAGTTGGAGATTAATTAAACCAAATAAAAACCCTTAGAATCACAATTTAAGAGAAATTATACACCTCACTTTATAATCGACAATTTTCTGCCCCATCTAAAATTTGTAGCACGAATGTCAACAACTCCAAAAACACCCTTTAATCAATTATTAGCAAAAATCTTAAAAAAAACCAAACTTGAGAGAAATGACGGAGACCCAATTGAAAATGAGAAAATTGAACTGACCGTGGAGAGAGGGGTGACGACCATCTTTACCCCAACCAATACCGCGAGTGGATTCGAGATACTGATGAACGAGGTGGCGACACTTCTGGAGATGGTTGACTCCTTCGATTCGATAACACCAACGAAGCTTGTCTCTGATGATCTTCGCCTTCTCGATTTGGATCCACTTTTCTCTGACGATGTGTTCTCTCATCTCAAGCATCGCCACTGGGTCCTTGTATGGATGAGCTGGATCGAAGTCATCAGGCGGCGATTCGTCGAACTCCACATACCCTTTCTTCCTTCCCATTCTTCTCACTCCTCACTTCTCACTTCTCACTCTTCTCTTCGATTCTCAGGATTGATGCAGTGTGTGTCACTGTGGACTTTGGATCTTTCTCTGCTTTATTTTGGGCTTACTTCAATCACTACTACTAACCGCTTATAGGCCCACTTCAAAGAAAATATAGTAGAAGAAAAATCACTTTTGCTCCCCAATTGGCAAAGGAAAATGCGACTCATATTTTCTCATATAATTAATTATGATTTTATGGAACAAATTATATAAATATGAAACCAATTAATTGAGTGTCCGAGTGATATAAGACTCGGACACCTTAAGCAAGTGGTCAAAAGTTTGAATCCTAACTTATTCACCGCTAATGATGGTGGAATGTCATTCCTAGGTTTGGAAATATTTTTAGAAAACATGGGAAGAAAGTGAGAATAGAAGTTGTTGGTAGTTATGCAAGTTTACTTTGATTCCAATGTCCTGGAAAAATAATATATCCACCTCTCATGGTGGGAATGAAAATGAGGAAGAACATGAGAATATGATTTTCTTGAAAACTAATCATAGCCAAAAATATATTTTAAAAACTTTTAGCAAACATGAGAATATCTTATTCACTAGTCTATGTTCCGGGAAACAACTTCACAAACCTTGAAAGAAAGATTCTCTAAATGATACGTTGAATTACCCTTATGTTATGTTGGGATCTTTTTAAAGGAAAAATACTCCAATATCACATTTCTCATCTCATTCATTACGGCCACCCTATAATTATGTAGTATTCTTTTTGTCTTTCATTCTTACCTTAATTTTAAAACTACACTACTTGTGTCCCATTATATATGTCACATTTATAAAATAAATTTGTCCTAAAATATATGTTATTTTTTATTTTCAATGTAATATTAAATGCTTTCTACAAATTGTACCCTTAAATACTCTACTTTGCATTTATGATAATAGTTAATACACCAATGATTAATAAGGTTAATTTGATAAAATTATCACTCTCTTTCTTTCATTTATTGTTTTTTCTTAAACTGTGTGATTTAACCAAATATGACATATATATTGGGACGGAAGGAGTATCAGTTAACCACAATGATCTTCCTAATATGAAGGATTGTTGTTTCATTTTGATATCACACAGTAAGTCTCCGAAAATGAGACAGCATATTTTTATTCTTTATTCCTTAACTTCAAAACTCTGTACAGAAAGTCTCTAAACAAAAGTTGGAATGGAAAGCTGATTTTATTTTTGACTATTCTATGATGCTAAAAATAATCTTAAGATCATGAGAAGAAATATATCACTTTTTTGTTTCCATTTGGTTCCACCAAAAAAACTTGACCGGTAGTCTTTAACTTGAATACTTGATCATGGTCTATAATGATATCGCAAGATTGCAAATGTTTGATCTGGATATGTTCTTACTAGCTACTACCACTTATGGCATGTTTGGTTTAAATTGTTTTAGATGCAAATGATAAAATGTCATGTCCTAATCACTTTTTTGGGAAGCTCCCTTATTAAGCTGTATTCAACGGTCCATAGAACGGTGGTTTGCATTCAAAATTTTTTAAAACAAATAGAGGCTTACTTGTTATCATGGCTGTGTAAATTTGTCATCCCATTTATTATTTTTGTTGTGTGTATAAGGATAACACTAAAGCATACAGATCATGAAAGTGAGTCTCCCATCAAATTTTATTTCATATACACAATACGAATCGAATGTACTTAAGTAATTCAAGTATATACAAACTGTGTTGGATCTTTTCACTTATTATTATTAGCAACCAAAACTCTGTCTGTCTACAGTATGAGCTAATCCGTATAAACACTTGTACATTCAAAATTCCAAAAGTATTATAAGTAAAAGGGGTAAACAAAAAAAAAAAAAATTCACCACCTATGTAAGCTCATAACCGCGGCCAAAACTGGTTTGTTTTGTACATGGAGGTCATGAACAGAACTAGCCAGCTAGATCAATCCCTACACGTGTCATCACCAGAGACATTCAATGGTATCTTCACGGAACCCCACCCCAAAGTCAACTCCAGCTCCAGTTGCAGAGGCTCAGCCTCCACACTCTCAACCGAAGACCCCGATTCACGACTCACCCAACCATCCAACTCGGAATTCGCTGAGTCCACGTTCGCCTTCGGCTTCGCGCCGCGTCGCTTGAACTGCCTCCTCCGTGACTTAACCTCGTGCAGCCGGTCAGGGCCACACGATCTTCCACCCTTCGCCACGTGGCGAGGATCGCAGGCCTTCTCGGACGTGACATTCTGAATCGGCGCGCCGCTGAGAACGGCTTCGACAGCGGATTCACAGAGGTGCCAGCTCCCGGTCGAGAACAACCCCGT
This sequence comes from Ammopiptanthus mongolicus, assembly GCA_039655645.1. Classification (NCBI taxonomy): domain Eukaryota; kingdom Viridiplantae; phylum Streptophyta; class Magnoliopsida; order Fabales; family Fabaceae; genus Ammopiptanthus; species Ammopiptanthus mongolicus. The sequence continues at coordinate 86,134,502 of CM077349.1, read as the reverse complement.
CGAACCGGAAACCGGGTTCACGATCCGGCCGCAGGCTTCGTAGAGCAAAGATTTGAAAACAGCTGAAAAAGGAAACCAAAATGAAGAAAATTAGGAACGAGAATTGATGAAATTTCTTGCATTTTTCTCGGGAAAGAAAGAGAGAGGGGAGATAGAATACCTGGTCGGAGGTGTGGAGCGGCGGCGGTGAGGAGGTTGAGGAGGCCGGCGCGGCCGTAGAACTTGGCGAGGAAGACGGTGGCGTTAGATTGAGAGAGTGACGATTTTATCCAATGGAGACAAGGTCGAATGGGGCAATCAGGGGAGCAACCCTTGCGGAGGACACGGCAGGCATTGCAGCTAAAGCGCATGGTGAATAATGTGTTTGGTAAGTGAGAAAGTGGATAGGAAAGTGAGGGTAGGTTTTATAGTTATGCAAGACGTGTGTGTGGGTTTGGAATAGAAAGATGGGAAAGAGAGGAGCGCAGTTGTTTTTGATTCCAAGAAAATTGGTAGTTTTGGTTTCCAGTTTTGTACTTTTTGTTCCATTCATTGAATGAATACATAGGAGGGACATACCTTTTCCTTCAACCATGCATATTCTATTATATTTATAACACTACAAGAATCTTTTGTGAGGGCTTGTTTGGGATGGTAATGAAAACTGGACTCATTGGGTATCCGTAAAATTTATCCATTATGGATAGGATAATTATCCGTTAATTGGATATAGATACGGGTACGAGTAATTATCCACAAAAATTAATGTGGATGGTGTAGGTACGGGTACTCTAGTATCCATCCCGTCCCATACCTGCACTATATATATATATATACATAATCTGACATATTCTGAAGTTTATTGTAATATTTATTTGATGTTTTGGAGATTGATTATTAGATATTTTGTATTAAAACCTTTGTATTTCATGTTCACAAATTGATTATTAGATCCATGGATTACATTTAGTTTGGAATGCAAAAGTTTATAAGAGTTTACACATTTTATTGTTTAATTAAAATTTCTTTATTAAAGTGCGGGTACGGATACTTAGGTACCCAGAGGATAAGGGTACGGGTATTGAAGTTACTACCTACGAGGGTATGGGTCCGGATACGTGTATTTTTTCAAAATGCGGGTATGGGGACGGATACTATAGTACCCTACCCATTGTCATCCCTATGGCTTGTGATCGAATAATCCTGCTTCGTATTGTATGTTTGGTTTCACCTTATTTTGTGACGCGACCTGGAAGTTTGGAATGAAAGTTGTTTTATGTAGCAGCTTATTTCTATCTCTCTCTACTTGTATTTTTTGATATTTTTTTGGGTAAAGCAAATCAAGGATTGTGAATGAGAGAGAAGCAAATACAATGATAGTAGCTTACACAACAACGACAAATACGTGAATTTGCTACTGTACGCAATATGAATCCCTTGAGAACGTGAAAATGGACAACATGACTCAGTTCCAAACAGGCCAGCATAATTTACAAATTACAATCGTAATGTGTAAATGTACATTATATTATACATATAATAACTTTTTTATTATTAAATTATAATTAGTTTTATTTAGGGTTGCACGCTAGTCGACTTGGGTTGAGTTTAAGAGAAAATTAAGTCTCATCCAGTTAACTAGAGTTGAATTAAGTTAAGTCATTCTTGATAAAAAAAAGCTAATCAATTAACCTAAATCAGGCCAACCCGCGTCGAACAAGTTAGTTCTAGTCGGTAATCAGTTTATGTATTTCCCCGCTCAATAATACTAGCTAGGAGCATTTAGTAAAAGAAAATACAAAAAAAGACATTTTGAAAAATTCTGAAAACCAGGTCTAAGTAAAAATAAACCCAAAAAGAAAGAAGATTGAGAAGAAAAATGAAGGTTTAACATATTTTTCTTCAACCTTCAACAAAACAATGGAGTGATGAACACAATAGTTTAAAGGCTTGAGCATAGCAGCTCAATTAGAGTTGTGAAAACGGATTACAACCCATGAGCCAACCCAGTTACCATGGGTTCAGCCGGTTGGATTGAGCAAATTTTGATTCACAAAATCCGAGTTAGACCAAATTGAATTTTCCAGACTTCTTTATTTTAGAAACTGTCCATTGATATAAAATGAAAAATTAGAAGTAAAAAGGATATATTATTATGTATAGATTGAATCAATGACTATTCAGGTTTGCATAATTGATACTCAAATCAATTATCTATCGGATCCAAACTATAGGAATGTTATGGTCAAACTTCCTTTAAAACGATGTGATAAAAAAGCAATGTGCGTCTTCAAACCGACTCATCGGTTTGACTTGCGGTTTGACAAAAAAATTAGGGTTAAGTTAGGTATAGTGATTTTCCCTTTCCCCTTCTTTCACCCTCACACCCACAACCCATTATATTAGATTTGCTCAACCCACAATCCATCCCTTCACCCATAACCCACAAACTATACAATTGACCCACAACCCATCACTTTGGCCTTCGCCCACACCCCCACAACCGAAAATGCTTATTGCAAAAGCAACCTACCAGTTGGGGCTTCTGGTCGCAAGCAACCAATCTGCAACGTCGAGAACAGATGTACCCCAAAACAACCTAGGGGACTCTTAAGGGAGGGTGAGAATGAATGTTTTATGAATTTTATTTTATTTTATTGTTTTTGTTGAACAATTATTTTTTATTTTTTTAGGGGGGAATTGGAACACTTAATGTAATAATATATCTATTTTCTATAAATTTTCAGTTTTTTATTATATTTTTTGAATATTTTGGAATTTTATTTTATATTTTAATTTTTTAAAAAAAATTATGATAACCAACTCATTTAACACATCAACCCACGGTGGGTTAAGCCAAGTTCACTAAAATGGGCTTGCCACTAAAATAAACCAACATGGTGGTGCCTTAAAACGTCGAGCACAACAACTCAATTAACACAATAGCTGGGACGATATGGTGGTTGGTCACCATTGGTCATCAGCCATCAGGGTGGTGGTGTTTTGGCATAACAAAATGAAGGTGGCTAAAGCACTAGAGGCATAGATGAGACACGAGAGGTATATGGAGAAGGTGTAAATTAGAATGTGGAATTGAATTTGAAGTCCGGAACAATAGAAAATGTGTTTTGGCGGTAAAACAAACAAAGTGACATGTTTTTTTGTTTGGGTGGTTAAGTCATGTCGGATTAATGGGTCGATTTTCTCAACTCACCATCTGAACTAATATTTTGATTGATCAATCACGTTTGACCTGAACTGACCAAATGATCTTGAACCAAACTAGAAGTATTAAGGTGGGTTAGATGGGATTGGACACATCAAGTTTGCTGAGACCTAGGTGCATCCATATTCTTATTTGGCTTAATTGCACTTTTGATCTCCCATTTATTACGATTGTGTAATTTTAATCCCTTTGGGTTATAATTATGCCAATTGGGTCCCCCAAATATCACGATTGTGCAATTTTAATCCCTCAGGTTTCAATTGCATCAATTGGGTCCCCTAGGTAGCACGCTTGTGCAATTTTGGTCCACAAGTATCACAATAGTGCAGTTTTTAACCCTAATAGCTTATGTGGCCCATGTGGGACTGATTTGACACTTAGTGAAGTCAACTTGGTAACTTACGGGACATTCTTATGTGACATCATTGACATCTTACACACTTTAATAGTCAAATGCGCATCACTAAGTGCCACATAGAAATGACACGTAAGCACTCAAGCTAGACTCATTAAGTGCCAAATTAGTACCACATGTGCTTCGTAGGCTATTAAAGTTAAAAATTGCACAATCATGATACTTGAGGGACTAAAATGGCACAATCGTTCTACCTGGGGGACCCAATTGCCGCAATTGAAATCTAGGGGACCAAAATTGCACAATCGTGATACTTGAGGGACCCAATTGGCATAATTAAAACCCGGGGGATTAAAATTGCACAATCGTAATAACTGAGGGACCAAAAATACAATTAAGCCTTCTTATTATATCTTAAGGATACTTAAATATAAACAATGATAATTACACATCACTCCCACTAAGACATCTCTCAACTTTGCTTATGTGGCAAAATTAGAGTATAAGTAAGTAGAATCATATGCTGAAGGTTATCTTTTTTTTTTTGGAAACAATGATGAAAGTTATCTAAATATGAGTTAATGTGTTTGTGAATAACATTGTTGCTTAAATACTAACTCTGCCACCCCATGATGATGGGAGGGGATGTGAGGCATTGAATGTGAAATATGCATTATTCTATAGGTGTTGCAAACGAGCGTCCTAAGAGAATTATTTAAAGAATCAACAAAAAAAAAAAGTTTTATTAAGAAATTAAGTGTAACATATTTTAATATATTAAATACACCATTTAGCTATGCAAAATTTCCTTTCTTAATTTCTTAACCAATGTCTTAAGAACACTCATTAAGATTCTCCTTATTCTATTTCTATTCATATTACATTATATTTGTATCGCTATTATTATTATATTTTCCATAAATAATATTTTATTTATATAGTTCTGGTTTTAGCATTAGAGTTCACTTTTTCCTACCTTTTCAGAAGGGTCGAGCAAAACAAATCCTATCATTTGTTATATCTCATGGATGTGAAATAATATGCTTGGTACATATTTACACCACTATATTCATTATTTTATATTACATAATTTTTATTATGTGATAAGATGAAAAGTACTTCTAATGGCAAAAATATTTAAATATTCATAATTGTTTTTAAAATGCACATATTCTTTCCTTTTTCTTTTTTTTTTCTTTCACTTTATTTATCTACTTTTCTTTCCTCTTTCAAACAGAGAATGAATTTAAAAATTTAAAAATAAACAAATATTTCTACCTCAATAATCTTTCCCAATACTTTCCCCAACATGTAGATTCGTGACATGAGGTGCAGTAAAGGATTGTTGGCAAAAGAGAAAGAGAAGTTTCCTAACTTCCCGGTTTTGAGGGGATTCATTCCGTAAGGTGGTTTTGGAAAAGCGTAATGAGAGGAGTACTGTGGGCGCCCTTGGTGTGTGAGGAAATAGCCAATGGTTTTGAGTAGGAGTAGGCCCCACACTGCCGCTACTAACCCCTTATCCCATACATCCTGTAACAGCGGAAACTGGATTTCTGATTGCGATTGGGATCTGAAATTCATGGATTGATATATTTCCTCATCTATCATATTTTCTTTCTTGTTATGAAATAAAAAAAAAAGAATAAAAATTCAAACTAATAATCGATAAAAAATACGGTGACATTTTTGTTCTTTACGACATCTCCAAGAGATGCTTAATACGAGTTATGCTTATTTAACATTGGTGCTTATTAGACACTCACTCTTGGATCACTTTTTGGAGGAGATGCTTATTTAGCATGAGTTCGTATATAAGCATTGATGCTTATATTGATTTGTGTGCAATATTTTCATTTTTTTTAATAAAAAATGAGTTTACCATTTAGAGTAAAAAAATCATTTGTTTTAATGATAAAAAAAATTAAATTGGGGTCGTTGGTGGGATCCATTTAAGAACTTCTTTGAAATTACTGGATTGGAGAGATGAAATGTTTAAGTTATAAAAAGTAAAAATGAGTGATGTGTAACTGTGGGTCCCATTTAAGAACCTCAAAATGTAAAAAATGAGTTGCTGCAATGGAGATGACCTTAGAAATGAAAAATATCAATTTGATCATCAAGAATATAAAATACGAGTCAAAATAGTTCCTTATACTGATAGAGACTAAAATGTCCCTAAAAATTATCCTGAAAATGACTAATTTGACCCAAATTTTACATTCTTGAGGCCAAATTGATGTTTTCCATTTCTCAAGGACCTCACCATGTTTTTTTGTCAATGACCAATTTGATTCTTTACTCTAAAAAAAATAAAAAGCACATTTCAATGAATTGTTTTTTATATTAGAATCCTCTCCAATTGTGGGAAAACAGGACGGTCTTGTTAAACATATTTCAACATTATATTTAAGTTAAATCTTATTTGTTTTATCTCAAAATAAACATGTTTGATACATATATAACATTAAGATTTAATCTCGTTTTCTCACAACAACAAAAACCCTAATTCGTTTTTTTGTTAAAAAAATGGATTAAAAAAAGACCCTAATCCGTTTCTTTTCTTTTCATTTTTTTATAACTATAGCATAGGTACGAAATATCCACCACCATTAGTAATGACTAATTTCTGTCGGGGAATCTGTTGGGCACACAAGGTGGGTTCTCCTCTTTCAACTAGGTTTTCTCCATACATAAGAGTCAGGATTCGAACCCTGACTACTTGCTGAAAATGTCCGAATCTCTTATCACTCGGACCAACGACATGTTGGTAATCCGTTTCTTTTCTCATATCATAAGAATAAACATGAGAACAAAAAGAAGGGATCTAAATCCATGAGTAATGACTCTAATTACAAAAATAATAAAATAAATTTTATTGAAAAATTATATTTATTATATTAAAAAGTATTGTATTTATTTTTTAATGAATTTTATTTTTTTATTTATTAACCCGATAATGATAGATCAAGCTTGCTACATTAAATGGATGGTAAAGGAGGAAAATGTGACGTGCAGGGTCACATAAACTCAGTTGTGACACTTTGGTTATTTTAGCGAAAAAATTGTCATTGATAAAGACGTTGTTCTACATGGTGGTGTAGGTCTTGGGTGCTATTAGGGATGGTAATGGGTAGGGTATGGATAGGATATTATAGTAGCCGTCTTTATATCCGCGTTTTAAAAAAGTATCCGTTTCCGTCCCCATACCCGCGTGGGTAGCAACCTTGATACCCGTACCCTCACCCGCTGGGTACATAAGTACCCATACCCTCACCCATTACCCGCACTTTTTATATAAGAAATTTGTGGATTTTGAAAATAAGATAAGTAAATATGATATACCCAAAGATTTTCGATTGATATAATTTTCATATTATTCATTTTAAACAATAAAATAATTTATTTTGTACTTACATAAAGTTACATTCCACATAGTAAATGTCTTGCATGCCAAACTAAAAATGCAACCCGTAGATTTAATAATCAATTTGTGAACATGAAATGTATGAAATGCAAAGGTTCAAATACAAAACGTCAAATAATCAATCTCTAAAACATTAATTAAATATTGCAATAAAAATGATACATTACACTAAAAGGAGTGTTACTAAAAAAAAAAAAAATTAAATGCTATTGAATTGTAGAAAAAACAATATTAATGCCTCCTTTTTATTTTATTTGCCAACGCTTGATGATTATCATTATTGTCAGGTTTGTTCACAAGACAGAAAAAAACAGTCGAGATTATTGTAAATAGAGAAGGAAAACATAGCAACCGAGGCATTTCCATAGGAGATGATTTGATCATATTAATCAAGAAGTAACATACAAAGTATAGGCGATAATGAAGCTAGCCAAGTGAAACTGACGATGAAGCTCTAGTTTTTATTTTTTATTTTTTTAATGTAATATATTATAATTAAGGCATGATGAAGTAACATATAAAGTATAGACGACGATGAAGCTAGCTAAGTGGAACTGACGATGAAGCTTTGGAATTAACAATGAAGTTCTAGTTTTTTTTAAAAGAAATTTTAATGTAATATATTATAGAAAATAAATATATAAAAAAATAAATAAATATACATAGTGCGGGTATGGGGCGGGATGGGTACTAGAGCACCCGTATCCGCACCCATCCCCATTAATTTTTGCGGGTAATTATCCGCACCCGCACCCATACCCATTAAGCGGGTAATTACCCTACCCGTCATGGATAATTTTTGCGGGTACCCATTGGATCCGATATCCATTGCCATCCCTAGGTGCTATATGAGGCGTTGGTGTAGTGAAGGGGTTTCAAGGTTTTTCTCTATGGCTAACGCGTTGTAGCTTCGGGGAGGAGGAAGAAGGAGACTTTTGCCTTTGGCACTTCATAAAGGAAATGATATCATTTTAAACATTTTGGGAAATTATTTCTCCCCTTGGAAAATCATATGGATGCCTTCTCCGATACCCTAAATAATTCTGAGATAAAAGTTATCATGCCCAATCAGAATGCGCCATCTCAATTAAATTTGTCATATTAATGGGTCAAGTCAAATAATTTTCATCATTTGATCGGGTCATCTAGCCAGAATAAAGTTACCATTAGGATATCAAAGAATTGACCAAATCATATGTGTCACATAAGCGACTTAACGTCTCACTTACGCATTTCTATAATTTAACGGAGGCGAAAATGAGTCTTTACTTTATGTTTGTGTAAGATTAGTGATGCCACTTTTTATAGCATGTTTGTCTTCACCTCTGCGTCCATTTGAACTAGTTGTAGCTTTCACATTATATATAAAAAAATTTACTTTGATGCCATTGAGAACGTGATTATGGGATTAAAGACGCGAAACCAAACGAGTGCTTAATTTATCTGGACTTAAATTGTTTTCAATTAAGACATATTATGATGTTGAAATTTTATTTTTATATTTTCACATTTATTTTAAATAATTTTTAAAAAAATGTATCTACCCTTAAGTTTAAATCAACCCAATATACTCTTTTGCGGATCGGGTTAAAGAAAAAAAATTCTTTGACCCCAACCCATTGGCTTAAAAAATGCTACAAAGCCGATTTATTGCGGTAAATTTTTAACGCATTTACACATTCACGCATTAATATATTTTTGGATAAATCACAAAAAATGTTTGCAAAAATTTAAAATTGATTCAATGATTAATATGTAAATGCGTCAAAAATTGACTTTAGAGAATCACAATCCCAAAAAATCACTCAATCCACCCACATACACTCCTAATTTTGATTTGATGAATGTTAGTGGTTAAGAAATCAAAAGTGATATGTTTTCATAAAAAAATAATGCATTTAACATATAAAAAAGTGTTTTACTTAGATTCTAATAAAAGTTTACCATTTTTTATTCATTAAGCAGTGTTAGGAAGATTCTTTTGATTTTGAAGGCTGTAGTTCACTGTTACGGCACGTGGTGGGCTTGCTCTTCTGCACGCACATCCAATCCAAGTTTTTTAGGCCACAATGCTGGCTAGGAAAGACTAAAGATGTAGTTCACTGACCACATAATGACACAGCGTCTCTCTCGTCGACACGTGACAAGCACCCACCCAACCAAATATTTGGCGGGGGGTGTTCTTCAGATAAAACTAATAAAATACCAGTGCTTTACTTTCGTTTTTACGCATGTTTAAAATAACCTTTTCGTAAACAATTTATTATATATTAATAATTTTGTCCATACTAAATTCATGTATACTAATAGTTGTTATGAAGAAAAAAGGCCGCATTAACAATATAGCAACTTTTCATTCGTAAGAAATTACATGTGCTTTGTGCATTCATGACAATATAAAATTGATGTGCTCAAATACAATGAAGTTATATGGACAAACTCAATCCAAGCCTAAACATGCTCCCCAAATGTGTATATCTTTATGATAATGGTTCCCGGATGTATATATCTAAGCCAAAACATGTTTCCAGTGCAGACTTGAAAACACATGAAATAGTAGCATGTGTAACAAACAAAAATTTAAGGAAAAAAAACATTTCATAACTATATATAAGTTATGCCTTTGTTAGCAAAAGAAGCTTTTGTAGAAGATTGGATCAGTTTTGGTCCTTAACGTGCATTTAGTTCATGATCCTCAAAACAAAAGATAAGATCCATTATAAAGATGAAAATATTATAATAAGCATGATAAAGAACCTGATGATTTTTCATCTTCAAGTTTTCTCGAAAACAACACCACTTTCCTAAAACAACATCATTAAAAAATTAGAGGGATGTCTATTTCACATTAAAAAGTAAACCCAAATTCAATTAGATTAGAATACTTACCCAAAATCTTCGCTCAATAACATGTATGCACATAAAGATAAAAGAAAAATTCATGTGCACCATGAATGGAGCTTCTAGCGTTTTATATCTTTTCTTTTTCTTTTCCTTTTGGTTGTATCTATATAAATTAAGCAACAAAAGACCAAAGGACCTCCCATTAGTTTATGATGGAAAAAGGAGATCCTTTGCTCGAAACTTCATACGCAATGTGCATTATATAGCCCTTTTATTTTTAAATTATTACCTTGGACAACACATTATGTAGCATATCATGACAATATAAAATTGATGTGCTCAAATACAATGAAGTTATATGGACAAACTCAATCCAAGCCTAAGCATGCTCCCCAAATGTGTATATCTTCATGATAATGGTTCCCGGATGTATATATCTAAGCCAAAACATGTTTCCAGTGCAGACTTGAAAACACATGAAATATTACCATGTGTAACAAACAAAAATTTAAGGGAAAAAACATTTCATAACTATATATAAGTTGTGCCTTTGTTAGCGAAAGAAGCTTTTGTAGAAGATTGGATCAATTTTGGTCCTTAACGTGTATTTAGTTCATGATCCTCAAAACAAAAGATAAGATCCATTATAAAGATGAAAATATTATAATAAGCATGACAAAGAACCTGATGATTTTTCATCCTCAAGTTTTATCTAAAACAACACCACTTTCCTAAAACAACATCATTAAAAAATTAGAGGGATGTCTATTTCACATTAAAAAGTAAACCCAAATTCAATTAGATTAGAATACTTACCCAAAATCTTCGCTCAATAACATGTATGCACATAAAGATAAAAGAAAAATTCATGTGCACCATGAATGGAGCTTCTAGCGTTTTATATCTTTTCTTTTTCTTTTCCTTTTGGTTGTATCTATATAAATTAAGCAACAAAAGACCAAAGGGCCTCCCATTAGTTTATGATGGAAAAAGGAGATCCTTTGCTCGAAACTTCATACGCAATGTGCATTATATAGCCCTTTTGTTTTTAAATTATTACCTTGGACAACACATTATGTAGCATATCATTTAAAAAATGAGTGATTTTATTCACAAAACACAGATGCCATTATATATGGTGCACAAATCAATTGATGCATGCATTGGCCATGGTCACAGGTGTCATCAAATTTTCAAGAGCCCAGAAAAATACTAAGAAATCAATTGTATATTCTACAAAATGAAAAAGGTAATAATTGAAGGTAGTAACTTAAATAGATATATAATATATGACACAAATAATAAAAACTATCCAATTTTCAAACCAAAAAATATATTCTAATTACAAACTCAACTTATACTTGAATAGAAAGACCATGGTCAGAATGTAGCCATAAGGATATACACCCCTCTCACAAGATTGACTTATTATCAAATGAGTAGCAGTATGGATGAGTTACCTTCAATGTCAAGCATCCCTTAATAATGTGAGAAGTGAAGTCAATCTGCAAGTATCATTGACTAATTAGTCATATGAATCATAAAGCAGAGGATTTGATTATGAAAAAAAATAACTAATGTTGTTGATATACATATTATTGGCATAATAGAAGTCCTGCTGTTCTCAATCCTTTTCTTCATATACCCAGTCCCTCCTTTTGAGAATGCAACGGTCAGGGCTCCTCAACACAGCAGCTAAAATGATAGACCTGCAATGTGGAATAAGAAAGGACAAAAAAAAAAGAATATGCTCCAAATAAATTGCTATGCTGATTGTGAGATAAAAGTACATGAAAATAGAAAGCTATCCCAATTTGAAGGTCATATATTATATCAATAAGCACTATTAGAGCATGATGAGCTTAATAGAAGGAATAGGTGGCAAGCTGTGATAAGAGAGGAGGATTCTCACATCTATGACTCTATGACCGAGCTTAACAACATTTTAAGAAATGCAGGTTATCCTATTACATGTATTATAACAATACTATAAATATTGTCCAATACCTATTATCTTTTCCTTCTTTCCTTTCATTTTTTTGGGCTTCTCTATCTACAGTAGTGTTCTCCTTAACCTGAATGCTGAACAGCAAGTCCATTCAATGATTAATATAACTATTATTTCTGATGAAAATAGATTACCAAGAAGGTTGAAGGTTTGTTATTGATATTACTATAACTATTATTTCCTTTTTCAATCTGTGATTGCCGTTTTGCCTACTACTATTCAATTCAATTTGTTCCAAGCTGGGAAAATTCCAAGCAGTGGTAGTTTGTTTCATTCTTCGACTCAAGTCGAATCCCTTGTTGCATGCAATAGTACTTTGACAATAGGAGACTGCAACTACAAATTGTTCCCTGTAACAATCATGCAAATAGAAATTGTTCCCCTCACCTTTCATAACTTATAAGACATTAACAATCATGCAAATGCATTAATGCATTGCAAATATTTGATTGAGACATTAACATATATAATATGAAGAGATTCTTACATTCATATGTCTAGTTGGTTTGTATTTGTCGAATTGTCGTCATCTTCAAAATGAAGAAGATTAATCTCCTCAAGTAGTAGCAAGGTCCCATATCTGATCAGTATAAAGAGAATAAAATATCAGTTCTATTTTTAATGTATGTAAATGAGAAAATAACAGTAGGGAGAGTTGATTGAAGACTTGACATATCTCATTTGCAAAAAGTAACATGAAAAATCAAAGAAGATTAAAGTAGTGAGCAAAGAAGAAGAGGTCGTAGTATATGGTAACCCACTGGTGGAACATCTAATGCAAGAAGGGAATATAAATTGGTCACTGAACAAATTGGCTTAGCATTGTCTTTTTCCTCACTGAAAACCTCACTAATCAATACCTTCACATAAGCAATCCTAATCATAATCAAACCATTTATCAGCAAGATAAAAAGAAGTATCTTAGGAAAAATAATCAACACTCTAAGGATAGCATAGCAGATAAAGATGGTCACTTAAGATAATCTCGTTAATATGTTACCGTGTGCATAAAGACTCAAACCAATTAATTATTTGTCATTATGTTACCATGTGCATAAAGACTCAATCCAAACACATGGTAGTTGAACAATAAAAACCTGAGCAGGTAGGTTCCTTATCTCTGATATGCCGACTTTTAGGGGATACAAATTTTACCCACTGGGCTTTGTCAACACAAGCTATTGCATCAAGCAAGGAACCAAAATCTGCATAAATGGTAACCAAATCCAATAATCCACTAATGTAATCCTAACCCCAAAACATCTGAATCAGTAAATTACTCAATTTTTTCTTTAAACACTATAGCAAAACAATACACACACAGACACAGAAACTCAAAAACCCATTATGGAATACCTCATTCCATGCGATATTAATATATTCGGCATATGTATAGGATTGTCAGCTCAAACCTATCAAACTAACAATAATACGGCCTATACTATTGTGGCAGTAGGATAATAAATTAAAAATATATATAGGCATAAGCAAACCAAATAAACAAAGGATTTGAAGCTTGTTTTTTTTTTATTTAAAAGCAAAATGTAATGTTACCTACTCTCTTAATCAACATTGAAAAGCAAACACCCTGCGTAAGGCCTACTAAACTATTCAAGTATTGATGGTTTAAGCAAACACCCTGCGTAAGGCCTACTAAACTATTCAAGTATTGATGGTTTAAGCAAACACCCTGCGTAAGGCCTACTAAACTACTATATGATATATAATGTTTGTTTGCCTTCATTTTCTTCCCAGGGTGAGACTCTTCCTCTTAAACAAAACCTGTTCTCAACACCAATAAAGTCTAACTTTGTCAATAGACTACACTTGTATTCACAATTTTGCACATAGACTTTCACTAACCGGTTATATATGAATGTAAAACATGAAAGAGATGAGATGCAGAAACATGAAAGAGAGATGCAGAAACTTTCACTAACTTGTGCTACACGCCTACTTAGTCTATCATAAAGTGGTCAAGAAGGAATAAAGATGCAAAAAGTGGAGAATTGTGATAGAAACTGGTTGAATCTACTAAGGAAATCACTGAATATTATTTATTATTGATGAATCTCTGAAGGAAAATACTCCTAACAGAGGTAGAATACAATGAAATGGAGAAAGAGAAAAGGAAGAAACAAACTCTAACTGCCCTGCCAAGAATTCGAGAGCTTGGCCTCTCCCTTCCCAAAACCAACCAAATAACCGAATGAATAAAACTTTCCCTCCCTTTTCCTATTTATTAACCTTTCTAACAGCAAAACCTGAAACTAACTCCAACTACTGCAACTAACTCTACTACTGCTGCTTATTTTAGGCCCATTAGGGCCCATGTCTAACAAATTGCTGGAAAAAAGAAAGCATCACAAGCTAACTATTAAGATTAGAACATAGACTTAGACTCCGAAGGAATTTGCATCACACAAATTACTAATTAATTGACATATTTAATTATGCTATGTTCCCTCATAGTTGAATATTGCAGACTCACGATTGATTTTTACTGAATATTGCATAGAACTCACCACTAGACACTATAAGTTTAATAAGTAGTCATCCTCGATAATTGATATTTTCCTATTATTTCTAATCCCTGCACATCTAGTTATTGCTAAAAGGAGTAAATGAAATTATTCTTTTTCAATGGCAGTTCATCAACCTGTCCACCTGTAAATGATCCAAAAGTTACAGAGAGAAGCATTTGGCAGTGCAATACGAACTATTGGGTAACATGATTACTAACCTTTCAATGCCACTGCATTAGATGATAAACAAAATAATTCAATGATGAAGATCACAGAAAATGAAAATTCCCAGACCTACAAGATACATACTTGAAAGCATGAGGGGCTCTTGCCACACATCAAAATTCAAGGGGGGGGGGGGGCGAGGAATGGTATAAACCATACCTTTGCCACACCCGGTTCCTATTTTTCATAATATTATCAAAGTAAAGATGATGATTCCATTCAGAAAATTACCAAAAAATGATAAATCAAGGGCTCAATCCCAAGATGATGACTCCATTCAGAAATTACCAAAAAATGATAAATCAAGGGCTCAATCTAACAATTTCATGTAACTTGTGCAGGTAGGAGTAGGACCAGGATACCCGTGACTGTTGTTGTTGCTTCTGTTGAGAACATTCTGATCATCTCTAGGGACAGCCTTTTTTGCTTTAACCTGCATTATGCATGGCAATAAAATTCAGTATAAAATCTTCTTAGACTAAATGATCAATAAGCCGGGCACAACAGATACAATAGACTCCATGAGAGAGAAAGATCTGTGATCAGGAATTGAAGTAAAAAGATTTTGTTTAAAGGAAGATGCAAATATGTACTTGGAGATTTCTTTAACTGGGACAATTAAAGAATCAAGACTCAATTGATATTATCTTCTCTGTGCTTCTTCATATTAATCCCTACTCCCATAAAAGAAGCTACCAAGCTAATTCAGTTGAACCTGTCAGTATTGAGCCGAAAGGGAAGAAAAACCTTTAAATGACTTCACCGTCTTCTTTCCTCAAACCTATTAATTAATCCCACTATTTTAGCTCTAAAATTTTCACAAATGATTCAGCAGCTCAAATATCTTTTGACCATGATTTGTGCATAATATTGTACTTTTGGCCGCTCAGAAAAAACTATATTTCATTGCTCATTTATATCTTATAATTCAACACTTTAGCATCTATTACAAACAATAAGTGCAGAGAAAAGTTAGTTGACCCTTCGTTTAAACTCAAAAACTCGACATATTTCTTTTATGCATTTTAGTAATATTTTGAGTAATATAATATCACAACAATCGCTTTCTTAAATGCAAAGAAAAAAAAAAAAAAAAAATGAAGAGCAACACCGATTAGGGATTACTGCATACTCACCCTCTCTGCTCTGGCCCTGTGAATCCTCAGCAACCTCTAATTGGGCTGCCTCACCAACCAATTCTTCATCCATTCCGTAGTTTTAACTTCATTCAACCACGTTCTATATCCATTGTAAGAAAGTTAGCAATTAATCAACAAACTATTCATATGCTACATCAATATGTCAAAAAAATATTTAATTAATAAATATTAAAAAAAAAAAATAGCATTACAATCACAAAAGAGAATATGTGAAAATGTTATTTGATGATTTGAAATGTGAAAATCCAATAAATGATAAAACCCGTTGGAGAAGATAACTTGAGCCATAAACATATTTATAACCTCATCGGTGAGTCTCATTTTGACGCAATAAATCAACATGAAGGGTGGCATTTTCAGTGCCCAGATAGTGAAAGGAAGAAATCCAACCTGCGTAGGGATGAATCAACAAAGCTCCAAACAATATGTTTGCATCTTGCAACTCATTATTCAGCAAAGTCCCAAACCAATAAACCCTAGATCAGAATGAAGAGAAAAATAAAAATATATAAATGAATGAATTGGAAGTAAAGAGACTGCAGAGAATGAGAGGGATCAGCAAGTGGGTGCACCACGCGCTACTGGACAAAGCAAATGAAAAATGAGGGAAAGGGGGACGGAAGAAGAGAAAGAGAAATGGAAGAGGGAATGAAAAGATGATAGAGAAAGAATTACAGAAGAAGCGGGAAAGTGGAAGAAGGAGAGGGTGACATGTGTCCCGGCCAGGGTTTTGTTTTCTTTCTTATTATAGAATAGAAATAGATAGAAGATTATTATAGAATAGATAGATTATAGAATAGAAAGAATAGACTATCCTGACGCTGAGAGTGTGTCTCTCCTATTATTTCGGACCATCCTTTTCCATCTCTCTCACGATGCTAACCAAATATACTCCCAAAATCATTACTTAATTTTTGAAAAGTAATATATACGTAGAAAAATTCAATGCATGTTTTTCTGAGTTTACTCAACTCTCCCCACAACAACAGCAACCTTTGATTCTATGTTAATGTTTCACTGGATCTTCAAGGTTGGGTTCTCCTGTATTGCTATTTTAATTTCACATTGTCCATGTAGCTGTTTTGTTAGTTTTCACGTTTTTTAAGTGACAAGGAACTTGATATAATTGACAATTATTGTTGGTTTAATTTGGATTGACGTGAGCTTTGAGAAATTATATCTACAATTTCACCTAAATTTGTCCTTGGATAATGTAACAATACTGGTTCTTTGTTTTAGAACAATGTTTGAAATTTGAAGTGGCGTAATGGTTTATTGGTGGTGGTGGATGCACTGCATTGTATTGTATAATTTAATTTAATTCAGAGTGTCAATACCATGATTCTAACCTTTTGCTTTTGTTGGGGTGGATTGGATATTAATTTCAGTTTTCAAGAGTTTTATTTGGGGATATGATGATAGAAAAGGAAATTTGTATGAAACATATCCCCATGGACGTCTGAAGTGTGTGTCTCTCCAGGAATTACCTAGTGATGAATCCCCAATCCAATTGTGATAATCATGGTGACGTTGAAGGTATGGCGATTAGACTTTCCTTTCGTAATAATGACTAATGAATGATTCTTTTTAATCTGTAAAATAAAAACTCAATTTGACTGATTTTATATTTTACAATAGTAGTACTAGACATAAAAATAAAATAAAATGAAATGGAAAAAAAAAAAATAATATAGTACTACAATATGTGCAAAGCCTATAGAGGGGAAGAAGAAAAAAAGGAAACAAATCTTAAAGTGGAAGCACTACAACTGTCTTTGTTTTCACATGACATTGTTATGTGAAATTAAAATTTCACTTGAAAGCATCCATTCCCCAAGGATATAGCTCTTAATAATTTGCATATTGCACTTTTTATTTGTTAAGCTACTTTTGTTTGAATAAATTTCAGCCAAGCATCGATTGCTTTTGGTTCAATGGCTAAATAGTCTCCTTCCTTCATTGAACTTACCAATAAATATTGCGGATGGTGAGTTAAGAGCATGCTTGAGCAATGGTACAGTCTTATGCCAGATACTGAACAAGCTACGACCTGGTTCAGTGAATGTGGTAATATTAATTTTTTCACCTTACAATTAATTCAACCTATTAATTCGCAACTTGATCTTTGATATATTGGCTCAGTTTGGTTTCTCTCCTGTAGGTTAATGAGTTTGATCATTCTCTGCCATCACACTCAGAAAATGCTAAAAGGTTTCTGGCAGCCTTGGATGTGTTGGGTTTGCCCAAGTTGGAAATATCAGACCTAGAGAAGGTACAAGAGACATGGCTGTGTCATGGATTGGGACAATATTCTCAATTTATAGTTTGAAAAGAAATTTACTCAGGAGGCAATTCACTAATAAGGCATATGATCTTTTGGTGGATTTTATAATATATATTTTGTGGTTCATAATTTTATGTATAACATTAATTTTTGTTGATCTATTAGTTTTTCATGTGCTTGATTGATGCTCCTTGGTGAGTTATGATTGTGACATTGTCTCTTTTATTGTGAAGGGCTATATGAAGTCTGTTGTGGATTGTCTTTTAACACTAAGAGCAAAAAGTTTACAGAATGCTTGGGGAGATAATATTTCTATAACTAATTCCAAAGTAGTGAGACCACTTGGGAATGCATCTTCCAATGTCCATTATTCTCCATCATTTGGGGGAGACCAGAGGAAGGTTTCGTCTGATCCAAAGTTTCAAAGGGTTGTGCGTAGCCCAGTTTTGCCTGGTATGGTGAATTTTAACTCAGCCTATCCTTCTATTTGCATGTGTGTATAATGAGATATGCATGAACCTACACTTTGCTAAACACTGCTGAAACTGAAATATGTCTCATATTTTGTGATTCACTAGATCCATTAGATGGTGCTTTTGTCTTTAAAGTGATTATTGGTACTCATTTTGTAGCTTCTGCAGATCCATCAGCAGTGTTAGCACAGCATGTAGGGCATAAGTTCCATGACGTGTTTCAACTAAAACATGGAAGCTATGTAGATCTTCCTGAAGCAAAAATTTCAGAACTAATGAAATCAACCAGTTTAGATGTAAATTCTCAGTCTTTTTTCGTCACCTTCACCTTTACATATATTTTATATATTTTTTCCTTGTTCCATGCATCACTGATTTGTTTCAGCATCTATTGTTGCAGAATGCTCCCACTCAATCTCTTTTGAGTGTTGTGAATGGTATTCTGGAAGAAAGTGTTGAAAGAAGAAATGGAGAAATACCACATGTATGGCCTTGGAGGCTTTGGTGTTACATACGTACATACAAAAATGCATTCATGAAAGCACATGTTTTATATCCATGCAAATGTCTTGCACATACACATGTAACCCGTAAGGTTTCAAGAGTAATGTCTGACAATATCTTTGCATCTCAGCGTGTGGCTTGCTTGTTGAGAAAAGTAGTCCAGGAGATTGAGAGGCGCATATCAACTCAATCAGAACATTTAAAAACTGTATATCATTTACAATATTTTCAAAAGCTGTAGTTAGTTACCTTTGGCTTTCTCTGTTGGTTTCCTCATATCATTTTCTTACCCTCTTCTTTCAGCAAAACAATCTTTTTAAGGCTCGTGAAGAAAAATATCAGTCAAGAATAAGAGTACTAGAGGCTCTTGCATCTGGAACTATGGAAGACAGTGAGGTATCTAATAGTTCTAGCTACTCATCATGTTATAAGTGAATTAATGGATCCATTTTAAATTCTCTAGAACGCTGCATATTGGTACAAATTTTCTATTTATCATAGGGAACTTTTTGCCACAGGATATTCCTACAAGCCCATCTCAGCAGTTAAAGGTAATGTTTTCTTGTTTTGCAAGTAACATATCAATGCTGTTTTAGAGACATGATAAGACAACTTATTTCTTTCTGGTGCTCAAGACAAAACTTTTTAATTGAATTGTTTTCATTTGTTTGTATTATGGGCTCTTTGACCCTTCAATACAGACTGAGAAGACTAAAATGGAAGAAAAGAAGGCAGATGACAAAGATGCTATCAGGTTGATGAAAGAGCTGGAGGACAAAAATATGGAAATTTCAACATTGAAGAATAAACTACAGACTGAGAAGACCAAAGAGGAAGAAAAGAAAGCAGATATCAAAGATGCTATAAAACTGATGAAAGAGCTGGAGGACAAAAATATGGAAATTTCAACATTGAAGAAAGAACTAAAGACTGAGAAGACCAAAGAGGAAGAAAAGAAAGCAGATAACAAAGATGCTGTAAGACTGATGAAAGAGCTGGAGGACAAAAATATGGAAATTTCAACATTGAAGCAAGAACTACAGACTGAGAAGACCAAAGAGGAACAAAAGAAGGCAGATGACAAAAATGTTACTAGGTTGATGAAAGAGCTGGAGGACAAAAATATGGAAATTTCAACACTGAAGCAAGAACTAGAAACAATGAAAAAAGCATATGAAGTACAATGCTCACAGTTGGAAGCAAAAGCTAAGGGTGCTAAAGGAGAATTGAAACAGAAGTCACAAGAATATGAGCATCTGTTGGAAAAATTAAGAAACAAGATTAAAGAGAATGAGGCCTTGACTGAGTCAAAATATCAGAAGTGGAACATGAAACAGAACAAATTGCATAAGGCTTTGAATTTTCAGTTTGGCTCAATACAGGTAAACTTATATATGTGGTGGCAATGTCAATCTTATTGCTATGATGTCAAATATTACAATTTTGTACTGAACTTGTGAACATCTAGGAATTGAGTTTGTCTTGGGCATCCATCAAGCGAGACGTTATGAAAGAGAAAATGATTTATGCAGAAGAATGTAATCAATTAGGTAGGCCTTGTTATTAAATGTCATTTTAGTGCATTTCTTTATGGAGGGGGGGTAAGCTCTGATCATTATATTGTAACTTGTTCAGGTGTAAATCTTAAATCACTAGTAGATGCTGCTGAGAATTTTCAACAAGTTCTTGCAGAAAATCGAAAACTGTTTAATGAAGTTCAAGATTTAAAAGGTAATATTATCTATGTTTGTCTAATAGGTAATTGATGTAGTTGTATTGTGATTTCACTAAAAAAAAATTCTGATGCAGGAAACATAAGAGTATATTGTCGAATCAGACCATTTCTTCCAGGACAAAAGGATAAACAGTCTATTGTGGAACACATTGGTGAAACCGAGTTGGTTGTGGCAAATCCCTCCAAACAAGGGAAAGAAGCCCTTCGAACATTTAAGTTTAACAAGGTCTTTGGACCAGTCTCAAATCAAGGTAAATTTCTATACACTCACCTTTTTATCATTAGGCTTTGAATGCATGAACTTTTTGCATCATAGTTAGTTACCGGGTATGCGGTACACGAGTCATTTGGTACGCCCCGTAGGGTTAATGAGAGAACTTGGTACTATGTTTTGCATCATAATAATAGTTGCGCATGCACACTCCAATTTTTTTGTTATTTGGTTGATGACATTCCGATTATGTTGTACTCACTGATTACTTCTCTGAATGATGCAGCGGAGGTATACACTGACATCCAAGGCTATATACGATCAGTACTTGATGGGTATAATGTATGTATATTTGCCTATGGCCAAACTGGTTCAGGGAAAACTTACACAATGGTATAATCCTTTGTACATAGTGATTTTTATCTCATACATCAATGCTAATTGCTAATTATAGGAACTTCTCATTGCATAAGATGTCATTTTTTCTCAGAGTGGTCCAAATGGTGCAACAAACGAGAGTCTTGGTGTTAACTATCGAGCTCTGAATGACCTCTTCAGCATATCCACAAGTAGAAAAAGCTCCATAGTTTATGACATTGGGGTTCAAATAATTGAGATATATAATGAACAAGTGCGCGATTTGTTATCAGTTGACGCTTCTCCAAAAAAATATCCTTTTTCAATTCAATGAAGTATGTTATCCTTAGAATAATGTTACATGCTTACGCATATATCAACTCATATCTACACAGTTTTCATTTTTCATCATGTGTATACAGTTGGTCTTACTCATTTTTTGCATACACTTCGATTTTTCCACCTCACTAATGTGAAAGATGTGAAAGAAAAAATGAATGTGCAATTAGCATTTTCCTTATGTTTATGAGTATGACCTTTGGTTTCCTTGATTTGCACACACTTGGGATATTGAGTCACTCTCAACCAAATGGTTTAGCAGTACCAGATGCTAGCATGCATCCTGTCAAATCAACTTCAGATGTCATAAAGCTAATGGACATCGGGCTTAAAAATAGAGCTAAGGGTTCCACTGCTATGAATGAAAGAAGTAGCCGTTCTCATAGGTCTGTCTTTAACCTTTCCTAGTCATTCAACATTGAAAGCTTTCTAGTATGATGAAAAGTTCAACAAACTTGTGTGCACAGTGTGGTCTCGATTCACATTCGTGGGGCAGATAAGAAGTCTGGTTCTTCTCTTCAAGGTAATCTTCATTTGGTAGATTTGGCAGGAAGTGAAAGGGTAGATCGCTCTGAAGTAACTGGGGATAGGCTTAAGGAAGCACAGCATATCAACAAATCACTATCTGCCCTTGGAGATGTCATTTTTGCTCTTGCTCAAAAGAGTGCTCATGTACCATACAGAAACAGCAAGCTTACCCAAATTCTGCAAACTTCTCTTGGTAAAATCATTGTTTATCATTTCTTAATATCAACATGCCTTGTTTTGCAAGTATCCAGAGAAAGAATAAAAAGCCTTGAGTTGCTTGAGGGCATTTGGATTTTTCTGCCATTGCCTCACCTATTCTGATTATATTGATTTTAAGATTGTACTAGGATTACATTTGAAGCATGTCTTTGATTTTACTGAACAGGTGGTCAAGCAAAGACACTCATGTTAGTCCAAATTAATTCAGAATTAAAGTCATTCTCTGAATCTCTGAGTACTTTGAAGTTTGCTGAAAGGGTTTCTGGAGTTGAGTTAGGAGCTGCGAAAAGTACCAAAGAGGGCAGAGATGTTAGAGAATTAATGGAGCAGGTGCTTAATTTGCTTTGGATGTTGTTTTATGATAAACTTTATACATTCTCCATAAAGATACTGTGGAAAATATTATAATGATTTATGATCAATAAAAAGAATCATCTTAGACCATTTGAAACCATTTGGTTTTCATGCTAGAAAGTGGAACTTCAGATTAATTTGTTTAAATTTCTGACCTGACCTTGCAGGTGGCTTCTCTCAAGGACACTATTTTGACAAAAGATGAGGAGATAGAGAGGCTACAATTACTTAAAGATCTGAAAAATGTTTATCCTGGTGTCGATTCTGAGAAGCGTGAAAGTGCTCCTGATTGAGGTATGGATCTTGGTTTTCCAATCAAAGATTCAGTAGGTAGTGCTCTTAGAGAAACCAAAATAAAGTGGAAAAAATAAGCACCTTGAAGGTGAGTTTATAATTTTCAGATGAAGATTTTGATTGAAGATTAAGTGACATTTCTGATAATGGTATTTCTCAGGAACAAAAACTTATGTTTCTTCTTTAAATTCAATTCTCATTGAAGGCACAAAATCATCAGGTAACATAGAGAAGTAAGTGGTGCTTATGTTATTACAGCTTTGAACACTGCCTTCTACAATCCTGCTTAACAACTTTGCTATAGCTGCACATTAGAAAGGGTATTCTTGTTAATTTCCTTACTAGTTATCTATACCAATATACATTTGAGAACTTTTATAGCACCCCTTTCAGATGGACTCAACTATATAATCAACTATCTAATGAGACATTCTGGTTCTTACAAGGTTTTGTTCATTTGTCTGACTCTGATCTGGAACTATACGTTATCTGATGCTTTTGTGCTTTCCTTTGGACTCGAATTAAATTCCATTCTCACTATCTCAAGTATATACTCTCCACTCAATACGTTTTCACATCTTATGATGAGAATATTTTTATGCTTTTGGAGTAGGAAAATGTTCTTGCTTTATACCATTTAATATGTCCTACATCGTTGATGACATCAAAAATATTAGTGAGAGACAATGATGGTAACATAATTGAGATGACACATCTTAGGGGTTGAGATCCTCTCTATTTCCCCTCTCCATTATTATAGTTTTCGGGATATAAACATGATAATGTGATATTAAATGGGGTCCAAATATCCTCGATATACCCTAAAACTATAATAATGGAGGGAGAAATGGAGAGAATCTCCACCCCAAACATTTTCTTGCTTCGGAAACATTGAAGAATTCACCTCTTTTAACAACTCCATGGTTTTTTGCTAGTAGTTGCCTTCGTATTTCTTTTTAAAATTCTTGTGATGGTGAAACTACTTGGAATAATAAACTTAAGCTTTCGGATGATTCTTATATTTGCTATAGGCTTATGAATGATTTTCATTTATACAACACTAATAGAATAACATTTGGACAACACACTCACATTTTTAATATGTATCTCTACCCCACCTAAAAACACAAAACACTTTGATATCCCCCCACTCACATAAATCTACTGTTGTCCCGTATCTTATCCATAAATGCTTCACAAATGCTTCAACTTTCTTCACAAATTTTCATTTCAGGTATTTAAAGTAGCTCCAGAGTTGGCCAGCTTGTAGCTCCAAAACGGTAGCAGTAAAGTAGGAGGCAGTAGTTACAATTTCATTTATATACACAGTTTTACACACACAAAATACACCTATACGTTTCATAAAAAAAAAAATACACCTATTCGTTCATGTGAATATAATTCTTTTGATTGTTCCAACACTTGGCTTTTAGTCGCGTAACAATTTTGTGGATATGGTAACCAATTTTGACTTGATTAATTCTGAATTATTCGGAGGCAAGTTTTCTATGGAAAATGTAAATTGCACATAATTTCACGTAAGAGATTGTGCACTATTGATATTTTTATGCTTTCCACACTCGCAAATAGCTTTTTGAAAATTTAAAAAATAGCTATCGAATATCGTTTTTTTTGGTAGAGGGCGAAAACCTATCGGCTATCGAGTATCGTTTAAATAAAACAAGTTTTAACAAACAAACAAAACGGATAAAAATTCATTTTTCCCAAAAATATAAATTATTTGCCATTAATTTGTGGGACAGCACTTCAAGTGAGATAGCCTATGTTTGACATGTCCAATAAGTTAGCTTATAACTTATTTGACTAGCTTATAAGCTAGTTTGATCAAAGTAGAGGTGTTTGATAAATAAACTTATCTTATGAGCTTATAACTTTTCTTCATAAGCTAATTTATTTAGCTTATGACTGATAGTTTATAACTTATTGACTTTTCTCCCATTTTTACCCTCATTCATTTAATGAAATTATCGATTTACTATGTTTGTCATAAATATGTCCTTTTATGTCATTTTACATTTATAAGCTAGTTCAACTGTTAATTTTACCAAACACTTCAAATTCAATCAGCTAGCTTTTCAACTATCAGTTATAAGTTATAAGCTTTCTGCTAAAAATTAACTTATCAACTATTTTTGTCAAACAGAGCCATAGAAAAATAAAGTTGTATTATTGTAGAGTGCAATCAATCAGAAAACAAAAATTATTGTGGGGTGCAAAATTAGGACACGAACATTACTCTGTAGTCTGTACTCAAAAATTGTTTAACGAACATTTTACATAGCCATCAAAAAAGGGAAGTATAACGGGAAGAGATATAGATGGAAGATGAAAACTAGGGGTGGGTATAGGTAGGGGTCGATCCGCAAATCCGTGATGGGTTGGTTGGTTTTAAAAAAAATATATACCCATGATGGATTGGGTGCTGGGTCTGAAGATTGTGAATCCGAGCAACTCAATCCAACCCAACCCGCTGAATTTAGGGAATATGTAATTAATGCATATTATGAAGATACTTAAGACATAGTAATTACAGAAACTGTGCAAAAATAGTTTTTTTTTGTTTGCATGTACAGAAATAGTTTGAATACATGAATTTTTTTGCAGAAACTGTCGAGGAATATTTTGAAGACAAATTGTATTCTTTTTATTTCACTTGTTGCTTTAATTTTAATGAAAATTGAACTCCAACTATACTTTGTATTCCAAGTTGCCAATCATGCTTTTGTTATTGAAAGTCAAAATTAACTAATGAAAGTGATGTTTTTTTTTTCTAGTTTTTGCTGTTTTTTTTTCATTTTTTTTTGCTTTTTTTAAAAAAAAAAGAATATTTTACTAATAAACCCGATATCCGACCCAATCCAACCCATAAGAGGTCGGGTTGGATTGGTTTGAGTTACGTTAAAAATTGTGACTAAATTGACATAACCCAACCTAGATATATTTGATTGAGTTAAGTCTTTAAATACACCAAAATGGACCCACGCCCATCGCTAATGAACACAACAGAAAAATTGGTGTTTTCTTCCTATTTTACACACAAATTAATCAATTAACCACTCGAGTTAATCGATTAAAACATGTCGGATAAGCTCAAATGGCTAGTTTTTGAAGCTATTAATGTAGTAATTAATTTTGCAAACGATTAGTTTTCTCCTGGTTTTTTTTTAAAAAAAACCTGTGATGGGCATTTGAAAACACATGCCAGAAGGTGAATAGTGCTTTAGCCGGTAAGAGGGTGAGATATCTCTCAAGATTGTTTGAAGAATAAGTCTCACATTACTTGAAATAAAGAAAACAAGTATATATAAGTTAGAAATGTTTGTGTCCAAATTGTCTAAACTTTTTGGACAATATAATAAATCTCGAGCTTAACACAAATTAATTCACACACTCTCGATTGGTTCTGCGCTATAATGCTAACAAAGGTTGTCACGCTCAAACACTAAGGTCAGGTGTCCCAGAAAATGTGAGGAGTGTGTTTTTTGTAAAAATTTCAAGCATCTATGTAAAACTTGAAGATAGTGAAGAAAATCTCAAATAGTTGACTTGGATACTAGACATTGGTCAAAGGTTGTTGGTGATCCAATCACGATAAATTCTTGAGTTTAAACACGGACAACATTTGCACTCTCCCATGGATTTCAATTAAGGTGGAGAAGATTAATTTGCAATTTCAGCTTCTAACATTTTTTATGATGACCGTCAACATTTAGATTTGAAGAATTTATCAAATATACAAGAATTGTATACATGTTTGACATCAACAAAGAAATCGAAAGCTTACTACTTGATGGACATTTTAATATGTCTTATCATGATTCTTCCTGTTTCTATAACTACAACTGAAATATTTTTTTAGTAATAAAAATAATCAAGACAAGGTTAAAAAATAATATAGAAGATGAGTTTCTAACAGATAGCATACTAGTTTACAATCAAAGGAAAATTGGAACAACTTTAGTTTGGGCTAATTGATCAAATTAACCTATTTTTAAAAATTATTTATCAATATAACCTTGTTTTGAAATTATTTATCAAACTAATCAATTTTTTGTCAACCTGGCATTTTTTATTATTTTTTTATGACACAAAAGACGCTACTTTGACTAGCATTTTTGGAAAACACTACTGTCAGTAGCGTTTTTTACCAGATTGTGTTACGTGGCAAAATCTGGTAAAAATGTAAAAAAAAAAAATTAAAAATTTTACGTTGGCCGACGCTAGACATGTCACCCGTCTGATGTCTATCAGACGAGTGAAGAAATGTTCACCCGTATGATATATTTCTTCATCCGTCTAAAGCTGAAGATCTTCATCAGATCAGACGGGTATCAGACGGGTGAAGAAATGTTCACCCGTCTCATACATTTCTTCATCTGTCTGAGGGTGAAGATCTTCACCCGTTTGAGGAATATCAGACGGGTGTGAACCCGTCTGATGACTCTCAGACGGGTGAAGAAATGTGTCAGACGGGTGAACATTTCTTCACCCGTCTGATACCCATATGATCTGATGAAAATCTTCAGCTTCAGACGGATGAAGAAATAAATCATACGGGTGAACATTTCTTCACCCGTCTGATAGACATCAGACGGGTGACACCTCTAGCGTCGGCCTTGATCGACGCTAAACGTAAAATTTTTAAATTTTTCTACATTATTACTAGATTTTACCACGTGACACAATCTGATAAAAATACTACTGACAGTAGCGTTTTCTAAAAATGCTAGTCAAAATAGAATCTTTGGTGTCAGAAAAAAATAATAAAAAATACCAGGTTGGTAAAAAATAGGTTAGTTTAATAGTTTCAAAATAAGATTATATTGAATTATTGATAAATAGATTCTAAAAATAGGTTAATTTGATCAATTAGTCCTTTAGTTTGATTCAATTTTATTAATGATTTTAAGTTATTAAAAAAACGGTGAAGAGTACTTTGATACAGTACTTCGAAGATCTATGTTATATGGCGTGGGAGTAATTGTCCCCCACAAACCAATTTTTTTTATTTTAGTATATTTAATAATTTTAATTTTGTGCCTTCTCCATATAACTTTGGGTAACAGTTATCCTGTCCAATCAAAACATGTTAACTTAATTAAATGGATCATATTAATAAGTCAAGTCAAATGGTTATTACCATTTGATTGGACAATCTAGGTAGGATAAAGTTACTTTAGGGGTATCATAGAATTCACTTTTTAATTTTGTCCCCATAAAAATTTAGATGTTATCTCCGCATGTCAAATCATCATTCATCTTTTGGTGAGAAGGAAAATTACTTTTGTAATCTCTCATCTTTCATTTAGTGAATTATTTCTCATTTCTCACCTGTGAACATAAGTTTCACATTGAAACCAAACCAAGTTACATCTTGTGTATTTTATATCATTTTTTATCATTTACGCATGTTTATAATATTTTTCTTTAGTAAAAAATGTTATGAACTATTTTTTGTCCCCACTAATAAAAGTTTTTGGATCGATCTTGACTTTGATTGAAGGTAATCCATTGTCATTTTCCTTAATATTGTTTTCATAATGAGTTTTGTGTTAACATTGCAATTTTTAAACAGTTGTATTATTTGAATATCAAATTTTAGATATCGTATGTGATACTTTATCTTTTTATTTTTATCTCTCACTTAATTTTTTATCTTCTTTGTATATATATGTTTCAAAAATACATCAAAAAATAAAAAAAATATCATATTGTTATCCATATTTTAATATTCAATAAACATTAATCTTTTTGAAATGTTAGATATACCGTACAATATTACATAAAATTAATATATTAATTTGACTCCTTTCAATTTTTTTGTCTAAGCTCCGCCGGCTGCTGCACTGATTAGTGATTTGAATCTTTCTTTCTAATAACACGATAATGTCATGTTCTTAATTCTTAATTCTTATAGAAGAAAAGAGATTTATTCAAATCCATATTTTAATGCAAATTTCTCCTGTGGTCGGGTCCATTTCCTAAAATTTTCTTCCCCTAAGGCTCCATACAACTTGCAAATGGTGTTAGCCAGCCAGTAGTAGCAACAGTCAACGCGCCTGCTACTACTGAAGGAGAAAGCCCCACGCAACTTCTCAAGTAAGCTGAGCTGGGACCTATTTATTTTATTTATGGGAAGGAATCCAAAAAGATAAATTTATATAAAAAAATAATATATTTAATATCTAAAAAGATATATTTAATTTTTTAATAAAAACTTGACTGTTTTGGACGAGTGTCCTTAACATAACCTTTATTTATGTTATTAATTGATGATGTATGAGTATCATATCTAAGGATGATAATTGGGCGGGACGGACACGGATAGCACTCCTCCCATTCCCGCATCCGTGGGATGAAATTCGTATCCGTTTCCGTCCGTTATCCGCGCGGGTATCTTGCGGGTGGGTATCCAGCGGGTTTCGCGGATATTCGCGGGTTTGCGGATATCCATAAATTATTTTTTTAGAAAAAAAATTGTTATTTTTGCTTGAAAAATTGTTGAAATATGCGTAATTTCTATTAAAATAACTGTGTTCATACAAATAGATGTTACGAAACTACGAAAGCATTATCCAATTACAAAAGTTACTAACAAGAGTAATCAAATATATTTGTTTTCTCTAAAAATAAAGTTACAAAAGATAGGATCCACTTAAAACACCCTTGGATTATATTTTCTCCAAACTTAATAATAGTTCAACTTAATATAATTAATATTAGTATGTACTTATTTTTTCATTAGTATTAGCTTTAATAAGGAAGGATGGGAAATTAGGTTTAACAATTTGTAGATATATATAATAAAGAGTATTATAGTAATTTAAGTAATGAGTACAGATATCCGCGGGCACGGGTAGCGTGATACCCGTCCCGCCCCGTTTATAAGCGAGTATTGAAATTACCCATTTATTTTACTCGCGGACACCCGTTTAACTATCCGTCCTGTGTCCGTTACAGATTTTATCCACGAATATCTAAAGATATGGATAAAATTATCATCCCTAATCCTATAAACTGTCAAGTATCAACCACGGAACAAACAACAAACACTTGAGACCGGCCTGCAAGCCGCCACCGCCTTAACCACTTTCCATCAAAACAAAGCAACAAACACAAGTTTCTGCATTTGTGCATGCCACAACGCACGCTATCTCTTTGACAGTGATTTCTATGGTATATCAAATATGAGTGGGGTATATGATATATCTTATTTTTTTATCAATAGATAATTAATTAACATTTAATTAAATTTTTATCAATTAAAAAATCATAAATATATTATCAAATGGGGAGCAGAGTAAATGCCCCCCTCTTTCGCTTATAAACAAATGTTTTGTTGTTTGTTTTGATCGGTACCCTCAAAGACAACTTGTAAGACTAACTCTCTATGGAGGATGATAATTAGGAAAAATCATTTTTAGAATGACGATTTCAGGTTTTGAACCTCTGACATTGTAAGTGAAGATCGTCTAGGGTCACAATCTAACTTTCACCGTAACCAATCACTATTGGATACTTATAAAGACATGTTGGATTATAGGTTGAAATTCTAATTTAGAGTTCGTTTGAATTAAATTATTTTGTGTTAAAAGTAATTTATAATTAAAAAAATTTTGAGAGAATTTTTAAAAAATAAATAATTGTTTCTTATAATTTAAGTTGAGCTAAACAAGCACTTAGAACGTGTAATAATCTATTTAGCCGAAATTGAATCTTTTTTCCTCTCATTTTAGTAAAGAAAGATTGACATAATTTTCAATAAATAAATAATTCAACCTGATTAGTTATAGACTCCACTTATATTAGAAAGTTAATTTCTACTTATTTCTTAAGTATTGTTAACCAGCTTAGGACTTAAAAATATCACAGTTTTTATTGAAAATCATAACTTTTAAATGTATAATGTTTTAAATATGATAATTTCTAATATAAACTCTTTATTTTTAATTCTTTAACCGATGTTTTTAAAATACTAATTAGAATTTGTCCTTTTTTTTCAAAAACAATTTCCTTTAATTTTTTCTAACAATAGAGGATGTAAATCTGTTAAATCATAAATAAAATAACGGTCTCGCTAACAAGTGGTCTTGCTGACAAATATCCTAAGGGTATTGTTTAAGAAATCTAAAGTTAGAAAAAGTTTATTGAAAAATATAATTTTTGAATGTTAAATGTATTAAATACATCACTTTCAATACAAAATTTCTATCTTTGAATCCTTAACCAATGCCCTTAGAACACTAATTACATTTGTCATAAAATAATTTGGAGTTTCTTTGACATATGTCCCAAACAAACAGGTCATAAATTAAATTTTATTGACAAATATCATCTTTGATAAGATCATGATTGAATTAACATTAATAATACTGACTAAGGAATCAAAAATAAAAATTTTATATTAAAATAATGATGCATTTGATACATTAAAAGTTCTAAAATTATACTTTTAAATATAAAATTTTTTTTATTTATTTCTTAACCACCGTAAAATAAGACCTATAAATTATAATCCAAGGATGCTCTGACTATACCCATCCACATCCCACATGTCTTAAGCTGACCATTCATCCTTTCATACCATTCAGCAAATACCCGTTCACACCATCAAAACAACTAATCCTCAACCTAGTATCTATCCAATGAATCCAAGAGACAATATGATTAAACAACTACCAGACAAAAGCCCCCAAATCTGACCATTAACATGCCCTATGAAGCTTCCTAAGATTCTCCAAATCCAGTAGTTTCATTTCTTTATTATTTCATTCATATTAAACAACACAATATTCCTGGATGCACAAGCGATATTCAACCTTGCCTTTTGAGTGTAGAAAAATACTACATATAAAAGTATGAACAATATTTCTTTGAGATTATCAAATAGGCGACACCATCAATCAGGGCACCCACAAAAAATATATATTTTACAAGACTCCAAAAGATTAAACCTCAATTTCCTCCAAATTACAATTACAAAAGGAGGATCTGAGTTTCAAACACATGCCAGTTACAGACTCTTGATGAAGCTTCCATGAAAGTTTCAAGCTCTAAACCCATAAACCTAACAAGAGAGAAAGAAGAGACATTTACTTGTCTTTTTCTTTTCCCTAACTTGTCCTCCTTTTATTCTTCAAAAAGGAAAACATAAAAAAAAAAAAAAAAAAATCTCACCATCTCAACTACACATGACACCTTAACTCAGGAACAACAACCTCCATAGACCATTATATACATATATTACAATAACATTGAATTAGGATTACCTCCTCTCTCCCAAAAATCTCCTCCTCAGCTTCCTGGTATTGATTTCTTTTTCTTTTTCTTTGTTTAAAAATGAATTATGCAACAGCAGAAATACTGCGGTTGCGCCTATCCCTGCTGAGGCAATCAAAACCTTCAATCCTCACTGCAGCTGGTGTGTTGCCAAACTTCATTCTAACACAACTTCTAGCTGAGGAAGATGGTGAAGATGGTGCCACGGAAAATGGACTAAAATTTCCATTACCATTACCAAACTGCTCATCTTGGATCACAGGGTTAGAAGCCCTACTAGGTGGAGATCCACAGAAAAATGGTGGTGATGAAGCCACCTGGCCCCCAGATCTCTCAAGGTAGCAGCTTCCCTGCAAAAACAAATTGAAGCAATCTTTAGTTAGACAATTTCTCTCAATCAACAATAACAATAACAACATATATGTTAATTATTATTTCCTTTCTCCTACAATCATGCCTCAATCACCACCAAAAATTGATATTTTTTTTTTTGGTGTGCAAGGTATCCAACCAATAGTCAGATACTAATCTCTTTAGAAACGATAGTCAAATACTAATCGCTTTGGAGACATAGAAATCACCAAAGTAAATTTAGCTCACCCAAACCAAAAATTGATATTTGTTGCATCTTTGAGGGAAATTCTAGGAAAAAAAATATGAAGATTGGTAGTAACAATAATAAGAAAACCATATTTTTTCCATAATTCAAGTGAGATAGAAAATAACCTTGGGGAGAATGATATCCAGAAGCTCTGCCCCAACTCCCGAATCTTCTACCTCTGATTGGTAGCTGAATTTGTTTGTGGAAAAAAAATAGAAAGTTAGAATTTGTACAAAAGGGATTGATTGAAAAGATCAACAAAAAAAGGTTGGGAATTACTTGATGAAGGGTGGCTTCAAGGGTCTGATGTGATTGTCAATGGATAACAGACCCAATCTACGAGGTTTAGGGCAAACCACTGATTCCATCCTCATCTCCTCGCAGCTTGTCAAGGCGTTCTTCTGCTGGTACACGCAGTGATTCATCTTCTCTCTTTCTTTTTCACACCTGAAAACCAGAGATCTGGACAAGGAACACCTGCAACAACACACAGAAAAGAACCTAAATTTTTTACCCAACACAATTCGCTTGGTTGCTGACAAATCTGAACAAAATTGAACCAAATCTAATGAAATCATAGATCAAACACAAAGAAAGAAACCCATTTGCTCAAAGTCTTGTTTTTTTTTTTTTCCAGCACTTGAAAAAACCCATAAAGGCTTAAAATTTGAGACCTAAAACCAAATATACAAAGACCCATTTTTCCAAAGTTTGTTCAACCCATGGAAAAAAACCCAAAAAGGTTTAGAATTTGAGACTTTACACAAAGAGAAATTAACTCAAACACCCTGAGCTAAAGTTTCCAAATCTCTGCAAAAAAATAACCTTTCAGAAGTTGCTGCTATTCACAGATGAAGACACATGGATAAGAGAGAGAGGGAGAGTACCTGAGCTGCTCCTCTTAGAGGAGAGGAGAGAGAGGGAGAAGATGGAGCACACCGAAAATTTGGGATGTATCAGAGAAACAAAGGGAGAGAGAGAAAGGTTAGGGTGGGTTGGCTGGGTATTCAAAGAGAGAGTGTGATGACCAAAAAAGCAAAGCGAGGATACTAAGATACAATAAGGTACAGAGATTATTATGTAAGATCGCAGTTATGGATCGTTGGATTGATGATTAGGACATTGGATTCTGTGAAGTGGGGAATGGTGAGGTTTATTGCGGGGGTGACGCGGACAAAGAGATCTGATCTGATCCACAGCGAAAGGGACAACGTGTTTGTGTTTTCTCTTTTTCGGCCTTCAGCATTTCATGCACCTCTGTAATGTCCCTCTTGTTGTACGGTAGATAACATAACATAACATGCATGGATTTGTGTTTGGACAAAATTTAGATGCAATACTTTAGGCAATTGTGATGTTGCTTTTCAAAGAAAAAATTATGTGTAAGGACAAAAAAATGTATAGTTGGTAGATAATTGGATTTCATAAACATGTATCAAAGATTTCACTTTTACGGTTTGTATGAAAAATATTTTATTGGGAAAACCAAAACTCATTTCGATGATTTTTACGTTTTAAAAGGGATTAATTTCAGACTATCGATTATAGATACTTTTATGCACACAAAAAAGTCTAAAAACTAATCAATAAAAATATAATGTGCATAACATATATATAATAGTTATTATACGTTAGATTCTATCCTAAGATCAATTAGCATTAAGTTGATTTGTACAACAGATATATAAACCTCATATTGGAATTGAACCACCCGTGGTGAGACTTCTAACATTACACATACTCTTTTCTTGTTAAAAGCACATCACAATTACCTAAATAACAACACCTAAATTTTTTGTTTGTGATTTTGTGCTTCTGCCTCAATAATAAGCACACACTCATTCAACTTACGTAGATGTCGTATTAACTACTCATTCCGAACTTACATATAAACAAAAAATATTTAAATTTTTTAGACTCAAATATAATCAAAAGTTAACCAAATCAACCTTATTTAATGTTAGTGTTTCAAAAATACCATTTGGTTAATTATTTTTTATTTTTTCAAGAGCATTATACACTCCCAAGAAAAGGTAGTTTAGTAACTATTACTTACTCCCTCTGGACTTATATATAAGTAAAAAAACCTAATTTCACATGTATTAAGAAAGTTAGTTATATTAGTTTAATTGTCTTGATTTGTGTAAAAAATAAGTTATAGTTACTAAACTAACCTTTTTTGAGAGTGTATAATGCTTTTGGAAGTTGTGTCTTGAGAGTGTATAATGCTCTTGGAAAAATAAAAAAAATAATTAACCAAAGGGTATTTTTGACGTAGTGGCATTAAATAGGGTTGATTTGATTGATTTATATTGGAGTTAAAAAAATTTAGGTATTTTTTTTTTGCTTATATATAGGTCCAGAGGGAGTATTTTTTATACAAATCAAGACAATTAAACTAATATAACTAACTTTCTTAATACGTGTGAAGTTAGTTTTTTTTTTTACTTATATTTAGGTCCAGAGGGAATACATATTTTAGCAATAATATGACGTATTAAAAGACAAAAAGCATCACTATTTCAATAAATATAAATTATTATATGAAAATATAAGTTTCCATATAATAACGCTCAATACAAACATAGTGTTAGTTACCCAATGTTAATATACAATTTTATATAATTAAAGGAAAAAGTCTAGCACTATTCGGTGTGTGTTTGGATAAGCGATTGATAACGTGATTTTAAATGAAATTGATTTTGTAAAATTGATTTCATTATAATTGAGTTTGAACTGAAATAATTTATGTTTGAATGCTTTTATTTTGAAAGTAAGTTTGATGTTTGTGAATTTTTCATCTCAACGCAAAAGCTACTTTCTCCTAGAATCACGTTTGAAAGCAAAATCAAATTTGTCTGACAGTAACCGAATACCTCTGTTTTTTTTACTAAAATCACGTTTGATAGGGAGACAAACGCAATTCTGGATATCTCCAGCGTGAAACCAAACACACACTCATTCAACCTAGGTGGATGTGCGATTTAACCCTTAAATTTAAAAAAAAAAATGTGTAAAAAGGTGCTTCAACTATTACTCAAGTGCAAAATAATTCAAATCTGTTAAAAACTTTAAAATTTGGAAGGAAAAAAAAACATCACTTTCCTAGCACATGAAGTTGAATATGAACTAAATCACACGTTTACATAACTTGAAGGGATGTTTTTAAACTTTTCATAAACACCGCCACAAGCACCCTTCCTCGTGGTGTTGTTTATGGTCCTCCAACGTAGGAGTTGAGGATGGAAACACTTGTATTATGGACCATTGATATAATAAAAATAATAATAATAATAATAATAATAATAATAATAATATTGAATGGTTAAGCTTGAAGAAGGGTAAGATGGGTAATCCCTATTTTTTTCTCTTTCTGTCTCCCATTATCTACTCTCTGTCTGTCTCTCTCTCTGCTCTCTCA
The DNA here is from genome assembly GCA_039655645.1 of Ammopiptanthus mongolicus. NCBI lineage: Eukaryota > Viridiplantae > Streptophyta > Magnoliopsida > Fabales > Fabaceae > Ammopiptanthus > Ammopiptanthus mongolicus. Next base: position 86,098,136 of record CM077349.1, on the reverse strand, counting down.
TTTTTTCACCTTTTGCCACATCGGAGATCAGCCGCGCCACCAACTTCTCGGCACCTCCGCCTTGTACCAGAACAGAGCTATCTCTGGCCAGCAGCGCAACCAACTCTGTCGCACCTCCGCCTCGGACCAGAGCAGAGGCATCTTTACAGCCGTCACGACCCTGCATTAGTGCCATCGCTTGAACCGTCGCGTCATCCAGGAGTCACCAGCCATCGCACGAGCACCCCATTCCCAATCGTGACCTCCCACCGGGGAAGTCAAAGTTAGCTCATTTTTTCTCCCCAAATTCGTCAATGTCGTCGTCAAGAGAGTGGAGGAGAACAGCACGTTTTCACTGCCGACAACAAGGACAAATCTACACGTTTTCGGGCAGTGGTCCAGGTTTGGTGCGGTGGTGCGCGGTTCGTGGGGGTCAGGGCTCGCAGATCTGGGACATGGTGGCCAGTTGCTTGGCAGCGGTGGTGACGGGGGCCGTTACAACTGGCTGGAGTTGTGTTGTGGATGGAGGGAAGAAGATAGAGGCTTATTTTTGTGTTTTTATTTTTTTTGTTTGTTTTTATTTTACTAAAATACCTCTAGGAGGACTCAAACTCTGCAATTCTTAACCCCCTACGTTGGAGGACTGAAGAATTTGCCCTTCCATACGTCATTCCTTTTGCCACCAGCTCTAGTAAAACTTTCAATGCACTATCATTATCTTCCCCTTCACCACCACCACGTCAACTCGAGGCCACCGTTTTTAAAACCATTGTAACGAATTAAATTTAGGATTGCAAAATGAAACAATTTTTAGTTTTTTCAGTCAATTTTTACTCATTGAGTATTTTGATTATATTTTTTTTTTAAAAAGTTAACTTAAATATAATTAATTTATCTTTAATTATCTACCTTCTCAAGTTCTCATCAAATTTTAGTATCTTTTATATAAAAAACTTAATTCAATAGTAATTTTTAAAAATTTAATTTAATTGGTATGCATTGACAGTGAAAAGATTTTTTATAATATCAATTAATCATAAATTGTCACATCCATAAAAAAATTTAACTCTTATCCTAACTACCTTAAAAATCATTCATATCATAATTTATAATTGGTTGACAGTGTAAATAACTTTACACTAAAAATACATAACAATTAAACTTTTAAAAATTTAGGGCTTGTTTGGTTTGACCATTTCCTGTTTTCATTTTCAATGAAAATAGAAAATGAGCTTGAAAATGCGTTTGGTTGAGTTTAGTGAAAATGTTTTCACCGAAAACATTTCCTGAATTGGACCCAAATCTGAAAATAAAAAAAAGTTGTTTTCAGTGTTTTCATTCCCACATTTTTGAAAATAGGAAATGAAAACAGAAAACTGGAAGTCAAAACAAACACGTTTTCAATTTTTTCAAAATTTGAAAATAAAAACAATTTTCAAAAAATAGAAACAGGAAATGAAAACAGGAAATGAAAATACAAACCAAACAGTCCCTTAGCTTTTGACCATTGGAAATCTTATTCATTTATTTTACACATAAACTCTGAGTGAGTCAGGGATGGGAGGTATGTGAAGCACACTCATTGTTTGACTTCATATGGCAACAAAATTAAATGTCTATAACTATACAACAGCTGTGCATGCATGATATTGATATATAACCTTTTTTTTTTTTTTTTTTTTGTGATGCCATGGTGATGCATGATATATATAATTACATATACCTAACTTGCATTTCGCTGGGAAACGAGACCGACCAGCCTTGTTAGGTGTGTGATTCAAGGCTATGTTAATGTTTCTACGTGTACGTATATGTCAAAATTATTGTACTTCACCTTTCTAATTAGCACACAAACATAATAATGAGGCAAAGAAATTCCTGGAATTGGCAATGAGGCAAATAGGAAGGCATATACAAAATTTGCAATTTAACATATGCATTCTAGTTTAATCAGATCACACGTAACCAAATACTTCTCAAACTTCCACGATGAAACTCTTAAGTTTAATACGATTAATCATAGAAGAAAAGAAAAGAAAAGAGCAACTCTTTACATATGATATATATCCTAGTCTAAAGTTGTCCTTATATACTCCATTCCAAAATGGAAATGACAAATAGCACTTTGAATGTTGGCAATGGCATGTGCTGCGCCAATGAGGATGCATAGAAGTGGGGATCGCACCCTTTTGGTTTCCCCCTATTTTTTCTCGTTTTAGTTGCTTTTATTCCTACGGATTCAAATATTGGTAGGGACAACTTTTTTTTTTTTTTTTTTTGTCTAGGGAAAGGTTCATAGTAGGTTTTAAAAGGATGAGAGGGAAGGGAAGTAGAGAATGGACAAAGAGCAGAGCGTACGTATTGTGAAGGTTTGGACCTGCACGCTCACAATCTACCAACTGAGCTGATTCAATGGGACTAATAGGGACAACTTCATTTGTAGCTTTTATATAACAATGTATAACAATTTTCTTGTTGTATTGTTATTGATTTTCAGTATCTATTATTATATGCAACATGTCACATTTCTACATTTTTCTATTATATTCATTTATGGTATACATCTTACAACCAAGATTGAAATAAGTAATCTTGGAGATATTTTTTCAAGAATTGACAATTTATCTATTGGAATGAGTGAGGCATATGGAAGCTCGACTTAGACCACCACCACAGAGACGCCTCTCCAACGCCTCAGGTAATCCCTCAGAGCGAGGCTCCCAATCTGGTGAGTTATATTCAACGCCATTGTTCGATCTGTATGGAGCACTGTTGGCTTTACCTTCATTCTCTTTCATTCTTTATTTTTCTCTTCCCCTCATTCTTTACATTTTTGGTGTCTGGATCTTTATGGATCTGATCATGATCACACGTTCGTGGTGGTTTCGTTCGGGAGATGAGGGGTCTGATCTATATGGATATGATTTCGATTACGTTATCACACCTGCAATGATTTCTATTAGGTTTTCAACTTCGGATATTATGGTGCTTCTTCTTTGATTTCAACGATGGAGACGCAACCATTCTAACGTTCTTTGTGGAGGTGTCGCGCGACTGAATGGAGTTGTAGGTAGTGCATGACGGTTCTGGGGTAACGATCCGCATAGATCTGGTCGCATTTCAGGTTGGAGTAACAGCGAGATGGTGACTAACAGCGCGTGCACTGTGCCTGGGTGTTGGCTGGACACGCTGGAACTGTAGAAGTGGATGACATTGCGTGGTTACACCATAGAGCGTTGCGAGACTGAGATTGTGATAGAGAGGGAGAGAATGATGGAGTGACGGAGGAAGTGGCAACGGCGGAGAAGGTGAGAGAGAGCTGAGATTGAAGGAGGAGGTGAGAGAGAGGAGAGTGAAAAAGAATGAGATGGGATGAATATTTTAAATTTAAAAAATGTAAGGATTTTAAAATAATTTAAAACTTGCGTAGGAGAAACTATTTGGATTAACTTGCTATTTTGCCATACATATTATTGCTTCTTAGTTTATTCATGTTTAATGTAGTTTGTTTCACGCTCATGTAACATAGTGGCTAACTCTTTTTTTTCTCGCTATATAACATAGTGGCTAACTCTCTTGCTTATGATGTGAGAAATTATAATTTTCATATCTGGCTGACACTTGAATATATTTCTAAATTTTAGCTGTCAATACATTAACTAATGAATAAGTTAGCATGGAATATGAAAATATATTTTTCAAATTCTTATCGTAATTAATAAGCAATATGAAGTAAACTTTATTGGAAGTTGTTTATCTCCCAATTTTTATCTATTCAAACAAGTGTAACTACCTTCACTCTACTCCTCTCTTTCTCCTTCCTCATCTACCGGAGGAGGGTGGTTTTGGACCATTTTTTGACCTGGAATCACCCTTCTACATAGTTTTTTTTTTCTCTCTTTTTATTTAATAAGTGGTTTTTTCACATAGATCTGGTTTTTCTTTCATATTTTTCCGTGATTTCGTCGTCTGAGTGCGACATTATTTTGTTCTTAGTCTTGATGCGACGTTGTTTAGTTTCTCGTCTTGTTGCGGTGTCCGTTTTGTTCAGATTGGCAGATCCATTTAAATACATTACTGATTCAATCAAGACTTGGGCGTCAACGTTATAGATCCGAAGGCATGGGTATTCCGATCACTTTGATTTTGTCACATTTGTAGTCATTTTGCCGTTTTATGCTATTAACCTGGGTGCTGTGAGTTTGTTTGCAGATTCATCCTTTTTGGTTTTTAACGATGTTGAATTTGTGTTATTTTCGATATATTTTACCAATTTGAATGAATGAATATCTTTTTTAGTCCGGAAAAAAAAAACAAATATAGCTATGTTCTAAGGTTGGAGGTAGTACTAAAATTTGTGGGGTGTATAACAATATTGGGTCAGAGTTGGGCCTTAATGGGCCATCTCGTCTCAACTAAGCGATACAGTTTTTGGTGAATTGAAATTAACAACACAGAGAAAAGAAACTACAGTATGGGGCATCTAACCCTTACTGTAAAAGAAAATGAGAGAAATATAATAAAACAAACAAGAAAAGAAAAGAATGAGAGAGAGAAGAGGAATCCTTTGTTTGATATTATCCAATAGAAAAGAAGCGACTCTTCCTTCTTTAGATTGATTTAATGAATGCAAAAATGGAAATACATGCAAATGAATGAAAATATATATATACATGGCAATCGTTGAAAAATAGTAATGATTTAGTTTTTTTTATAAAATATAAACGCTTAAATGACAATTTATGAATATGTGGTCTACACTTATTACTTGCACATGTGTCAAATTGAAATATGCTTTCACTTAGAATAAAGGAATACTTTGTGACCAATAAAAAAATCGAGAGGAGGAGTAAAATCTTTGGAAAAACATCATAGGCCTAATTATATAAAGTCCTTGAAATATTTTATAACCCCCTCAATAATTTTTAATCACGAAATTGTTGTACATGCACCAAAAAAAGGTTTTGGTGAAAAGAAAGATCTATCTTTTTAATGTTTAACGGGATTTTGAATAATAAGCACATAATTTATTAACATACACTTATCACTTTTAAATGAATTGCGAAGAATTGGTTACTACAAATTGAAACAAGAGAGATAAGGGAGAGGGAGAGAAGACTAATGCTTTCTACATACTTTTATTTATATTTCTTGGTACCTCTACCATCTCCATCCCTTGATTATAGCCTATTTTATGTTGATATTAATGTATGTATGAAGAGAAGTAATTAGGGAAGTTCTTGAAGCAAACACTTATCACTAGGTTAAAAGTTATGGAAAAGACTTCTTTAAAGTGGATTTTCTTTTAATGTGAGCAAATAATGACATATTTATCTATAGATTATTTAGTAAGTTGAAGTCTTTATGTTTTTTTGTCAAATCAATAGTAGATACACTTTTACTCATCTTAAAAGCAAATTACTTTAGAAGAGCATTATCCAAAAGTTATAACTTATAACTGTTAATGAGAACACAACTTTATTTCTTAAAATCCAACAACCGTTAGCACCACATTTTGATCTAACTCTAACTGTAATTGGACTTCGTTAAGGCCGGATATGCGGCCCACAACCAACAATCCTTAGCATCTATCGTTCCTTTTCAGATAATCAAACCCATGATCTACTCCGATATCACTTATTAGATCGAGGAAGTTCAATGTTAATTAATTAAATAAAAACAATAAAATGAAAAGATTAATAAAAAAAATATATGAAGAAATTCGCCCACCCCCACATATTTGATAGCCTCTCCCATAAAAAAACTTGTAATACCAACTCCATTCAGAATTCCATCAATTATTTGCCTATAAAAAAAAAAGAATTTATTATTTTAGCTAATTTTCTGACACTCGCAATTAAAGATACTCAACTCAGGATGCTTGCTTACAGCCTATGAAAGAAAAGTGTAACAAACATTATAAGGGGGAGAAAGAAAGGATACTTAGGGTGTGTTTGGGTAAACAACTTAATTAAGCACTTAATCAATAAGTTTTTTTTTCAAATAAGCTAAAAACAACTTATTTTCATAAGTTTCTCTAACAAATTAACTTATGGAAATAAACTAAAAACAGATTATGGAAAGGCCATAAACTATTTTCGTAAATTATTTATATAAGTTTAATTCCATAAGCTATTCTCATAAGCTCTTTCAAACGTAGCCTGAAGGAATGTGAGTACTGGAGCTATGTCAGAGCAAAAGAAGGGGCACCAAATCACGAAACCATCATCCCTTTACCACTCAGGATAAGCCCATTTCTCAGGACAGGTAAATCGTTGATTTGAAAAGCACCGTCGAATTGCTAAAAACTATTAAAAGTCCTAAAATAAGAGATTGTGCTTAGGCATATATATGGAGGAAAAAAATCCAGACAAATGAAACATGCATAATTTTTCATATTAATTATAAGGAAGCCTGACTTTTTATTATAAAGGAGTGAATTTGTGGTAAGTATCCTTCCAACCAAAAAAAATTGGTAGTAACTCGGTATTAAGTAAATGATAAATCTGTGAGTCAATCTTTTGAAAGTAAGAAGTAGTACATATCATGGTAAATTGGTAGCCCTACAAGAAGTCCTAGTTGCTCCTTTGAAGGTTAATTTATTTCTTCTCTTTCACAAAACTAAGTGGGGTCCTTCCAGTATTTAAAAAAAAAAAACTAAACCTACCATATATTCCTTTAGTGTATCATGCGATCTACTTTTATGCAAAGAGTGTAAGACTACTTTTATTCAACTGCATGTGTTGCAGTCTTGCTCATTCTTCTTTTGATTCCAGCTCAAGTCCCTTGAAGATAAACCCGGCCTAATTAAAAAGCTAATAAATAAAGCAAACTAATTAAAGCTACTCTTGTCTCTATCCCTATATATGTTCCTTGCTTTGTCTCTGGTCTTTCACTTTCAATATTCATCAATAGCATAACCATTAATCTTTACCCATCTTTCCATGGATTTCAGCAGGCTCCAAAATCCATGCCACCCCACATGTTTTACTTTGATTTTTAGGGTCCCTCTATTTTCTTTAACCATATTTACAAAAAGTGTGTTATGGATATTCCTTTTGTGCAGTCATGCACATTCATCATCCAGTCATCAAGCAACACAATAATGGTACTGTTGTGGGTCAATGTGCTGGGAAGAAAAGTGGGGTGGAATCTCTTTGAAGTTTCCCATCCATGACTCTCACTTTGCTCATCTTCTCTTCACACCAATGCAACTGTTCTTCATTTAAGTCACTCATTCTCAAAACCCTGGACACCACTTTCAGGTCTATGAGTGCCATCAATATCTCCATCTCTTCTTCCACTTTCAATTTTCTCTTCCTCAAGCATTTGCGGGAACGGCGAAGATCTTTTACCTTCATCTTCTTCTGCACATTATAGTAGTTGGAGTTGAGTGGAGACACAAAATGTGTCAGGAAAAACAAATTCTTGCATATAAACTTGAAATACTTGAAGTTTTATGCACTAAGCTAATTATAATATTGTTCATGCCAATCAATGTCCTTCTGATAATCATAAAGTTTTTATTGAAAAATTAAATATATCATTATTCAAAATATGAAATACACTAATTCTGAATATAAATTTTCTTTTTTTTTGATTCCTTAATCAGTGCAATGTTAATTAGCATTCTCCATACAATATTTCTTTCCTTGAATGCTCCAAGTTTACCTTTAGAATTTCTAATCAAAATAAAATATGAAATGATCTGGAAAGCACTGAATTAGCAAAATTAATTTAAAATTTGGAACTTGCCTTTTGGTTAACTTTTTTCATAAGCCGGAGTAGTGTTGGATCAACCAAGCCTCTTCGGTTTCTCCTAAAGTAGGCTGCTACGACCTGACATGGTTTCTCTTTATCAGCCTTCATAAAACTCATGAATGTTCTGATCCCATCTTCCATTACCATAAGAAATGAAGCTGGCGATATTTTAGAGTGAAAACCATCCTCCTTATGATCATCATCCGATTCTTTAAAACAATCAAGAAAAAACTCCAGTCATAACTAATCATAACAATATATAGTACAATACTATACACTAAATAGCATGAACCCGAAACCAATGGGGTAATCAGTAATCACTTTATTGTATCCTACCTTTTTTTAGGTACTATATTATTGGATCCTACCTTTACTAGGTGTAGATACTACGTATCCAGCAATCATTTCATTGGTCATGATTTATAATATACACACGTATTAGACCACGAGAAAGTCGTCTATTGAGCACTTCATTCAGTGGTTAATACTTAATATGTATAAAAGTATTTGTTAAAGATTGGAAAAAATTCTTTAATTAGTTGGCACATCATCTTAGTTGAAATATATAAAACTTTTCTTTAGCTATTAATGCATTTCTAAATAGGTGTTTCAGCAACTGCAAAGGTAGTTTCTTAGCTAGTTCTTTAAAATAAGAACAGGTTCTTGTTGGATTGTATTATTGAAGTAAGAAGATATGATATCCACATTTAAAAACGGATACTTATAAGCAATTAATTCTTATATAAAAATCGAATGAAAAATCATAAAAAAAAAATAAGCTAGTGAAAAAGTTGGGTAACTTATGAGACCTATTTGATGAACTTTTTTTCATGGAAAGTTTTTTAAAATATAGTATAATGTAAAAAGTAGTAATGTGACATCATGAAGTCCGTAAAAAGGAAAGTTTAGAACTCGGAACTAGTTGCACGTTACACATGTTTAATACGGAATGAAGTGCATAGGATAAGGAGTGCTTGACCCCGAATCATTCTAGAGATTGGTGCGTTACTGCATATTAATTGTTCTGTTTTTCCACCAATACTGGTTAAGATTATACCATGCACACATGTGTGAGTTTAGGTCGGATTATTAATTACTTGGGTATGATCTTTACCATATAATTTTGAAATCAAATCTAATTGTAAATGAGTAATTATCATACCTCGATATTCTGGCACTAGGAGCAATTTTGGAGCCAAAAGCCTCATTCTAGCATAGATCTCAGGTCTCCTGCCATGCTCATAAGGCTCATTCTCTACATATCTCTGTAACAAAACTTGAAATTGTTGGAATTGCTGTGCAATGGTGGCTGGATAACCAGCATCAGGATCATGGCGCGATGCTCTTTTGGATACAAAGTTTTTGTAGTTCCAATTAAGGGCTTCCCATGTTAAGCAAATTTGTGCAACATATGCAGCCTCCAATTCACGGTATGGATTGTGACGGATATCAGCTGGTTTTTTATTCATAGTTGAAATCTTGTACACAATTCGCTCTGAAATTGACCTTGGAGATACTTTGATGGATCGTAAAGACTCTGAAATTGAGTTGTTAATATGTAATAAATCGATCTTCCAGTCTTTCACAATAATTAAAATCAACTGGCAACAATAGACAAAGAAACAGAAAAGAAAAATACTAGACAATCATAGTTTCTTAACCAGAATTTTTTATAGAATGATGAGATATGTTTGTAAAGTATTGTTAAGTGTCAAAGTCTCATACCGGTTGAGTATATGAGTAAGTAACCATTTATAATAACTTCGACAACCCTCTCTATAAGCTAACTTCTAGAGTGGAGTTAAGTCTAATTATTCTAATAAGTGTTAAGCGATTCTTAACACTTTATTTTATCCGACAATTATCCTTGAATCATGTCAAAATTAGTAGCAAAAAAACATTCAGGCTGTGTAGCATTAGTCATCAGAAAAAGGGTGTTACCAGTTTCATGAAGTTTTTGTGCGCTAATCCTATCTAGGAATGACATTTCTTCATCATATTTTTGGAAAACTGTATATGATTCCCACTTGGGGCAACTTCTTCTTGATGAAGAAGAAAATGGGTCTTCAGTTCCAGAATCCCTGCAATTAATGGAGCTCCTCCATTCAGAGGAGCTCTTAGATGTGGACCCAACAGTGCATGAGTCACCATATATTTCTTCATCATCTTTATCTTCAACAATCAGCTTCTTAGTCTCCAATTGGGTAGGTGCAGAAACAAAGAATCTCTCATTCCTTGTGAGTTTTGCTTCATGCACCTTCTTATTTTTACTAATTCCAAGGCCAATATGATCTTCTGCATAAAGTAAGTATCAGTAAGAGTTAAACTTTTAAGTGTTGCATGTGAATAATGTAACAAACTATAGTCTAGCTATGATGTGAAATATATATACCGTCATAGTTTTTGTCACTGTCCACAAAATCACTTTTGTATAGGTTCAGAGTGATGGGTGATGTGGGCCTGCTTTCAACCGTGACAGAATATGGAACAGAATCAGCATATCTTGTTGGAAATTCTTCTTCAGCTGTTGCTAATTCTGCTTCTTCATTTTCAAAGTCTGAGACAAGTGGTGACTTATGAAAAGACAACGTCTCTGAGGTAAAGTTTTCTTCTGAGTCATCAATAAAGCTATCCCTCAGGCTTATGAATTCTTCAGAAGAAGAATGATGAGTCCTTTGAGGCTCTTTTTTGTGCAGAAACAGAAGGGCTTCTCCACCACAAATGATGTCTGCTACTAGATGATCTCTCTCAATAATAGAATCCTGATCATATGAATACCTTTCTTGTATTTCTTCTTCTTCTTCATCATCATACTCAGAAGACACATATTCGTAGTGCTCATCTCTGCAACATACAGAAAGAAACTAGTAAGTTAGTTAAATGGTGGATGCAATCTGTGTGGGAACAACAAAAGAAGTAGCACAAGACCTTTGGAATATGGGGTAGCTGCCAATGAAGTTTAGGAACTTGACAAGCAAAATGGCTGAAGAGAAGAGGAAGAGGAAGAGAAGCTGGAAAGAGCTAGAGGCATTGTAGAAGAGTCTAACAAGAGCTTCTTCTTTGGAACATGGCATTTTCTTTGGTTGCACCAAAGTGATTTCTCCAAGTGACTCCACCACTAAGCAAAGCAACTCCTAAAAAAAAAAGTGGCCTTGGTTGCTTTCGTGACATAGACCTCTATCCTTTTCTGCTGCCAACATTGTCCAAAAATTATAGACGGTCTCTAATATATCCCCCAAATTGTTTTTACTTTTTTACCCTCATCATGTCCTAATTATAAGCCTCAAACACCAAGGGCAAATCTATCATGCAGTTCTCAAAGTTTAAAAGAGTGGACAATTGTGGCTTCTCTCTTACAGTAAGATATATTGGGGTTGGGATCATGCAATATAAAATATATAGTTAGGATATAGAAGAACATTCCCATGTCTAAGTCAAAAAAAAAAAAAAAAACATTCCCATGTATAATAACAATTTTGAAATTTGATCATTCAAATTTGAGTACATAACCGAGTTCTCATATTTTTTTTTTCATAATAAAATAACCTCAATGGTCTGAACTGAGACTTTAGTTCATTGACATACTGCAAGCTATTTATTAATTTTTACTGTCTTAGCAATTGATCTGGACTCTGGACCATAGTTTTAATTTATATCTGGAAAAACAAACTAAGGAACCATTTCTACTATATTTTTCATCAAATTGCTTAAATATTGTATTTTAGTGTGTATGTAACGCAGAAAATACTAGTTTGCAACATGGTCCTTTTATTTTTCCTTATATGAAACTGTGAAATGATGTACAGAAACAAAAACAAAAAAGAAGAGACAAAAACCAAGCCACACGCATAAATAGACTGATATAAACTACACTTCATTGAAAGAATATGATATAACATTTGTGAAGATAAAAAGTTGAATACATATATAATTTTTAATCAAATACGTAATGTATATTCAGTATGCTTGTATAATGTATTAAAAGTTTTGTCTACCAAATTTAAATATAGGAAAAATAGTTATTTTTAATTTATTTCTTCATTTTTTATTTTTACCAATTTGGTCTCTTAAGTCTCAAATCATCAACCAATTTGTACGGAAGACCATATTGATTGAGGACTTGAAACATATATAAGGGATCCAATTAACAAATCTTAAAAATAAAGAACCAATTTTTTTAAAAAAGTGAGACTGAGATTATTTTACCTAAAATGTATTAAAGGTTTTGCTTCTGTCCCAACACTGGGAAGAGTTTTCGATCTGTTTAATGGAGGCTTTGAGTGCAATCGTTACCTACTGAAGGAATAAAAAAAGACTTTTTAAAAAGATGATGTTGTCTGTGTCACTGGGAATGCTTTTAGCAATCCTCTTAATTGATCCTTGTCTTGAACTTGGCTAATAAGATTGCAGGTTGCAGCACACATGCTGTCCTCACTTAATAATAATAATAATAATAATAATAAAAATAATAATGTTTAAGGAATATTTTGCTCCTTCCAAATAGGGAAAGATTTGATTTTAGTCCTCCAATTTTTTTTATAAGTTTTGATTCCTAAACGTTTTAAAACTTTGAAATTCGTCCCTGTCGTTAGGGTACCTCTGTTAAGTGATGGCATGACAGACAGAATGTCACGTCATCAGTGCCATGTATACTAAATATTAATTTTTAATTCCATAATTATTTTAAATAAGTTTTTGGTCCCTGTAAAGTTCGTCAATTTTGGTTTTAGTCTTTGTAAAAAAATATTCTTAGGATTCGTTAATGTAATCTCAATTTATTTGTAAACAGTCCTTACCTTGTGGGATGCATATCTTCCTATATACTTCTCTGAATTGAATGAAACCATATTAGAATTAAAGCTAACATCCTCATCTAAGTCTGGTAAAATTATTAGAAATTTTAGATGTACAGATTGTTTCCAGTAACAGCTGGAACACCGCTAGATTTCTGCAGAATTTGGTTGCTAACAATCTGTAAATTGTATCGCATAACTTTCAATATATGTATCCAAATTCAGCAAAACTGTTACAGCACCCATTTTTTAGACGTGGCATGATGGCATCGACGTGACATGACTGACGTGGTGTTCCAGAAAAGTTGACAATAGGGACTATTTACAAAAAAATTGAGATTACAGGAACAAAATTCAAAAAAAATTTTTTACAAGGACTAAAACCAAAATTGATGAACTTTGTATAGACAAAAAACGGAGGTATCTTAATGGCAGAGATGTATTTCAAAGTTTAAAAACGTTTAGGGACCAAAACCTGAGATAAATTTTCGAGGGACTAAAACCAAATCTCACCCTATTTACTAGGACCAAAATATTCATTAAACCTAATAATAATAATAATAATAATAATAATAATAAGGTTTAATAAACTTTTTAGTCCCTACAAAGTGGACGAGTTTTGGTTTTGGTCCCTACAAATTATTTTTGTTGGTTTCGGTCCTTATAAGTTCCAGAATTTTGGTTTTAGCCCCTGCCGTTAGTGTCCATCTGTTAAGTGCTGACGTGGCTAACGGTGCGGCACGTCAGCAATGCCACGTAGGCTAATTTAATAATTTTTAATGCCACGTAGGATTAGATGTAATGGAGTTTTTAGTCCCTGCAAAGTGCACGAATTTTGATTTTGGTCCCTAAACTTTTTTTCATTGGTTTTGCTCCCTGAAAGTTCTAAAACTTTGGTTTTAGTCCTTATTGTTAGTGCTCATCGATTAGGTGCTCATCGATTAAGTTCCAGAACTTTGGTTTTAATCCTTATTGTTAGTCCATGTGTATTAATTTTTTTATATTTTAAAATAACGTGAGATGTCATGTAGGAAAATCATTTATTTTTTCTAATTTATAATTATTATAATTATTATTATTTATTACAGTTATTAAAATAATTTATTTTTTTTATTTCAATCTTATTATTCTCTTTTAGTTTATAAACTATTAACTAGAATCTCACTCATGTTTTTCTTCGCGTTTCCAACTCCGTCAACCTCCTTCGCGTGCTTCGGAAGAAGCTCATTTCTCGCGTTTCGTTCATCCAGCTTCTTTGTTTTCTCGTTCTTCCCCTTCTCATCACCAAGATTGTCCTGATAAGCCAACTTGATTAGAAGACCCCGAGTCATTTACTTCAACCTCCAATACCGTGATAGGGATTGTGATTGTGGAGATAGGTTGAAGCTGCTGACATCGAAGAGCAAGAAGAATTCGAACAGACAATTTTTGACTTGCCCTAATATGAAGGTAAGTGAAATTATTTTTCCGAAATTCATCCCCAAACGTGGTAGCGCTGACGTGGAGTGCCATTAGCAACGATAGCACTTAACAGATGAACACTAACGACAGGGACTAAAACCAAAGTTCTGGAACTTTCAGGGACTAAAACCAAAGTTCTAGAACTTTCAGGGATCAAAACCAATGACAAAAAGTTTAGAGACCAAAACCAAAACTAGTACACTTTGCAGGGACTAAAAAATTCATTAAATCTAATCCTGCGTGATATTAAAAATTATTAAATTAGCCTACGTGGCAGTGCTGACATGGCGCACCGTTACCCACGTCAGCACTTGACGGATAGACACTAACGACAGGGACTAAAACTTAATTTTTGGAACTTATAGGGACCGAAACCAACGAAAAAAAATTATAAGGACCAAAACCAAAACTCATCCATTTTGTAGGGTCTAAAAAGTTTATTAAACCTAATAATAATAATAATAATAATATACTAAGTCTTTTATTCGTGGAGTTTTAGCCAACTTATTAGTTTTTGTTCACTGCTTCGCTGATGAAAAAAGTAGGGGTGCCACTTGTGTATTTGACCAAACCTCAAGCATCACCACACTGATCCAATAATTTCCTCGTCAATATATATCTGGGTCAGCAAGGAGAAATAAATTAACTTCTAGTAATTGATCAGTAAAATACAAACCAGAAAGTAATTTATCATTAAAGTAATAGAGGACTTGAATCTATGTGTATAGAGAAATAGAGGAAAAGAAATAATGCACATGAGAAAAACTCTCCTATAACTATAAGAGCTAACATTTTAGAAATGGTTTCTGTCTAACCTTTAAAAAAACAGAGCAAAAGAAAAACGAACGAACTGAGCAGTTTTGATCATTTGATATTGTGGATTTTGGCTTGAACTTCCTAACCGAATTCAGTTAGTTAGTTACGTAGCTCTTGTGCTAACCAACAAGTCAGCCTATATATAAGTTGTCTTATTGTAGTAGACAACACGAGAGAGAATAAACAAATATGTATCGGTGTGCTGTGAGTATCATCCGTCTGTGTGAGTTTATCACCCATCTGTGTGCGATTGATCACCTGTTTGTGTGCAATTGATCATCCGTCTGTGTACGAGTGATACCCGTCTGTAACATTGTTCTTGAAGATAGTGAAACTTTACTCCCCTGCCCGTGGATGTAGCCAAGTTTGGTGAACCACGTAAATCTTTTGTGTCATTTGTGTGAGTGTGTGTGATATCTTTTTGGTGCTCTGTTCTACATTCGTTTATTTTGCGCTGCTTAAACATAACAAATTGGTATCTAGAGCTTTTGGTTGGATCGTTTTTTCCGCGTCTGAAAACCACCATCTGCTTGCGGTGGGTTATCAAGATTCAGGCAAGAACCATGGATAGCACCATCAAGATCGAGAAGTTTAATGGCAGAAACAGTTTTAACATCTGGCGCATTAAGATGCGCGCTCTGCTCAAGGAACAAGGAGTGCGGGCTCCTCTATCAGGTCAATCAGGCAAAGCTCCAAGGGATGTCACTTTTCAACAAGAGGAAAAGGCCCATTCTCTAATTCTCCTTTCCCTGTCAGATGAAGTTTTATATGAAATTGCTGAAGAAACTACAGCTACAGGCCTATGGTTAAAACTGGAAAACCTCTACATGACTAAGTCCTTGTGCAACAAACTGTTGCTCAAAAAACGACTGTTTGGTCTTCGAATGAAGGAAGGTACACATCTAAAAGATCATCTTGATGAATTGAATTCTATTTTACTAGAACTTCGTGATATAGATGTTAAGATGGATGATGAGGATGTTGCCATGATTCTGTTAGCTTCTTTACCACCATCATTTGAAAATTTTGTTAATTCTTTTAGTGTTGGTAAATATAGCATAACTCTGGAAGAAGTTAAATCAAATCTGTTTTCTAGAGAACTTAGACTGAAGGCATCAGGTAATGGTGATGATAATGTTACTGCCGATTTGATAATCTCAAATCAAACAAAACCCCAACACAAGAAGAAAGGAAAAGGGAAGGCTAAGTTCAAGGTTAATTCGAAAGATATTTGTAACTATTGCAAGGAACCGGGCCATTGGAAGAAAGATATTGTCCTAAGAAAAGAAAGAAAGAATCAGTTGCAGCCACAGTGCAAAATGATTCTTCATCTGAGTTTGAGTTGGTTCTCTCCATAGTTGATGATCAACAACATCAAGCTGACAAATGGGTTCTAGACTCAGGGTGCTCTTATCATATGTGTCCCAATAAAGATTGGTTTATGATTAATGGTGAGAAATCTGGAGGAAATGTTCTCATGGGCAATAATGCCCCCTGCAAGACAGTTAACATAGGTTCTGTACAAATCAAATGCATGATAATGTTGTAAGAACTTTGACCAATGTAAGACATGTTCCAGAGCTGAAAAGAAATCTCATTTCAGTTGGAGCTTTGGACACTAAAGGCTTCACATGCTGTGTTGAAGGTGGAGTGATGAACATAAGAAGAAATGAGAAATCTATGGTCATGCAAGGAATAAAGCAGGGAAACTTATACATTCTTCAAGGTACAACAGTGACTGGATCTGCTGCAGCAATATCAAAACCAGAAACTGAGATCACTAATGATAATTCTTTGTGGCACATGCGACTAGGTCACATGAGTGAAAAGGGACTTGAAATTCTCAGCAAGCAGGGACTTCCTGGAAGAAATAAAATGGGACCTCTTAAGTTTTGTGAGCACTGTGTTTTTGGGAAGCAACATAGAATGAAATTCTCAAAAGCAGTTCACACTACAAAGGCCACTCTTAATTACATTCATTCAGACTGCTGGGGACCTTCAAAAGTTCCATCTTTAGGTGGAGCAAGATATTTTCTCTCTATCGTTGATGACTTCTCTAGAATGACCTGGATCCTCATGATGAAGCCACAAATCAGAAGCTTTCAAATGGTTCAAACAGTGGAAGATTTTGATAGAAAATCAGGTAGGAAGAAAAGTCAAGTGGCTGAGAACAGATAATGGTTTGGAATTTTGTTCAGAGTAATTCAAGGAATTCTGCAGAAATGAAGGAATTGAAAGACAATATACTGTCAGGAATACTCCACAGTAGAATGGAATAGCAGAAAGAATGAATAGAACACTGCTAGAGAGAGCAAGGTGCATGCTTTCAAATTCAGGTCTTAGCAGGATTTTCTGGGCTGAGGCAGTCAGTACAGCTTTTTATTTGGTGAACAGATCTCCATCCACTGCCATCAAGTTCAAAACTCCTATTGAGGTATGGTCTCATAAACATGCTGATTATTCAAATTTAAAAATATTTGGATGTCCTGCATATTATCATGTTAATGAGGGCAAACTAGAGCCTAGATCAAAGAAAGGAGTAAAGGGATATAGGATCTGGTCACCAGCAAAAAGGAAGGTAATTCTTAGTCGAGATGTAATTTTTGATGAAAGCTCTCTAATGCACACCAAATCTAAATCAGAATCTGCAGATAAAATCAGTAAAATTACTGAGCAGGTGGAGACTGGAAAGGGAGATACAAATACTGAGACTGAAAGTGATCATGCTGAAACTGAAGTTGATCATGTGATCCATGATATTCCAACACAACCTGACAAAGCTGGTTCAAGAAAATCTCAAAGGAACATAAGGCCACCTGAGAGATATGGTTTTGAAGACATGGTGTCATATGCTCTTCATACTGCCGAAGAAGTTGACTCACTAGAACCATACTCCTATCATGAAGCAGTTAGATGTTCTGACTCACACCACTGGATCACTGCTATGCATGAAGAAATGGAATCCCTACTGAAAAATGAAACTTGGTATCTAGTGAAGCTACCTGAAGGTAGAAGAATTATTGGCAACAAATGGATTTTCAAGAAGAAGCCTGGTCTAACAAGTAATGATGGAGTCAGATACAAGGCACGACTTGTAGCAAAAGGGTACAGCCAAAAGGAAGGTGTGGACTACAATGAGATTTTCTCACCTGTAGTCAGACACACTTCTATCCGTGTACTTCTTGCACTTGTAGCTAATCTGGATATGGCATTGGAACAACTTGATGTAAAAACAGCTTTCTTACATGGAGAATTGGAAGAAGATATTCTCATGAGGCAACCAGAAGGTTTTGCAGTGCCATAAAAGGAAGAAATGGTCTGCAAATTGAAAAGATCTCTATATGGTTTGAAGCAATCTCCAAGACAATGGTATAAGAGATTTGATCAATTTATGCTTTCCCATGAATACACTAGAATTCCTTATGATTCCTGTGTTTATCATAAAAGGGTGGAGGATGGTTCATACATATATCTACTTCTATATGTAGATGATATGCTCATAGCATCTACAGATAAAACTGCAATAAAGAAGTTGAAGAGTCTTCTTAGCTCTGAATTCGAAATGAAGGATATGGGGGCTGCTGCAAAAATCTTAGACATGGAGATTTACAGAGATAGAAATCAGAAAAGATTGTTTTTATGCCAAAAGGACTACATTCAAAAGATGACAGCTGCAAAACCAGTAAACACACCCTTGACTTCCAATATGCATATCTCTGAAGTTCAGGCAACTCAATCAGAAACTGAGAAGGAATACATGAATCGAGTTCCTTATGCCAGTGCAGTTGGCAGCCTCATGTATGCCATGGTCTGCACTAGACCAGATCTGGCTCAAGCAGTTAGTGTGGTGAGTAAGTACATGGGAAAACCAAGAAAAGAGCATTGGCAAGCAGTGAAGAGAGGGTTCAGGTATCTTAAAGGGACATCTGACATAGGCCTTATCTACGGAAATGATTCTACATGTACAGTTGCAGGATTTTTCGATTCAGACTATGCTGCTGATCTACATGCTAGAAGATCTATTACAGGTTATGCATTTACTGTTGGCAGCTCTCTGGTTAGTTGGAAAGCTACTCTTCAACCTACAGTGGCTTTGTCCACAACAGAGGCAGAATATATGGCACTTACCGAAGCTGTAAAGGAAGGAATTTGGTTAAAAGGGCTGATTACTGACCTTGGTTTTCCACAAGACAAAGCAGTTATACTTTGTGACAGTTTGAGTGCAATTTGTTTGGCCAAGGATCAAGTTCATCATGAAAGAACAAAACACATTGATGTGAGATACCATTTCATTCGAATTGAGAACAGAATCAAAGTGCTAAAGATTGACACCAAGGAAAATCCAGCTGACATGTTTACTAAGCTCGTTCCTAGAAGCAAGTTCATGCATTGTTTGGACTTGCTTAATGTAGACATCTGGAAATAACAACAATGAAATGACAGTAATAGGGAGTAATTCTGAAGCTTGATATCAGGACAAATGGAAGACTTCAATCCAAGGTGGAGATTTGTGGATTTTGGCTTAAACTTCCTAACCGAATTCAGTTAGTTAGTTACGTAGCTCTTGTGCTAACCAACAAGTCAGCCTATATATAAGTTGTCTTATTGTAGTAGAGAGCACGAGAGAGAATAAACAAATCTGTATCAGAATGCTGTGAGTATCACCCGTCTGTGTGAGTTTAACACCCGTCTGTGTGCGATTGATACCCGTCTGTAATACACGTCTGTAACATTGTTCTTGAAGATAGTGAAACTTTACTCCCCTGCCCGTGGATGTAGCCAAGTTTGGTGAACCACGTAAATCTTTTGTGTCATCCGTGTGAGTGTGTGTGATATCTTTTTGGTGCTCTGTTCTACATTCGTTTATTTTGCGCTGCTTAAACATAACATATATAAATAACACGAAGTTCATCAACTGGCATCTTTTCTCTGTACAATCAACAAATTCTTGTGAAGGACTTGATCAGTGCGTTCCATGCTTGTGATCAGCGAAAGATTGTGCAAACTGCAAGGCATCGCAATGGATAAGTTACCTATGTTTTACTGAACGACTGTTTCCTATTTTCCTTTTCTTTTAGAGTAAACCATCGTTTTGGTCTCTAAAAGTGTGAGGCGTTGTCAGTTCAATCCCTAAAAGCAGTTAAATTATGAAAAAGTACCTCAATATTTATTTAATCTCTCACTTGAGAGACTAAATTAACATTGAGGGACCTCTTCATAATTTAATCGTTTTCAAGGACTGAATTGATAACTCTTTACACTTTTAGGGACCAAAATGATTGTTTACTCTTTCTTTTACTATCAGATACTCCCTCCGGTCCTAAATATAAGAGACAAAACTCTAATTCATCAAGACGAAGGAAAATTATTGAAATCAATTCATCTTAAATTTTATTCCACAATGCCCCTATTTAATTATTTCTAATTCAACTAACTTATTTATTCCTAAATTCAAGCACCATGCTATCTGACCAATGAGTAAACGATAAGTCAGCTAAACCAAAGCACTTGCACGAGGAATTGTTGAGTTTCTTTGATATGAATTTTACAATAAATAAGGGTAAAAATGAAATTTAGCTTAAAATTGGTCAAATATTTCTTATATATTGGACAAAAAAGGCCATTTTGTCTTTCATATATATTCAGGACCGAAGGGAGTAGTATTTATTTTAATTACATTTGTTAATCGACAATAATTAATTGAATTTGGCTCCTCTAAAGTGAGAAAGTCTCTAAAGTGAGAAAGTAAAAGTGTATCTACCCTTGAATCATTTTTAGTGGGTTAAGATCTCTATGCATTTATCAAATCAATGGTGGATATATCTTTACTTTTTTACTTTCTCACTTTAGAGGCTTTCTCACTTTATAGGAGCCAAATCCTAATTAATTAGAAGTACCATTTGGTTAGTGTTGTTATAGCACTACTATAGAGCGCGCGCTACTATAGGAGTTGTTTAACTAGTTCTTGAAAATAAGATGTTCTTATTATTAGGTTGCACTATTGGAGTTACATGACGTGGCGTCCACTTGTAATAACAATTGATTTTATAAAAAACTGGTTTAGAAGAATCTAATAAAAAATCACAGAAAAGAAAGAAAAATAATAGAGAATTTCATCTATTGTAACAAAAGATGTATAGAGTAACTTGAGGGACTCATTTGATGAAATTTTTAGAGTTACACCATTGGACACTTTAGGTAAAGGGTATGAAATCATTACACCAGAAACGACTTTTAATAGCCTTTTCGGGCGTTATCAATCTTAGGGCTATTAAAGGAGGCAACCAAAGATAGCACTTTGGAAATGCTATCGTAAATAAACCTACGATAGCGCATTGGAAGTGCTATCGTAGATTAACCTAGGATATCACTTCTGTAGGGAAATACTATCTTTAGATGAAGATCAGCTAGCGCGTAATATGGAAAACACTGAGTAATTAGGGCCTAAGATAGTGCTATCTATTCCCCCTTATTTTTTCTTCAGTGGCAGATAAAATAACACTTCGTATTGAAAACACTGTCTACTGTTTGGGCCTACGATCTATTCCCTTTTTTTTTCTAAAATATATTTTCGTTGCTTTCTTCACATTCCCCTACATTCATTATCATTCAAAACCATGTTTGTTAGGATCGGACTAACCAACCGGTGAACCGGTCCTAGCACCGATCAAGTGCCCCTAAGAACCACTTGTGTTAAAAGCTAGCAGAGATCTAACCGATCAAACGGAGCCAGACTGGTGGAAATCGACGGTCCAACAGTTTGTCCGAAAGTTCGATTTTTTTTTTTTTTAAAAAAATGTTAAGCAACGACGTTTCATCTGAACTCTTTAGGGCTCGATCTCTTTCCTCCTCTTCGTTTCTCGTTCTCAATCGTGTGAAGGAAGCAGTCTTCGTCTTCCTTGTTTCTCCACCATCCCAGCCGCACAATCGTTCCTTGTTCCTCTTCCTCTTCAGCAAAACAAGGTTTGTTCTCATCCTCCTCCACTATCTTCATGTGCAAACTTGTGCATCCACCACACTGTCTAATTGTTTATGACTATTAGCATTACAATTCTTTTTATTAGCATTGTTTTGGAGATATTGACATGTTTTTAATTAGTAATTATACATATTATTCTCACTCCTTGTTTTGGAGGTTTCATTAAGCATTACACAGTGGCCAGAATGTTCTTGAAGCAGTCTGTCAAGACCCAACTTAGGCGTCCCTGACCGGCCAGAATGGAACTTCACTGTCCAACTCCTAAGGCCTTTCAAGCAAGTATAAGTCACATCATAACAAAATATATTGCATATCTTAGGTAATTATCAGAGTAAGATTATACCAAAAGAAAGCCAAAGGTGGCCCTGAGTCAACATCAAGAGTTTTAAAATAAAGCCCAAACACGTTTACAACTAGAGAGAAGTTCAAAACTCCAAACAGCGGAGAAATCTCATATGACAATAAACCGAACTAAAATAAAATTAAAATAACAGCAGCTGCTCACACTGCACAAATGCATGAGCTCCCTGAGATGGCTCCACTTGCTAAGTACCTGAAGCTAAAACCATAAAGGGCGGGGGTGAGTCCTAGAACTCAGTAAGGGATAAACAAAACATAATAGCAAATAGTGCAATTTATAAGCATCTCAATAAATATATGTCATTAAGTACTTTACATTGTACATAACCTTACATAGCAGTTCTTCACTTGTTATGCAGTCAATTTTTCATTGGGCAAGATGCATGTATATCCCCTTGGAGTTGTTCACTAGAGTCTCCCACTCCGACGGTCACATTTATATCCCGGTCGGGTCCGCTGACCAACAAGTGACCTTGGTCACTACACAACCACACTCCAAACTCCGGGGTTTTTCACTAGAGGCCGCACACTCTGACGGTCACATTTATATACCAGTCGAATCCGCTAGCCGGTCGGATACACCAAGTCTTGTCCAATGTCTAAGCATCATACCAAAATACCAAATACAATATATCATGTCTTACCATAGCATACGTCCACTATGTTTCGTAACATAGCTTGCATAACCACCTTAGTGGTAATCAATAACGTTCATAAGGTTCTCAATCACAAATATATATGGGCTACATTATAGCCATTCCATTCACATATAGTATCACCCTACCATTCCATTAAACCACTTACTTCTATGCAGCTACATAGGGGAAGCCAACAAACCTTACCTTGGCATATTTCAATAATCTCATAGCAAACATTATTCATCACAATAAGAAATTATATCACCTTCAAGGCTCAACGAACTCAAGATACAAGCATGCAACAAACTCATAATCCATTAAACGCTTGGATAAAAAAATAAATCATTGCCCATAGACCCTCATAAATATAGAGTAGGACCATAACTCACATATTCTTTATGTCATTTCACTTAGCTACTTTCTCAACATTTCTTGGGTACCTTTACCATCTTGACTAACGTTCCTTATCGTATCCAACATAATTGCAATGTAACACTTATAACAATACCCTCTTCTTTCCATAAGAACCAACTCAACCATAAGCTAGAGCCGTTCTTAGCTCCAACAAGAACATATGCATCTATATCTTTTCTTACCCTTTTTCATTTCTTAATTTCATAGCCTATAAATATAGTTCATAATCATGTACCTCTCATTTCCTATCACCATACACCTTCATAAAATAATACTCACCTCATCATTTATATCACAATTATACACCATTATGTCCATAGATTTCTCGTAATCCATACCATCATATAAAAGAACTTACCAATAAAGTCATCAACTCAAATCATTACCTAATACTTTTGATATGTAATCTTAGGTAGAAATTCAATACTTTATTCTCATAACAAACACTTGACATAGCAACTCCTCATCATGAATTTGTCTATTAATTTCACTTATTTTCTACATTTAATAAAAAAAAATATTAGTCCAAAAAAAAGAAATTAATGTTTAAACATTAGGAACATAGTATGTAAGGATCTATTAGCTTTATGACTTACTTGTCCATCTTCAGAAAACCAATAATGAACCAAATCACGATATTGACTTGGTTCAACCCTATCATCAGGCAATGTGGATGCAACTTCTTCTTCCGTTTTACTAGGGTCATATGCCATTTCTAAAGAATCATTCAAAAGGAAGTGCAGTTCAAGTCTTTTTTCTTATCAGTCAAAAAAATTGTTAAAATAAGAGTAAAAGGGATACCCTTGCCCATACAACATTACAAAATGTTTGTGTACCTTGACAGTGCAGTGATTTCAAATGGCAATTTGATATGCTACACCAACTGAAGTGCTTACAGCTGAAGTAGTTCTATAGGACAAGCAGGAAAAAGAAAGAACAATATCAGATACAAAGAGAGGAAAAGAAACAAACACATATACAAAGAAAAAGAAATACCTTAACTACAACCGAATAATTCTGTAAAAAAAACTATAACCAAAAAAAATGTATACACACACAGATAGTTGCACTAGAAGTGGTCGTGCTATTACAGTTAGAGATGTATGACTTTCCTTTTCATTTATGGTTAGCAATAACAAGTATTAGCCTCCCATCCATTCATTCATAAAACTAACTTAACAGTGACTTGGCTTTTTCTTTTTACCATATCCTGAAACCAACCCCACGATTTTTGTTAGCCAATTAAAATTGCTTTGCTTAGATGAATTTGGATAGAATAAAACAGAACATGCACTCAAAGAAACAATGACACACATAATTTTATTTCAACTCACAAAACTTGACTTTGTTATTGACCAAACACAAATTCCGTAGATGGGACTCGCTGGAGCTCCCTTTTCTTATTCTCTCAAATTCTTACAACACTGATACAATAATACTACAAGTTATCAATAACAACTACAAGATGTCCTATTTATACACCCCAAGGTCGGTTCCTATGTTTCAACCAACAACCAACTCAGCAACAACTAATACTATTGACAACTATTGTAGAGAAGTTTAAATTGATATAAAACATATGAGCATGAGTTGTCAATATATATATATATATATAGTTTAAATTGATATAAAACTCTGAATTGATAAAATAAGATCATCAGCTGATGATTAGGAGCTAGCAGAAAATCATCAATAACACTGAGTTGCATAAAATTCAAAAATCAGAGACGATAGAACCAAGCAATTCATCAACAATCAAATAAAAAATCAGAGGCAAAAATCAGAGGCAAATGAAAGGCAAGCATTGAAACCTAGACAATAAAAAATGGTGCGTGTGGAGGGAGACGGCGTGGAGGTTGGAGACGGCGCGGCGGTGGGATGCGACTGGTAGGTGAGGCTCGAAGTCGCGCGGTGGTGGAGTAACAGGTCGCACAGAGCAGAGTGAGAGGCAATGGTTTTGAAAAGACGGATAGGGGTTTTCTGAATGAAGGAATAGTGTTTTGGGCGGTATTGGGAAAAAATGTCGCGGGGAAGAGTAATTCTCCCGGGTGTTTATTTTTATTTTAATTATAATAATTTTATTTTTAGTTTAAAAATATTTAAATAATATATTCATTTTTTTAAAAAAAACAAACAATATAGTGACGGAAATATATATCCGTAGGTATATGTTATCTATACCCACAGTTTATGAGTTTATCACTAAAGCGTATAGTGACGAAACTATAGATCCGTAGGTATATGTTATCTATACCCACGGTTTTTAACCTGTCACTAAAACATATAGTTACCAACCAAGCCATCTGTGGGTACATGAAACCTACACCCATGATGCATCATAACTCCGTAGCTAGATGATACCTATACCTACGGTTTTAGCTGCTGTCACTAAAAGTGTCCGTAGGTATATGGCAAATTTCTTGTAGTGCTACCTTGATTAAATCAGTGAATCAGTGCCTTTATCGATTCAATGACTGATCCAGTTTTTAAAACATTGTTCAAAATAGCATTAAGCATACATATATCTCACATTTCATTATCAATTACTAAACGAATTCTTAAATACCGCTCATGCCATCAAGCATCAATCAATACTCCTCATGCAATCAACATAATTGATCGATCATAATCAAATTTTGGTTTTTAAATAATGATATGATAATGAGAAGAAAAAAAATCAGATACTCCCATGAAAACTTGGGTGAAGACAACAAGATAGAAAGAAACCAAGACAAGGATGAAATTAGGACTCTTATTCAATATATAGGTCGGTGAGAAATGAGGGAGTAGGGAAATGAAATGAGACGAAAGGACAGGCGGCGAAATGCTGATTAGTTTCAGCTTGAGCAACCCGTAGAAAACATGCGCCAAATATGACAACCCGTAATTTCATCTTCTTTTTTTTTTTTGACTTTGTAGTATATAATTCATTTCCCAATTGGAAATTTAAAAAGGCTATTATTGTTGGGAGTTATAGCTTAAGGGATAGATATATACAATGGTGCTCCTCAGCATGTGTGGGAGGAGCGATCGCACAGGATCCCATTTTATCAGGGACACCAATTTTTTATATATACTTAATATATATAAAACTGATAATATATATTAAAATTAAAAATTTATATAATTAATTTGTTTTCCTGTTAAGGGGCACCATATATATATATATATATATATATATATATATATAAAATACTTTTTATATAATATACTTATTAGCAATAAAAAATAATTATTCCTTAAAGTGTATCCATGATTATTGAAATATTTTTAGTTTTAAATTCATACACCTAAATAGCTGCAGTACTCCTAATTTATTTAAACATATTTTCTTTCCTCTTTTTTTCTCGGTGACTCTTTGTCTTTCAATGATTCCATCCCTAAACCTGTGTTAATGAAATGGAGATTGAACATGTGTTTGTTAAAAAACGTCACATTCGTAGAAAAACACTATGATGAAAATCTTTCTTAATGCATACAACCAACCTTGATTCCGCTGAGGAGTCTTTTAGGATCCATTATTTTATATATATATTGTAGATCAAACAATTGACTCACTTAATAGAATATTTGAGCAGCATAGCACATATGAGGAGATTTTTGGATTTTTGTTTAGTATTGAAAAGTTTAGGTCATTTTCTGATAAGGACCTGATATTATGTTGCAAACATCTTCAAACTTATCTAAAACATGATAATTCTTATAATCTTACTTGGTGAAATTCTATTTGAAGAACTAAAAGTCATTAGAGAGGTTTTAACAATTGAATCAAAATCAAGCTTTATGATATATAATTCTTTGAAAACATTTAATTGTTTTCCTAATGTATGCACAACTTATAGAATAATATTAACTATTCCTGTTACTGTTGCATGCTGAGAGAAGTTTT
The DNA here is from genome assembly GCA_039655645.1 of Ammopiptanthus mongolicus. Taxonomy (NCBI): domain Eukaryota; kingdom Viridiplantae; phylum Streptophyta; class Magnoliopsida; order Fabales; family Fabaceae; genus Ammopiptanthus; species Ammopiptanthus mongolicus. The sequence goes on along the minus strand of CM077349.1, from coordinate 86,071,046 downwards.
TATAAATTGAAATTGTTAAAATCTTATTTGCAATCTACTATGTCACAAGATAGATTAAATAGTCTTGCTTTAATTTATATCGAAAATGATTTTTTAAAGAACCTTGATTATGAACGGTTTATTAATGATTTTGCAGCCAAAAATGTAAGGAGGATAATGTTCAAATGATTATAAGGGCACCAACTTCTCAATTTGCATAAGGCATCTAAAATTTCAGGGCCGACACTGGAAATATACATGAGGGTTAATATATTATGCATGCTTCTAGAAACCTTAGTGTGCAGGTAACATTCAAATATTTAGGAGTCATCAAGTTCTTTGTTAGGATTGACATTTAGGATGCTTTGAAGATTAACACATGAAATAATGAGGTAAAAGGTCCAACATAAAGGCTTACCTAGCTAGCTTAGATATATACAGTCTTATGGGTTGGCGATCATTTTAACCACTCAGTAATATTAGTCTCCGTATAACACAACCAAAAGAAAAAATATGAAAAGGTGTTGTACATGAACAGTGCATCAAAGCTCTTCTAGGTAATGTCAACATTCCTACGTACGCTTCAAGCTATGCATGATTTTGATCTTGAATGCATCGATTGCGACATGCAACAAAACTTTGGCTAATTAAACATATATAATTCGTGATTCATCCATAAAGTAAGAAATTGCTTAATGTAATATATGGTTATCCTGCACTATTACCAATCTAAAATGCCATGGTAACTGCACCAAAAAAAAAACTGCCATGGTAAACATCTGATCGATTAAAAACGAATATATTTATTTTTTGTTTATCTATATATGTGTTTTTCCGTTCGAGAGAGGAGTAAAAATCTGCTGTCCCAAAAAATGGTGTCTCGATGTCCCCCACCAATCAAATGTTGGGAATGAGCAAAAATATTAATGAGTTGTGATTTTATTTTCTTAAGTGTCAAATTATTATTGGTGGGGGACAGAGAATGAAACAGAAAATTGGGACAGAAGATCTCCAATATCCTCGAGAGAGATATAATTAGACGGTGTGCGTAGACAAAAGACAAGTGTCAATAATTAAAGATTAATTAATTATAGAGGAATATGGGTTACAATTAGTCCATGTTCCCATTGGACTAGTGAGAAAGGTTTTGGTGGGTAGAAATGGGTGAAGGTGGTTGGACAGGATCATAGAAATTAAAAGATGGAAATTAATATCGGAAATATGGTCTAACATAGACTCAACCCCCTCGTGCACATAATTAGTCTTCATAATAAATTTCGCAAAATCATATTTTTCACATCCTTATATTGAATATTGAATATGACACATAACACACCACATTGATAGAGTCAAGCTGTCGCAGGTATACTTGGTTTGGTTTAGTAAATATAGGAAAACTCAAGTGACAATTCCGGAAATCTCACTCATAGATGGAAGAACTTATTAGTTATATTATATGTGAAATGTATATTTTGTCAAAGAGTTAGATGAATGTATTTAACAAAGATATGAAGACTATCTATATGGATGCTTAGCTTCTTGATGAAGGGTGAGTTATAAAACCATAAAGTGGAGAGGCCTTTAAGACCTCATCTTTGTGATGTTATTGAGCTTACTTTTGAGGATCACGTATCTATACTTCATATATTTGTGGTGTGCTCTCTCTTCACTTTGTGGTAAACTTCTTCAAAGGATAACAAAAACTTGCAGGTTGGGTTCATAGGAATGGTGGAAAATCTACCTCCTGGCTTCAGGTTCCATCCTACAGACGAAGAGCTCATCACATATTATCTTACAAGGAAAGTGACCGATACTGGCTTCACATCCAAACCTATAGCAGTTGTTGATCTTAACAAGTCTGAACCTTGGGACCTCCCAGGTAGTTTGAGAGTTCTTATAACATGTGGTTGTTCATGTCTTTCTTTCTTCAAAAACTTATACCTTGCTTTTGTTCACATGGTCTTTTGTACCTATAACTACCTATTAATTCGCAAGGCTTCTTCCTAACTTTTTGGCATTGATTCTTTCGGAAGGACTGAAATTTAATTATTGAATATATATTTATAAAGATAAATTCTGAAATTGAAGCAAAAATAAAATAAAATAGAAAGAAGTTTTTGTCAGCCTCAAGAGTTAAGACCTGAGATCCTTCTCTTTGTCTCTCTGAAATTCTTCACTTTTTTTTATTTCTTTTAAGAAGCATATAACTAATGATGTATGTATACATAACTTTGACCATTCATTAATTCTTGAATCTGCAATTGATCAATTACAGCATTTCTCATGGAAGTTATTTAGTGATTTTTATTGATTCGACCCATATTGGATGAATTTGTTGGTAGATATTAAAAAGTTACAGATGTTAAGATGTTAAAAAAACGTTGCTAATCTTTTAAAAGATGACGAACGACTTGATCAATATACGAAATAATTAAAATAAAACAAAATAAATTGACCCATTCTACTTTGCTGCGGGTTTTATATATAATCCACAAGCACTTAATTATATCTAGCAGTTCATGCTAACAAACTAATTTGGATGGTTCAAAAAAAAAAAAAAAAAACTAATTTGGAAATATATTTGGTGTTTCAACACTTTACTTTTCGGTATGTCTGCAGTAGTTGACAAGTTCATTGGTAAGCCTTAGCCACTAGCTATGGTCTTTTAGTACTGAAAATAAATTAAATAACTATATAAGGATGCATTGTTTGTACAGGTAAGGCCTCCATGGGGGAAAAGGAATGGTATTTCTTCAGCTTGAGAGACAGGAAGTATCCAACTGGACTTAGAACCAACCGTGCCACTGAATCAGGGTACTGGAAAACCACAGGGAAAGATAAGGAGATTTTTCGTGCCGGGGTTTTGGTAGGAATGAAGAAAACCCTAGTCTTTTATAAGGGCAGAGCTCCAAGGGGTGAGAAAAGCAATTGGGTTATGCACGAATATAGACTAGAAAACAAGCATTCCTTTGGATCTTCAAAGGTTAGTATATGCATTCATCACAATTTACAAATATTAAATCTTCATCCCCTTGTTACCAAAAAAAAATCTTCATCCCTCAACTCGTTGAAATACTTAAATTATTAAAGTCGGTTTCTAAATCGATGGATTGTTTTCTTCTGTTAATTTTGTAGTCCCACATTTTAGTGGCCAACAATCATATTAATTGGTCGTTATAAGTTTTTTTTATCAATTATTTAGAATTGCATTAGCAATAAATTTAGCGACGAAAACCTAGCAATGTTAGCCAATTAGTCTTTAAAATATTAGTTGCTAAAATGTTTATTATTTTTTACTTTTTATTACATCATTCTCAGCAACCGATCAGCCTGCAACTGTACATGTTCAAAATGGTTGCAAATTCAGTCACCAGATAATTACGATTATGATTCTACGTTGAACGATTTTTGTTTCTGTCGATATTAACGACTGTAAATAGAGTCGAACGCTTTGTCACTAAATTGCATTTCTCTTGTAGTATGAATTATTACTTCTTGATCATTTTTACATTTAAATAAATATATTAATACTACTTTTCACCAAAAAATAATATTAATACTACTTAATAATAATATATATTGATTGCAATGAAGTGTGATTTATATATATGTACCTCATCACCATGTTTAGGTTTCATAGTTAATTAAGAATTAACTGTTGTAATGTCTGCATTTTTAGGACGAATGGGTGGTTTGTAGGGTTTTCCAAAAGAGCTCAGCAGCAAAAAAACTACAGCAAACATCATCCTCCCAACCAGACTCCCCATGTGACACAACCTCAATGGCCAATGAATTCGGTGATGTTGAGCTTGCCAATAATCTAAATAATATTGCAAATTCATCAAATGCATTCACCAACATTTCAGGACAAACTTACAATGGTGATCTTAATAATGTTAACACAAATATGAACTTGACCATGAATTGGCCAGGTGTTGCAAGCGAGGTTCCTTCTATTCCATCTCTCCCATGGCCTTCTGGGTTGCTGAATCCAAATATTTCTATGAATTCTTTGCTTCTCAAGGCATTACAGCTTAGGAGCTATCAACAAAGAGAAGCTGCAGTAGCTAACGATCATTTTGCATCATATATGCCTCAAGGAGTTTCCCAAGTTGGAACTGACCTAAGTTCAAATCTCAGTGCTTCTTCTTCAAAAGTGTTAGAATGTATTCCGCAGCAACAGCAACAACAGCAGGAGCAACCATTCAATTTGGACTCCATCTGGTGAAGCTGTTATAAAGCATGAAGCTAACATCTTGTAAAACGTCCCTTGTGAATTAATGTCCCTGTAGATAAAATGGTACCATTTCAAGTAGTTGGGATTTAGGGACTTTCTTAAACGCAAACTAAACTTAATAGTTGATGTTGTCAATATTAATTGCTCATCAATTGTTGTAATTAGGTGTCAAAATAGGAAACTTTAGACCACTGTTAAAGTCCTTCCTGTTCAATATTAAGGAGGAAGATCTCCTCATGTTTTCTAGCTTTCATGTTCTAGTATTAACTTCGATGAAAATTTTCAACAAGAAAATTAAGATCAGTTGTTTGTACTATTGTTCAATAAATTCAAGAGTTCAGTTGCACCTATATATGTGTGTGTGATCTCCTTCTGTTTGTATTCTTTTCTATCGTGCAATTGTGCATGCATGTACGATATGTTGAGCAATATGATGACTAAATAAGCACTAAATAGGCTTAATGTTTTGATGGGGTATGTGAATCAAAACAATAGTGAAAAAATATAAACTGCATGGAGAAGTATAATCTCTAAGCTAACTTTGGATCGTGATATATATACAGGCCAGTCACGTTGAGCTGATAGTGTAATTGATGATAATTTAGCATGCGGACATATTAACCTATCAATTCCACAAAAGTGAATAATCTTTATCTTAATAATATTGTTCACGATATTACATTTTATGTTTGATTAGAATTAATTATTACGATGGATTTGGTATTATTTTAATCATTTTATCGTTTGGATGCAATTTTATGTTCTTGAAATAAAATAGTTACAAAATTTTATTATTTAATGACAATAATTACGAAGAGAATCATAATCGTACAAGTGTGATGTGATATTTTTAAGCAAAGTACACCACTCAAATGAGTATAGCTCAATTAGCTGGCCCGGTTTTCAACTTGAGGGTGATTTCACCGTGGGCTTTGTTATCGACACCTCCTGAATCTCAAAATTATCCTTTGAAAAGTATTTTTTTTTTTTTTAGTCATTTGACTCACTTGTAAATATGGACAAATTATTTGCACTCTCGTAAATATAATATTTGCGAGTGTGTTATTTTTTTAATTGCTCACTCGCAAATATGATATTTGCTAGTGAAGCAAGTACTCGTAAATATTATATTTGCGACTGAGCAATTTTAAAAAAAGTACACACTTGTTAAAATCTTTTGATGCTAATATGTTTCGGATATCTGGAAGGAAAAAAAGGGGAAAAAGAATAATGAGTTCAATAAGAATAATTTATTAATATGCGGATCCATTTTTTACAACTACTCATAGTTTTCCCTCAAATTATACTTGACGCTCGCAAATTAGAAAGTCGCGAAAGAAGGTAAATTTTCGTAAATTAGTTATTTGCGAGAGTGTAAATTTTTGCACACTCGCAAATATTTAATTTGCGAGTTGTTCTTTTGTTTACACTCGCAAATTAGGTATTTGCGAACGTACAATTGTACGCTCGCAAATAGCTAATTTGCGAGTGGACAAAAAATTTGTACACTCGCAAATACCTAATTTGCGAGTTTGCATATATTAGGTATTTATTTTATCTTGTTTGTTTCATTGTAGTGTTATTGGAGATGGAAGACACTAATATGTTTGATTCTAATAAGATTAACCAAACGACAATGGTGGATTGTACAAGAGCATTCGCTACTATGGAGATATTTCCTACACGAGATGATTTATTGTGTTGGACTCGAGAGGTTGGAAAGCAAAATGGATTTGTTGTTGTCATTGTGAGGTCAGAGACAGGACAAAAAGGCGGACGTACAAAATTGATTCTAGGTTGTGAAAGAAGTGGGAAGTATAAGCCTAAAAAGCATGTATCTTCTAAAACAATTGGTACTCGAAAGTGTGAGTGCATGTTCAGAATTAAAGGAATACATTTATCTATGACTGAAGGAAAGATTGAAGGATGGATGCTGAAAGTAAGATGTGGATTACACAGCCATCGGTTAGCTGAAACATTGGTGGGTCATTCTTATGTTGGTCGTTTAAGCGAAGAGGAGAAGAAACTTGTTCATGAAATGACCAAGAACAATGTCAAGCCAAAAAATGTTCTGTTGACGGTTAAAGGTCGCGATAAGGAGAACCTATCTACAATTAAACACATTCACAACGAACATCAAAAGTACCGATTATCTGAGAAAGGCTCTAGAACAGAAATGCAACATTTGCTGAACTTAATACATCGAGATCGATATGTTTCTTGGTATAGAAGATATGACGGTTTGGACGTTGTTAAAGATATATTTTGGGCACATGCGGATTCCTTCCATTTGTTGAATACATTTAACATGGTCTTCATCCTTGACAGTACCTACAAAACCAATAAATATAGACTGCCACTACTTGAAATTGTTGGTGTTACTTCAACAAAGCTGACATTTACTGTGGGATTTGTCTATATGGATTCTGAAGGGGCTGAAAACTATGTCTGGGCACTAGAGAAGTTAAGAGAATTGTTTGTGCTAGATGAGTCAATTCTCCAAATTATTGTGACCGATAGAGATCTTACTTTGATGAATGCGGTTGCAGTTGTGTTCCCAACAACTCGCAATCTTTTGTGCCAATTTCACATAGGAAAAAATGTCTACGCAAAATGCAAAAAATTGGTATCTGATAACAAAAAACTGAAGGTAGTCAAGGATGCATGGAACAATGTTGTTTATTTTGCTGACGAGGTTGAGTATGAGCAATGCCTAATGAGTTTTCATGAAGTATGTGCAGAGTGACCTATATTAATTGATTATGTGCAAAAGACTTGGTTGGATCCCCACAAAGACAAATTTGTTGCGGCATGGACTAACCAAGTGATGCACTTGGGAAATAATACCACAAACAGGTATGATCAAACTAGTGTCAAAATTGTTAATGAATCATGTTATGCTATAGCTGAAGTTGTTTTGAATGTTTGTTGATAGGGTTGAGTCTCAACATTGGAGACTGAAGAATTTGTTGCAAAACAGCAAGGGTGACATGTGTATGTGTTGGGAGACGATGAATAACATGCTTACGCTGCAACACAACGAGATAAAGGCATCATTTGAGAGGAGCATAACCGTGATTGAACACTCACACAACATTCATATGCTTATCAGATTGATTGGATTCGTGTCTCGAAGTACATTACAACATATTGTTGATGAGTGGAGGAGAGCGATGAATTGTAGGTGTTGATAAATCTGCATGTGGTTGTACTCTTAAAACTACACACGATTTATCTTGTGCTTGTGAGCTGGCTCATTACAGTATGACGGGTACTCCAATTCCATTGGAGGTAATCCATGTGCACTGGAGGAGATTACAATTTGGCCAACAAGAAGATCAACAACAAACAGATGAAACGGTGTCAGAAGAGGAACTTGCGCTTCAGTGGGAGGTATTGATTACCCATTTCCGCACACTTGACATTATTGGTAAAAGGACACTATATCGCAAAGTGCGAGAACTATGTTGTCCTGAGACAACTTCAACGTGCCCACCGCCCGGAATGGTGAAGACTAAGGGGGCACCCAAATCCAAAAGACCAACACGGATGGGTTTGATTGTAAACGTGACCCATCTTATTTTGAGCATGTTGATGCAATATACTCTGCACATGAGAATAGTTCTGCGCGTTCCTCGTTGAAATGATCAATTGCCCAAGCAAAGAGGAGACGTTTGCCTTTATTGAATCAATTTCTTGTGCAGTTTCAGCCATATATTACTGACATAGTTAACGTGGACAGTGATGGAAACTGTGGGTATCGTTGCATTGCAGCATTGCTTGGTAGAACTGAGGATAGTTGGCTTTTAATCAGTCAAGAGTTGCATAAAGAGCTTACGGCAAATGTTGATTTATATGACCCTTTTTTTGGTGTTCAATTACAAGAACTGAAGTCTTCTTTACGGGACGTGCACGGTGCATGCCAAAAAAACAAGTGGATGACACTACCAGAGATGGGTCATGTGATAGCAACCAAATATAGGTTGGTCCTAGTCTCTTTATCATCTGCCAGTATGACGTACTGGATATTGTTTCCCCGTAGAGGTGCACCAACTCCAAACCATCCACTCATTTGCATTGGTTTTGTCAACGGTAATCACTGAGTAAAGGTAATTGATCTAATATTTTTATGTTTTTTATTGTTTATGTTAAGATTAGTCGGTAATTTAATTGTATTTGCGTTATTTCAGGTATTTTTGAAGGATAGTTGTCCACTGCCTACCATAGCATCACATTAGCGTGGCTTTCCCATCCTGAGGCTTATTCATAGCCAACACGATATATTAGTCGATTGCAAGAATGGTCTTCAATATTTCCACCGCCTAATCTTTCACATCTCATGACATATACAATCCAATAAACTTAGATGACGATTGATTAATACATTGTCGTTGTTGTTTGTTGTACCTTTATATCTACATTTACTGTTATTTTATTTTGTATTTCTAAGTTCATTAATAATAAAAAATAACAATAACAATAACAATAACAATAATAATAATAATAATAATAATAACAACAATAATAATAATAATAATAATAATAATAATAATAATAATAATAATAATAATAATAATAATAATAATAACAACAACAATAATAATAACAGTAACAATAATAATTACATTAATCAAAACTAAGTGTTTGCATGAAAATAAATTACAAAAAAATAAAACAACTGAGCGCTCCTGATCCTCCGCTATCCGAAGCACCTCCCGAAGGTAGTCACACATGTCATCTACCTCCTGTGCGTAATCAACGACCTGATGCAGCATGACGACAATTCTATCCAACCTGCCTAGCACATGAACATAAGTCGCCTACAAATGACATAAATACATAATAACATAAGTACATTATATAGCAAAAAAATTAGATAACGTTACGACTGGACATAATATATATAGTGTAAAAACTTATTATTCTTGACCCGAGGGGCACAATCAGCATGTGCATCATGTGGAGCCTGTGGAGGTGAAGCTTGTGGAGGTATCAGCAGTGGATGCGAGTGCCTGTAGTACCAATCCAAGTAATCCGGGGCGCACTCAGCTGGATAACTAGCCGGCCTCAACCGAAATAGGTATCTAATAGAGTATAGGTGAGGGGACATCCAGTTAAGACTAATGGCCTCAGCCGAGGGGCGTCATGTGGCTGCCGAGGAATCTCCTGCCTGAACTCGAACAGTCGCAGTACTCTCTCAGACAGGTACGACACTATAGTGTTCCCATGCCGAAGGTACCCCGAAAAGTGTGCACCGGATCGAATGGGCAATACTGCCTAGATGTGGCCCATGGTGCCCAGCACACGTCATCAACGGTCGGCGCATCCAGTGCCTGCCTGTATGGAAGCACCCTCCTATGACCCCTCTTGTTTCTCCGGCGGTTAGCGCGTACACTCGCACCCTCGTAACCCTCAACAAGCCTCCGATCTACCACAGAAGTAGGAAAATAATCGTAGATCCAGGCCTGTCACAAATAACGAATCAGTTACGAAAACATGTCAGAGTTAAAACAATTTTAAATTTAATTTTCTAATTTAATAACACACTGGTACCTGAAAGAGTGTCTTGTAACCCACTAACTCACGACACGCCAACCTGGTGGCGTCCCCAAGTTAACCGTACAAGTGGCATAGGGCTAAAGCTCCCCATGACCACTGTCACACCTGCTCCAACTCACACAGCAGCTCGATATATTTGTAGTCAATACGAGTGCTAGTCTTATCCGTCAGTAGAGTCATCCTGAGTAGCACCAGTATGAATGCCCTTGCTGCCTCGTCCATCAGATCCTCAATACTCCGTGCATCATAAAAGTCTTGCAGCCAAGATAAACTGACAGATGCCCACCCAGTGCCCGTCACCTCCGCCCGAGCCTCCTCATAAGATACCCCCAACAACTACTGTAGAACTGATATAACAATATCTATGTCCATCTCGGGGGTATAAACAATGCACCTCTGATCGGGATGCCCAAAATGCATGACACATCATCCAGCGTGATAGTCATCTCTCCGAACGGAAGGTGGAACGAGCTGGTCTCCCGGTGCCACCTCTCGGAAAACGCTGTCAGCTGCGTGTTATCTCCCATCGGGTAGCTGCAATACATAAGAGGAGACAGACCAGCTCGATCGACATGAGCCTGTACTGCAGGTGGTAGTGGCTGACGCTCGCCAAACCCCTTCTGTCACTTTTTCCCGTGTGCAAAAACCCTAAGCGGTTCCTCCCGGTCCTGCACACATAAAAATAAACGTCTTATCATGAATTATACAAAAGTAAAAAAAAACCTTAAATGTTTTAAAAGCAGTAAACAATAATTACATCTCCGTTCCACAAGCTGTAAGCTATGTGGTCCCTGAATAAAGTCAGCAGCGATGTATCGGAAGGTCCTCCAGGAAATGGTCCCTCCTCTGCCCGTGCATCAATATGTATCTCGTCCTACTGGCCCTCGTTCTTATATCCCTCGTCCTGAGGTGGCTCGTACTGAGGTGCCTCGTGCTGAGGTTGAAGTCTACGACGTCCCCCTCTGCTCGGGTCAGTTCTACTGTCAACCAATTTCCGACGGTGCGAAGCAGTCATGGCCTCCTGCTGCTCTCGCCATTGTCACTGAGCCTCTGCTCTCGCAGCCTCAACCGCCATCCTAATGACCTCAACCTTAGCCTCCCTACCGGCCAACCAACCTGCTCCCTTGCTGTGCGGCATCACTGAAACAAATAATAAATTAAAATCAATATTTTTAAGAAAATTCCCACTCGCAAATATCTTATTTGCGAGTGAAGGAAAATTTCCTCACTCGCAAATAAGGTATTTGCGAGTGTGAAAATTTTCCTCTGAGTGCAAAAATAAAAAAAAAAATTCGCAATTACCTAAATTGTAAGTGAAAAAGATATTTGCGAAAACGTTATACTTATTTGCGAGATTCCAGATAAAATTTACCTACTCTCTGAAATTGATAATCTGCGAGGATAAGAATGAAGGGATAAAAAAATATTAACTTTTAAAGATTTTTTTATTAAGGATATTTTGGGAATTGCATTATTCACGAGGATGTGTTTAATAAATTAGAGGATGCTATTAGCAAAACCCTTTCAACATGAAGGTTTTGTTGGGCCGGCCCTATTTTAGCCAGAAGGTAATTAAGCTGGCCCGATTTAAAGTAGTATCAAATAATTTTTCAGCAAAGTTTGGAGTTAGGGCACGAGGTTTGGAACTTTGGATACTCTTTTCAGCGAGTCACTCTTACGGCTAAAGTTTTTCAGATGTATCTTTTTCACTGATATTTTTATGAATCATGTTTCTGCACGTTTATGTCAGTTTTGACTAATTGTCATTTTGCTGGTTTGACGTTAAAAGAAAGTAATAATGTGATTTATATCTTACCAAAAAAACACCCAAGTGATAATGTGTACCAAAAATATACCATGTGCTTTATATACCCTTAATAGACTATGTGCTTTATATTTGTTGGTAATTAATATGGTAAGCGATGCTGGGTTGTTTGGAAGTTTTGTATTAGTCCGTCTCTATTCTAATATATATGTTATATTTGATTAAATCATATAATTTAAAAAAAAATAATAAATCAAAGAAAGATCGTGATAATTTTATCAAATTAATCTTATTAATCATTGATATATTAATTATTGTCATAAATGCAAAATGGAGTATTTAAGGGTACAATTGATAGAAAGCATTTAACATTAAATTGAAAATATAAAATGACATATATTTTGGGACAATTTTTTTTTGTAAATATGACATATATAATGAGACAGAGGGAGTAAAAGAGATTACGTGCTTGTAGAGCAAGACAAATATGGTTCTTATTTCTCCTCTCATACTATTAAATGTGTTAGCAATAAAATTAAAAAAAAAAAGTAGTTAAAATAGAAGACAACAAAGTTAAGGTGACTCACATTTGATAATATAGAGTTAGAGAAATTTCTAACAAAAAAGAGTAAGTGAAATTTCTTCTACCCATAATATCTAAGAATTCCTCTTGTCCTAATGGTGCGAGTTTTTGGCAATCAAGCCCTTGCATTAAGGGGGTGATTCTATGATGTGTATCATGCACTCGGAAATTTGTTGGTTACTTGTACTTTTACAAGTTATTTCATAATGTTTTTGATACACTATAACTGGAACACCAACCCCCATCCCTCACTGTCGTTGCCACTGTCCCCCATCCCTTACCATCGTCCTCACCGCCCATCCTTCCCTTCCCCCGCCACGAACAATCACCTCAGAGTCCGCATTCAGATCAACACGTTTAGATCATCGTGTTCAAATCATTGTTGTGGATCACCACACGTAGCATGAAGGAAACAAGAGGACATGTAAACAAGGAGACACTCAAACTCTTTTAGAAACTCACTTGATTTGATTTCTTGGCTTTACTCTATTGCTTCCGGTTTTTCTCTTGTTAGATTTAAACTCAATAATCATCTACAAGGCATGCTATCATAAACTTTATTGCGGAAACATAATAACCATATATAGCATGCATCTTTATTATCAAGAACAACTTAAAACTTGATACCTTTAGGATCTACAACATGCTGATTTATCAAAGATATAGGAATACCTGAATTCATTGTATGTTCCTAACCTCAAGCGTTCTTCAGAGGATGAACTTGATCACCAACCTTCACGAACGGAGGGTAGTAATCCTGAAACGCAGAGAGGGGAAAGAGAAAAGAGAGACGGGTAATGAACACCCGTTGGCTTGTGGTTCTTCCTCAACCGGGACTCCTTATGCCTTAGTCGCTCTTCAGATGGGGAGAAGAGGCGGTATGCGATAATGTCCGGTATATTGGGGACCATAGCCTATATATAGGGTGATGGCCAATTAGGGTTCCCATTATTCCGAAATGGGCCATCAATGACATCCACTCATATTTAGTCCATATCAATTAACTAATTTATTATCAAATCAGAAATTTAATTAGCCTTATCACTTAATTTGATCACATATCAATTAAGGCTCCTAATTGATAAATAGCTAATATAATTAATAAACGATATCTGCCCACATTATGACATTGGAATATAATTAAATACAAAATATTCCAACAATCTCCCACTTGGGCAATATATCGTAATAATTATATCAGAATTCTTTAGGCGCGCATCCGAATGCTATTTATCTTTAAATTTCCCCTTTACAATCTGGTCCACCTCATACATCAACAATGGGACCACCGCGGCTGTCGTCACTAACATCTATTGTGACTAAACCCCGACGACCACCACATCAATGCACTAGATGACATAGATCGATATGGATGAGTGGCATGGAAATTTCATGCAATGTGATCTCTGAATCATGCCTATTTCCAACTGGTCCAACTTAAGTCTTTAGTGAGATCAATTTTGCAAAAATTTAATTTTGCAAACCAAAGTCCTTAATGTGTAAATAAATTTTACACACAACAAGATACAAACAAGTTCATAATGAACTCATAAACATAACTTTATTTCTGCAGAAAATCCGAAATAACAAAAGGTTTGTATCTCAAATATAAAACACAAATAGAGACTCCCACTAAACTAAGGCATCCTCAGTGACAACACCCATATGAGCAACATGCTCATGAAAAAAAACCTTAGGTGTTAAGCCTTTAGTTAGTGGATCTGCTAGCATAGAATTTGTCCCTATGTGCTCCATAGAAAACTATTTTTCCTGAACTCTTTTCTTAACTACAAGATACTTGATGTCGATGAACTTCAACTTTGTAGAACCCATGTTGTTGTTGAAGTACAATATGACTTGACTTATTAATTTGTCACAACCTAACTTGAGTGGTATTTTAATACCTTTTACTAAATGCAACCAAGTGACAAAAAAATTACTCCAGTCATATCCCGTAGTCGAATGCCTACTATCTTGGCATCCTGTAAAATCGGAGTCATAATTCATCATGATCTCTAAACTGTCAGATCTCCGATATGTGAGCATATGCCTTTTTGTTCTCTTTAAGTATCTCACATTCCTTATGGTTGCTTTTCCAATAATCCTTGAATTGCTCAAGTATCTGCCTAATAATCCTACTATGTACGGTATTTCCGGATGCGCACAAACTTGTTCATACATCAGACTTCCCACAGCCGAAGCATAGGGAATCTTTTGCATTTCCTGAATTTCCAGATTTTCATAGGGGCATTTAATTGAGACTAAAATGTCTCCCATAGTGACCGAGATATCTCCTGGTTTACTATCTTTCATGTCGAACTTATCCAAAACTATATCGATATAGCTCTTTTGTGATAACCCAAAAAATACCTCGAGAATGATCTCTAAGTATCGAATTCCTAAGACAAAAGAAGCGTCCCCAAGATCTTTCACCACAAAATTCTTTGTCAGAAATTTCTTGGTTTCGCGCTATAAGCCTATATCGTTCTTGGCTAGCATAATATCAACATATAATACCAAAAAAATGAACTTACTCCCACTGAACTTGTAATACCCACAGTTGTCCTCGATATTCATCTCGAAACCAAATGAGACAATCTCTTGATGGGACTTGTGGTGTCACTAACGAGACGTCTTCTTTAGCCCATAGATAGATTCCGTCAATTTTCAAACCATCTTCTCTGTGTCTTTCGACACAAAGTTTCCCGGTTTGCATTATATACATTTGTTTCATCAATGTTGCCATTGAGAAACACCGTCTTGACATCCATCTTGTGAAGCTCCAAATTATAATAAGCAACGTGAGCCATGATTTAAAAGAGTCATTCAATGGTACTGAAAAGAATGTCTCTTTACAAGCAATCCTTTCTTTTGAGTATAGCCTTTTGCCACTAGACAAACCTTATACTTCTCCATATTACCCTTTGAAACCTTAAGGTAACAGGATAAGTTTCAAACCTTATTGTCTAGCTTGAGCTTGTACTCATACCTTTAATCCACTTTTCCGAATAGAAACGTCATATGGTTTGATGGGAGTTGATAGAATCACTTTCCATTATACCATTTATCTTATGTTCTTGGAGAAATACTATATAATTATCCAAAGTAGTATTCATCCTTTCTTTAGTGGATCATGACAAAATGCATCAGCTCCTAATGCTCTAGTTCTTGAGGGTGTTGAGTTTGACCTTCAGGAATAATTTTCTTCTCTTGAATAGGAAGAATAACAACAATATCCTCACAAGGATCCAAATTTGCTACACCAATAGCAACTGTATGAATTGGTTCAAGGATTAGAACCAATTCTTCCTCAAAGATAATGTCTCTAATCTTATCTCCCCCCAAACTCAATATCCTCAAAGAACTAGTCAGTTTCTGTCTCAAGGTTTCTTTAATTTTGGGATTAAAAAATTCACATACCCCTTTGACCTTTCCGAGTATCAATAAAATTGCCGCTCACTATTTGGGAGACTCTAATTTCCTTCGCGAGGCTTATAAGGCCTTGCCTTAGTTGGATGTTCCCATACTTGAAAGTGATTGGTCAGTTACTTTAGTTGGTACTCTGTCAAACATTTAAGCTGCAATCTTTAGTGTTACTCCCATAGTGACTCTGATAAGGTAGAATGACTAATCATACTCCTCACCATACCTTTAAGAGTCGTTAATAGGACTTAACTATATTCTTGATAGCCATGTTCTGATCTATTTAACTTTAATGCATTTAATACAAACAATAAGATGTATAAGGCTAATGGAATCTAGGATTCCCTTATACAAGTTGCTCAACTCTATTTGTAGAGATGTGCCCTAAATGTTTGTGTCATAGTGCTCTTTAATTCCACTATCAACTTTATGCTTAGTGTCGTACGATTCCTCACTCAATGTTTTGTCACAAGAGGTCTCAATACCAAGCAATTATAGTATGTCCAACCCATAGCTTGACTGGTTCCTACAATGTTTGAATTTTAAAAGACAAATTGAATCCATCATTTCTAAATGAACAAAATTATCCTGATTTGTTCAATAAGAAACTAAAACCAAATTTCATCTAAATGATGACTAAATCAAAATGTCTTTTAATTCCAAATATTAGCCAGTGACAAAAAAAACTTGAAACGTCAATAGCCTTATCCTTTACTGATTTTGGCCAACTCCAATATGGATGCATGTTTTAGCATCACTTGGCCTTCATCAGTTCAGACAATCCTTTATAGGCATACCAAACATGATATTTGGGACATTTCTTCTTTAGTATCCCGATGTCCTTATAAAAGAAATAATTATGACCCTAGCTATTTCTTTTATGGCGGACCCTTAGCAGCTTTATCCTCAGTTTTCTTTTGTTAGCCCTTATTCTTAGAGGTATTTGTCAAATGAGCACTATTTGTCGTCTCTTACTTCATTGTTTCCTTTCTTGCACACCTTATGAAACAAATCCATTCAGATATCATTTCTCTTTATAACGGCTATAAGCTGACTTATACGGACTGAATTGTGCATGAAGGAATACTAAATGCTAAATGCATGGGCAAGTCGTTAGATAGCCCACGTTTTAGCGCCTTAAGTTTATGAGCAAGATTGGACATTCCCGTAACGTGCTCCTTATATTTCCTTTTCTTTATACTTAATGAAAATCTAGCTCTCCAATGAGTGCTTATTTTCGTCTTTATTGCTTTCAGAAAACATTTTTAATTTCAGCAAGGAAATCTCTAGCATTAATTATGCCATCCAAAATAATACCACCCCTAAAGGTTTATGGAATATCGACCTTTATGATCAAAAGACCCATGCAATGAGAGCGGTCCCACTTCCTATACTTGATCATCTCTTCAGAGAAACTGGATTGTGAGAGAAGGTGGTTTTCTCCATCCTTATGCACGGTCAAGATCCAAGAACAATATTAATGTTCTCCTTTCAATTCTAAAAATTAGTCAGAACTTTTTGAGAATCGAAATTGAATTAAATCAGCAGATACATAAGTAATATTAGCTTAAAGAGAACATAAGTATCGTAAAGATACTCACCAAAATACCCCGTGCACCATTAATATTAAGTCGTTGGACAATAACATTAATTGTTAGTGGTATTTTATTGTAATGATCAAACACTGGTGATATTTTCTGTCAAACAACAACTATCTTTGGATGCTTTGTTATTCACATGAAAAGGATCCTTATAATCACTATGTGTTTACCATCACAAGTGTGAATGCAACCCTGCCAAATATAAACCTTCCTTTGGGCCGATTAATATCCGCATGGATGTACACCCACATAACCTTTAATATTTCTTTTGAGTGATTTCCATAAGAGATGTCTCATTTGCGACTTCATACTTTAATTGATTCACTCGAAATCCAAATTGGCAAATTGAAGACCCAAACAAGATACCAAGCGCACCATCAATTCCCAATCTTCGGATTGTAAGAATTAACTGCTAGTGGTACTCTCAGCGCAATGATCAAATATTGGTAATAAGTCCTGTCAAATAATGGTCACCTTCGGGCATCCCATTATCCACATGGAAAATACTTTATAATCACCACACATTTATCATCACAAGTATGTAATTATCCGGCCAAGTTGTGCCTTCCTTCGGGCCGACAACAACTCGCATGAATAATTCCATACTGCATCTTTTGTAAATCCAGTTGAATCAAATTTACGCAACAGAGGTTACTTCGGCAACGTGTTGTTTCAACCAACTCAGCCAAAATTACCAGACAATTTTATTAAAATGGGGGTCCCGAATTTGTCATATTCACACTAAAAACATGGAAACCTTAATGTTTAGTGTGAAAAGAACCTTTAAAAAAAAAGATTTTTCTAATACATGAATTTTCCGAATAGGTAGTTCTATAGTTCTAACTTTGGTCCTTAGAGTCTGGACTTATTTCGAAATATTACACACAACCATAGGTAAACTATTAGAAGTGGCAATACCCTCGAAATGAATCACTCTAAGTTAGGCCTTCGTGATAACCAAACAGGATGTACATCCAGAAGGCTACCACTACTCAACCTCTTCCCTATCTCAAGTTGCACTCAGGCCCGGGTTTAGGGTCTCGCTCATAAGTACGTGAGAAAAGAAAAGTGTAAGAGGCAATATACAAGCAACAAAACTCGTTGCTCTAAGTCCTTACTTTATAGGCGTGGGCCATAAATTCAATATCATATATAAAAGAAACTCATTATATAAAACCAAATTCCAAAACCTTGACGTACAGGCACAGCAAGCCATTCTCAACCAAATCCAAACAATTCATATATATATACATTTAATATATGATAAACAATTACTTGCAGGAAGCAATTCTGGCCTATAAAAAAAAAACCCGTAGGAAACCACCAATGCAATTCAACATTTACGTTAACACTTTTGATTCTTTTATAATTCCTGATTTTCAAAAAAATTAGGATTCATAAAATAATCCCAATAAATCAAACATGAAGACCCGCTCTGATACCACTTGTTAGATTTAAACTCAATAATCATCTACAAGGCATGCTATCATAAACTTTATTGCGGAAACATAATAACCATATATAGCATGCATCTTTATTATCAAGAACAACTTAAAACTTGATACCTTTAGGATCTACAACATGCTGATTTATCAAAGATATAGGAATACCTGAATTCATTGTATGTTCCTAACCTCAAGCGTTCTTCAGAGGATGAACTTGATCACCAACCTTCACGAACGGAGGGTAGTAATCCTGAAACGCAGAGAGGGGAAAGAGAAAAGAGAGACGGGTAATGAACACCCGTTGGCTTGTGGTTCTTCCTCAACCGGGACTCCTTATGCCTTAGTCGCTCTTCAGATGGGGAGAAGAGGCGGTATGCGATAATGTCCGGTATATTGGGGACCATAGCCTATATATAGGGTGATGGCCAATTAGGGTTCCCATTATTCCGAAATGGGCCATCAATGACATCCACTCATATTTAGTCCATATCAATTAACTAATTTATTATCAAATCAGAAATTTAATTAGCCTTATCACTTAATTTGATCACATATCAATTAAGGCTCCTAATTGATAAATAGCTAATATAATTAATAAACGATATCTGCCCACATTATGACATTGGAATATAATTAAATACAAAATATTCCAACATCTCTCACTTGTCTTCTCCTTTTTTTAATGCACTAATACATGTGTATTTATTAATGCACTAGGTACCTTATGTTGCATGTGATACAGTGGACTTAAACATATGCATCCAAAGTTTAATTCCTTGAAACTATAACTCCTAGAATCTATAAGTTTTTTAATGTAGAAATACATATATGCATAGGAAAGATTCTATGAATGTATTGTATGAATACTAATTAATTAAGTGAATGCATCATTGAGTTTATATTTGAAACACTCCCCTTAAACTTGATCCTTTTCGGTGAATCCAATTGCATTTTGAGAAAAAACACTTCTTCAAAATTTAGTAACTTGGTGTCGGCAAAAAAATAAGACAAAAAGTTGTAGAATTCAACATCTCCACTTCATAAATTTTTTTGAGGTTACTTGTACCTCTAGGATCTAGAGATGAAACTACCATGAAGTGAATCATTACCATTAGGATTTAGTGAAGGGAGAAAAGAGATAACTATCCTTTGAAGATAATAACTCCTTTGTAACCACATTTGAAACAATTATAACATTCAATCTTAAATTTATTATACATTCTTTATTTTTCTCATTCTTTTGAACTAGCATAATCTTGCTCTTTGTTTCTCAAAGAGAACATTACTTGGAGAATCCTTGAAGCTTGCTTTTCCTTAGCTGCACAAGCAACCTTCTCAAATATTAGGTCATCCCAAGGTTACATAAATAATACCAAAAGCAAGTTGATCCAATTTGCGATTTTCATGCAAATTATTTCTTTGAACTTCACTCAAAACTTCTTCATTCATGGGCTCAAAATATCCGCTCTTAACAATCATGATTTAGGATTTGGATTGGCTACAATCATTGCTTGGTGCAGTCACTCCAATATACATCATTAGATTTTCTATATTCATTATTATGACCATTGATTTATTTTATCTAAAAAGAATAAATAAAGATGAAGATGGAGAGAGATAGAGAGTCCTGACTGCAGCAATCTCAATCCCTGTTATGGGAGCCCACAAAAAGCACTCACCAATTAATATTAACAACTTTTACTGCTTCATTAATAAAACTCAGCAGGGAGTCAGGGATATTAATAAGACAGCTGGGTTCAGTGAAGATGAACTGAAATGGGTGCAGGTGGACAAAGACTTTATATATCAGTACCACCTATTCGAGGCTGGTGTGGAAATTGGGATGCACCTCTTAACGAATAAGGAATTATAGTAATTGATTATGGAATAGGAGCACATGCATGGTCAGTATCAAACTAAAAACAGCTAGTGGCAGATTCAGACAGTCCAAATATATATAGATTTTTAAGAAAGAAAAGTTTAGCTTGAGAGTGACTTTAATTAATAAGAAGGTTTAATAAAATTTTTGGTCCTTAAAAATATATGATTTTTTTATTTTAGTTTTTATCTTTTGTTTATTTTATTTTTGGTATCTTTAACTTTTAAAATTTTATTTTTGGTTCCTATCGTCAACTTCAAATATTAACTACTGACTTGGACTTCCATATGTCACGTCAGTACTGACACGTGACAAAATAATTATTTTTTTAATCCATTTGTCTGATATGACAGGGACCAAAAACAAAAATTTAAAAGTTACAGACACAAAAAACAAAACAAACAAAAGATAGGGACAACAACCAAAACCCTTATATTTTCAGGGACCAAAAACTTCAATAAGTCTTTAATAAATATGATTTCTTATAATTTATGAATTAATTTGGTTTTCTGGCAGATGAAGAAGAATTGTAACTTTTTTGAGTGGACTGATTTTGAAGCAAATAATCCTCCAAGTCTTAAATAATGTGCTTGTGAACTGTAGTTGAGTTTTGCTTATTTAGTATTTTCAATTGCAAAGCATAACAGAAACCACTGCAACAAATAGACATAATAGGCATGACACTGCCAATTGAAAATACAAAATAAACAAAACCCAACTAAAATTCCCAAACATATTATCAAAATTTGACACTTTTTCTTTCACTGGCTAGCTTCAACTGCAACTTCTGTCTCTTCTCGGTAGCTCTTCAACATGTGCTCAAGATAACAAAGTGACGTCCTCCTCATCTACCCTTAGAGGATTATTTGCTTCAAAATCAGTCCACTCAAAAAAATTACAGTTCTTCTTCATCTGTCAGAAAATCAAATTAATCCATAAATTACAAGAAATCATATTTATTAAAGGCTTATTGAAGTTTTTGGTCCCTGGAAATATATGGATTTTGGTTTTAGTCCCTATCTTTTGTTTGCTTTTTTTTGTGTCTGTAACTTTTAAATTTTTGTTTTTGGTCCCTGTCATTTCGGACAGATGGAATAAGAAAATAATTATTTTGTCACGTGTCAGTGCTGACGTGAACTTTCGTCTACAACGTCAGTAGTTAATATTTGGAGTTGACGACAGAGACCAAAAAAAAATTTTAAAAGTTACAGACACCAAAAAGCAAAATAAAAAAGAAAGATAGGGACTAAAATCAAAAAATCCTATATTTTGAGGACCAAAAACTCCTAATAAAGAATAAGGTGTGCATCCGCATAAACATATGAAGAATGAAAGTACGAGTGTACATAAAATAATACTTGACTTACATCAATCCATGGAAATAGTATAGATGTAAGTGGATGAGTTTATAAATATGTGTGAATATATTATTCATTTATTCAATTAATTAATAAAATAATTTGTTTCCAATAATTGGGGAGTAAATCGGGTGCCATTATGAGTTCTCTATATACAATGTGATGCACCAATAGTGGCTGACACATCTGGCCAAACCTTCCGTCTATATTATCATACCTTGGGTTTGATTCTCAGATTTTTCTATTACTAGGCGATATATAAATTCCACACTAAATTTTTGCTGGGGTGGGTAGTCTTCTTTGGTCTTGTGACGTCTAAGGCTGACGAAGGCAGAGAGTGATCGCTGGTGCATGAGCCACGGACAAGGAGCGGCTCCTAGCAGACTTCTAGGCAAAGGGATACATGAATGAACCGAATTCACATCGGAATGAGAGGGATCTTGAGGCTGTACAGGTATGAGACTGTACAGTTGAAGGAAGGCTTATAAGAATTGATTGGTATTACCTATAACAACAAGATACATCTTCTTTTCGGGATCCCAGAACATAAGAACTCCATGGTTAAGCGTGCTTGACTTGGAGTAATTGTGGGATTGGTGACCTTCTGGGAAGTTTCCCAAAAAGTGTGTGAGTGAGGATAAAGCTCGCTGAAAAGACCCTTGTTGGTTTGTAGGGACAGTTGGCAATCCTGAAAGTAGTTCGGATTGTTACATCTTGCAAAAGCTAGTGTCTTCCCCTAATTTAAGAGTGTGTTTGTTTCAAGGTTTGGGAAGCTATTCCTAGGAATGTGGACATGAGAATAAGATATTCTCAACGTTTGTTACAAGTAGTTAAGATTGATTCTCAAGAAAGTCATATTCTCATAATCTTCCTCATTTTTATTCCCACCATGAGCGGTGGGTATATTGTTTTCCCATGACATGGGAATGAAAATAAACATGAAAAATTAGTAAATAAATACCAACAACTTCTACTCTCACATTCTCCCACTTCTTTCCATGTTTTTTAAAAATATTTTTGGAAATAATAAATACTAAACAAACATGTTTTAGAATTTGTTTATTCCTAATCATAACATTTCCGAAAATGACATTCCTAAAATAATATAAGAT
Organism: Ammopiptanthus mongolicus; assembly: GCA_039655645.1. NCBI lineage: Eukaryota > Viridiplantae > Streptophyta > Magnoliopsida > Fabales > Fabaceae > Ammopiptanthus > Ammopiptanthus mongolicus. Next base: position 86,048,105 of record CM077349.1, on the reverse strand, counting down.
AAGTTGAAACAAACGTCAAAAAAAAGAGTATATAATGTGATGCGAGTTTTCAAACTATACGGGCATCCTAGGAAGGTCAACTGAATGGAGAAAGAGGTTTAGGGTAATTAAGCTAGCCCTGTTCAATGTTTTCAACATTCAAACAAATCTGTGCATGTGACAATCATAGGGCTGAGATATATAGGTCAGTGTGGTCCGTTTAAGTCAAGTCCGCATTAGTTCGCACTTAAACGGACTGGACTGGATTAGTCCGCGAAATAAATGAATCTATAATTGTATAGTCTGCGTCCAACCTGCAAAGTCCGCGGCCTAAATGGGTTGGTCCATGGACTCATTAATAAATACATATTTTTTTTTTTGTCTTTTATAGTAACAGTATTGCAAATTTGAATTTAAAATTCAAAATACCTACAAAAATCAATAACAAATATCAAGCACCACAAGATTGATGTAAAATTTGCAAATTCAGTATTACAGTAACAATACCAACAAGCATCACAAGATTGATGCAAAATACCAAAATTAAAATGCAAAATAAAAACAAGAATCAACAGTATTACAAGTTTGAAGTATGGGTGGTCTCCTTTCTGCCTACAAAAATATGGCCCCAAGGTTGCTATTTTCTGTTAAAAAAATTTGTAGTGGTTCATGGACTAGTTGCGAATCCACAGACGAAGTCCATTTAACCCGCGAGTTAAATGGCCTGGACTGAAAAAGGCTGCATTTAAATGGTCCTACAATTTACCTAGTTTAAGCCTGCATGGACTGCAAGTTAAATGGACTGTTCGTAGACCTAGGTCCATATACCCAGCTCTAGGTAATGACCTTCATTATCGAAAAAAAAAGGTAATGACCTTCAAATTGCAGAAGTGCTTATTGGTCTGGGGGTGCGCCGCACGATAGAAAGAGGGAAGCTATGAGAGTGTGTTCCTTTTCCTTGCTGCAATGCCATTGTGTGAATTAGGGTGCGTTTGATTTCGAAAAAAGTAAAGGACTGGACAACATAAAAATATTTGTTCCATTTTTTATTTGTAAAGTGATCATGAGACTGGACAAAAAAAAGGATGAGGGATCGGACAGAACCCAAAATTTTGTCATTTACCAAACCATGAGAAACTTTTTGTCCCATGGACATACTATCCAGAAAGACAAAATTATTCATACTTATTTATTACATATTCTCTCTCTCTCTAACATGTGTGTGTGTGTATATATATATATATATATATATATATATATATATATATATATATATATATATATATATATAAATTATTATATATTATATAAAATAATATTGTATAGAATAATTATTTAATATAATATTATATATTATAAAGGTTATTTAAGTAAATTTTATATTAACTTGTGCTGTCCATTATCCACCAAACAATATACAGGACAAAGAGTTGTATTGTGATTCAAGCATTTATCCTGTGCTGTTCTCTTTGTTTTGTACCTCAATGCGAATCAAACGTACCCTTCAAAAAAAAAAAAGAGATTTTGATGTTGTGAGATTATCATATGAGGTGGAGAAATTTTGTGAATAATGATTCCTTTTTTTGTTTTTGGCTGAAAAGCATATATAGTTTTCTGAGAATGGGTGTAATAGGGTTTTGGGTTTGTGAGATATTTTAAGATCGATGATTGTAATTATTTGAAGGGTTTTTCTATCATGTATATTTGCATATGTTAAAGAATCAATAATAATAATCCTCTTTTGGAAAATGTTACATTCAATATATTGAAACGTTAAAAATGTGATTTTCCATAAAAGTTTTCTATATTGGTATTCCTTAATATGTGTAAGTTTTCACATGATAAAAAAACCTTATTTAAATATGAAATGGATTGATTCGTGAAATCATAGACAGTAAAGGCCGAACCATGTTAAATTTTTTATGCGATTCTGTTTTTCGTTTAGTTTTTCTAACAGATTGGAATATTAAATGTCTATTGTATTGTACCTAATGCTAGGGCCTTGATTAGATTTCGCTCCGGGTGACAAACGGACGGATTAAATGGATTTTGATTCGAATTATAATGGATGGGTCAAAATTAATCCACCAATCCATTTCGATCTATTAAAAATGTATTAAAAAAATTCAATTTATCTATGACCCATTTAATAAAAAATCATCCAATCCATCCATTAATCTTTTTTATATGGATGGATTACCAATCCATCCATTTAGAAATATATTACACATTAAAATTATAATGGATCGACGGTCCGACCGGTGATCAGCCGGTCGGTAGGGCGGGTGGTCCAGTTGGCCGATCTCTAAATTTTATTTTCTCTAAATATTTTTTCTCCCTAAAATTTTAAGGAACTTAATTGACTACATGAATTTCTTGCCCATATTAGGAATCAAACTAGATAGGAACTGGAGTAAAAAATTCTGAAACATTTTTCTTCGTCAGTAATTGCAGTAGAAGAAAATCAAAATTTTTTAAAAATAAAAAACATTAATCAGACGCAAAAAGAACTATGATGGTAGCTAAGAAATGAGAACATATATATAAAAAATGAAAACAAAAAGGACCACATTATAGGTATTATAGGTATTATATATCCTTAACATTCCGTATAAGTCCAATGACTCAAGGACCTTGCAAGCCTAGATTTTGCGTATTTGGAATTTGAAACTTGAAACTAGGGTTCTTTGTAAAGGGGAAATTCAGAATTTGAAATTGGAAATTTGGGATAAACTATAACGGCGAATGGGAGTCGTCCCTATGTGTAACTTGATTTTTTTGGTTTGTGAAAAATATTTTGCAATGGATAAAAAAAATCCACTATATATTTTTTCCTGGTCCAACGGATTTACAAAAAGTAATGGTTGGGTCATGAACCATCCATTAAAAAAAAGATCCAATCCAATCCAACCCGCTTACTTTTTTTTATAAAAGGATGGGTTGGATGGATTTTTTCATGGATGGACTGGATGGATAATTGGTCCGGGAATAATTTTGCCAGCCCTAGATTCACCAAATCCAAAACCATTTTATTTAATTTATTGAGGCGCAATTGTGTATAATCGAATATACAAAAAACTATATTTAAGTACAATATTCCTATAGCAACAAGGATCGACACATAGATAGTTGAGTTTTTTAAGTATGAGCTCTTTGTTGGGAGAGGCAAAATTCACTTTAGTGATTTCTACATCTCGAAAGGGATTAGTCTCTGGCTATCAGCTGAGGGATACCTTGATACACACACAAAAAAGTACAATATTCCGATAAGAATAATTCATTCCATCTTCACATAATAAAAAAATTATATCTACCCCTTTTCACAAAGAGTTTAATTGGTATGCAAGTATAAAGTTTTTTTATATTGTCTATGGATGACTTTTAAGATAGTTGAGATATTTAATGATCGATGTGATCTTTTAGGGAATGGATTCTCTCATATGACATGAGAGTCCAGTTAAATTTGAGCCATCAATTGTAAAGAAGAGAGAGAAAGTTCAAAATATAAAAAGGGGGAGATGAATGTTTTAAGGGTGAAGATTTCAATATGAGAGAATTCAAGTGGAAATCTAACAAAAGAGAATCCATTTCCGACAATTTATAATTGATTAACATTATAAATATTATTTACATTAATAGTATATACCAATCAAATCTTTTCACAAATTCTCACTCTCATAACAAAAGAATAGCACATACCTGTGGAGCTTTTTCTCTCTGTCGTGTTTTCATTAATCTCTTTGTGACGTTGTCTCTTATTTTTGACTATTTTGGTTCTCTCATGTTTAGGGATGACAATTTTTATTTATGATCATCGGTCCATGCGGGGACCATTCCATTTGGGACCCCATGATTTGGAATTTTTTCCTCATCGAGAAAGAGGTAAGTGGTGAAATTCTCCCCGTAGGTGATTTCATTTTTATCCTTATTATTTTAACAAAATTCCTATTTTAAACGGTCCTTACCTCATAAAATAAAATTTATATAAAAAATAATATAAATATGTCATTTCATTTATATTATTTAATATAAATATTTTAAAATAAAATTAAATAAAAAATTTAATATTTCTAATTATAAAGCTTTAATTAGAATTTTAAAAAAAAAATTATATAAACATGTCATTTTATATTTATAAGTTACTTCAATAGTTACTTTTATCAAACGCTTCAAATTTAATCAACTAGCTTTCCAACTATCTTCTAATAGCTAACAACTAACAGCTATAAGCTTTAAGCTAAAAATTAGCTTAGCAGCTATTTTTTGCCTAATAAACCCTTACTATTTACCATTTAATTCAGATTGTCGACTTGTGTAATGTAAGAGGAAAAGAGAAGTAGATCTCAATCATAAATGTAGGGGAGAAAATATTAACTCCCCATCCGTTTCTACTTTAATTTATATCAACCAATCTCCTATCACAAATTGCTCTACTCACTTGTAATTTGTCACACACCCTCCAAACTTTAGGGACCTCTTTCTAAGTTGTAACTCCCACTTCCCAGCTGCAACCGGCAATTGACTGGTGAGGGAGACAGATTTCCATCCATCCATCCATCACAACTTGCATATAACTCATATATATTCTCTCACTTGTTCGTTTTTCTTCACCATTTGAGTCTCATTTTGTGATATCTGATCTTATAATATCATTTTGTATAGAACAGTAAAGGAGGGACAGTACTGTGTATTCAAAGGAGAAATGGCTGCAGCAGCAACAAAAGGAGAAATACAAGATATGAGTGAAGAGTTGCAAACCATTTATCTGTCCAACATGGATGAGGCACCTGCTAGGCGACGTGCTCGTGAGGCTGTCAAGCATATTCAGTTTGACATTGATCACTGCTTATTTAAGGTGATGTATCTTTTTTATCTGTTGTTGTCTTAAGTTCTTAACACATACTTGAAGTCTTGAACTCATAGTTATTATTATAAGACTTTATTTAAGTTGAACCTGATAAGCAATACGCGGTACGGCGAATTCAATACACGGTATGAAGAGTTAATGAGAGAACTGGTAACTATGCTTGAACACCAAGAAAGGGGATGGTAATGCTTTTCACAAGCTAGGTGCCCCTTGTGTGTCTTTCTCCTCACCCATTTGATTCCCTTCAAATGAAAAAAGAAGAACTTGTGATCTTATCTTGATGCAAAGACATTGATCTGCAGTTGAAGGCAATGTTATTGATCAATTCCTTATGCATACTGAGCTTTCTACTGAACAACTCAAAGTCTTAAACTTGTTGGTTGAGGTGGTTTTTAACCTGGTGCAAGAGTATGCTCGACTAAATATCTATACTAATGAAGGCTTTATATGTCTACCTAGATATATGGATCAAATTCTCTCTTGCTTTGACTGTTTGGTAGTAATATTTTTATTTCATATTATAAAATGTCATAGCAGAAAGGATTTTAGCTCATTTCTGTTTTTGAAATTTGCTGCAGTTACCAGCAGATAGGGTGAAGATGAAAGAGGTAAGGGACTCTTAACATCTCGTGTATAAATTGTTTTTTTCTTTTGAGCTAATGTTTCCATCAGATCTCATTCTTTAAAGTTGCTTATTCTTGTTGACTCAAGTTACATCTTATATTGGAGTTCACTTATTGCTTCAAACATCCATATATCAGTCAATACATAAACTTAATGAGTGAAGAATAAATTAGACTTTAATCATTTGTCATTCCTTTCAAAACGATTTTGCATTCCACTTGATATTTAAAGTTAAGAGAAATACTAGCAACACACTCTCTTTCCAATACACTCTCTCCTATTAGTTGAAATTTATGTGGGTCCTACAAAATTCAAGTGGGACCCACATGAATTAATGAGACCTATTTTCAAAATAGTGGGACCCATTTGAATTTTAATCAATAGAAGAGAGTGTTTTAGAAAGAAAGTATTAGAGAGTATGTTCCTAGATAACGCTCCTCGTATTGCATTTCTCAAATATTAACAACGTAATTACACTGATTTTCTTAAAGTTAGCGCTTGTTACACTTGATATTCTTTTTGTTTGGTATTGCATTCCTTACTTTTTGTACTGTAATTAAACCTGCTACCGTTCTTTGTTTGATAAATTACACTTACGTCAATTACTGTGTATGATATTACACTGTTTCCCTTTGTAAATTTCCAAACAAGATGAGTGTCAAGTTTGATAAGCGCTAATAGTAATACCCATTAATTGACATTCTTTATGCATTCTCCAGCTTATAATATAACATAAATTTAGCAATAATTTATTGTCTAATTTCAAATACCTGTGTACAGGTTTATGAAGTGAACTCCAGAGGATTAGAAATATTCTCTAAAAGTTGGCTACCAGAAAGATCTCCTTTGAAAGCAATCGTTTGTTACTGTCATGGTTACGCAGACACTTGCACATTTTACTTTGAAGGCACGAACATATTTATAATAAATAACAATTCTTTCTGTTTATGTATACAGAAAAGAAATTGATAAGTGGATGTCATTTTATCTTGTATTTTTCTATTAGGAGTTGCAAGGAAGTTAGCATCATCTGGATATGGAGTATTTGCAATGGATTACCCTGGATTTGGCCTTTCAGATGGTCTTCATGGCTATATTCCTAGCTTTGAAAATCTAGTGAATGATGTCATGGAGCATTTCTCAAATATTAAAGGTAAGATCTATTTTCCCTTGATTTTAGGTTACGCATTAACTATGCATCCTTGGTATCATTCTTTATAGTGGCATTGTTTAATCTGTTTTGGTTTTCTTTCATGTTTGCATGATTGAAACTTTCTGCTTGAAAAAATCTATATAGTGGCTTCTCAATTTCATTGGTTGCAATCATTTGTTATTATTGTTAAAAAAATTACTTCAATGTAGCTAACTAGTAGTATTACTTGAGACTAAGGATTCTCTTCACTTACTTCTAGAGGGTTTGGATGACAGAAAAAAAGGAGTATCAACATTTACCAAGCTTCTTGTTAGGTGAGTCTATGGGAGGAGCCATTGCTTTGAATATTCACTTCAAACAACCCACTGCATGGGATGGAGCTGCTCTTATTGCACCCTTATGCAAGGTATCTACATGGATTTAAGCTAGAATTAAATGATTGCTCGATCTATATGTTAGTAAACTAACCAGTTTTCTTGTGTAGTTTGCGGAGGATATGATTCCACATTGGTTGGTGAAGCAGATACTAATTGGTGTTGCTAAGGTTCTCCCCAAAACTAAGTTGGTTCCACAAAAGGAAGAGGTGAAAGAGAATATATATAGAGATGTGAAAAAGAGAAAACTGGTGGGTTTTATGCTAATACTTTGAGATAAGCATATAAACATAATAGTACATGCTTGAATTGGATTGAAGTTAAATGCAGAAAATAATTCATGTTTGTCTACTTGTCTTCCTCTATTAATGATTGTTATGAGTGATTTGCTCCAGGCACCCTATAATGTGTTACTCTACAAGGATAAACCAAGACTGGGAACTGCATTGGAGTTGCTTAAGGCAACACAGGAGCTAGAACAGCGATTGGAAGAAGTAAAACTTTCCCATTGACTAGATTTTTAATACTATTTAATCTTCTAATCATCGTCTTTCTACCTTAATATAAAAAAAAAAAAATTATATATATGGAATACTGAATAAGAACTAGGAAAAAAATCAAACAACCGAATTCCACATGAACAAAGACAGGAGGCAACGTATCAAGTTGGTCTCAATTTTCTTATATTGTGGTGATTGTGGCATAATTGTGACATTGCTTTTATGGTATTAATTAATTATTTCTTGTAAAATATTCATACTATTATGTGGTGATTTCATGTACTCAAGTCCTACATTAGGTTTGTTGCTACACGAGTTTCAATCATTGGTGCTGTCTGATGTGGAAATCTGAGCTTCCTACAATTTCGATAAGATGTTACCTAAACACTCTTAACATGGGAATTGAAACTTATTGCAATCTTAGAGATTCTTGAAAAATTGACAACTAGCTATAAATTGAACCGAACTCATTTTAATTGCAGACAATTTTGTGTGTGGCTCCAGGTACATTCAATAACTTCTTATCTAGAGATGTGAGAGCTGCATTGCTTTTGGCAAAGATGAAATACATTAGAATTGAATTTGTGATTGTAAATATCCCAGAATTTCTTCTTTTTCTTTGGATCACCCACATTCTACCATGTGAGATTCTTTCTCAAATCTAGGTGATTAGTTCAGGGCCGGCCCAAGGATAAGGACAAACAAACCCTTACTTTTGGTCCCTAGTCCACCCCACTCTACCTTCTACATAGCCCACTAATTTTATGGCCTTACCTCCATTTTGATGCCTAACAAAAATTGTACATATGAGGTTCCCTCCCATGATTTGTTCACTTTGAGGCCTCACCTTGCTTTGGGCCGGCCCTGGATTAGTTGCAAAACTAACAGTGAGTTAAAACATTATTTTTATGAAAGGAGCAAAACGGGCAGATCATTAGTTTCATATATCTTGTTTCTGAATGTACACTGATCAAGTTATCCTTTGAAAATGATTGCAGTGACTATTAATGGATTTTAAATTTCTTCTGAACACTGCAATGATAAGCTATGACGTGTCCTAGTTAACAACCTTCGTCAGCTATTGCTATTGTTTCTGGTAGAAATTTCTCTCTAAAAATGAAACCTCCTAAAGAATTTTAATTGCTAGGTTTCTCTGCCATTATTGATCATGCATGGAGAGGCTGATATAATAACTGATCCATCAGCTAGCAAGGCTTTGTACCAGAAAGCTAATGCCACAGACAAGAAACTCTGCCTTTATAAGGATGCTTTTCACACTTTACTTGAAGGGGAACCTGATGAAACTATATTTCACGTGCTTAATGATATTATATCTTGGCTTGACGAGCATAGCAGCAGAAAAAACAAATATTAAGCACCTTGTTATACTTGTTTGCTGCAAAATAAGCCATTAACAGAATTGCAGTTTATGTATTCATGTTTTATTGTTTGTACTGATATGGTATATGAAGTCAGGAGAATCAATCAAACTTCGATTCTAATGTCCTCTGCTTGAATAGAAATCTACAGGTAATTTGTTTGTGTGCTTGTATTTTCAAAAAATAGAAGCTTCCATACATATATATTTGCTTGAAAAAGAATCTACAGCCATATCATGTATTCAACCTGCTCGATCAACCTGGAAAGAATATGTTAGGATGCCACTTTGTCCAAGAACTGATATAGGCCTTCATGAACAGGAAATAAAGCTGCCTGCTTTGTATGCATTTAATTTTGTTGTTTTGCTAACATGTGGATTTAGCACAGTTGTTAAAAAAATTAAAGATAGAAAGTTTTAACTAAAGACGGTGCATTTAATATATTATAAATTCAGAAAGTTTTATTTTATATTTAAATTTTTTTTATTTTTGATTCCTTAACAATTAATTTTAAAAAATTCATTAGCAACATGCTTTAAATAATTAAATAATCATATCATAGAACTCAGATTCGGGTTTTGTATGACAATAATTCTTCGCTGCTTAATCATTTGTAAATGACACCGTAAGCTCTAGTTGAGACTTAGAGTGTGTGTTTGGATAAATAATTTAATTAAACGTTTAATAAGCTTTCTTGAAATAAGTTTAAAGAAGCTTATTTTCATAAACTTCTCTGATAAGTTTATTGACATAAGTTAAAAAGATCTTATAGGAAGATCATAAATTATTTTTATAAATTTATTTTTATAAGCTATTCTCATAAACAAACACTCGTTAACAGCATAATGTAATCTTAAAACGGCAAAAACCTCCCCCCAGTACATTTTATCACCAAAAAAACTAATAATAACATGCAAACAAATTGCATATGGATCACAGGCCTTCAACACGTATAGAAATACAAAACTGACTGCTTTGCATGTATAATCAACCTACAGTTCAATCTTTTAAGAAAGAAATGTACAGGCACATCACTTTCGGCAACAAATTGATTATCGACTTCGGGATGAATAATGTTCTCAATATTTACAAACCTCCTTGGTACATTCTTTAACATTCAATATTAATTTCAATTACATCAATTACTTTTTATATTAAATCCATGGTAACAAAAAGTTAAGTGAACAAGGTATACAAGAATATGGGCAGCAGATTTTGGTGGGCATAAACAAAATTGTGGCTCTTATCCCATTAGATCCATAAACATGGTACATTTATTGGCTCCAGCATGAGCCATTGAAGGTTGAAAAACTCGAAGATAAAATATCACAATAACAAATATAAGAAAGGAATTATCCTTTACCATTTTGGATGACCGTACATGAATATAGCCTATTACAATGTGATGGAGGATTTACAATAATCAGGTAAAACTACAAAGAGAAGAGGACTCCACAATACAGCAGAGTGTTTGTCCATGCTGCTCAAAAGTCAGCCAGCATCCTAAAATGAAAAACCAGAGGCAAGCAGGTAATTGATGATGTAGTTTTGCTGCTGCAGGACCAAAAATGATATGTAGGTACATCTTGGTAGAACTTTGGATAAATCGAACCCCATATTTTCAGCTCTAACAATGTGCAAAAAGAGGAAGAACCGTTCAAGTTGTTGTAAGCCTGCCTCTTCATTACCCTACATGTAGGGACAATTACTACATTTAATGCAATTAAGCCCTTAAAAAGGAAGGAAGAAAATGCCTCATCTGATCAAGAAAACTTAAGCTGTGAATACAGGACCAAATTGATCCTGGAAACTTGTTGAACAAACATTAAGTACTGCAATCAGCCTGTCATGCCAACTAGTTTTGGTATTAACAGCACAGAGCTACAGTATGCATCAGAATTACAGAACTGCGGAGATCAATCTTTTCTAAGATGCAGCACATGCAAGCCGTTGTTGCAAACTTATGAATTATGTGATCAAATAGCAATGTTGATTACCTATATAGCTGCAGGCAATGGCAGATGTCATCCAGAAACTACAGAAACGTCAATACAAGTGTGTCAATCTGCCTTCAAGCATGGCCATCATTTTTTAATTTTGAAAACTCAGAGTCCTCATCATCTTCCCAATCACTGTCTTCCTTATCATCAAAACCATCATCACTATCAAAACCGTCAGAATCTTCATCCTCGCTCTGCAAATAACAACTGGACAAATTAATTGTCTTTATAATGAAAAACTATTGTTTTTACTTTATGTTCTTTCATCAATCTTTTATCTTTCTCCCCCTTACCCTCTTCCAGCTGATAAGCAAATTAATATTATAAACAGTCTCATACTCCATATCAAGCATTCCTATATAAGACCCCAAAACTTACCACCTAAGTTTTCTGTGAGAAACTGAACTCAAGCATGAGGAAATTATAATGCCAGTGCTATCATTTAGATATAGTATAAATTGGCTAGGAACTAGACCTAGTTGATAGCCTTCCAAAATAAAGCAGACAAGAGAATAAGGAGAGATGAGGGGGGCATCTTACTTGGGTGAACTCTGAGATGTGGTCTACTTGATTATTGTCCTCTGCGCTCCACCTATCTTCAAGCTCCAAATCTTGAGACATGCCCTGTGGATAATTTTAAAACACTAAATTAAGACAGGTTGATATAGAGACCTTAGAGAAACCACGATGCAGACCAGTTTATATGTCAACGGTAGATATTATCATCATATTTACATGGACAGTCTGAAATTCTATAACGATATAAATGCCAACATTGGAACAAAGCAGAGGTGAGGACTAAGCATATAAGATATTAAGATATAAATCATTCCAAACAAATTTTGGGGCCATTTGATGATTTCACAAAATGATCAGTCCCACATAAGTTGAATAGCTATAGCAGACCCAGTACCAGACAACAGTTGACCTAGTCTGAAGGCCTAAAAGTATGACAAATAAGATTAATGTACGAATAGCTAATTTGGTACCTATGAATGTATCTAAAGAAAAGTTTCAAATTCCGAGAATAGGTACAACACTTGCAATGGGTGCATCAATTGACATGCTAAGCAAAGATGTAGCTATACAAGGATGAACATATTTTAATTAAAAAAAATTAAAAAGGGAAATTGACATGGTTGAAACATGTCAGTTTTTGGAAAAGATCTGCGAAACTATTCCCACACAACTAGGATTAGAGCTTTGTTGAGTGAGAAAAATGATATGTCCATATCTAAAAAATTCCAGCTCAAGAAAAATAACATGTAACATAACCTGAGTCTAAACACAGAAGGCAGAAGGGTTTCAACTTTCAATTGCTAATATGATTGAAGATTCTCAAACCAAGAAAATAAAATTTGAAAAACCAAGATAACATGGATGGGGGTTGTTCCAGTCCTTTCAAATGAAGATAATGAAGTAACAATTTACTCAGACTGCAACCAATCAAGACATTTAACTGCCTGACTTACAGGAGTGACCTCTCCTCTACATCAAAATATAGCCAAATAAATTATGATAACTCAATACTTACAAGTTCTTTTTTCATTTGTTCTATAGTTTTCTCCAATTCAGTAATATGCTGACTCAGAGCCTGCACAGTTCATACAAGATCAAATTTAATATCACAGATATAAAAGAGATAAATAGATCAGTAATTGACATATAGATAACAGGAACCTCATGGCGTTGCATGGCTACTGAACGCTTCAATGCCTTTGCCTTCGTTAGAAGGTTTCTAGGCCTCAGAGTAATGGGCCGCCTATAATTCTTTCCGCGATAGTAAATAAGAGCAAATCCTTTGGAAAGTCTCTCTATTGCCACTAGTATTCCACCACTCTCATATGCCAGTAACCTTGCTGTGTCTTCAACAAAAGCAAGAGTCTTTTGCTTTGTTATCAATTTTACAAGCTCTCGGTATTTCCAATGCAAATGCATATTCTCAATGACACCATCAAAAACACCACGTATACCTGGCAATTACCATAAACAGATTTAAGTATTGCAACATTTGAATAGAGCAACATTTGTACACTTTAAAATTACCCACCAAGTGGTAAGTATGGCTTCATTCTTAAACCAACCCTGCGGAACATAGCACGTTCTTCATCTGTGATTGTTTCCTGGTCATAATCAGGACCAGCTGGAACCATGGATGCTTCTATTTTAGCCAGCAGCTTTTCAGCTCTAAGCTTTTTGGCCTGGGCCTGATCGTGCATTAGAGTTGTGAATACGAATAAAGAAAGTTAAATGTTGTTAAGAAGACCACAAAAACCAAAAAACAAAATGTAAGATTTTCATTCTATCTAGGACCCAGCTACTTATGCTGCATTCTTATAAGCATATATTGTTGAAATATAAATTATCGCCAGCTGATCCAGGCTTCATAATTCAGATTAATTTAAAATCTAAGTTGAACTTTATAAAATTGCAGGCAGACAAACACACAACAGTAAAAATAAGGGGGAAAAAAAAGCTGAGAGGAATTATATTTTCCATGTATCAAGAATTCCAAATTGGGGACTACTCCTATACCAATGCTTATATCCATAAATGCACTATAAATCAAGTTTGACTTCGTGTTGATATAAAGCAAGTACTATCTCAAGCATATCTATATAAAATAAGCAGATACTTACAACAGCTAGTTTATGTTCAATTTGTTTGACAATCCTAACAGTTTTGGCCTTGGCAGCTTCTTCCATCATCTTCTCGTGTTCTTCAGTAGATATATCCCTTCCCCAGCGTGCCTTAGCCTCATAGAACTCTGCTAAAGATCCTGCCTGTGTTGTTGCTTCATCGCGCCCTGATGGAGTTGCATCAACAGCTCCGCACCGCACATTCTCTTCAACATCCTGTACCTGTTTTGTCAATTCCTGTCTTTCAGCCAAAACAGCAGCCACACTTGTTGGAACGAAGTCCTTCCCACGATATATAACAATGAAATATTTATTCCTTAGCAGCAAGGTACCTCCTGTTAATGTCTGCACCACAACAGAAAAACAAATCACTTTTCTTCTGATATTCAAGTTAACAGAACTAATGCCCTGTTCTCTATTCTTAGCTTATCATGTGTTAGCAACAAGAGAATATGACAATGCACAGAAAATTTAGCTTTAGAGAAATTACATAGATTCGGCAAAGATTTTCATGATATCATATTATCATTTAAAAAAAGAAAAAAAGAAAAGAATATATGCATTTGACTTGTTTTCAATTCAAAAGTCAACACTTTGTCCAGAATGTGATACATTTGACTTGATACAATTACAAAACATAATTGCACAAGTAAATAATTGCCAAGTAGGAAATTATAAATAACCAAACCTTCAGCTCCTCAGCCATTAGTTTATTGTTCGTGTTCTGGATACCACGTTTGACAGCAATCTTTGCAACCAAACTTTTCTCCCAAAGCTTAAGAATAGCACATGCCAGACCTTGGTGATGCCTATTTCTCCCTTCAGAAAGTTCAGAAAATGTTTAATATAAGTACACTAAAAATAAATTCAATAAAATATTGTAGTGGATGAATTTTACCTAAGGCAAAATGACAAGGGAGTGATTTGGCAAGGTTCCTTAAATTTGTCACCTCTGCATTTGTTAGGTGAGAACGCATTCCAGTAGGAAGAAGCCTAAAAGGTGTTTTGTAACCAGGAACTGTAGGGGGAAGTAAATCAGCATCAACAGGAAGTACTCCCGTACCCCACCATTCAACAAAACGAGGTCCTAAACCATTAAGCAGGGCATTGTACTCTGCTTCCTCCTCTGTCATGTTCTCAGACTGTACTTCTCGATTCCTCACAACTGGCTCACTCTTCTCCAGGGTTGAGGTTTCATTACTGTCTTTTGTTCGTAACAAACTTCCTGATGAGACATCTGGTACGAAAAAGCCATCACCTTCCCTTTCATTGAGTTGGCTCCCGGATGCTGGCCCTTGGTAATTACTACCACGATACACCATCATAACACTTCCTGATCTCCACGTAACTAATCCTCCTGTTCGACGCTGCACACTACAACAAGTCAGACGATATTTTCTTAACACAAAAAAGTAAACATCGACATATAAACATTGATCTATCATCTATGTATTCAGAGCAATGGTCTCACATAGCAGCAATACATACTGACATGACAGACAAGAGAAATAAACATTTCAATTGCAACCCACGAAATCCAACAAAACATGTACCACACTGAAGTAACTACTCATGTCATATCACCTCAAAGAAAGAAGAGTAAATATCCACTTCTAGTCTCCCAAAGTTATTCGATGTCTTCAGATTGTCCTCCATTTGTAAATATATCGAATTGGCTAACGTCACTTCATGGCATCAAATTGGTTCGTAAAAGTAGGGGTGCTCACGAGTCGGTTTGGTTCGGTTTCATGTTTTAAAAATTGAACCAATCAAAATCAATTGGCTCGGTTTGGTTTGAATTTGCGAATTTTTTTCAAGAAACCCGAACCAAACCAACCCGATGAAGAACACGTTGGTTCTGTTCTTCTAAAAAAAAAAAAACAAAACTAATTCAAAAAATATGAAGAAAAAAAAAATGCATAAACCTATCATAAAAAAATTCATGATCAAGAGGGTATTTCCAAACTAGACAATATATGAAAATTTCTCAGATATGAGAATAAAGGTATCAAAAGCTATTATGCAAAGAATTTAAAATATATATATAATTGATTTGGTTTGGTTTGTTTTGCAGAAACCTTCGATCCGAGAACCGAACCAATTACTATCGAATCTTAATCGGTTCGATTAGATTTTTAAGGTTTTTCGGTTGATTCGAATCAATGAACACCCCTAGCTAAAAGTATGAAACTGATGACAATTGATTACCATTGTTGGGCAAATTTGATTTGTCTTACAAACTATATTTCTTCAGAGGACCAAAACGAACATTTAGTCTCGGCAGCTCATAAAATCCACCAAAACATGAACCACACTAAAATAATTAATTACTCATGTCATATATCAACTGAAAGAAAGAAAGAAAGAAAGAAAGAAATTAAAGCAACCTCAACAATCTGATGAGCAGTTTTCATATCCTTTGCAAGTTCCTCATGAAACTTGAGCCTCACCAACTCCTCCTTCCTCCATCTCTTATGAATCTTATCCATCACATCTTGTGTGAGGCCAGCTTTTGGCACACTAATCCTCTCTCTAATCCTCATCCCCTCTCTTCTCAACCTCCTCAACAACTCATCTTCAAGGGTCAGTTCAGCCAAAGTTGGTGCCTTTGCAATCCTCTTCCTCAACCCCTTCTCTCCCTCCTCACCCTTCTCCTTCTCCTTCTTGTTATCCACATAATACTCTTCTCTCTGCCATGGCAAAACCATCTCATCATTCACCTTATCCTCACCTACCAACATAGCATCTGGCCTAACCCACTCTCTCCTCAGCAACTCACCCAGCCTCTCCTCTCCGGTCACCGACGGAATAACATCACCCCGTGCCGCTGCTGCTTCCTGTTCTTCTTCTTCTTCTTGTTTTTCTTCATCTGAAGTCAACCCCAAGTTCCTCAAACGAAGAACGATTCTCTCAACCGCGTTTTGCCCTTTATCGGTTGGATTGTGAGAAGGGTCGTGGGTGGTAGAATCGGTGACCCTTTTGGGAGAAGGGTTGGAAGAGGTGAGCCAGGGTGCAGAAAGGTTAGATTTTTGGGATGAATGATTATGGGTAGGGTTAGGGTTGTTGTTGTTGTTGTTGGGTTGGGTAGTTCTGAGAGACGAGAAGGTAGTGAATGTGAGAGTGGGGAATGGGAAATTGGAGTGAGAGAGGAAGAGAGTGGAGGAGCGAGGAAGAGAGAGTGATGATGATAATGATGATGACTTGAGATTGAGAGGGAATTCTGATAGTTTAGCATTGCTAATAGTCAAAGCCATTTGAGGTTAAATGTCTGCTGTCACTGTTGCATTTTGTGTGTAAGTTGCAGACTTTTGTGAACCAGATGAATGGAAGATAGTGCCTCCTTTGAGCAGGGGGAAGAGAAGGGGAGAAAAGACGATAAGGTGTTTTTGGGTTTTTGGCATTGGATAAGGGCAAAATCAAAATTATGGATTTTTTTTTTTTATTCTTTTTAATAATCATGATTAGATACGAAATATATATCATTATTAATTAGTAATGATTAATTTTCAATAGGAATCTATTAAATATATAAGATGGATTTTTTTTCTTCCAATCAAATATTTTTCATACATAAGAGAGAGTCAAATTTAAATTCATAACTATTTGTTTAAGATATTTGAATCACTTATCGTGGATGTTAAAATTATGGTCTTTTTGACGGTATTTTCAGTTCTTCAGACATTTTTTTCTTCAAAAATTCACGTTTTTCTATTCAAGTTGGCAAAAAAAATTTTCTTTTATTTGGAATTTGGAATTTTGAATTTATAGTAGCTTAATAAATTTTTAGTGTATATGCATATGTAAAAAAATGTATATATTCTCACTTTTTTGCTTTTGACATGTAAAGTGTTTGTCCTTCACTAATTAGTTTTCCAAAATAATCATTAAAAAATTAAATGTGCAAAAGATAAAAAAAAATCAAAATAAAATATAACTGTAGGGAATCTGTTCGTAGAAACTAGAAAGGGTAGAGGATTATAAAGGGCGAATGTAGTAAGACACTAAGACCGTGGGAGCAACAGTAATTTATCGAGGGAATTTGCCCCACTATAGTGATAAAGTCTCGAAAATAAAAAAATAAGGACTATCACTGATTTGATAAATATATAAAGATTTTAATCCTCTAAGAATGATTTAAGGGTAGATACATTCTTACTTTCTCACTTTAGAGGAGCCATATTCTTTATTGTGAGAGGTTTGAGGAGTGAATTTGAACCACTAAATTATACATGAATGATCAAAATTAAAAATTAGTCAATGATCATATAATCATTAAAAAATGTCATGTGACTTATATTTTAATCTTGATTATGATCAAAATTTGCTTCTCTTATCTCTCATATTAAATATGTGTTTGGATCAGCTGTAAAAATTGACTATTTCAATAATCGATTATTGTTATAACCGATTATAATAAAATTAGTTTTTTGCTTGAATGTGTTTGCTGAAAAACGATTATAAGATCATCTATTTCGTTTGGGTTGTGTAAAAAAATCACTTATATGTAATAAATTACTAAAAAGAATAAGAAGTTATTTGTATAATTTAATAATTTTTATTTGATAATTAGTTTTTGTATGAGTGAAATAAGAAGAATGTTATTATTTTCAAAATAACCTAACAGTTTTTGAATAAACTTCAAACTTTTAGCTTCTCTAAAAATAATTTTTTTCTCATAAAAATAGTTATTTTAAAATTTAATCAGTTTAATCAAATATATCAGATTTTATTGAAAAATAACTTTTATGATGAAAAACAATTATTTGGATAAGAATATCTGATCTGAAAACGAGAGGAATACCTCGAACCCCATGGCCTCTTTTTGCTAGCGATCTGTGCATTCTTGCTATATTTTGGAAAATTATTCAGCTTAGTGTCTCAACCCTTACACATCACAAACTAAATACACCTTTCACAGTAGTTTTTTAAAAAGTATCATTTATAATTGAGTTTATAAAGAACTGATGTTAATTTTAGTTAATCAATATGTTATAATTTTATTTGCCCACTTCAGCATGGGCTTCTATCCCCATGATTTTATGAGTACCATAGCAATCCCCAATGTTATATAGTTATATGTAATAATGTAAACAGCATATATGCAAAATATATTTAAAAATATTACAAAGAAATGAAAAAGAGAATCTAATAGTATTAAGTTCACAAAAATCAAGGCAAAGAACCAAATTCACTGTGCGAGTGTGAAAACATTATACAGCAGTTACTTCCTTTTATTATTATGCATCCCAATCCCTAGAAAGGAACTTCACTAAAAAAATGATCAAATAATCATGTACAAGCTATGTTGAGTGCTATATAAGAAGACCTGCTAGTCTGATAAACATGTACAAAATCTGTCCGTGATTATTCACACAAGCAATATTGTGCATGGGAAAATATCAACAACTAAGTACATGAGGGTCAGTTTCAACTTCCAGAAATTCTCTTCCTCAGGGAAGGAGAAGAATTTATGATCTCCTGGCCTAGTTCCTTTATTTTGCTGAGTAGAAGCATTTGCTCAGTCTCCAGCTGGACTATATAGCCTTCCTGTGTATCCTCTAGAGTTTCCAGCTCACTCAAAGTTGTAGAGAGTCCTTCAAGATTTCCTTCCTCTATCATAGACCGGAACTTGATCATCATCTGTTTAATCTGATAAAGTTCAATTTACACATTGGGTTAGAATAACAGCATACAAAAAAGAAAATGAGAATAACTATAACTTCACAAAATAAATAGTGAATAATATATTAAAGAGAAGTGTTCTCACACATGAAAAAAATTCTCACCTGAGTAGGAATTTGGTGTAATTTACTTAAGGAAGGTTCAGAGTCTATACTATTTCTCTTTTGCAACTCTGGAACTTTTCTAGTAATTTGGATGTGAATCTCACCCCTTTTCACCCCTTGGAGTGGTATCCACTTGTCAGCCATCTGGTTTGGAGGCAACCTTTGATATTCTACAACACACTCACCTATACTTGATGTTGGTAGCAACGCATTGTAGTCCTTAACATAAAGTACCAAGGGACTACCATCATCAGGGAACTCTAGGGTCTGGTTCCACTGAGGGTTAAGAGTTCTGTATATAACCTACCAGACAATGCCACAGCTAGTAAGAACTTCAGTTTTGCAAGACTGAAATTATAACAGCATGAAAATGCAGAGGAAGTATGAAATTGAAAGAAAAACCTGGGGCATAACATTTGAATGAAAAGTCAGGAGATTATTTCCCTTTAAAAAATGTAGTAAAATATAAAAGTTTGAGAACATGTAAAATTGGGAAGGAAAAGGGAAGAAAGAGAACAGGCAAATAGTAAATAGTTATAGTATTGTGTAATCATCCACTGTGCCATAGTTACCATCAAATAGATAAAGTTGTGAATCTTAAGGACGTTCAATTTCATGAAAAAGAAACCAAGGATGAAGTATTCCAACCTTTGTCCTTTTCTTGAAATTTCCATAGTGTACCCTCACATATGGATCACTTGTGCCTCTGAGATCGGCAGCAACAAGATCTCTTCCTTCAATCAGAACAAGTTCTATCCAACCAATGCTTGAGCCGAGAGCTGAAACCTGGACATTTCATAGGAGTAAAGCATCTTTAGAATGAATAGGTCAACTGAAAATCCTTCATGGGTAAATAACAGAAGTGAAAACACACAAATATAATACTTTTTCTCATCCTACTATAATAAGGGGGATTAACTCCACACCGAAAGCTAGCTCATGGGGGAGAGGATTGCCTAAGTCATTATAAATGATTCTTTACTTGTATATTCAATCTATGTAGGACTTTAATACTTAACACACCCCTTATGCCCATCATTGGACACTTGGGGTGTGAAGTTTGCAAGATTGGACATATGCGTGTAACCCAACATTAGGATAGGCACTGATGTCATATGAGAATAATTGGACTTAACTCCACTCCAAAAGCTAGCTTATGGGGTAGAGGGTTGCTCAAGTCATTATAAATAGTCCTTTACTCATATATTCAACCAATGTGGGACTTTAATATTTAGCACATATTTTTTCTCATATTGTAACTAAATGATTGAAAGAATCACTAATTCCTACTGAAAACACACACCCTTGATCCTTCTTGGTCGTCCACCCTAACTGCTTCTATTTGAAGTCTTAATTCTCCGGACCGCACTCTTTCAAGAGGGATCCACACATCCCTGACCGAGCCATCAGCCAGTCCTTCCAAATTTACATGTGCACTACCAATGTTTTCATCTCCAAAAGTTTCTTCACTGAAGCCTTTTACTTTCAAGTATTCACCACCCCCAATCTCATCAAATTCAAACGTCTGATTCCAGACAGGATTTGGAGTATGAGCAGTCCTTGTTTTCAGGACAGCCTGAAAAGATCATTAACAACAGAATCAGATAAAGCATAATTATTAATCAAATAATAGCAATGTAGTCAGTCTCATCGACAGGTAGACAATCAGTGTCACTCACCTTTCCATACTGCAATTTAATGTATGGGTCAAATTTTCCGGATTTGTCTTTTGCAGCAAGATCCTTTCCTTCCACAACAGTTATGTTAAGTTTCCTTCCAGTTCTTAACTGAAGATTTGATGATCCATTAAGGGATTGCTGAGGGCTAGTGCGGATGTTGCTCAAGCTATGCGACCCATCAGAAAATTGCCACTCTTTTACTACAATGCTCACCTTCAACTAAATAATGAGGGAAAAAGTAAAATGAATAAAATATCCCATTCAATAACAATTCTATTTTCATTCAGACAGGTAAATCAATTATCTATTTCTAAGTACAAAATGTGACTAAAAGGGCATTTTGATAGGAGTCCTATGATGAAAACCCCATCAGAAGACAAAATTAGAAAATTATACTATTGCAAGAATATGGTACATTAAGAGGCTGTTTAATTTAGTGAGAACAATGAAAAAATCGATATGGAAATCTCAACCAGCAGAGGATAACAAAATGAAAATGCTAGTGCAGCTAAAAGCATTATGCCCAAAAGACTATCAACATGAAACTCTACCCTCCATTTTAAATGATTAATACCATATAATATTTTAGCTTCCCAAATCAACCAATGTGATTGAGGGTATAATAACGTTCCATTTGACATGCATATAGAATAAATATTGAATAATTATGCAATCAGATTCAGATTCCTGTTTGTTTATATTTTACTTAATCAACATACATGTTTAGATTAGGAAAAAAGAACAACCTTGTTAGAATTATTGAAAAGCAAATTATGATGCAGTATGATAACCAAAGTGTCTCAATCATAAAGCGAGAGGAACTAATTGTTACTTGATCTTAAATATTGTACCTCTGCAGAGTTAGCCCCCTCAAATGGGACAACTATTTCAATTTCATCTCCACAAAACTGTGCTTGCTTTGCTATGACCCCAGAATCAGGGCCTATCGCCCACATTATTGTTGAATCATCTTCAACATGCCTTAGCTGCTCAAAGACATAAACATATAGCAAATTAATACTGTCTGAATGGATATAATATTTATTGGTAGCTTATATCCTCCTAAAGCTAGCTCAAACATGATAACATCAATCTCCGTACCTTGAGTTCACAACTTGCTAGATAGTCACACTTCACACTGCTGGGACGAGATTCATAAAGATTGAAACGCAGAGTTCCAGTATTATCATGTAAAACCATATTAAATGGTGCATCCCACCTCGGGGTTGAACCCAGTCTCACATCTGTTCTCCTGGTTAATTCCTCAACTTCTACCTCTACAAATGTCTGTAGGTCCTTGTCATCAAAACTGTCTTCTGAACAACCATTGGTTGTACCATTTTGTTGCCTCCTAGATGCCTTGAAACAACTCCTAGAAAGTTTATTTGCTGAAATCACTTTAATATATATAATGCCCCCAACAGCCTTTTTCCTTAAATCAACGGCAGGCAAAGAGAAACAACGGCGCCGAGGTTCCACCATAGTTTTAACCAAGGTGTCAGTAAAAAGTTTTTCCTGCATAAAATTTAAACTTACAATCAGCAGGAAACATTAGAATCCGCTGGGGAAAATAGAGAGAAAGTTAGTCCCCAAAATAGTTCTCACAGGCCATAATACATCCAATGGATATTTTTATAGACAGCAGTTCCTAACTTAACAAATGAAATTATTCCAACATTATCAGTCTTCAATTATTGCTAATTGGTTCAAATTTCATATTTCATCAGGCAGCCTTTTATTACAATTTTCATTAATTAAATTGTCTGAAAATACAAAGAAATTTCTGCTTCATCTCCATTCCTTCCATTGGAGTTATCTTTGACTAACAACAGATAAGATTTACATTAACAGTCCTTATACTAAAGCTACATGCACCGGAAACACATCTCAATGAACTTAAGCATCAGCGAAATCCATTAACACGTAGAATCAGCTTCAAAATATGCAGTGCATAACAATTTCTAAAAGTTGCATCTGAACCAAAAGTGGTGGAATGTTTCTACAACAGCACTATATATACAAGATAGTTTAGGCAACCAACAAAAACAAATGCAATTTTGTTACTTTTCTACAAACAGAATATTGAACTTTGTGGAAACACACCAGCCAAGAAGAAACACCAGGCCACTCAGTGGCAGGAAGTGACTGGCTTCCACCGCTTCCAAAGGCAAGCCCTATTCTCACCTCAGGAGTTGATACAAATGAATACAAAAGTGCTTTTCCATCTAGAATTGGTGTAAAGAGAAGCTGCAAAATGAATATAAATGATGATTAAATTAATAAATAGAAAAGGACCAAACCGATGTCCAAGAAAAGCAGGAAAATCAGCGGCCTGGCCCTAGAGCTGAAGCCAATAGAATCTAATGGAAACTATAACAAGTGTGTGAACAAGTAATCGTGGTTGATAATTCTCAAAGCAACAAGCGTTATTTACATGCTTTAAAAATCAAACCAATTTTTTTTCATATCTCCTACTTTACTTTATATAGCTTTTATTTTTTATTTACAGAAGCAAAAATGTAAAAGACGTTGCTTTACATACATCACCCTTGATATGAAGACTGTTAATCACAATTCGAGCAGTTCCAATCAACGGCTTTGCAAGTTTAGCAAGCATCAAAATGCTCATATCATTTGTGTCCCAATCAAAACCCACTTGCATTACTCGCTGAAAAATACCAACAGAATGCTTTATCAAAATTTTGGATATCTGGCAATATAACAATACATAAAAGAATAAAGCATAGAGTCATAATATAATCCCCCCACCCCCCAAAACAAAACAAAAATAGTCATAGACCTTAAGAAAAATGAGGAGACAAACTACCATGCAAAACAAGGTCAATATAAGTAGGAAAGTCAAATACAGTCATGTAGGTGGCATTTGGTAAGGTGTACAAAATATTCATAGATTCTTATAATTATGAGCTTATGATCTTTAATGTTAAATTTGTTAGTAAAATTAAACTTTGTTTTTCAAACTATAGATATGAAAAAAATTCCTGAACACTTGCTCATGTTGGCAACATAGAGATTACGCAAGGCAGAAAGGCAACAAAAACAGCAGAAGTACCAAAGCTCCTAGTGATTGCAGCAGTGGTAGTAAAATCACATCAAAGAAAAATAAAATCCTACATATATGGATTGGAATCTATGTTTCACATTGCTCACAAAAAACAGATAATAAAATATGCTTCCCCTCCCCCCTTCCTTACTAACACCACTAAAAAAGTAGAAGTTCTGGGAAGAATAATATTTTTAAAATTAAATATCTAAAATTGCTATTTAGTATTTACTAGTGATATTTGAAATGTGAAGGAAACTAAAACCTGATCACCAATAGTTGACCATCGCATCCCTTGAAGGCCCAAGCTAGGAGGGCATGAACCAAGTGAAAACTCCTGCAGCTCAACTCTTTCCTACAGAAGGATTGCTCTAGTTCAATACACATCTATCAAATTTTCAGCATCAATCAAATGTTATAACTGTTTCGGTAATCTAATTTAAAACTCTGTCATAGAAGAAAATGAGTGTTACTTACTAATAGTCTTGGCTTCCGGAGCTTTAAACGTTTCTAGAGATACAAAAGACAGAAAAATTAAATTAGTTCATCTTCATCCATCACAATATAAAATGCATGGCTGAGGAGCGCGTTGAACAGAATAGGGCATCCTGAACCATATAATGTAAAATGAATGAGATCTTCAACAAGCAGTTTATCCACTTTTTCAACTTTTTTTTATTTACAATTTGAGGAAAAGAAAACAAGCCATTTCAGTGATTGTCGGCAAAGAAGTAATCAACATAGCATTTTGTTTGTTTATTCCTATCTGAGGGGCCACAGGAGATATCAGGTTATCTAAATCCTACTGTATGTAACTTGTGTTGTTCAGAGTATGAGGTTTTGTCCTGATAGAACCATTCATGCCATCTCTGCTAGCTGTGTCCCCTATGTCCACTCTGGACATGCACAAAAGTTTTATTATTTTAAGGCAATAGAAATATGATACTGTTATATACTTGCTCTCTCATTACCCTTTTTCCGAAAAACATTTTGGAAGTACCAAAACTTAGAAAATAAGAATATAAGTAGAATCTAAGCAAACTATTTTAGCCATGGATGAAAAATATATATGCAGTCCAACCATGATAAGTAAAAGCTAAATTAGCAATTTCAGTATTGACAGCTGAGCAAAGATGAAAAAAATACATCAATGTAGTAATTGGGAAAAGACAGTGAAATTTCACCTCAACTATAGCTGATAACCTTAGTGAGAGCTTTGGGTTAAAATAGTTGGACCAGATTTCTGTCAACAACTTATTCAGCCACTCACAGTGCTCCAATGGTGTTATGGGCTATACGAACAGGAAGTTGAAGTCAACTGCATAAAGCGCTTAGGGAATGTGAAAGGTACAAAAAGGAAGGAAAGGTACCGAGACATTCAGTATGATTCTCTGCCATTTCTTATCCATGTCCTCCACAAGTAGTTTCCGTTGATATCTACCATACTGAAAATGAAAGAAAAGTATCTCACATTAACTGCTTCTACCATACTAAAAATGAAAGAAAAGTATCTCACATTAGCTGGTTTATCATATACTGTAAAGAAACGTGTTCCACAAGTCTCCAAGAATCAAGTTCTCAATGTCAGCAATGATGAAGAAGACTCGCAGCAATGACGATCAGCATTCAAAACACATATAAGAGGAGGTAAGAGAAAGGAGAAAGAACACCAGCAGCTTTATAGTGGTTCAGATAGCCTAATGCTATCCTACATCCACTTTATAGAGATACTTCTCTTCTTGATTAGAAAACACAAAATGCACCTCACCTACAATGACTCTCTGCACTCACTGAATTCAATCAACCAGAATCAATCTCTAATGATTCTGAATTACCCTCCCAATGATACAAGCCAAGGCTTTATATACCTAGTTACACAAATGAGACCCCTACCCGATTTACAACAAAACAGTTATAACTACCTAACTGATTTACAACCGGAAAAGGATAAGATAACAAAACTAACAAGGTAACACTTAGCTTAGGCAAATCTAACTAACTATAGGGAGAAAAGGATTGATGATTCACCAGACTTCAACAAATCTTCACCTTGAATCTTCAAGCCTTGATCTAGATAGAAATGCCACAAGTCTCAGAATGAGACTTAAACTGTTAGTGTTCCAATGTTAACCAAATTTAAACAATGATTAAACTTGGCACTTGAAACAACTTTTGTCAACATATCAGCTGGATTGTCATGAGTAGAAACCTTCTTCACCTGCACAACACCTTCTGCAATTATATCTCGAATATAATGCATCCTTATATCTATGTGCTTTGTCCTCTCATGGAACATGGGGTTCTTTGAGAGACAAATGGCACTTTGACTGTCACACCCGATTGTAACCTCTGCAACCTTGCCTTCCAGCTCTTTGACAAAACCTTTTAACCAAACAGCTTCCTTTATGGCTTCAGTGAGAGCAATATATTCGGATTCAGTAGTTGACAAAGCTACAATTGCTTGTAAATTAGCCTTCCAACTCACAATGCTTCCATGAAGAGAAAACATATAACCAGTGAGAGACCTTCTTTTGTCAATATCACCTGCAAAATCAGAGTCTACAAAGCCTGTTATACCTTCACTTTCACTGCCTTGCTTACCATAAATGAGACCAACTGATTTGGTTCCTTGCAAATATCTCAGAATCCATTTCACACCCTGCCAATGTGCTTTTCCAGGATTGCTCATAAATCTGCACACCATGCTAGCTGCATAGGCCAAATCGGGCCTAGTACACACCATAGCATACATTAAACTCCCAGTGGCATTGGAGTAAGGTATGCTGGTCATGAATTTGTATTCTTCATTAGTGCTAGGAGACTGATTTGCTGAGAACTTGAAATGTGCAGCAAGAGGAGTGGAGACAGATTTGGCATCTTGCATATTGAATCTCTTGAGCACCTTCTCAATATAATCACACTGATTAAGAAACAGAATTCCCTCAGCCCTTTTCATGACTATTTCCATACCCAGTATTTTCCTAGCGGTCCCTAAATCTTTCATTTCAAACTCAGATTTCAGTAGCTTCTTCAGTTTCTGAATTGCTGCCTTATCTGCACTTGCCAACAGCATGTCATCTACATATAAGAGAAGGTAGATGAGGTGACCAGAATCCTCTCTTTTGAAATATACACAAGTATCAAAAGAGCTTCTCTTATAGCCATTTGAAGTCACAAAAGTGTCAAATCTTATATACCATTGCCTAGGTGATTGCTTAAGCCCGTATAATGATTTCTTCAACAAACACACCATCTGTTCTTTCCCTTTTTCTTCAAATCCTCCAGGCTGCCTCATATAGATCCTTTCTTCCAATTCACCATGTAGAAAAGCTGTTTTAACATCCATTTGATCCAATTCCAAGTTGTGAATTGCAACAAGAGTCAAAATCACCCGAATGCTAGTATGCTTAACCACAGGTGAGAAGATCTCCTTGAAATCAACTCCTTCCCTTTGAGTGAATCCCTTGGCAACAAGCCTAGCCTTATATCTATAACATTTGTCTCCTGTACCTTCAGATTTCTTTCTGAATACCCACTTACATCCCACAATTCTTTGCTTTGCTGGTCTCTCCACAAGTTCCCAAGTCCCATTCTTAGTCAATGATTCCATTTCATCATTCATAGCAACTCTCCACTTGTCTCTCTCTGCTCCAGTCACAGCTTCCTTGTAGGTAATAGGATCAGTGTCTTGAGCTTCAATCTCCACACTCAAAGCATATGCTATAAGATCAGCATAGCCATATCTTTGAGGAGGTTTAATTTGCCTTCTCTCCCTGTCTCTAGCCAAATTCCAGGGTAGTTCTTCAGCATCAGATTGCTCAACTTCCTCTGTTTCAGATTGTACCAACTCCTCTGCTTCCCCTGTATCAAAATTCTTCACCTGCAGCTGAGTTTTCTGACTTGCCTTTTCTGTTTCTGCAACCTGTTTCTCTGCAGTCTCAGTCAAGGTTTCTTCTTGAAAGATAACATCTCTACTAACAATGGCTTTCCCAGTAGCTGACCCTCCTATCCAAACTTTGTAACCTTTTACACCTTCAGGATATCCAAGAAAAATTCCCTTCTTGGACCTTGGTTCAAGCTTCCCTTCATTTACATGTATGTAGGCAGTACAACCAAAAATCCTTAAGTTTCCAAGGCTAGGAGCTTTACCAGTCCACTTTTCCTCGGGTGTTTTAAACCCTATTGCAGAGGATGGACTCCTGTTTATCAAATATGCAGCTGTGTGGACAGCTTCTCCCAAGAAATTTTTAGTTAATTTTGCATGGGATAGCATGCATCTTACCCTCTCCAAAATGGTCCTATTCATCCTTTCAGCAAGACCATTTTGTTGAGGAGTAAGTCTAACTGTCTTATGCCTTGCTATTCCATTGTCCTTGCAAAAGGTATCGAACTCTTCATTTATGTATTCAAGACCATTATCAGTTCTCAAGACTTTAATCTTTCTCCCAGTTTAATTTTCAACCAAAGCTTTCCATTGTTTGAAACTTTTGAATGCTTGATTTTTGTGTTTCAACAGATAGACCCAAACCTTTCTAGATAAGTCATCTATAAAAGTTATAAAGTATCTAGCACCTCCTAGTGATGAAACTTTAGTAGGTCCCCAAATGTCTGAATGCACATAGTCTAATATGCCTTTAGTAGTATGCATGCCACTAGGAAAACTTACCCTTTTCTGTTTTCCATACACACAGTTTTCACAAAACTTAAGTTTCTCCAATTCACCATTTCCAAGCAAACCTTGTTTATGCAATTCTTCTATGCCTCTTGCACTTATATGAGCTAATCTATTATGCCATAATCTAGCAGATATGCACTTAACGGATTCTGTGACTACATTTGCTGAGTTAACAATTGTATTACCGTGTAGTCGATACAGCCCATGCTTCTTGGTTGCTTTCATTATTTGGAGTGATCCTTTGCATATTTTCAGAACTCCACTATCTCCTTTGAATGTGCAGCCAGCTTGATCTAGCATTCCCAAGGAGATGAGATTTCTTTTAAGGTCAGGCACATGCCTAACATCAGAAAGAGTCTTGACAGACCCATCCAGCAGCTTGATCTTCACATTTCCAATGCCAACAATTTTACAAGCAATGTTGTTGCCCATTAGAACCTTGCCTCCATCAATTTCTTGATAGTTTTCAAACCAATCACGATGAGGAGTCATGTGATAGGTACAACCCGAATCAAGCACCCACTCACTGCAGCAATCATCAACAGTGACAGACAAGACATCTGCACTTTCATAACCATCAGCCACACCAGCAACATCACTGCTATCTTTGTGCTTGCCATAACCTTTCTTCTTTCTTTCAGGGCAATCTTTTCGAAAATGACCTTCTTTGTGACAGAAGTAACAGCTTAGCTTACCTTTGGATTTGGACCTCCCCTTTTTCTTGCCTTTCCATTCTCTTTTCTCAGGTCTTCCTCTAGCAAACAAGGATTCAGGATCTCCACTATCACCCTTATTGTCTGTGATTTTCCTTTTTATTTCACGGGCAATAAGGTTTGCTTTGACTTCTTCAAGAGTAAGAGACTCTCTTCCAAACATCATTGTATCTACCAGATTCTCAAATGATGATGGAAGTGAGCATAACAGCATCACGGCTTGATCCTCCTCTTCAATTTTAACATCCACACTCTTCAAATCAAGAACAGCTTTGGTGAACTGCGAAACATGTTCTTTAATTGAGGAGCCGTCATCCATTTTCAGTTGATGGAGTCTCTTCTTCAAGTACAGCTTGTTGGTCAATGACTTCGTCATATACAGACTTTCCAGCTTCAACCAAACACCAGCTGCAGTTTCCACCCCTGCCACTTCTCTAAGAACCTCATCGCCCAAAGAAAGAATGATTGTGCTGTGAGCCTTGCTAATCATATTAGTCTTCTCTTTATCGGACATAGTTGCAGGCATCTTTGTACTTCCCAGCAGCGCATCTTCCAGCCCTTGATGAACAAGAAGGGCTTTCATCTTGATTCTCCATAGACTGAAGTCGTTGTCACCAGTGAACTTTTCTATGTCAAACTTCGCAGAACTCATCGCGGAATGTCCCAAGATTGCTCAAAGAAACTGAGCTCTAGATACCAATTGTAAAGAAACGTGTTCCACAAGTCTCCAAGAATCAAGTTCTCAATGTCAGCAATGATGAAGAAGACTCGCAGCAATGACGATCAGCATTCAAAACACATATAAGAGGAGGTAAGAGAAAGGAGAAAGAACACCAGCAGCTTTATAGTGGTTCAGATAGCCTAATGCTATCCTACATCCACTTTATAGAGATACTTCTCTTCTTGATTAGAAAACACAAAATGCACCTCACCTACAATGACTCTCTGCACTCCCTGAATTCAATCAACCAGAATCAATCTCTAATGATTCTGAATTACCCTCCCAATGATACAAGCCAAGGCTTTATATACCTAGTTACACAAATGAGACCCCTACCCGATTTACAACAAAACAGTTATAACTACCTAACTGATTTACAACCGGAAAAGGATAAGATAACAAAACTAACAAGGTAACACTTAGCTTAGGCAAATCTAACTAACTATAGGGAGAAAAGGATTGATGATTCACCAGACTTCAACATATACTATAGAAAACCACTAACTCAGACACGACAAAAGAAGAAGATTTCCTCACACATTTAAAGCCACATACGCATATTTATTAAAAAGTTATACATAAGAATAGGTAGCTCAAGCTTAAATACCACACCAATTTGGTATATTTTCTTCTACTAAACATATATTTCTCCAATAGTTCCAAATTCCAATAGCAACTGACATAAAGATTGGGGAAAAAAACATAAAAAAAATGTCTACAGATAAATTTTTATTCTAACAAAATACATATAAGTACTTGAAATTTATACATGAATCTGAAACTACCCCAATTTAAAAATATTAAAAAAAAGTAATAAATGCATATAAAGTTGAAACTGAATTGATCTGACAATTAAGATAACCTTTGACCTTGTGGGAATAATATTTGGGTAAATAAGACATAGATAGAGGAAGAGAAAAAGTGGGAAAACTAATCTAAGTGACCAGTGAGGACCTGTATAGTTGCCCAAACAGCAAGTGCAAGAGGAACCCAAGTGGAGAAAGGGAACACCCATCTCTCAATAGCCCAAGCAATCAAAATCAGTGGAACAAAGAATGGAATATGGGGCTTCTCCTGCAAGAGATGGTTGAAGAAGTCCACCGTAGCCTCTTCAATATTAATGGAAAATACCCTTTTCTTCCTACTCATTGAGTTGCTTAATTGCTTGCACCAAACCACTCCCCTTCAATGAAAAGAGTGAAACCAAGAGAAGAAAAAAAAAAAAAAGGAAACTTTTTGGTTTTTATTTAAATTTGTGACCTTGTTTCTATGCATTACCCATCCATGTCTGTTACCAGAAGAAGATATCAGAAAAATAAAATTGAAAAAAAGGTCAATGACTCAAACAAAGGGATAAGGCTTCTGTTTGGGAAACGGGCAAGAAGAAAAGAAGAGAAAATGGAAAGAGATGAAGAGAAAATGCGAATCCCGAGAATATAGGCACCGGTTGGAATGGAATGGAGAAAGAAGATATTTTTGGGAGTTGACAAATCTTGAAAACGTTGTTGGCTTGGTAGCTACAATTACTACAATACAATAGTGGATTATGAGAGAAAGGTGGGAAGAGAGGAGAGAAAATGGAATTGGAAATGTCAGCTGAAGTGAGAAGCATGAAACTTATTAGTAGATTGTTATTGTTATTAATAGCAACTTTTTGGATCAGAAACTGACAAGGTGAATTCTAAATGTCTGAAGCTGTGTCGAAAGTACCGGACTTCTGTTCTTTCCTCACTTTAGGAATGCTTCCTGTTCCTAACGCATTTTCTCTAATTACTTCTTGCTTTTTTATATTAAAATTGCATTCAAAATACTCATTAACAATGCAAAATTCTTGTGACTATAATTTGAGCTTAATTGTAATTTTGATCTCCAAGTATCACGATTGTACCATTTTGCCTAGATATCACGATTGTGTAATTTTAATCCCGAGATTCCTATTGTGTCAATTGAGTCCCTAAAGTATCTCTCTATTACAATCAGGTCCTTCTGTCACTGTGTTGTCCAATTTTTAACGTCATTAGCCTATGCGGAACTAATTTGACATTAGTGAGGTCAGCTTGACAACTTACATGATATTCTGATGTGACATTATTGACACCTCACACTTTAATTGTCACGTGACTATAAAGGGACATTTTTGCATCTTCAGAAACAAGGGTTTCAACCTACATCTAAAGACGGATTGGATGACACATAAGCCTTGCGCAAACTACTGAAGTCAAAAATTGCACATTCGTGATATCTAAAGAACCAAAATTACACAATCGTGATATCAGGGAACCAAAATTGCATAGTTGTGATATCTAGAGTGCCCAATTGACACTTGGGAGACTAAAATTACACAATCGTAATACCTGAGTCACCAATTGGTGCAATTAAAATCTGAAGAACCAAAATCGCACAAATGTGATACTTTAGGGACTGAAAATGCAATTAAAGCTATAATTTATATTATTTTTGTTAAAACTTTGTAGTCTCACCTTAAGAAATTGGGATGATTATGATTCCAATTTATAAATAAGGAAAGTTCAAAAATACCCCTTTAATTTAGGTTAATATGCGATCTAGTTACTTAAATTTTAAAAATCTAAAAATTTGTAAAAATATCCCTGAACTCTAAGTTAATTTGTGTGTAAAAAATCTCTTCAAATAGGCTGAATTGCGTGTCTTGGCTCTTATTTATTTCCCAGCTCTCTGTTTGCAACAAGGAAGGAACGCCATATATGCAGGTTTGACTAGGCCCCTTGAGCTAGATGAGCTCTCTCATGACATTTTTTTTTTTTCATTTTCGTGTCTCGGAGGTCTACTTTGTCTCTGCAATGGATGCTTAGAGTTTTATGGAGCAACGATTATGGGATTTTCACAAGGCTTCTTTGAGTATGTTTTCACATTTTGGAAACCCTTCATGTATTTATGTTTTAAAAAGACTTCTTTGCTTGAGATACACATATTATTCATTAAAATAATAATAATAATAATTCTTAATGTTAATAATCTTCATTATCGTTACCATAACAATAATAATAATAATAATAATATTATTTAAGGGAAAAAATGTTTGTACTGAAATTCTTATGAAATTATGAATAATAAGTATTTACAATCATATGTTTCTATAAATAAATATAATAAAATATTAAATTATTTTTTTATTTTTTAATAAATATATGACTTAATTGTTATGAATCATTAGTGTAAAAAAAATTTACAATGTCAATCAATCGTGAATTATCATATTATTGAAAGAGTTTAATTGTTATATAATGTCAGTATAAAATTTTTTATTCTGTCTACTAGGGGTGTAAGATCCTAACCAATAACCCAACGAACTAGAAAATCCAAACCGAACCGATTAAATTGGTTCGGATTTTTTTGATGTTCGGGTCCGAACCAAACCAAACCAAATCCGATAATGATTGGTTCGGTTCTCGGATTCAAAAATTATAGAACCAAATCGAACTGAACTGAACCAATTACTATATTTTAATATTTATATATATTTTTTTAATATTTAATATTGATTATATTTAATATTTATATATATATATTCATTTAATATTTAATAATTTTCGGGTCAAAACTTAACCAACCCGTTCTAGAATGGTTTGATTTGATTCGGGTTTTGTAGAAAAAATTGCTTAAAATCGAACCAAATCGACCCGTTACACTTCTACTGTCAACTAATTAGAAATCATAGTATAGATGACTTTTAAAGTAGTTAGGATAACAATCAAACATTTTAACTAATGTGTCAAGTTATGATTGATTAACAGTATAAAAAATCTTTACACTGTCATCTGTCAGTGCATACTAATTAAATCCTTATTAAAAATATTTGAGTTTTACAATAATTATTTTAAAAGTCATCTGCCAAGATCATATTCCACGGTTATTAGCTTGATGCTTATTTAAAGATTTTTTAAATAATTATAATTAATTATTATATAAGTTATTTAAATTACGATGAATTCTCTTGTACCTCAAGTGTAATTTATCTTACCTAGATTGTCTAATCAAATTGTGATAATCATTTGACTTGACCAATTTAATTGAGGTGACACATTCTAATTGGACTGGATAATTTTTACTCCAAAATTATTAAGGATACCAGAAAAAGCACCTTAAATTATTCATAAATAGTACTAGTTTTTCTTTTGGTATTGGAATGTTCTTTTTTTTTATAACCATGTTATTGGTACAAAGTATTCATCATCATAAATATTGGCTAATCTTTATCAGAGAACCTGGACAATATTGAAGGGTTATCCCCTCCCAACTAAATAACATTTAAAAAAAAAAAATACATAGTGTAATTAGGTTAAACAAAAACTCGTTCCGATCTACCTTGTTGTCGTTAGTGGCAACCTTATTGATATAGATGTGGGTCGTCTTTGCGCGCACGATGCGCAATGCTATGGTAGTGACTAGTGCTTCTTATTTTTATAGGCTGTGGTCAAAACCAGTGGGCTGGAAGCACATTTGTTTTCCAACTGTAAAAGTGCTTTTTAGTTTTTAGAGAATGCTAAAGACACTCGTTAAAGAATGAAGAAAAAAAATTTTATATTAAAAATTAATATATTAAATATTTGAAGAGATAATATATTTAATTTTTCAATGAAAAATTACTTTTTTGAATTTACTTAAAAAGTGTCCTGAGGATCTCATTAATATGAACCTCAATTTTTTTAACCGCTTGGGAACTCTGAAAACAATAAAGTTAAGAGTGTGTTTGTTTCAAGCATTATAACATTATTTTCAGGAAAGTGAGGGAGGGAATGCAACATTCCCATGTTTGTTTCAAGTTTTGAAAATTTAATCCCAGGTATTTTTTATTCCCAGGAATGTTGTTTATACATGAGTTACTCACTTTTTGTTCCCATCTTAAAGGGTGGGAATCTAACATTCCCATGAAAATAAAACTTAACTATCTATAACTTTTCACTCCCACCTCATTTTATCATATTTATTTGTACCAATAAATTTTTTAAATTTTTAAATTAAATAAATTATAAAAACATTCCTAGGAATTTAAATTACTTACCAAACACATTAGTAGGAATAACATTCCTGATAATAGTATTTCCGGATATGTGATTCCCAGAAATGTAATTTTAATCCTTGAAACAAACATCCCCTAAGGGTTTCAAAAGCCGCATGTGGCATGTAACAATTGTCTGTTAATAACTGTTAGTGAGTGGTTGTTGCGGTCTTTTGATAATCAATATATGTAATCTCTCATTATATCTCCCTTGAGTGTGATGGTTCGTGTGTCATTGAAAAGAAAAAAGTCCTCATTCATCTTAAACTTTTGGCAAAATTAGTGCTATTGTCCTTTAACTTAATTCCTTTTTTCAACTTGACCCCTTTTTTTTTTGCAACAAACAAATTACTTAAGTTTACTTTCGTTACAACATTAGTTTCAGCGTCATATTTTGTCCACTTCCGTTAGTGACATTCTTATGTGGCCATTAACTAGGGTGAACTCGAATTGGGTTGGATCGGGTTTGGGGAAACTCTGGACCCAAATCAATTAAATTTGTTTGAGTTAGGTCGAGTCGAGACATCGGGTTGGCCATTTAAATAAACAAAAAAAGAAGGAAAAAAAGCAGGCATCACGTCTCAGTCACTTTGTCTCCTTCTCACTTGGTCACTTTATCTCCTTATCCATGACGTCAATTCGTCTCTGTCAGTTCTGCCCATGCTCTTCTCCTCAACGACGCTCTCCTCCGGTCCAGCCAGCGGCGTTGCTCTTCTCTCTCTTTCCAATCTCCACGTCATGCAACACATCTCCCTCCTTTCTCATCAGGTTTGTAACTACTCCTCTTCTCTAATCTCCACTCCTTTTTTTGAGTTTGTTGATTTGTTCTTTCTCCCAAATTGAAGCCCTAAGCTTCTACATAGATCTTATCTAATCTAGATGTGTTCTGCACACATCTCATCTCACTCGTCGTTCTCCTTCTTTAGTCATCTCTCAGATATGTACTCGCTCCTCTACTCTGTTGTTGCTCCTCTACTCTGATTGTGATTTAGGGTTACCTGATCTCAGATTTGGTTGTCGTAGGGGTCGAGCGCAGCTGCTATTCTCGTTGGTGCCTGGTCGTCAACCGGAGAAGAAGACAAAGTCGGCCGAAGAAAACGACGACGGAGGGGATTTTGAGATGGTGACTGACTCTGTGAGACTGTGAGTGTGAGTCACGAGGGTTGAATACGTGACGGTGAAGCAGCTATGCAATACTTGGGTTGGGTGGGGTTGTTCAATTTGAAAAAAAAAAAATGCAACTCGATACACAACTCGAAGTCCTCGGGTCCGTCACCACAGAAA
This sequence comes from Ammopiptanthus mongolicus, assembly GCA_039655645.1. NCBI lineage: Eukaryota > Viridiplantae > Streptophyta > Magnoliopsida > Fabales > Fabaceae > Ammopiptanthus > Ammopiptanthus mongolicus. The sequence continues at coordinate 86,011,630 of CM077349.1, read as the reverse complement.
CCAACCCGATTCATGGACCCGAACCCGTGCCCACCCCTATCGTTAACTATCCTATGTGATAGTGACTGGACATCCAAATAAGGAAAAAATAATTTCCCGCATCTGAGTGCCGAAAGCATTCGTAAACTCAACAACACCGGAAACTACCCATTCATCAATGCAATCTCCAAACTCCAAACTCCGATCATCCAATGGTTCACCTCCCATCCTAACCCTTATGTGGCTCTCATCTTCAATTTCTTTTGCGGGTGCACTCACCAACTCGCCTGCGGTCTTAAACCGCTGCTGGCGAGATTTACGACCTCTTCCTCCGCCGCTGAGCTCCCTAGGTAAGAGAAATATTAGCTGTGTGTAAACATCCTACTCTACAAGATCCAAATAACCGAATTAACAATAATTGCTAAGCATATATTACCAAAACAGAAATAGTCATATATAGATGAACTCTTCAAAGGTTGTTATGACTTCGAATGACCAATGAAAAAACAAAAGGAAAAAAAAAACATCATGAATCCATATATTGATTATAGTTTAATTAAAAAAACGACACCCGAATTGACCCAACAATTGTGTTCAAATGGTGACACTCAGAAGAATACTACGTGACAGAAAAGTAAAAAGAGAATGGCAAAAACAGAGTTCAAAGAATCTTCTCTTTCCTTATTCAAAATCAATGTGCAATTTATAAACTTTGCTTTTTTAGTTTGGTAAAGAGAAAGCATATTCCAATTCCATGATGATAGACTTCACCGCCAATATTCATATATAACGGCCACCATCCTTAGTACAATAAAAAATTCCAAAGGTAATGGTTTTGTGCCTTGTCTTTATTCTTATCCTCCTCGAAGATGTGGTTTTTCATTGATACGCTCTGTTTTTTTTTGTATTCATTGATACGCTCTCTTAATGTTTGAAAACTTGTAATTAAATTCATATATAAAAATAAATACTGCTCACTAGACCAACTTGCTCTCTAGTTCCAGATTTTTTTTTAAAAAGGGCCGGTTCATTTTGCCAACTAGAAAGGGATTTTTTTTAGTTCACTTCGCTCTAGTTTGCTTCTCTCTAGTTGACAAAATGAATCGACCCTAATATCCATTAAAAAGTAGGTTTTGGACAAAACTAATTTAGCCCGAAAAACTTGATTTTTTTGGATCGACTTGACAGATCTTATGGCTCGATCGCATTAATTGTGAAACAAACTCACTTCCCTTATATGACCACCATTTGTGGCCCCCGAATAAAATCACATTTTTTGTCCGACCCGACCCGTTTTGCCACATATACACTCACACCCCACTTACTACTTTAGGGTTAACTTTTTATATCTTGAAGAAAAGGCAATAATTTCAAACACTACACATTAAAATACTTAGTATTGAACATGAATCATTCTTCACAATATTTCTCTCTTTCTAGTGAGCTAAATGACATCACCTACATTGAGAAAAAATTTAATATTTTATTTTTAATGCATGTTCAAATCTATTAATTAATAATTATTACTTCCAAATCTGCATATCATTTACTTATTTTCACTTATTTTTTTCTTTTAGGATATGTTTTTAAATCTACTAATTAATAGTTATTACTACCAAATCAACAAATTATTAACTTATTTTCATTTAATTGTTTTTTTAGGATAAAATTTCTAAAACAAAAAATTCTACACCTAAATATTAAATTAGAGTATATTCTCTTAAGAAAGGGTAAATCTCTTATGCTACTCTAATTCTTAATTTCTATTTAAATTTTAATTTAATGATGCACATATCTTTTTTAATTTATAATTTTTATATCATATTTTAATTGATTATATATATAAATATATATATATATATATATATCATTTTAATTCTAAATATTTTTTATTTTATTTTATTTTTATATTTTATCTAATTTAAAAATGGTGGTGCAATACACAAAATACTTACTAATAAAAGTGAAACTAAGGATTTTTTTTGGATAACTATGATATAAGTACGGAGTATCCACCACCGTTAGCAGTAACTGGAAATTTGTTGGGTAAACAATGTGGTTTCTCCCCTCCCAACCAAATTTGCTCCACACACAATAGACATAATTCAAACATCTGACCACTTACTTAATGTGTCCGAGTTTCCTATAACTCGGACCAACCACATGTTGGCGAAACTACGGACTTTGAGCACACAAAAAAGTGAAATTAATAATTCAAACAAATAAGACTAAATGATATATGTTGGCTTACTTACCTAAACAAAATTGATTAGAATTCTCTTTAATTTGGAAACCAAAAATAGAGTCAGGGTTTACTCTTAACAAATTTTGTATCAATGAACCATGGATTTAATTGGTTCTGTAAAAAAAAAATTATGGATTTAATTGATATGTAGTGATTTACACTGTCAACCAATCATAAATTATCATATCAATAAAAATGTTTGACTCTTATCCTATCTACATGAAAAGTCATCGAATTGGTTGATAATGTAAAAAACTTTACACCAGCTATGCATAACAATTAAACTCATTAACTATTGTTAGAAATGGAAAATTTAATTAGCTAATAAGGAGTAAGATTTTATTTAAATAAAATATTATTAAGAAGGATCATTCACATTAAAACAAAGAGAACCTAATGACCAAAATTGCCCTTAAGTTGTGTTTTGATAGAGTATTTTAAAGCTTTAAAAGCTTTTACAAAATTTTAACATTCGATCCCCTACTGGTCTACTTATAATGAAAGGTGTTGAGAGGTGGGATAAGAAGTGGATTGATGCGGGTGGGGGAAAGAAGAAAGGGTGCATCTATTGAAGGAGTCTGTTAGAAACACAAGAAGGGGGTTAAATTGTGATTCTTAAGTTTTTGTAAACTTTTTCACAAGCAGAGATCTTTTCAAAAGAGTTTGGACGCAAAGATATATAAACGGATGTTAACAGTGTATACACAAAACTATGGACGCACGCTAAAGATGTTTTCTTTAAGGACGATCGTTAAGAAAACAAATTCAATTACAAGCGTTAGTTATAAATAAATCAAAGAAAAATATAAGGTAGAAAAGGTAACACACAGAAATTATCATGTTTTACTCTTAACCCAATTAAGAGCTATGTCTAGTCCCCTCTGTGTGAGAGCTTTATCCACTATAACACAACCTTGTTACAACAAGTATTTTACACCTTTTTCAGGCACAGGTGCTCAACACCTCTTCAAGCAACTACAAGTGTTCTTTTACAGATAAGTCTCTTCAGAATCAACTACGAAGGTTTTTAGAAAAGATTCTTAGAATAAGTCTAAACTCACTATGTGTGAGAGTATGACACTTAAGATCTAGAACTTTGAATAACAACTGTTCGCAAAGAGTGAATATGAAAGTTTAAACTCAGAGAAAGCTTAAAAGCTTTTGTTTGCTTGCTTTGATTTCTTGTTTTGGTTGAGAGCTTGTATATTTTCACTTTAAGTTTTTGGTAATTGGGCTTTGACATAGATGAAGGTATTTATAACCTTTAGTGTTGAGCAAACTTGTTTCTTCAACGGTTTGCAAGAGAGTCGTTCTGATGAGCATTAAATGCAAAAACTCGTTGAATCTAATAGCTTATGAAGAGCTTCTGAAAAGGAGGATAGACTATCAGAGAGTGATAGCTGAGATGGTCAACTTTTGTCTTTCCTTGTTGAGATAGTCAACTTCAATGTGTCATGAACAGACTAGCTTTATGCGTTCGAGAATACTAAGTTACAAATAATTATTGTATAAGGGATATTCCCCTTTTACATGAAAGATAATAATTTGAACTCATTAACTTTTTACATTTGCGTGCTTTGAACATGGTCCAGTAAGGTAAATTTAAATAAGTACATTGGACTCTTAATAAAAAGCATGTATACTTTATTCTGACGAGTCTTTGGACTCGGATATGTTACTGAAAAGGTCTCAGTCCAAGAAGGATTTTGTCCATTTATCGTTTACAACAAAACGATGGACTGTGCGATAACACTCAAGGTCTGATGACTTTTTGGACTTTGTATACCTGCACATTTAGGATAATTTTGTTAGACCGTGCAGATCTTTATTCACCTAATTTAGTCATTTGTTAATTATCAAAATCTTAAAGAGTTATGAATCATAATCACTTTAATTCCAACATATATGGCCTTGAATACCAAGTCACTGCAGTGGTTAGTGTCAGTGAAAATCGTAGGCCCACTCCACATTCGAACACCTATGCAGCTGCTCCTAACCTTCGATCCAACACTTATTTATTTAGTACCTGTTTGGTTGAGATTATTCATAACATAACTTTTCGAAATAATTATTTTGGAAGCCATATAAAAGAAGCTTCCCCAAATGTGATTTTGCTTTTGCAAAATCTAGAACAAACAAGCTCTTAGCAGTTACAACACTCGTCTCAACCGCTCTGCAATAATTTTCCAATTTCTTGCCGTTTATTAAAGTTGTTGAGAATGGCTGTTGTCAAAATTGAACTAGATAAAAGGCAAAACAAAATTCACATTATCAAATATGGGTTGGAAATTATCGAAAATCATGGAGTAAATACTTAATTTGGTCCCTGAAATTGTAGGATCATATCAATTTAGTCCCCCACATTATCAATATTCTAACATGATCCTTGAAATTACAAAATGTAGTAAATACATCCCTGACATTATCCACTTAGTTTCAAATAAATCCCTGACATTATCAACTTAATGTCATTATAGTCCATGCAAATTTCAACGGAGGGACGAATCTGACTAACTTTCTGCAATTCCAGGGATCATTTTGGAATATTGATAATGTGGAGGACTAAGTTGATACGACCCTATAATTTCAGGGACCAAATTGAGTATTTACTCGAAAATCATGCAAGAATATTGTCTTTAAGGGTTTATCTTCATGCAATATTTCAGAGCTATGTTCGGTGAAAGTGGTCCCAACTAGGGATGTAAATGGGGCGGGGTGGGTATGGGTAGTAGTCCCCCGCTACCTGTCCCGTTGGATGAATTTCCTATCGGTCCCCGCCCCATATCTGTGCGGGTACCCGTCTTGCCGGTTGTAAACAAATTTATCAATACTTGCGGGTATCCACAGATATCCATGGATATTCAAACACCTCACAAAATTATTGAATATTATGCTAAATTTTTTATTCAAACACCCCTATCTTGGCATCATTCACACATAGTTTAATTAATAAACCATACAAATAATAATCCGTAGCAAAACAATACACAATTCATTAACAAGAATTGTTTGACATCATTCATGCTAATATTCACTAATAGGAACCGTATAAAAACAAAAGCATTCATTCTCAACAAATAAAAACCAAACAAACAATAATCAAGCATTTTGTTTATATATGTACAGGGTATTTTAGTAATTTTACTTTAGCGGCTACCCACGGGTATGAATATTACACTATCCGGTCCCGCTCCATTAATAAACGGATAGAGAAAATACCCATTTATTTTACTCGCGGGTACCCATTAAGATATCCATTTTCTATCTATTGCGGATATTATTTGCGAATATCTGTAGATACGGATAAAATTTACATCCCTAGTCCCAACGAATAGCCCTTGGGAATAGATGTGAGTTAGACTTGTTCATATGAAGAATCTGGACACATAAGCTGGAGATCTCTTATTCCAATATAAGGCAAATGTAGCAGAAGTTATGGGGAAAGCCTCTGGTGTGCATGAAGCAAAGAGAGTATATATGAAGGAGGAGAATAGAAGATGAGAAACTAGAGTAGCATAGTGAGGTAAGTTCGAATTTGGTTAGGACAAATAAATATATCAAGGTACCTTAAAAAGTAATAAGTGCCCCAATGGACAAGGGTGCAAACTGCAAAAAAAAAAGTAACTCAATGGTTTATAAAGATACTCTGGTATCGACTGAACTAACAAAAAATTAAGCCTAAATAAAATTGAGTCAACTTCAGCCCAGGCAAATAAAATGTGATGAGACAACACGTGTCTATTAAACATGATAAAACTTCTCTAAAATGATTAAGAGTTTAAAATAAGAAAATAAAGATATATACACTCTTGATTGATTAAAATAGATTAAGATATCAATATATTTTAATTAATCAAAGATAAATATGCTCTTATTTTTTTATTTTACATTTTATTCACTCGCTTTAGAAGAGCCTAATTCAAACTAAACTAAACTAAACTCAAGTTCATAACCTAGCTAGCCCATTATCATAAAAAAAATTGTCTATGAAACACAGCCATGTACAAAAGATTCCTCAAGAGTCTATTAACCTTAAAACGTGGGACTTAGCCTTAAGGTAACACAGCAAAGCTCTATTTTTTAAACAAATAAAGACCTTAAGTCTTACAAGAAGATGCCACTGTTTATTGTAAAATAATTATATATAGTACATCTATGTTTAAGATTATTATATTCTACAACTACACGTGTTGAATACTTTTTTTAATTTTCAGGGAACTCCCAAATTCACCTAAAAAAAGTATACTTCTCAACTACAAAGTTTTTATTCCGATGAGGAGGGTTCTCAAATATAAGATCCTAAATTAATTTAGTATCTTGCTAATCAATGTCCTTAGAATATTTATTAAGAAATCAAGAAAATAAAATATTTTATTGAAAAATTATAAACTTCATTTTTTGATACATTAACTCTAGGGATGTAAACGAATCGAGTCGAGCCGAGCCGAACACTTGAAGCTTGAGTTTGACTTATGAAAAAAATAGGTTGTTCAAGCTTGACTCATTTACTTAAATGAGTTTAACCTAGGGATGGCAATAGGGCGGGACGGGTGCGGATAATGCTTCCCCCACATCCATATCCGTCAATATCCATGGATAATTATGCGGGTAGCGGACAGTGACGGATCCAGAAAATTTGGTTAGTGGGGACAAAAAATAATCTATAAATATTTTTATTAAATAAAAATATTATAAATATGTATAAACGACAAAAAAACTGATATTAAATAAATAAGATATGTCATGGTTTGGTTTCAATGTGAAACATATATCAATATATGAAAAAGGAGAAGCAATTCATTAAGTAAAAGATGATAGATTACAAAAATAATTTTCACTCTCACCAAAAGATAGGTAATAATTTGACATGTGGGGGCAACCTTTAATTTTTTGTGGGGGCAAAATCAAAATTATTAAATATTTTAATTTAAATTTCTTTTGCCTACTGGGGGCAATTGCCCCCATTCTCTTCAGGGTAGATCCGTCCCTAGTAGCGAATATCCATAGATATCCGTGGATATTTAAGAGTCTAAAATAAAAAGGAAAAAAATAAAATTATACAACATAATATAACAATATATTATATTAACATTATATGATATACTATATGTATTTTAAAAAAATTATTATTATGAGTTTAACTACTAAAAGATATGAAATAATAAACAAAATAAAATTTATTTTATCTGAAAGTGATAGATGTTGTCATAATATATAATATATATTTAATAAAAAAAATATTTATTATAAATATGCGGATATCCGTGGACAGATATTATGATCCACATCCTCATTTAATAGGTATCCATTTACTATCCACTATGGATAATTCATGTGGTTATTCGAGGGTGCGGATAATTTTGCGATCCCTAGTTTAAAACCAAAGCTTGAGCTTGGCTTATTAACTAACCAGCCGAGTCCGAATAGTTCACAAATAACTCAATTCATCTACATCCTACTTGCGAGTTACAATGTAAAGGAAAAGAAAAAAAAATGTGAGAAACTAAAAACAATTTAAACACTAATTTTTTACGTTATTATTTTATTAATTATTATTTATTTTAAAAACAAATGTATAACCATACGTTTTCACTCACAAATAAAAAACATTTTTCATAAATATTTGTCACTAGAAAACTATAAAAAGTGTTTTTATACAAAAAAAAAGTAGGATATATATTTTTAATTTTTCGATGATATATATATATATATATATATATACATGTGTGTGTAAATGAGTTATTCACGAGCCGTTAATGTCGAACCTGTAAGGCTTGGGCTTGACTCATTTAAATAATCGAGCACAATCTCAAGTTTGGATTTGTTTATTTAATTAAATAAACGAGCTCGATTAAGCATTTACCGAGTCGAGCCCAAATAATTCACGAATAACTCAACTCATTTACAACCCTAATTAACTCCATGACTTTCCCATAGAATCTTTCAGTTTTAATTTATTAATTAGTGCCCTTAAAATATTCCTTAGTATTTCATATTAATTTAATGTAAGAACACATATAATATTTTTTTTTTGAAGCAAGAACACATATAATATAAAAAATCTATTAGGAATGCAAAGTAGAACATAACAAAAAAACACAAACTATTAAAACGCACATAAACATTGATAAAAAAACGGATAGCCTCATCATCTAAACTCTAAAGACATGAATTATTTATAATTAAGAATTTTGTTACAAGCATCACTGATATTAATCTTTGTTATAGCTCAAGGGTAAAAACTAAAAAAAAAAACATGAATTTAATTAGTATACATTGATATGTAATCAAAATTTACATTATCAATCGGTCATAATTTACCACGTTAACTTAAAGATTTGACTCTTATTCTAATTATTTTAAAAATCACTTTATATCATGATCTTTTGATTGATTGAAAGTGTAATAAAAAAACTTTATGATGTCTTTGAACTTGATTGTCAAGTGATGGTTAATAGAGTTAAATCTTTTGTGGAGACCCTTTTGACATTGGTTTTATCATCAAGGCATGTCAATAAATTTTTATGAATTTTATAAATTTTGGTGTAAGTTTCGTTAAGAGACAAGCAAATGATATAGTCCATAATTTAGCTAAGACGATATCTTCTTTAGCTAAAAACTAAGTTTTTTATCATATTTTATCTTATATTATTCATTTAATTATTAATGAAATATATTGAGTCTTTTGTTTCAAAAAGAAAAAACTTTGTCGTACTTATCGATTAAACTCAAAAAACATTTCTATTATTATTATTATTATTATTATCATCTAATAATTATTATCTGACAACGTCATTAATAACAACCATAAATTTTTTCCACAAACACTGCTCATAGCAAACACATGGGCCCCATCTTCTCAACAGTTTCCCGCCCTTCCGCTTCTCCTGACACCTCACCCAACCTCCCTGGCACTCCTCCCACTCATACCAAATCCCCAAACTACCTTTCCCTCAACTCTCACTTCACCAACGTGTCACAATCTCATTAGCCATCACAATTTCCCCACGACAATATTTGCATGTACCATGCAAAATCTACCAACTCTATTTATACAACACAACCCATTCATTCCCTTAACCATCTTCACCAAACCGCAACAATCCAAAACCATAATCTTCCTTTTGTTCCATAACCTTCCATTTTTCTTCCCTCATATATCCATTTAAAGCAAAAACTTAATTTCTCTTTGTTGTGGTGATTGTTGTTACCCTTTATTCAAAACCAAAAAGCCATGAGTCCTTCAGAATTCCATGCAAAGAAAGAAATCACCACAAACTACAACAACATTAATGGATTGTTGCCGCCACCTTTAAAAATTAATAAGGATTCTCATTCCATAAAAAAATCGTCATCATCATCATCGTCACCACCTTCATCATCGTCTTCATCATCATCATCATCGTCGCTTGTTAGCAGCGTGATGGCACAAGGGGCAGCAAACAAGCCTCCCCAACGTCACCCGGTGATAATCTACACACATTCTCCAAAGATCATCCACACTCACCCTAGGGACTTCATGGCATTGGTGCAAAAGCTGACTGGCCTCTCTCGCTCGGAGGAAGATGGCGACGATAGTAACCTGTCGCCGCCACAACCTCCGAAACAAGAGGTCAGGAGCGGCATGCTCGCCATCAAAGAGAGCGACCATAAGAGGGTGGTGGTTGGAAATGAGGACAATGAGACATCCTCGATGATCACGGAGGAGAATAATTGTATCAACAACATTGGTGAAAATCAAGTTAACTCGTGTTTCGTGGCGGCGGCGTCGATGCTAGAGCCTCCGTTGAACCCTTATGTGACAAACTTGCCTGTGTTCCCGGCACCAAGCCATACAGAGTTTATGCGCTCGAGCCAGCCATTGTTAAACTATACCAATTCATTGTTCTTCTCTCATAACATGATGGCTTCTATTCCATCTTCTGCCACCCTGGAAGGGGTGAATGAGCTCCGTGAGTATTGATTATGTTGGAAGTTTTTTGTGGTTCGAATTTTGGATTCCCCAATAAAAGTTCTAGTTTTTCAGGATAGAACTTCATTTTTTTTAAGAATTATGAACTTTGTAGAAAAAAGTTGTATCTACAGGGAATTATTCCCGTTATTTTTAATACTTAGTTTCATAGATTTGTAATTGTAATTCAGAATAATAAAGAAAGATACAGCTTTCTATGTTACTAGGTATATCATGATCCTTTCTCTGTTGGCTTTTCAGAACTTGCATGCTTTCTGGGTCATCTTTGTTGTTGTGTATGTATGTACTTCATTTTGTGTGCACAGATTAGGACATTACTAATTCTTTTTGAATCACGAAGCAGCCATGCAAAAGTCTCCAAGAGATATAATATTTGTTGGGGAAAAAAATTAATGAAATGATTAATTTATTGGAAGTATATCAATGATTTGTATTGTGTATAGACAGTGGTCAATAATTATAAGAACCAATCACAGGGTTCTTCTTTTATTCTCCCTTAATTTTTTGCAAAGTTTCAAACCAGGAATGACATTGACAACTCATAGTCATGTGGAAACAAGATGCATTGGACGATGAGAGCAATAAAAATAGCTTGCCCCAACAATTTCGATCTCTAAACCATTTGTTTATTTGTTATTCATTTTTTTTTAAACATAAATTATATTTCTCAACGTGACAATGTCATTTTTGGGAGAGGAGCACAAGCGACAAGAAATGTGATTTTGGCAAATTTCTATTCTTTTTACTCTTTTTTTCTTTGATGATAAATTACATTTGTTTTGGGAGGATATAAAGGGCTACGAACTTGAGTGGAGCTGGACCACAATTAGTAGCAAATCTTGGGTTAAATTTTTGGAGCCGAACATTATATCTCATATTTGGTTGTGCCAACACATCATTGTAACACCATATACTACATTCAATTCACCAATTTGATTGTTAAAAGAGTGCGTTGCTGAAATAACATTCTAGGCACTTTTCGGAGGACGAGATTCATTTAATATCCTAATTCCTTCGCTTCCCACTGTTGAATTTTACACTTTAAACATCTGTATATGAGAAAAACAGTATTCAACATAAACATGTACATTATGTCACAATAGATTTACACCATCATCACTTTCTCTTCTTCTCCTCTTTATCTCTTTCAAGAATAACAGGAGCTGCTGGTATGCTGAACCACCACTCCCTCAATCTCCTTGTCCATCTCTCTGTGCTAGCTTTCCTTAGAGGAGAATGCCTTGTAAATGTATCCAAGAAGACTAGCAGAAGAATGTATTTACTTGGTAAGAAAGCCAGAATCAAGGCTGTTGATAGAAGAGCGAAGGCCAACTTCTCTGTGGCCTGATTATCATATAAAGGGACCAAGTATTACAATGTCTGATAGAAGTTTGCAATTAATATTGAATAGAATAATGCTTCCTACATATCACTTTGGGAGTAACTATCTCACATCATCAGGATAGTGAGAAAAGTGATGTGTAAGTGTATATATATATATATATATATACCATTGTTGTATTGAATAAACTTCTCAAATAATTTTCCAAGTGCCACATCAGGGTATGTGGTAAAGTCAGAGTGTAAATGTACAGAAAATGACGTGGACCCAACTGTAATCAGATGGTGAAAACCTAAGTTGCATGAATACAGGTAACTGCTGCAGGGTAAGACAAAATTTCGAAAAACTAGGGTATGAGTATGACAAGATATATTATATAGAAGGTTTAATTACTGTATCGGTGCTGAAACATTTATATAGGGGAATTTAAATAAGTCTCTATACTAAAAAAACTTTTAATTGGGTTCCTAAACTTATAAAAACCTATAATTGAGTCCTTCATGTATGTCTCTGTTAGGATTCTATCAACTTTATGAACTTTCCCAAAAGGTATGAAGACCTATTTAAATTTTCCAAGAAAGTTCAGAGATCCACAAATGCACGAGTGGATGGATCAATTAAGGGAACCCTAACGGAAATATATATAAAGGGCTAAATTACAAATTATTCTAAGTTTAGGTAGGGGCCCAATTAAAAACATTTTTAGTATAAGGACCTATTTGAATTTTCCCAACAAATTCAGGGACCAACAAAAGTAATTAAACATAATAAGTAATTAAATCATGAGATAAAAATAGTTTTCATAATATTCTATTTACAAGGTTTCAACAAAACTCCATAAAATATCTCAAGTAAGCAAAAACATACAAAGAAGGTCCATGATTTAAGGGGAGCAAACTAGTAGTTTGTTTCATTTGTTAGCAAATAAAAAAAACTTGGCAACAAAACTTGGTGTTTTGCATGGAGTGATGAGTTGTATTTAGTGCTATCAGGTACCAACTCATCCGGTGAGTATTGGACTATTGGGTATGTACCCATGTGTATCCAATAAATACCGGTACCGACAGGGGAAGGCAACCATATCCAAGTATCCATGCATCATAAGTGAAAACTGTGCAAATATAAGGTGATGTGTGTGCAGGTATATTATGTAGCATTGATGTATTGAATAAACTTCTAAAATAATTTTCTGTGAAGTGCATCCAGACTTCTTTCTAGACAAAACTACAACTCAGCAACAGGTAATGAGAGCAAACCTGAGGAAAAATGGACAGCAACAAGCCGCGGAACTTGAGCAGAACTATGTTACCATCCTGTATGAATTGTTCAGCTTGAGAGACTGCATTCTGAACAGCCAAAAGCTGTTCCATTGTATTCATTGGTGGAGGGGCTATTACTTTAACTTCAGCGACGGGACTACCTAGGCTAAAACATCGTGTCATTATCATAAAAGCTGAAATGAACATAAGCACCAGTGCCACTGCATAGCCAAGCCAACCCCTGCAATGATCAGATGATCCACGATTATATTAAGGCCGCACTATATAATTATAATAAAGCATAAGAAAATGTTAAAACAGAGAACTTAACATTTTCAGTATTTCTGTGTTTTGTTCATGCAAAATATTTGTGGTTACCAAATGTAATTTATTAATAATAGAAAGTAAAAATCGCGTTTTAAAATTGAGAACATAAAAAAGGCCCAGGACAGTAATCAGTAGACCAAATTGTATAGACAATAAAACAGAAGACCAAATTTATGGCTCGCACTCTGCTTTTAAAGAAGACTATTGGAGAGAATTAGGAAGGATGTGCAAGAGACGGGGGTGGGGTATTGAGGTGAGGTAATGATCTTGATAAATTAAAGATTACCATTTTATCTTCCATACAATCAGGATTGCAAATTTCCTGAATATGAACCAAACTTAAAACGGCTGAACCCATAAATGCCTAGCACACTGCATAAATACTTAAATGTTCATTGTTTATTGAGTTATCCCCAAAACTTTTCCTCATTACAATAGCTGTATGGTAACCACAGCTCAAATCATCCAGAGCTTTTCCCCTCAAAAATACTTTTCCAGTTTCTATAACATTTCCATAAATTTCAATTAAAAAAAGAAAATCTTCCCTCTCTCCGGCCTCTCAACAAATAACAAGTCAACAGTATCAGTCACAAAAGTTTTACCTGTAGATGATGTAACTGAAGAACAAACAAAACCCTGCAGACTTCCATGGATCATCCCAGTAAGCCAAAGACTGAAGAGACTTCCTAAGTTCATTTAGAGGAAAAAGTAACTCCTGAAAGTGGTGGTAAATGATAACTATATCATAATTCAAGGAAGCTGGGTTCATTATTGTAAATTTGGAATAAGGAAGAGGTATAAAGCCAAAGGATCCAAATTGTTCTCTCCAAGTACAATTGCTTAATATACAATTTGGCTTCATTCATTTATTATTATGTCATTTAGGAAAAGAAGAGACAAGTTGTGCATTGCGAAACACACATTCCATGACCTACTCAAACGTTTGCACATGTTTGCAGATTTTCCTACCAAGAGTAAGTAGAATTACAGTCCAATGTATCTTCACAAATTACAACTGAAATGCAAAACCCTTGTGTTTGATTGATAATCATCATCAACAGTATAGGCAAAAGCGAAAATGTAAAACCTTAACTAAAAGGCAAAAGCAGAAAATAAACTAGTACCTTCATGACAGCCAAATTAGTATCAATACCATCAACTTTAACGCCATCAACTGTTGCTTGGGCAGATACGACCTTTTTATAATTGTTCTTAGATTCTTTAACTGCTCTTTCCAATGAAGTCATTTCTCCAACAGATATTTCACCCACAGAAATCCTGCTCTCGTTTGAGTTGTTTGAATTTGTTCCAAATACAAATCCCAAGTTAGAAACCATGTCCAAGGCCGAGATAGAATACATTCCACTTCCAGCCCTAAAATCATTCTCGCGATCTAACTCCCTTAAGTTTGATATATTTGCAAGAGTTTCTAATATCAAGTCTCCACCTGGAAGCTGATCGCATAAATTAAACATGAGAAGAGCATCATGCTGTATAGGGATTGCAGAACTAATATCATGAATGGCTTGTAAACGCAAAATTCCTAAAACAGCCTTCCAAAGTGCTTCCTCCCGTGCAACCCCGTTCATTCTATACTTGCTTATGAATTTGTGAACATTAAGAACCTCTCGGATGATAGCTAGCCAATAATCACGACGAGCGTGACCTTTAAGCTCCGGAAATTCTAGTACAACTGGTTCTGATCTACAAGAGAAATATTTTGAAAGTTGATAACAAGTTAATTTTCAGCAGTTATCCATTATCCATAAAAATAATTGTGAAATTACTTACAAGGATACTGAGCTATAAAAGACTGCTTTATCAAAAAGTCGAGTACCCCATGGCCCAGTCAACTCAGGTTTAACAACTTGTTTTAGATCATCTGATAATTCATATCTTTTTGGTTTGTCATACGATACAACGCGAAGTGCTTCAAAATAAAGTGCATGATCTGTCAGGATTAACCTTCCTGCATGCATGCCACAAAGAAGACTGACTAAAGACCTTAAGAATAAACAGTGCATACTTCTACTTTATCAGCAAGTATATATAAGTGTATTTTTCACACACTTACCAGGCCAGGCGGACATTCCTACATGCTCAAATACTGGCTGTGTGGTGACTGTTCCATCAATCTCAAGAATCTTCTCACCTCTAGAGGATCTTATAGCAGAGAGGAGAGATGACTCTGAATTGCTCTTCATTTTTCTTATTGCTCTGTAAATATTAAGAAAACAAAACAAAATACAATATTAGGTGTTACATCAGAGTTCGATCATAACCATACAAAGCCTTATTACTGAATTATATTTCATATTGTTCGGTTGTTCCCTCTCTATCCCTCTTTCCCTTTCCATCTCATTAACATTTCAAAAGGTATCAGAAATACTATCCATATCCTTGTAAGCCAACTTCTTCACAGTTTCACTCTCTTCTCAATTTAGAGAATAATTGTTGCAGTAGAATTGAATTCCATTAAATTGTTTTAGAAAAGTATAGGACCACATTGACAAATAAAAAGTAAATACATAGGGAATACATAGAAAAAATTGTGAAACTATAAGGACTACGTATAAAAGATAAAACTAAGTCTGGATTATGCAACAATTCACTTCCTTGTGCCAAAACTTAAATATCTTCATGTTTTCTTTTTAATAAGTAGAATTATATGAAACGATGCCAAGGGACAGTAATCAGTCTATGAAGATGCATATACAGTTCCCTTTGAAAGCACAAATCAAAAGTGACGGAGATTTACGTTCAGCACTCCTATTTACAAGTTCAGCACTCCTACTTACAAATATGTCATGTGCCCTGCTCCAAAAAAATGAAGAAAGGAGGGAAGAAAAAATAAACACTCAAACGTACAGAAAATGCAAGAAAGGTGGCTTGCATAAAGGTTGTTACCTTTCTAGGCCACTCAGGTACTTGTCATAGATGGAGAACTGAAGGCGGCCACCAGTTGACGAACTCAGCACCTCAAAAAGATTTTCACTAATGATGACATTGGCAATGATAGGAATTGCAGGAGCTATTCGACAGAAAGCTTCTAAACCAACAGATACATCTTCATCAACCTTGTAGAAAATTTGAGGCCCATTATTATTACGAAGGACAAAGTATTAAAGACAACACAAACTGTAGTGTATATATAATACAAGGGTATAGATAATTAGGAAGCCATATAAACTATAATTAATGTTATATATGTCTTATATGACCATAACAACGGAAGCGAACAAAATATCAAGTTCAGAGAATAGCAAAGAAAATTTTTTTAGTATAATTTGCATTCACCCATAGATATGAACAGAAATAATTAGCATTGACAGAAACATATTGTTCTTTTAAGCATATTTCAGTCATTTATATCTTATACCATATACCGGAATTTATTGTATAGCTTGCCCACCAACCCCAGCAACAAAATGGCATTAAATAAGACAAGATTCTATATATAATTTCAAAACTGACTCCTGGTATCTGTGAATAAAATTTCAATCAATGCTCCACATGACTCTAAGAAAAATCCCAGCCCTACTCTGAAAAACATACATTAATTAAAGGTTGGCTGGCAGCAGCTGGGGCCTCCCAAGCTAACATCATGTCATACGTCAAGCGCCGCAACATTTTATCAAAGAGATGACCATTCATTCGTGTTGAAAGGGAAATTGCCTTGAAAGAGCAATATTCCAGAAAGTTCCTTGCATATCGTGACGGATGCTTTAGGGAATCAGAAGCCTCTTGATTGAAGCTGTCTTGAAGCTCACTTGAGGAGGTCCTAAGAATTCTGCATTATTTGTTTTTTTCGTTACAGTTGAATTAACAATCAAAGTCACTGGCCATTGTGTCAAACAAACAAATGTGAAGGATCCAAGGCTACCTAGTTTTCAAACTAAATCCAACAATAGTGAAAGTTTGAAAACTTGTAATGAAGCAATAATTGCCATGTAAATGAGATAAGATGCCTGGAACTGCACACTTACTTTGAGCATCTGCGAACAACAAGGTTAGCAACCGGAGAGAGCTCAGGTATCCAATTCCTCCCAGCAGAAGGTGAACTTTCCATCTCCTCAAACTCTTCATCAAAGTAGCCTCTCTTGCCAAGCAACCATTTAAATGATCCTTCTTTTACCAGACCTTCAAACATATTTCTGGTTTTGCCAGCTACAGTCATCTCCTTTATCCCTAAGTATTTTATCAAGTTGAAAAAATAAGATACCCAATATCCAATTTTTTCTTAAAGTTCTAGCATTTATTGAAACATAAATGTTTCAGATAAGCAATAAAGGGGGTGTTTGGTTGTTTTCTTTTTCACTTTTAGTTATGATTTCACCAATAATTACAAAAATGTTTCCTGTTTTAGAAGTAAAACAAATTGAAAACAAGGTTGCATTTTTGTAATTATAGTGAAGACTATCAACTGAAAATGAAAACACAAAACAAACCAAGCAACCTAACAGTTCTTACAATTTTTGAAACTTTTCAAGAGTCCTCCAAAATTTAGGATCAAAGCACAGATGCAAATTGAAGATCAACACTTGGGTGCTCACCAAAAAGAGTACTCCCTCCGTAACAAAATATAAGCAAAAATTGACTGATCTAAGTTGTAACAAAATATAAGCAAAAGTTGAATTTTTGCATCCTATTTAAGGATAGTATACAAAAAATGCCCTTCATTTTATTGCATTTAATTGAAATAAGTTTCTATACAATACAACTAATGTGAATCAACAAAGAGGGTAATTTAGGCAATGAAATTGAACTTTTAAATAAGATTAATAATATTAAATGTGAATAACTAATTATCTTAATAAGTGTGAAAGTGATTAAATTTGCTTATACTTTGTTACTGAGGGAGTACCTAATTATTTCAATATAAAAAAGCATACACGATTATGCTTCCACTTGCGTAAACCCATCATTAGATTTTCATCATGATCCCAAATTCATGCAAAGAAATTACAAACAAAGTACAGACATTGAATCAAATACTGACCCCAACAAGTATCACATAGCAAAACCTTAAGTGGGGTACCTTTGAATGCAGAAAAATCTCAACTTTGGCAAATGGGGTGGCTTGAAATTGTGAGATATTCCAAGAAACCTAGCAGCGATATCAGATAAAGTAGGGATTGTGAACTAACCCATTTCGACAAATAGCAAAATTGGAAGGATAACAACATAAACCGACAATTGGGTAACTTGTGTTGGAGACATGCAAAGGAACGTGAGAATCTGAGTTAGGATCGAGGTTCATGAAAGACGTGTGTTCAGTGTTGGATAAGCATGATTCATGACGAGAGAGAGAGAGAGGTTTCCCTTTTCTGAAAGATGAAGTATTCGAGTTCTTACCTTACTGGGACCTAATCAGGAGCTCGCGGGTGCAGGGAATTCAACAACGTGTTATCTATATTCTTTACCAATTGCAGCATTTCTTTTATTCCATTTTTCAATTTTGTAAATATTATATTATTTAATTTAATTAATTAATATATGGTAAACTTTTTATATCTTTTTATTTTTGTGTTTTGGTTTATGGGATGTTGCCTTTTACTTTTGCTTATTGCTTTTTTTTTTGGTGACACTTTTGCTTATGACTTTGTGTACTTGTTAATATTATTTATGTAGCATTTATTTATGTTTTAAAAAATAGTGGGGGTACCCTCATCTATTATGCATTGTATCCGAATAATTAAATATATTTTAAATTTTTAGGTCATCAAAGTATTATGCCGACGTATAAGTATTATGCGGACTTAAATATTTGTTGTCATTATCTGTCCTTTCACCTTATTTTTTTATATTTTGAAAATGATGCTTAATAAAAGACACCTTAAAGTTGCTGGATGCTATAGTTGAGGAGTGTATCAACCTTTTTTCCAGTTACCCAAACTTTCAGGTTAAGATTGCTAAGAGACAAACAAATGTTGTTTATATTCTTGTTAAGGTAGTATATCTATCAGAAAACAGTGTCAAATAACATTTCTGTATATCTATCCCTTGTCCCCATATCTTTTTTCATGTTCCCGTATGTATTGCGATTATTATTCTTAATCAAATGTTATAAGTTTGCTTGTTTACAAAAAAAAGGCACCTTAAAGCTTAGGTACTATTTTCGTGCGATCAATCTATGGACTGTAGCGGAACGGACAGCAACCTTATCATGGCTTATCAGATTTTTATTTTATTTTTAGCTGCAGCAGGATTTGAGCAAGGAATTAATCTTCTTTAATTGAGATATGAAATGAGATTAATGCTTGAAGTAAAAATTACTTTAATTTTACTATACATATTGAGTGGAGCAGGTCCTATTAAAAATATATTTTATTTTATTTTTAACTCATTTATATCTAACCTTGTTTTGGACTTGCTATATTACTATTAGCCAAGCTCAATAAAATCAAGCCAACCAAAATTAATAAAATTATTCACCCACCAAATGGAGGGAGAGAAATTCTTAGATTTCTATTTTAGGGTCATGCTTACCAGATACAATACAATGCAACGAGTTAAGCGCGTGGTAAGAATAAGCTTCTTCTTTTTATGCTCATGATCTGCTAGGCTTTAGAAAAATATTAGTAATACATTTTTTAATCTTCTCTTTTTAAGACATTCATTCTTATTGATTGAAATTCATATGAATCCTACAAAATTCAAGTGAGACCCACATTAATTAGTGGAACCCATATGAATTTCAACTAATTGGAGAGAATGTATGAAAAAAAGAGTGTTAGATGGTGTACTGCTAACACTTCTCTAGGCTTTAAAATCCCCTTTATTGGAAAAAAAACTCAAGTCCCACATTGACTAGAGATAAAGTTTCATAAGAGATTATAAAGCTTGGACAATTCTCATCTTTTGAACTAGCTTTTGAGATTGAACCTAACTCAACCCCAAAATTTAATATGATATCAAAGCCTATCCTTGATCCATTAAAGGGTCACCCATCATATTATCCACGCACCAAGCCCAATAGTACTGGGCGTGGGGGTGTAATGGAAGAAACTCAAATCCCGCATTGACTAGAAATAGTGAAACCCACATGAATTTCAATCAATAGGAGATAATGTACTGAAAAGAGTGTGTAAGAGAATGTGGTGCTAGGCCTTAACAAGCCCCTCTTTGGTTTCCAACTTGTCACAATTGGAGGAATGGAAGCATTAGAATGTGGGCTTTAATTTTCATACCCCCTAAATTAATTTTCATACCCCCTTTAATCCACCAAAATTACCAACTCACCCTCCATCCCTCAATCCCCCCTCTATCCATCATTCTCCGTCCTCTCTCTCCCTCTCTTCACTCTTTGCTCGCTTCTTTCTCTTCTCTCGCTTCTCTCTCCCTCGCTTCTCTCTCCCTCTCCCTCACTGCTGCTTCACTGTAAATCCTGCTTCAACGCTGGTTAACTGCTGCTTCACTGTGCCACTGCATATAGCAAGGTTACATCACTCTCCCTCGTAATTTTTTTCTGGTTCGCGATTTCTCCTGTATGAAACCACATGGGGGTGTAAATGAGTACACTCCCTTGTGGTAGCATACGGTAGTGTATATGGAAGCCAAATATAGTACCGTATGCAATCATACGGTAGGTTAATTTTCTAGCCAACCGTATGATACCATACGGTAGTGTACCAAAGAATGGTATACCCTACCATACAGAATTATACGTGTGGATAAATTTGATATACAACCGTTTGATTCCATATGGTATTATATTTTTCTTCCAAAATATACGTACCGTATGGAATCATACAGTTGAGCAAAAATTTATGCAAACGTATGATTCCATACGGTAGTCTATACCAATTATTTGATACAGTACCGTATGGGTTCATATGGTTGGCTAAAAAATCAACCTACCGTATGATTCCATACGGTAGTGTATTGGCTAGTGATAAACACTACCATATGGCATCATATGGGAGGTAATTTTTTTTAATGACAGCTTTTGGTTTTTAAAGTTTGAAGTTTTAAATACCTAATAGTTAATGCCTTGGTTTTGCAAAAATGGGAAGAACAAAAAATCTTAGTTACTTGGGCAGTCAGCCTGAGCAGGTTGATGACGATGTGCAGGCCCCCAAGAGGCGCAGGGTACCCACGATGTCCGACAGGAAAAGGCGTGCAGTAGAACATGCAGATGGTGCGGGTTCATCTTCTACTGCAGAGCCGGTAGATGCATCTGCAGATGCCCCTGTAGAGTGTGGACCATATGATTGGGGTCCTGAGGATTTGTCCTTACTGAGATCATATCCTGACCATGTAGCGCGATGTATATGGCGTGGTGAGGTATGTAGTGAAGAACATTTACAGTTTCAATTGTTGTATTCATACATTTTCCGATGATCGGTGATGCCATCCCATTCACTAATTACATGGAGTAGACGCCACGAGTGTGGAGGTGGGCTTCATATAAATCCAGATCTGGATCAGAGATTCAGTTTCGCATATTCCTGGATAAAGTAACGGTCGATCTGATCGAGTGGATACCATACACAGAGCATAGAGTGCATCGTCCGTTTGTGGATGTAGCTTTCTTTTCTGGATATCTTAGAGATGGTCGGGCTATGCGGCCGTATCTGCCCGAGAAAGGCTTAGACAATTCGGATATGTGCAAGGCATTCCCCGATCTCCTCTTGAGGTTACTGGCGGCACCGTTAGTCCAGATGTGATTGACCAAATTTTCCAGGAGTGGCATCTGCATGTCGTTGATGACGACACTAGAGGACAACCCGTTGTGTCCAGAGGCGAGTGTGCTAGTGGCTACCTAGAATGGTTCCACAGGGTTTCCCACCCTTATCTTATGCCTACATCTGCGCGAAGGGACCATCAGATTGATCGTCAACAGTCTCAGCAGGAAGTCCGGGACGTAAGTTATTTAGTTTAAACAATCATTTATAATTATATTATATTCGGATTCATTTACTGATAGAATATAACATTGTATTTTGGAGCGGTACAGGGAAAGAATGCATACGATCACTCAGCTCGTACGACCCATGATAGAGGACAATCATTTTAACATGGATTCATTGAGGGTTGTACTGGACTTGGCTGCTACTCCTATTATGGATGACGTTCCTTCGCATTCGAGGATGGCGGGAGTTAGAGGGAGGGGTGGGTCTAGTAGGAGGGGTGGATTCACTAGGGGTAGGCGTAGCTGATGGTATGTAGTTATTTAATTAATGTAAATGACTTTGATTAACCTGTTTACTTTGATTATATATATCTGAATATTTACGGTTACAAATCTGAATACATATATTTACATGCCCAAATGAAGAGTATAATATACAATTAATTATAGTTAGAAATAAAAGGTCTGTGTACCAAAAATTATGCTTAAAAAAATTAAACTTTGAACAATCACCCGTCTGAAGAACCTTCTAAATGATCATCTGTCTGAAGCTTTAAAAGATCACCCGTCTGAAGAAGCTTCAGAAGGGTGAACATTTAAAAGGTTCTTCAGAGGGTCATCTTTTAAATGATCACCTGTCTGAAGCATTTACGGGTCATCTTTTAAATGACCACTTGTCAGAAGCTTTAAAAGATGACCCGTCTGAAGAACCTTTTAAATGTTCACCCTTCTAAAGCTTCTTCAGACAGGTGATCTTTTAAAGCTTCAGACGGGTGAACATTTAAAAGATGACCCGTTTGAAGAACCTTTTAAATGATCACATGTCTGAAGCTAGATCACCAATCTGAAGAACCTTTTAAATGATCACTCGTCTGAAGCTTTAAAAGATGACCCGTCTGAAACTTTAAAAGATCACCTGTCTGAAGCTTTAATTTCATTTAAAAGGTTCTTCAGACGGGTGAACATTTAAAATGTTCTTTAGATGGGTGAACATTTAAAAGATGACCCGTCTGAAGAACCTTTAATTGATCACCTGTCTGAAGCTTTAAAAGATGACCCGTCTGAAGAACCTTTTAATTGATCACCCGTCTGAAGCTTTAAGAGATCACCTGTTTGAAGCTTTAAAAGATGACTCGTTTGAAGAATCTTTTAAATGATCACCCATTTGAAGCTTTAAAAGATGACCCGTCTGAAGAACCTTTCAAATGATCACCCATCTGAAGCTTTAAAAGATGACCCGTCTGAAGGACCTTTTAATTGTTCACCCTTCTGAAGCTACTTCAAACGAGTGATCTTTTAAAGCTTCACACAGATGATCATTTAAAAGATTCTTCAGACGGGTCATCTTTTAAAATTTCAGACGGGTGATCTTTTAAAGTTTCAGACAAGTGATCTCTTAAAGCTTCAGACGGGTGATCAATTAAAAGGTTCTTCAGACGGGTCATCTTTTAAAGCTTCAGACAGGTGATCAATTAAAAGGTTCTTCAGACGGGTCATCATTTAAATGTTCACCCATCTGAAGAACATTTTAAATGTTCACCCGTCTGAAGAACCTTTTAAATGTTCACATGTCTAAAGAACCTTTTACTTGTTCACCCTTCTGAAGCTTCTTTAGACGGGTGATCAATTAAATTAAAGCTTCAGACGGGTGATCAATTAAAAGCTTCTTCAGACGGGTGATCTTTTAAAGCTTCAGACGGGTGATCATTTAAAAGCTTCTTCAGATGGGTGATCTAGCTTCAAACATGTAATCATTTAAAAGGTTCTTCAGACGGGTCATCTTTTAAATGTTCACCTGTCTAAAGAACCTTTTAAATGTTCACCCTGTTAAAGCTTCAGATGGGTAATTTTTTAAAGCTACAGACAGGTGATCTTTTAAAGTTTCTTCAGACGGGTGATCAATTAAATTAAAGTTTCACATAGGTGATCTTTTATAGCTTCAGATGGGTGATCAATTAAAATCTTCTTCAGACGGGTGATCTTTTAAAGCTTTAGACGGGTGATCATTTAAAAGCTTCTTCAATTTTGCACGGGTTAAAGCACTACTATATATATATATATATATATTAATGAATATTTACATTGAACATAATATTATATACAACAATTGTTATCATTTACAAGACCTGCTTTACAAAATCACTCAAAATATGATATTGTGTTGTTCTGTCTGGCAATAGACGCTGAAATAAAGCAATGCGATCAACTATCGAGCCCCCCATGCCTCAGCATGTGAATAGCGATGATAGTGCCATTATAGATGAACTTGAGGTAGTGGTGACCTCTCTTTCAAAATTACATACAAGTAAACAAATTATCAATGCGTTGTTCAAATAAATATAGAATTATGAAAATTACGTAACTAAAATAAATATACTTGCATCCAGTGATTTGAATGCACTAATCCAAGTACACAAATGGATGGATTCAACGGAGGTGATCTTCTTAATGGCAAAAATGTCGTACACCTACCTAACACCCGATCAAGTGCTACAAGTGCCACATTATATCTTGTAGCAATCACATGTCCCATATCATGTAGAATCATCCACTTTTCAGGGGGTACATTTGTCATTACTCCCACATAGAGTGAATCAAGTGTGAGGTTAAATCCAGTATCCCCCACGATACGCTTGTAAAGGACTCTAAATTGTGAGAGCTCCCCAATCAATTCTTGACGGACTATCATCCAATGATCCTGACATCCGTACTGAAAAAGAGCAACTAATCTATAGCCACAATTCCTATCTCCCTCCACATTATGTTCAGCCTCAATATAACCTTGTAGCAAAAGAAGAAATTGAGACATAAATGATATCTGCTTCACTCCTTGAACAGAAGCCTGTGACACCGGACGGTTCACTCCCTGCACAGAAGCCTGTGACACCGGACGGTTAGTCGCATTATCATAAAGGGAATCAATGTGCTCAAAGTATGAAGGGTCGTGAGTAGTTGATCTTTTCATTTTTAAAGAACGACGACCCTTTGCCTTCACCTTCTCTTTTGGTGGCAACATTGATGTAGTTTACGGCCAAACTAGGTCACGCAATTTACCCATAAAACCCCTCTTTCCATCAATGTCAAGTTTCTCTAATTGTTGTCTGAATGCTTCAAACAATGGCTCTGGATCAAATTCTTGAGACAAGCTAGTGCCTACACCCGGGGAAGAAAAGGATAGCCTCTACTAATGTACATGAATCGACCCCAATGGAATAGTTACGTTCAGCTTCAGATACTTATAAATCTCGCAGGCACAAGGTAATCCATGTGTCTTTCTAATTTTGCACCCACAACGACCAGCATCACCTTTGACAAAGTCAACTTGTTTCACCTCTTCAAAAATATGCCCCAGTGCGCTCCTAACAACACAGCAGTTCAACTGTTTATACAAAGGTCTGTTGAACCTATGCTCCACTATCTGAATGCTTCTCTCGAACGAGGCCTTTATTTCAGCGTGTTGCAAGATCATCAAATTGTTCATACTAGTCATACAAGTACACAGATCCCCCATGCTGTTCGCCAACAAATTCTTCAATTGTGCGTGTGCGCCCTCAACCCTGTGAACATAGCATACATAAATGCACAATATATGTTAACCAGGACAAAATGATAGCTAACCAAGATATATGTACCTATTCGAAGTTATATTCCCAAGATGCATAACTTTATCCGTCCATGCCGAGACAAACTTCTTTTTGTTATGCTCCAACCATGTCTTATATACATAATCGAAGAAAAGAGGACACTCGGCACAAACACATTCGAAATTATTAACACAACAATTATAATCATCCTCATTAGCACAATAAAGTATAGCCTCCCATGCTGCCATAATGGTAGGGATATCCTCCGAGTCACTGGCATACACCTTTCAGTTGGCCTTCACATTCTTTCTGATATGAAAATGACAAAATAAATGACTTAAAGTATGAAAATGGTCTCAACTGCATTCACCAAGGCGACGTCCTTATCAGCAATTATGACTTTTGGCAAGGCATCCTCATTTCGAAGCAACCCTTTCAACTGTTCTAAAGGTCGTATGAAGTTGTCCTTTTTCTCAGACTCCATATAACAAAAAGCCACAGTAAAAGTCTTCTCCGTTGATGTTTGACCTACAATCTCAAGTAAAGGAAGACGATACTTATTGATCTTGTATGCACTGTCAATAATTAGAACAATACTGAAGGCATGCAACAGAATAAGGGCATTTGGGTGTGCCCAGAAAATGTCACGGACAATATCAGTGCTCTCATCCCTCCTATGCTAATACACATATCCACCATCTTGCAATAATTTCATGAGATGTTGGACTTCTGTTCTTGGCCCCATTCTATTTTTCCAGTATCGTTGCCGAACATTATATATTTGTCCAATGGTAGTGTAATTGCTCTGATCATGATCTTTCAATGTTGACAATATGTGTCTTGGCTTCACCATATTCTTTGTCATGTCTTCAACTAAGGACAACTCATCAACTTTTAGCTTTCCGGGTAACGGGTGACCAATCAACGTTTCTGAATTTTCATGGTTGTGTGACCCACACAATACCTTTAGTGTCCACCCTCCACCATCATGCAAAGGCCTCCCATATAGTTTAAAAGGGCACGAAGACTTTTTCGTTCCTGTAGTTCGTTTCTTTAATTCAGGTTTGTACTGTTTATACTTCCCACTCTTTTCACATCCGATGGTGACTCTTTCTTTCTTTAAAAAACCTCCTGAATCTGACCTTAAGACGATGAGCACAAATCCATGTGAATATCCAACATGTCGAACCCAATTCACAAGAACATCTCGATTAGAAAAAATCTGTAATTTTTATTACAACGTTAACTACACTAATTTGTACTAAAACATAAATTTGTCTTACAAATTAAAGATTAGTTTACCTTTTTAGTCAAAAAGACATTGCTATAATCCACAAATTCTTTTTCATTGTCAACTATGTCAAGATCATCCGTTGGGTCAACGTATGACATGTCCTCATCATGTGATATATCATAAGCCCACTCATCATCAGCATCCATAGTAAAAACTGTGATATATACAAGACGGATGTATTAAAATGTGGTTACTGGGCACCGAAACCAATTACCGTACAACAATATAGGGTAGTGTAAACAAATTACCTTACGTGTAGATCTATACGGTAGTTGCTTCATATAAATAAGCTACCATATACAATCATACGATAGTTTATTTATTTAAACAAAGCTACCGTATAGTTGTATACGGTTGTTTATTTATGAGCATCAACTACCATATGATTACATACAATTACCTATTTATATAACTTTACACAATCGTATGATCATATGCGGTTGTTTGTTTACTTAAATTACCGTATGGATATACACGATAGTGTAGTAAATAATCTCCCATGTAATTATATACGGTAGATTAAGTTTTTCAACAAACTACCGTATTTGACTATACGGTAGTCTATTTATTAAAACAAACTACTGTATATCTCTATACGATAGTTTCTTTGTTTAAACTACCGTATACAGTCATACGGGAAAACATGAGAGAGAAAAAAATTACAGCAAACAATGTTATCTTTAGTAGCTTGTAATGGATGTTTAAGATGTTATTTTTCTTTACTAAATTAGCTGGATGAAGGATTTAAGTGTGGTAATGAAGTTAAAGGGATATAGGAAAGAGAGTGGGGTAGAGAGTAGGGGTGGGCATGGGTACG
This sequence comes from Ammopiptanthus mongolicus, assembly GCA_039655645.1. Lineage (NCBI taxonomy): Eukaryota > Viridiplantae > Streptophyta > Magnoliopsida > Fabales > Fabaceae > Ammopiptanthus > Ammopiptanthus mongolicus. The sequence goes on along the minus strand of CM077349.1, from coordinate 85,983,957 downwards.
GGTCGACCCGCGAATCCGGTGTACCCAATCCAACCCAACCCACAAATACTGGGTTGGTTCGGGTCATTGGGTTGGGTTGGTTTCTAAATAAGGAGACCCATAGCTTATGGGTTGGGTGCTGGGTCCAAAGATTGTAAACCCACTCAACCCAACCCAACCCACATATTGAGAGGAATATTATAAGCCCAGCTATTGGAGCGTGGAGTGACTCTTCTATCTTGAATTTGATGACTCTTCTTTAATACTCAGCCGCCTAAATTGGAGTGACTATTTTTTGGTTACATGAGCCGAAATAATTTGAAGACATGCAGAAATAGCTTGAAGACATAATCAGTGAAATTATTTAGGAATTGTTTGAAGACATTATTATTTTTTTTATTTTACTTGTTTGTTTAATTTTGATGGATATTGTGTTCCAAATTGAAGTTGTATGCTTCATTTTGTATTTGGAAGTTCAAATTAATACATTGGTAGTATTTTTCTTCCCTATTTTTTCCCATTATTTGCTTTTGATAAAAACAAAATAATTTACTACCAAACCCGGTCACCCGACCCAAACCAACCCATATGAGATTGGGTTGGGTTGGGTTGGGTTACATGAAAATTTTCGAAGAAACCGATCCAACCCAACCCATATTTATTTGATTGGGTTGGGTCTTTAAATGCACCAAAACCCACCCAACCCGACCCATGCCCACCCCTAGTAGAGAGTGGTGGGGTAGAGAGAGAGAGTTGAGTGAGGTGCAGTAAGTGGTGGGGTAGAGAGAGAAAAAGAGAGTTGAGTGAGGTGCAGGAAGGGTAGTTTTGGATTTTTAAAAATAAAGGGTATGTAAATTAATTTGAGGGTATGAAAATGAAAGCCCTTACAATGTCACTGTGGCCCAAAGGGGTTCGAGGGTGTTGGACATCTGAAGTTCTTACCTAACGATCCAAAAAGAATCACTATGGGCCTTTTCACCTTGAAGTCGCATGATCGCATTGGTTTTTGCTAAGGAAAATATTGGTTGCATATAAAATTTGTACACATAATCTGACATGGAACAATGTGCACCGTTAATTTGGATGAAGAAAATTATGAGAGAAAGGAAGAAGGAAAGAAATGATGATTGGTATTATGTGAGTTATGGGTGCTGTGTTTTTTAATGTTCAACTAACATAACTTTAAAAATAATTGTGATACATGTTGAGATGTTCCCGTCTTGTTTTCTATCAATTCATTTTTAATATATCTACATAAACACCTATACATCCTTTTCCACTTGCATATATATATATATCCCGGTCTCTTCGTAGAATTAAACACCTAAAACATTCCCACTTTTTTCTTTTAATTCTTAAAAAGATAATAAATCCATGTTAGATGCTAGCTATCTCAGATGATAAAGATCTTTGCAATTGATTCTGAGGTCCCGTGATAAAAATCTCACCCATGTTTTTTATATATGAATAAAGCTCGATATGAATATCTTCCTCCTCAGATGTATTATGCGTGTATAAATATTAGCAGTTGAAATGTGTAGAATTTCGTATGTTACAATTATTTATTTATGATAAAAAAGAAAACCATAAAATATTAGTAAATAGTGATAACTAATTAACCAAATCAAATGGTTAATAAATGATCATTACTTTTTTCTTATTAATCACTTTTATTAATTAATTTTGTCCTAATAGCTAATATATTACCTTAGCTATACGACTATTATAAACCGTGTACTTAAAAACAATTCTAGGGGCAATTACAAAAGGCTGATTACAAATTCAGAATCCCTCAATATGAAGAGACAGCCGTCTTAATTTTGGTACAAAACCTATCCTGCCAAGTCAACACCACTTGACCTTAATAGTGGGAGATGAATATGTTGCTTTTGAGAAGATAGCAACAAAATGAGGTGATGGTGTTTCAATTCTAGAGTCATGAACATACTTTTGAATCTTAAATCTAAGACCATACAAACAGATGGTGATGGTTTTGCTTCCATTTTGGCTAATTTGGTGGGGTTATAGTATACCTGACCAGCTAACAACTTCCACTTTCACTTCAGCATTGAAGCTTGAGAGTGAGCCCACTGCACCTGAACTTGGGACCTTGAACTTGCCCAAGTTAATTACTAGTCTTCTGTCCAACTACTACATGCTAACATGTGTTCCCTAATCTAATTCATATTGGGAATATATGATATACCCATCATTCAAGTATCAACTTAACTTTAAGACCCTTTTGGTTCATATTCCTCCTCCTTATTCATGCATGCTAGCTCTAAGACAAGGAAAGACAATGGTCAAAAGTAAGTCAAATAAGAAAGATTGAGTTGGAGTGAAGCAAATGTGGCTTTAAAAGGTTCACAAGCTCTTATCATTTTCCTGAAGTTGGAGAACCCACATTGCCCATATCCTCTTTTGAGCATGCTCTGGCCCATTCAAGTTGTCCTCTTCTCCCAATTTCATGGATACAATGCATCTAACCCCTCCTTCTCCTTTCACTGAAAAATTACAACAAATAAGCTATAATTTTATAAATAATTTTTCTCAATCATTCACTTATTGAATTGGCAATATCCACAAGATTTTATGAACTCATTAGTTTAAGTGGGTTCCATGGACACTGTTTCACTTGGATAGGATTAGGCTTGTAATTTGTAATCTTACTAGAAATTGTTGCACTCACACCTCATTACACTGCCGACATGGTTTAGTGATTTCCTTGTGTTACCGACAAACGAGATTTTTAAACCACTTGTTGACAAACTGTATGAGCCACTTTACTTGCATATATATTACAATGGCATTAGAAAATCCAAATCTTTGGGAGGTTGTGCAATACCCCTAAGCTTTTATAATAATGCTACATGCCCACATACTTTACTTACATCAACACAATTTTCATTATATGACACTAGTGTAGAAAACACTTTTAACATCGGTTAAAAATGACTTTTAACATCGGTTGTTTCAGCGATGTTAATACAGGCGATGCTAAAAGTGTGACTGTTAACATCGATTATTGACCGATGTCAAAAGTCACTTTTAACATCGGATCTAAACGTAATCGATATTAAAAGTGGACTTTTGACATCAGTTGAAGGCCACAACCGATGTCAAAAGTAAACTTTTAACATCGGTTACTTTTGACATCGGTTGAATCCAGAACCGATGTCAAAAGTAATTTTTTTTTTTTAAAAAAAATTGATTTTATTTCATAATTTCTTTCCCTCCCTGCAAAATCAGTACACACTATACATATATCCAAAAGTCTAGAAATCAATACAACAAATCCAAAAGTCCAGAACTCAACAATATATAAACATGAACTATATATATCTTATATAAATCCAGAATTCATATTTAGTATAATCAAAAAAGAATTGTTCAAAACGCTCTGTCTTTAAAAGCTCTCGCAAAAGTGATAGAGGTCTGCAAATTTCAGCATGAAATTCATCATCTATATCCATGAAATCATCTTGTGGAATAGCAACAAATGTATCATGCATTCTGACCACGAAGGAATGAATTTATATATCAATATCACATGAATTAACAGGAACATGTAAAAGATAGAGTAATACTAGTTGGACAATGTAGATTTCTGAATCTGATATTAAGGACAGTAAAAGAGCGCACCTAATTAACAAATTTCTGTCTCCTTCACTAAAATGTGTATTGACAGCTTCATTAAAATTACCCCCATGCTCCTGACAAGAAACAGTATTTACAGATGATGAGGAGAGACCTAAACAACCACACAGAGATATTAGTTTTATGAGATAATGTGTAGATAATTTAGAGGCTAAAACTCACATACGAGGGGCAGGCGATCTCACATATCTAAAAATCTAAGCAAGAATAAGTTTCCACGCTCATGTCTGATCAAGAGTAGTATAAGCTACATCATCTTGAGGTCACAAAAATGGCTAGAATAGATAACCATCCGTGCGAATTGTAATTCCATAATATATGCAAACTCTTTATAAAGGACTATACAATCTAACCATACATTTGAAAATAAAAGAAACTAACACAAGCACAACAAATAAAAATATAATTCATCAAGTTAAAACAATTTCACCAAAAATAAAATATTGGGAAATAGTAATTATGATTGTATAATGATCGAAGCTCATTTATCAGGTTGACAAACAAAATCATCTAGAGAATAAAAAATCCTGACTTTTTAACAAACAAACAATAACTAAAAATCATTCCAAATGCACGTGGGTAAATGCTCACTATGCAATGCATAGAAAAAAACCCTAACTATAACCAATTAATTACTTTATTTTCAGTCAATTACAATTGAAATGCAGAATATAGTTTAAACGTGAAAGGATTAAAATAAAAAAGAAAAGGAAGAAAGTTAACCTGGAGCTTTTGTATTGCGATTGCTTCAGATAAGCCCTCATGGAGAGATTTGAGGGTTTCGTCCAAAACGAAATAAATCCCTAAACCAAAACAAGAGAAATCCTGAAATCCTTAAATCTAACCAAAAACGTAAACTAGAAACAAAAATAAATGAAGAAACACGGTGGTGTGGAGGACTTACAATGGCACGGATTATGGACCTCGCGGCTCGCGGTGGTGTTTTCTTCTGATGGTGGACCTCACGATGGTCATGGTGGCTCGCTTGGCGGCGACCAAACGACGAGAGTGAGGGCTTGCACAGAACATAGATGATGAGTAGCGAGAGTACTGTACGTGATAAAGCGAGAAACACGCGAGACTTAAATTTAAAATTTTGACATTTAACATCGATTGAAAAATGAACAGATGTTAAAACTCACTTTTTAACATCGGTTGCTTTTTAACCGATGTCAAAAGTCACTTTTTAACATCGGTTAAAAAGAAACCGATGTTAAAAGTTTGTTCCATCAACCATTTATTTACAAGTTTGTCACTGCCTTTACTTTTAACATCGGTTTTCAAAATAACCGATATTAAAAGTGTGTTCCCTCAATTTATTTACAAGTTTGTCACCTTCTCCATTTTTAACATCCAATTAGAAATAACTGATGTTAAATCTTGACGTGAAAAGGGTATTTTCTACGAGTGTGATTATAACTATAGACTTAAGCATGTTTGGAATTACTTAATTATTTCCAAAAACAGTTTTTTATTTAATTTTCATACTCTTTTTTAATAATCTAATATATAAAACATTAATTTTTTAGATAATCCGAAAAAAAATTATTATTTTAAAACTAATTTTCAGTTGACATATCCCAAATATAAAATTAATTTTATTATAATCAGTTATAAAAAAAATAATTATGCATATAATCAATTAGTTAAATAAAAAAATTTCACAGCTAATTTAAATATATTCAGGGACGGATTTATAATGGTCACTATGGATGACCTAGCCTATACCAGATTTTTCTTTAATTTTAAAATTAGTATGAGCATCTCCAATGGTGCAACATATTAGAGTTGTTTAACTTCAATTTTTATGGATCCTATCATGTAACCTCACTACTTTTTACTTTATACTACTTTAAATAACTTTATACTTCAATGATGCATCTCTTAAAAGTTTAGCAAATGGATGTCACAAGTTACCCAACATATTTATTTATATTTATTTTTTTATTTAATATTAAATGTGATTAAGTTGTTGAATATTATTTTCTTTCTTTTATTTCTATTGGTGATTCTTATATAAGAACCGATTGCTTATCGTCCTTACATGTTTCATCCATATCAGCTAATTGTTCCAATGATGCAACTCAATAAGAATTTGTCCTTAATTTTAAGAATTTGTTAAACAACTCCCATTGAAGTTGCTCTAATAGTCTTGGACTAGACTCATATCAAAACAATGTTCCTCTATCCAAATTCGTGGGTCCCCATAATTCTTTTAATTTTAAAAATTGTGAATTGATTTGACTTTTCAATTTCCCTAAATGGATTCTTTTAACATCTTTTTTGCTTTTCAGAAATAGTAATACATGCTCAGAATTGCTTATCTCAATCTCCCATTATTATTATATATATAACCACTTACAAGTCATAAATGTTTTACAAGAAACACATAAATCCTCTATGACAGTGGATCAGTTTTCTTCTTCTCCAAATTGAGTCCCTCTTATCATATCATCTAAGTATGGTTTTGCCCCCTGAATACATTATAATAACTTTGTTTTCTATACACATGCATACACGTTAATTTTTTAACATATATGTGAAAATTTGTCACTAAAATTAATGTGTATTTACTATTTAGCTTGTTTTAGCTTTTAACGTGGGTCTACCCTTGAGTGAAGGGGTTCGAGTCTCACTTGCAGTACCTCGGCCTAGGCCACCCTCTATTGTTGTTGCCGTAGGTCCTACAAGACATGAACCTCCTAGTTGACCCATGATATGGCAACATTTGTCTGGCTCCATGTGTGGAGGGAACTTGGTAGAACAAACGCGATCACGAATAAATTTTCACAGTAGTTTTTGAAAGTAAGTTTGCCAAGAATTCTAGCGATATTTGGAATTAGTTATGTGCGGTTTATGTAAGATTTTTCAATCTCAACCAGCAAAAAGAGAGGCACATATACATAAACAAGCCAAAAATACCTCTCAACTTAAAAGAGTCTCAAAGTACAGATTGACTAAGTGGAAAGTAGATATCAATGAAAGTTTTAATTTCATGTGCACAAGAGTATCCCAACTGATAAGTAGGCGTAAAAATCATCGAATAATCTGTTAAAAAGGGCGGTGAGGGATGGAAGTATCGTGTCTCCAAGACACGACGTGGAAGCTACATTTTGTAGCTTTCACGATTTAATATTTATGTATTAGCCATTGTCATTATGAAAAATCTCGAACTTGATTTCCCAAATGCGGAAACAAACACGTACGAAGTGAGTTTTATTCATCTTAACAAAGTTTTTTTTTCATATACGTAACATATTCAAAAAAATCCAGTTATCTATCAACTATGTCGGACCTTGATTGATATCAATGAAAAGTTGACAAGGGAATTAATACGTTCCATTCAAATGCTAAAATTTGAAAGCGAAGACTTGGCTTGGGGTGTTGTGTTTGATGTAACTAAAATCATTGTCTTCATGATAAACGAAGTTTATTTGTTAAAGAAAAGGGAGATAGTGAATAGGAAAAAAAATGGTTTCATCGAATTCAATAATTTGTAGAATGACTGGAGTGCATATAATTAGAATAATAATAGGTTCAAGGACAATTTTATTCCCAAAATGATAAAAAGTTACACCTTTATTCGGGACATAAAAGAACCGATCCTTTGTGCTCTCGTGAATTTGTAGACTTTGAAGTTGTGATATATATAAATACCTGCTGGCTTGTGCATGAATGAAAGGCCTTTATAAGCCATAAGCCATATTATACAATTCTCGCTGAATAATACATTAATCTTTTAGCTTGGAATATATTTATCATTTACCACCTTTTATCTTCCATGGTGAGCCGAAAGAGGTAAAATAAGAAAAATGAAGGATTAGAGCAATTAATAGATCACAGCCCAAAAAAAAAAAAAAAAAAAAACTACATGGAGTAAGATTAAGATATTCTGGTCTCCATGAGAAGATTGATGTATCTTAAAAGCTTCATATTTTTTCTCTTCCTTAGTTTTCATTGTTAATACTATTTTATGATCAGGTTTTTGGTTTTTTGTTCTGTGTTGTGGTAGTCATTAATTCTTTCACATTGGTTGAAATCGATACCTGATAGTCCATGTTCCTGGTCACCATAATTTCTGGTTTTGAGAAATTCTAATGCATTTTGAAGGATTTCTACTACTGATTTTAAACAAATTTATATAAATTTAAAATCAATAATTTAATATCTATTATGCATTAATTATATGTTAGGAGCATAAAATAATTCATCTACCTTAAATGAGCTGAATCGTCAAACTTGCATTGTCCTCAAAAGTTCATATGCAGAGAGGCAATTAACTCTAACTGTTGTTTGCTGAAGTAGCCTAACGTGCGCGTACTAAGGTCACAGACACAAATACTTCATAGAACCTTTTTCCTGTTTTTTATTTGTCCATTTTGGTTAGAAAAATAATGGACAGCCAGAAATTTTTGGTCAAGATTTTTGTCAAAATGAGTTGGCATTGCTATTGATTTTTAGATGGATGAATGGTCCTGTTACTTGAATTTTGACAGATTCTTTTGGTTTTTGTGATTTTATATGTTTGCTCATATATAGTCAGTACTGCAAACCATACCATTCCAATAAACTGATAAAGTTCCACAAAAATGTAGGCTTTTATTTAACTTCCATTTCATTTCTACACATGTTTGAGGGATTGTAGAAGCAAGAATTAATGTCCACTTGTGCTTGTAGCATGGAGTGGAAACAAATTGATCTTTTAAACTTGTAGTAAGTAAAGTGGCAAATAAAGCTTCTTCATGTCATGTATGGTTTCTGAGGTTAAAACATCCAAAACTGAAGTCAAAGCGGCCATGTTGGTTGGAAGCAAGAAACTCGTCCATACCCTTCTCTCTCATAATTGGCTAACTCTTTTGCCTCGGATGCCTTTGCTCTCTGCCTCAAATAAATAAATAAATAAATTTATGCTACTGTGATCATCAACTGGCAACTACTTCTTATGATCTTATCCATCACAACAGTTTGCATATAGATTTTCCTTTCAGTAAATAAGACCATGAAATTTTTAGAAGTAGGTACCTGCATTTTTTCTAAATCATCTGTCTCTGAATTGAAATCATAAAAGGTACTTGCTGCAGTAAGCTTCAAAGAAAGGAACTGCAAGACAAGCCAGACATGAAATTGATATTAATGCTATGTTAGCTCCTGCCAATAAATGAATACTATTTTCTCCTTCTCTTTTTTAAACTTTTGTTCCCACTTACCTCCACTTGATGCTGCAAAGACTGGACATAGTTTATGATTTCATCCAACATCACCGCCATGCCCATGGTCTGAAATACCATTAATGAATAAGAGTGTGACTTATGATGTTAGACTCAAACTCAATTTTTGTAAAGGAAAATGTTTTTACCTTGTAACATCCTGGGACAATGTTCTGTAAGCACCTTAATTTTTCATTGATTTTCCCTCTTCTAACCTGAATAACAAGAAATGTAGATATGAATTAGTCCGTATCCATCTTGATCAAAGAGGCAAGAAAATTAGCAAAAGTCATTGAGTCTATTCATATTTATTGATTTAATTCTAAAAGGAAACTTAGGAATTATACCCTTTCTGCTATACTGTGACTGTCGGTAGCTTGACCTCTTCTGGCTCTAACATGAACCACTTCCTTTGGTTTCTCCTCTTCTGTTACATTGCTTTTTACTCTCTTGCCTCCTTCAAAACTCTAAAATTATTCACAGCAAATAACCAATCAATCTTTGTCTTGCATATAAGTTTAACATAAATATCCAAGTAAACTAATTCAAAACAATTTGTATCCCCAAAAGGGTTGAGAATAGTAGGAAAAGTAGTAGAAGAACTTTACATTTTTTATCTTTTCTCCACTCTCAGAGGCTGCAGGAGTTGAATTTGCTGAACTGGTCTGAGGAACATCCATTGTTTTCCTCTTTTTACCTTCATGGATTTCATTTTCTGCTGGAAAAATAGGAAGGGAAACTGGGAGTGCATTGTTATTGACATGGTGGACAAGACCAGGAAAACTTCCTTCCAAGTTTCCTGGAAATTCAGGTTCTTGATCAGAGCCAAAGAAGGTGTCACTGGAGAAAGGCATCAAGTTCTGCATGTTCACATGTGAGTTGTCCAGGACATGTGGGTTCATCCCTATGAATTGATTTATGAGTTCCATGCTTGGATCAATATCTAAAAAAGGAAATGAGGGTCTAAAGCTTTGAAAATCTTCTGTGAATTCAGCCATGTGATTTAAAAATAACAGTTTTTCTGAGATGTTTAACTGGTATCTGGATAATGTGGGATACACTTCTATTTATACTGTAAGGATTGCAGCTACATGGATGAATAAGAGTGGTCTGAGGTGGCCACGTGGCAGCTAAAACTTCTGTAATTTTTGTTCCCTTGGGTGGCCCCATATACAGGGAAAAATGTCCGATATCAATAAGGACCCATGTTCTGTGAGAAAAGCACTGTCTATTTTTGGAGCTTTTTAGACCTTTTAACTTGGGAACCCTACCTGTGTTTTCTTATTATCTAATTTTTTTAGCTGGAGTGGAAAAGTGACTTGTTTAGTGGGGAAGCATAGTCTAGGTGCAAACTCTTCTAAATATAAATATGTTTTTGGTCCAGAAAATATAGTAGGTTTTGGTTTATGTTTTTATCTAACTTTTTTAGAAGTGTTCGGTTTTAGTCTCTATCCCGAAGAGTTTCTATTGAGTGAATATTTGAAAAATTGTAACCTAAAGAACAAAAACTATTAGAATTAGCTAATTCCATCTCAGAAGTTAGCTAATGGGGGAATGTTATTCAAGTTATTATAAATGGTTATTTACTCATATACTCAATTGATTAAGACTTTGACATCCCTCATGCCCATGACTAAATATTTGGAGTGTGAAATTTGCAAGACTAGATATCTTCCGATGACCCAACATTAGGATAAGCTCTAAAACAATATGAGAATGACCGGACCTAATTCATCCCAAAAGCAAGCTCATAAGAAGGTTTGTCCAAATTATTATAAATGTTTCTTTACTGATATATTTAACCTATATAAGAATTTTAACATTTAACAAAAATTACCATGGAACTAAACCAAAAAATGCTATATTTTTTCGAAAACAAAAATATATTTAAGCCATATCAATATGAGTTATGCTAGTTAAATAATCTTTTTTATTGAGCAAATTTCATGAAGGAACTACTAAATCATGTGAGTCCACTTTTTATTTATGGAGTCACATGAATTTCATCCAATAACAAAGAGTAATGTACAAGAGAGCATTAAAAAGAGTGTGTTATTAATATTGCTTTATAAATATATGATTTTTTTTTTCTTCATGGCTCTTGTTATGTGTGTGTTTGTGAGCACAACTACTTTATTTTTTTTTAAAAAAAATTGTGTATAGACAGTAGAATATAGGTTTAATTATTGCATGTCAATGAATTATTTGGAAATTTTCAAATAGATCTTTATTAAAAGTTTGTAATTGGGTCCCTGAACTTGTAAATAATTTCTACTTGGGTCCCTCTAATTTAAACATTTGTAATCGGGTCCCTGAATTTGTAAATAATTTGTAATTAGGTTTCTGGGATAGGATTCTGTCAGCAAACTATAAAGTGGTGATCCATTGATTCTATTAACCCTGGATACCGTCAGGTGAAAGCCAACATAGAGTAGTTGACACCGTTAGTCCTATCAAAAAATTAAAACTTCACCCCGGAGAAAAAAATTAAAAGTTCATAATTCTCTACCTATGTTTTTAATCATACTGTTTCCTGCTTAATCCAATTTTCTTACTTACGCCTTTCGGAATCTTCTTCCCACATAGTCAAATAAATCAATTTATAGACTATTTTTTGTCTTCTTCTCCTAATTGTGCTACGAAAACTTCATTCCTTTCAAAGAAATTTTATCAACTGAATTGGTTGGTACCTACACCATTACAACAGTCCACAGTATTTGTAAGGGGTACTATAATTGTAGCCATAAAACCGTGTCCAAATGAGATCATTGGAGCCGTTGCCGCACATCACAGCACCTAAGATTGTCACTTTCTTTTGCCCCCCATTACAAGTATCACCCTTAGTGAACTAGAATTTTCCACAGTATTAGAATATATATTATTATATACAAGACAGCCATTTTACATGTGATCTTTCCTCAAAGTTGATCTTCTAGTTTGTCCACACTTGAGGCCACATAAGCATAGTGCTTTATATTCAATATATACTATATGATCCTTATTTCCTCTATGCAGTTGAAAATATAGTTTCATAATTGAACATGAATGTAAGGGAAAAAAGATGAGCAAGATTTCTTTCTTAGTGAGCAAGTTGTATTAAGCTGTTCAACTTTTCAATAACCACTGTTTCGCCACACACTTGATTATCTTTAGTTTGCTCACACTTGTCTCTGATTTGGACTGATATGTGATAAATGAATGAACCAAACTTTATAACAGGACTTCTGACATGTGGGGTGTATGTTTGGCATACGGCAGTTCATTCAATCTCATAAAGAGTTATATTCCAAGGTCTCACAGTCTAAAGCAAGAGTATGGGCATTGAAAAGTAGGAATTACTCTACATATAAATTGTAGCCCTCCAAAAATGGTATGGTTTGAACATTTGTTTGCAGCCATTGAGGGATCACATAGGAAGACAAATAGTTAGCTTAGAGACAACGTTTGCAGTAGTTGTATCATATACCTAGTTTGACAACTGAATGTGAGACCTTACCAACTGAACTACAAGATTTGGTTGTCATGTCAATTCCCCAATGAGAGAATATATATCCTCCACATTATAAACGTGCAGTAGTTAACTTGCCCATGCATTTGCATTTAAGTCTTAGTATAAATAAATGGTCTACAGCTAAACAAGTTCGAGGCTTGAAGAGGATACCAATCATACCATACAAAGATATAGAGGTTACTAGGTAGGCCGGATCTACCTAACACATAGCTGCAATTGTTTTGACCTTTGGGAGCTAGCTAACTTGATGAACTCTCTCCTTCTTCATCTCAAATGTCCTTCTTTATCTTGCCTTTAATTTTAAGGTAATTACAATTCTCATAACCACTAAAATGTTTTCTTTAGTTGTAGAGTTCATTGCTGATACTAAAAATTAAGAAAAAAGGGTTCTACTTGTCAGATCAGAAGTTTTGTGATTATAATTTTCCCTAAGTTCTTCTGTAATTTTATCTGTGCTTTTCAAAAACACCAATCTCCTTTTTATATCATCCCTATAACATGTTGATATTTACAAATAACTTTGAAAAATCTTTTAACAACAAGCTTCTAAAATTACCTAACAACAACAGCAATAACTTTTAGAACATATAATTTTAAATCCTGGTGTACCAGAGCCCGTGTCATAAATAGAAGGCACTATGTGCAAAAGAAAATACAAAACTCACCCCAAGTTTAATTTCTTTTTTATTCCCCTCTAAGAGGAACGCCAAATAAGCATACTAAATTGTCTTGCTCAATTAGATTCCAAAGGTGTGGGTTATTTTACACAAGTTTAGGCTTAAGGCTTCCCTTCTTAAAAGAAAACTTCTTGTGAAGTTTGTCACCTTATATTAGAACAAAATAGATAATATGTACACAAATATATATCAAGCACTAAATTGCTAACTTATCTTTTATCCACATTCACCGTTAGAGTCCAGAATTGTCGATCTCAAACTACTACCATAAAGGTATCTTCTTTCTTACAATGTGGAAATGGGCTGTGTTTTCTTTTAAAAGAAAGAAAATAACGAACTACATTTTTTTTAATATGTATCCCACTTTCATCATATGTAGCCAAAACAGTACTACCACATTACTACATATAGGCTATTACGTGGATAGATTGCAATCACCTCAGTAGCGTCCAAATATGATGTCTACAACCTAACCAAGTCATAGGACTCAACAGTTATATTGTTAAATCTTCTGAATTCTGGCAGATGATCTTTATAAAAAAAAACTATATGCCATCATACTTCAACTACCTCGGAAAGATCACATACTAAACGACAAGAATGTAGCCACTTTTGACCCAAAAGATGATTTGGTATGATGCCAACTTATTTATGCTATGTCTAAATGCATCCTTCACATCCTCTGTGGCACACTGGAAGGAAACATTTTGAAAGAGAAAAATTTAAGTGGCTGTGTGTGAAATCAACTAAAAACGGAAAAGAAAAGAAGCATAGTATTTGATGTGTTGTTGAACTATCTTTGAATCTTTGATTTATTAGCATAGTATATTTAAGACACGGTTCACTGTCTGAACCAATGGGATTTGATGGAGTGGCTGCAAAGTGAATGTGATACACCTATCTTTTATAGTAGTACTATTTACACACCAAGTTATCCTTTTTATCATATACTGATTTGTTTAAATTTTTTAGTATGGAACAAATTTCTGCACTGTGGCTCAAATTCTCTACACCTCATGTATTATGTGTGCAAAGTCAACCTTAGGCCATAGAGATTGCATGCACAGCATGCTTTTGCCTGATCAGGTTAAAGAAGGGATTTCATACCATGATTGGTGTTTCAACTTAAAAAAAAAAAAAAATCACCCAATCAAACTTTTACTGGGCCAAGAACTAGTTCAGTTTCAGATTCAGTTTAGTTCAATAAGCTCAAATCTATATCGGTAATATTTAATCATTGAACCCAGAAATATAGCCAGTCCCTTTCAGAACTAAAACAGCTAACAGCACAAAAAAATAATATTAAAATCTTCAGAAAAATCAAAGCTGAATCTGGAGCTAAATACATTCTGTTGGTCATGAGTGATGGTCAGAGAGATCTGCTAACAATGGACTTAAATAGGAATCACAATAATAGGCCAACACCGCGTTACAACCCAAAACATTAAGGCATTAAGTTCACACGTGCTTCTATTTGTAAAGTTCTCACTTTGTCTATTCTTTTTCAATGTGAAACTTCTTTATCGCTTCACATCTAACTCTCACTTAATTTCCAACATGTAGTTATCATCATAGTAGTTACCCATGATCACGATTTAATCATATCATAATCATAATCATCATTTTTGTGCCGACTTCCTGCATCATTATCTCTGTGACCGGGTTGTCATTATCCTAGTTCTCATCTAATCTGAATTACTCTTATCTTATGGCCTCTGCATAGTCTCTTCCTTTGGCTTTTTGCAAGCAAAATGCTTATGTGATGGATCATGCCTGCAACTTGGCAATTTTAGTGTACTAATTACATGTCTACATCTTGTCACAATCACCAATACTGCAATTGCATTATTGCAGGACAAACTGAAAAGAAGAAAATTATTGGAATAAGGGAAAAATTATTTAACTAGAACAGGACTAGAATATCAGTAAAAACAACTAGGAAACTTGGGCCACAAGGGGCATGGGCTGGGCTTGAAATTGGATATCTGATAGAACAAACAGAACTTGGGTGCAAACAAGTTATTCACAGGGCAAAATAGGCCTAATGACTAACATCATCAGAGGTGCTTATCCTACGGCCATAGGTTGCAACGTTTTAGCCAGCGTTTGGTAATGCGGTGAGGGAGTACAAAACCACGTTGGAGTTTCCTAGACTAAACAAATTATAGCAATATCATTCTACCGTGATTTCTTCTTCACCGTGATTCTCAAACTTAATACCAAACACACGTTCAGAGTATTAAATGTTCATTATTGTTACTTCTTAGTTCTGGAGGCATCTTCATATCTAGGCCCTTTTTGATATCAGGGGTCAAATTTGTTTTCTCCCACGCTTCATCGGCTGCATTTCTTCTAAGTTAACTTACAAATACTTGTACAACTTTGTTACTCAACCTGTCATATCTGATGTCACCTTGTATCTATGATATATCTAATTGAAAACTTCAACATCCTCAATAATTATAGCTTGACAAAATGAAAATGTTGTTGCTAGATTTTCTCTTTGCCAGTTGTCTTTTGTGCCCTATGCTTCTATCCCCGGAATAAGGATTCACGAGAAATTCTTGTATACTTCGAGAAATTCTTGTATGAATCACATCACTATTACGAGTCATCATTGCCCCTAATTTTAACTAACATTTTTTATAGTGTAATTGGTTGATGTGTCACACATAGGTGTCAATTTGGGTCCGGTCCACTGAGCCCATCCAAACAAGCTTGGTTTAGGAATGGGCTAGCGGATTGTTGCCTTGTTGACCCGAAAAAAATACATATATAAAAATATTAATGCATTTAGACAAAAAAAATCTAAAAAATAAGTAGAGCCAAAATGACCCGTCACCCTCAAGGTTAGGTTGGATCCATAAAATATGGCCCAAACTAAATTTGGACCGGATGAGCCCGACCCAATCCTAACTTTTGGCCCGGTCGGCCGGTTCGGACGGCCCGAATTGCCACCACACATTTAATGGTTTAGAGACAATTTCTCAATGATTCACACCTCAATCACATATACTTGGTTCTATCCCGTAGGCACTAATAATTGAGTCTGAGTGTTATGATTTTAGTTTAAATTTTTAAATTCAAATTACAACGGAGTAAGTTATAAAGATTTATTTACATGCGATGAGCAGGATATTATTGTGTAGCTCAAATTCTATATGAGGAAAGAAAAAGGAATAATAAGACAATTTAGGAAGAAGCTCAGCATATATTTATGGAAAAAAATTGTTTTTTCCCCTAATATACAAAAGAACCCTTAACTGACAAAGATATACCATATTGAACTCCATAACAAAAGACAATTTAACATTCAACTTCTTGTCAACCCTACAATTTCTTCTCTTACACTTTAACCAAGTTTTCTGTGTCAGCTTTGCTCAGCCTCTATTGCAATTTGATTGAGAAAATGTATTTAATCAACCCATCATTTATACCGCCATCTGCGGCTGTTGAAGCTCAATATCATCCACAGAAAACAAAGAAAGTTATAACATACTAGTATGCATTAGAAGTCAAATATAGCAGCAGTGAAATTCATAGCTGATTTTTCTATAGTTTTTTGTTCTCATTAATTATCAAGTATTTTCTTCCTGAACACGATGGAAACTTTTGGACAATGGAGAACCCCAAAGTGAATCTTATTATCTGTTCTTACAGTAAATCAGACATCATGTGTCAATTAATGACCAATATAAAAACAAGTGGTTGTGTTCTAAGATTCCTAGAAGGGATACAATGCCGCTACACATTATAGCAACACAATAACAGCACGTTTTGAGTATTTATGTTATGTTCAGTCAAAGCACGTTTCTGTCTAACTTGTGGTAAGAAAAAAACATACAATATTAGAGCAAATTATTATTAAAAGAAAGAAATTTAAATATTTAAATAGTTTAACTGATAATTTAATATGCACTATCTTGTACCAAAAAGAAAACATGCACGGTCAGTGTCTAGTTTCTACACTAGGAACCAATCATAAATGGTACATTCTCTGATATCACTAATAATTTTGGGATAAAAGTTATCCTACCCAATTAGAATGTGTCACCTCAATTAAATGAGTTATATTAGTGGATCAAGTCAAATGGTTCTCACCATCTGATTGAATCACCCAGGCAAGGTAAAGTTACCTTTTAGGTACCATAGAATTTACCATCATAAATTATGATATGTGTGAATTTTGAGGTAACTGGGATAAGAGTCAAACATTTTTAATGATGTATCAACTTATGATTGGTTCATAGTGTAAAAAAATATTTACACTCACAATACATGTCAATTAAATCCATATTTAAATTAGTATGATATTTGGAATATAATTTTTTTAAAATAAAAAACTACTTAGACAAGAGTGACAATAAATGCCTTCAATCATGAATTAAACATGAAATTAGCTCACTAATTACAAAAGAAATGTTTACTTTTCAAAAGGAGCTTTTTTTCGTTAGTGGACCAGCACCTTAATTATTTGTAGAACTCAATAATTAATACCATAGTTAATTGCTTTCACACTTGTGTTAATTTGATACTTACAAAATCGATGAAATCACTAACAAAGAAGGAATTCTTAACAAATTCATGGGCAAATGCTAAAATCATTGGAGCAACACCACCCTACTCTGTAAACTTGAAAAGATCTTTTTTCCATTCAAATAACGAAAAGGAGATGGTATAAAACGAAAAGACCTTTGTTTCCTATGTGTGCTTAGTGTGACTAACTAATGACTATAAATGAATAAAGTGTGGTTTTTTATTCTTCTAGAAACGAGGTAAGATGCTAAGCAATGAATCTGTTCACCTTTCAATCCTTCATGTGGCATTGACTGTTAAAAGTGAACTGAAGCTGTCATATGGAATTTATATATGTGTTAGGCTTTTTTATCTTTAGAAAAGTAACAAAATTCATATTATTCACTTTGACCTTAACCTCCGACATGGGGAGTGTATAAATTCAAACCATGTATACTTGTGTATCTTGCGTAGGCCAATTTGCTTTATAATAAAACTCTTGTTTCTTTCTAGACTCTTTTAAAATCACTTTATATATATATATATATATATATATATATATATATATATATATGCATGGTGTTTTGAGTTTTAGTCAGTGAAGCTAGCCATGTCTACTCCTTCAAAGAGCGCCAGCTGTTCTAGTGAAGATGATAATGAACTTAGAAGAGGACCTTGGACTCCTGAAGAGGATGATCTGATCACCAAATACATTGCTAATCATGGCGAAGGGAGATGGAATTTGCTGGCTGAACGTTCAGGTAATCTAATGAAAAGCCAATAACAAAAAATTGTTGCTAATTTGCTATACAAGATTGTGTAACCTTTTTTTTTGTTGTGCTAATTCTGATTAGTTTCCTTTTCTCTTTTCTGAGTCAGGATTAAGGAGAACAGGAAAGAGTTGCAGATTAAGATGGCTAAATTATCTAAAGCCAGATGTAAAGAGAGGAAATTTAACCCAAGAAGAGCAGCTTTTAATTCTTGAACTCCACTCAAAGTGGGGCAACAGGTACATATGCATACTATACCCCATAATATAAGTTTGTCATGTGAAGGTGAAGCTAAGCTCATTCAACAGCTTATGATTCTTGAGCTACACTGTCAATATGCTAGTCAATTCCAAAATATTATCCTTCCTTTGGATTCTTATTGCTCTTTTATGATTGTTGAAGGTGGTCAAAAATTGCACAACAATTGCCTGGCAGGACAGACAATGAAATCAAGAACTATTGGAGAACTCGGATTCAGAAACAAGCAAGATATTTGAAAATTGACACAAATGGGTTTCAAGAAATTTACAAGCGTTTATGGAAGACAAGATTTCTTCACAAAGAAAAAGAATCATCTCCTTCAGCCATTTCAATCCAAAACCAATCAATGAATATGCCTCTTAATGGTGTTTCTCATTATCCAGCTACTGAGAAAATACCAACAACACAAATCCCTTGTCAGGGAAATTGTGTGAATGAAGCAGGTTCCAATTATTTGGATCAACATGAGCATAACTCAGACTCTGAGCACCACAACAACGGTTCATCAATGTCCTCTTCAGAATCAGCAAATATCCCAAATATGCCTCAACTTTTTGGATACACTAGTAGTCAATTTCAGGCCTTAGATAATAATGACTTTGGCTCATATGCATATGATGGTTACCATGAAAATAACAATGCCAATGGGATGGATGCCTTCAACCTGACAACTACAATGTTTGCTGAGGATATGGAATGCCCAGTGGCTGATTGCCAAGTGTCAGAAAGCAATTGGCTAAACAAGGAATTTGCATCTACCATGTGGAACATGGATGAAATGTGGCAATTTAGGAACATACAAAAATGATAATTCAGAGTTTATTTTAAGAATAACTCACCATTATCTTTTTTATAGTATTACTTGATATTAGATAATCAATTGTTGATTGACTCCCAAAATAATACCAACAATAGAAAATTTCACAGTACTCACCTTTAGAAAATTTTGGTACGAATATTATTCGAGCAACCACTTGTGATAATAAATGGAGAGGGGTCCATGATAGAATTGAGGATTTAACAGAGAAGAAGAAAGGGGGAAATCGCATAAGAGGATTTAATAGAAAAAAGCTTATTTGCTTCTTCTTTTCATTTTTGTTTAATTCTTCTTTTTGTCATTTTAGAATTTCATTTTTTCACCTTTTTGGGTTCTCTTTATCTTTTGCATTTTTTTCCAAAACCATGATATAGATATGAAGTATCCACCACCGTTAGTCAGTGACTAATCTCCATCAAGAAACTTGGTGGGCACATAATATGGATTCTTCCCTCCCCACCAAGTTTTTTCCATACATATGAGTCAGGATTCGAACCCTGCCCATTTGTTTAAAGTGTTCAAATTTCTTACTACTCGAAACAACCTTTATCTTTTTTTTATGATATAAGCTTCTATATTTTTTTATATGAGTTCTACCCTTTTTTTTCATTCTATGTGAGTGCTTGTTTTTTTCATAAATTCAAAATGCAAATAATTCAGACTTCACACTCTTTTCTTTGATATTTTTCATTCTTTCACGTTAGATCATTTTGTTTATTGTTTTATCTTTTTCTGTTTGTTTATTTTTTTCTTTTACAGGTTTTTATGACTAAGCTTTTCTTAGGTTGGAAAGCTTTGTCTAGTAAGAGTAGTAAATCATCAAGCTTTATCATAAAATAGAAATGAATATTAAAGAGACCATAATTTAATATTAAGCACATCACATTGACTTATATTTTTCATTTGGATTATTTTTCTTACCAAAGTATGTTATTCATTTTTCTTCAAGTTAATGACTAGATAGAACTAGTCAAGAAACATTATTCACGCTCTCAAGATTAAGGGTCAGTTTGTTATATATTATAAAAAAATGATTTTTATATAAAATAATTTAGAGATTAAATGAAAATCATTTTTTCATAATCTGTAACAAACATATTTTCTCTCTTCTCTATAAAATCAGATTTTAGTAAGAAACTAAATGGAATAGCTTCTCATTTTAGCCATAAAAATTATTTTTTTTAAAAATAATTTCCTAAAAAATCTTAAACAAATACGATTAAAATCACTAAAAATGATTTTTAACTTAAAAAAATAATTTTTATGATCAAATAATCTAAAACAAAGTCTCATTTATTAAGAATCTAAGAATTAGAACTATCATATAGCTCTTAACTCATGTTCAACAAAAAAACTATTGTTGATAAATATTCACAAGTTGCGAGACATATTAAATATCAATGAAGATTCACCGATGTGGTTTTTTTTTTTTTTGGACAAAATCCATGTGGTTCTTAATAACTAAGAAAAAATATTTTTATAAGTAAAGTTCTTTTTCGTTGTTAATTTATTTCTTTTTATAGTTCTATAAATAATCCGTGGTATTTTTGGTTTTAAAGGAGGACCACTTATACGAGACAAAGTTTTAGTGACAGTTTGGTTTAGATTTTGGAGAGGCCAAAATCAATTTTGGGAGCACAAACATGATCATTAAAAGTGAAAGTTACTCTTTTTGTGTTTTGGTACAAAATCGTGATGGATAGAATTGATTCTGGGTTGGGTAGAATTGATTCTGATTGAAGCAAAAATTCCTAACTTTTAGGTTGAATAAAATCAATTCTTGGTATGAGACCCACAAAATTCTTTATATTTACACATCAAAAGTGATTCTACTTTTATCATCCAAACGAAATCAATTCTTATGAAGTCACTCTTAAAATATCATTACAAAAAACAAATCAATTTTTTTAAACTCAATTCTTTTTAAATTAATTATTTATAATTAATTCTATCACAATCTAAAATAAATGGACGTTAAACATTGCAACGAAGTCTTTTATTATTTCAACGGTCTTCCGTACACATGCATGTGCATGATGATTTATATAAGTGAACAATTTATGCATTTTTTTAATCATTTGATTTATGAGTTTAATTGTTATACACTGTCAGTACAAAATATTTTTACACAGACAATCAATCACCAATCATGATATGAATGACTTTTAAGATAGTTGGGATAAAAGTCAATTTTTTTTACGGATATAATAACTTATAATTGGATGTCTGTATAAAAATATTTTATACTGTCAATATATAACAATTAAACTCTTGATTTATATACATGCCCAAATATCATGCTTCACTACTCTAGGCAATATTTTGCATAAGTTGCCTAATGTTTGATATTTTAGTTTGTTCAAATTAAACGATATAATTGATATCAATTATAAGTTGAATATAAGTTGATAAGTTAATATAAGTTGGGAAGTGAGTGTAAAAAATAAGTTAATAGAGGGGAAGGGTATGCTCCAATTATATAAGTTGATATGTATTAACGGTGGTGCACTACCTATTGACTAAACATATACTCTAATATTATTTCAATATATTTATGTAAATACAAGTTGAATATTAGTATCGATTTTTCTAACCATTGCCATAAGAAATAAAAAAAAAAGTAAGTTTTTGAGTGCACACAAATTTTTAAATTAATTATTCATATATTTTTTATTTTAAGTATATTCTCTATTAATTTATATTATTTTTATATTCTACTTCAATTGTATACCATTTATTTATAATTTTAAATATTTTTTAAAATTATTTTATTTTATTTTTTATATTTTTTATAAATTTGAAATATACTTGCAATACATAAAATAAAGAAAAATGTTAGCAACACACTCTCTAACACTCTCTTTCCAACACACTCTTTCCTATTGGTTGAAATTCATGTGGGTCATACAAAATTCAAGTAGAACCCATTTGAATTTCAACCAATAGGAAAGTGTGTGTTAAAAAAAAGTGTGTTGTTATCACTCTTCTAAAGTAAATTGACGTAAGTTTTTAATAGATTATATGATTATTAGATAACTTTTAATTTTCACCATATATGTATATATCAAATAAAAAGAATGAGAAATGCTAACAATACATTTTCAAGCACTATCTTTCCAACACACTCTCTTCTATTAGTTAAAATTCATGTGGGTCTTACAAAATTCAAATGGGACCCATATGAATATGTGGGACCCACATAAATTTCAACCAATAGGAGAGAATATGTTGAAAAGAGAGTATATTACTAGCATTCCTAAAAAAGAATTAAAAAAATGAAACATAAGAAATAATTAGGATCATCACTATGGGCCTGTTTGAATTGGCTTATAAAACAGCTTATTTTGGCTTATCTACTGACATAAGTACTTGTCAGAGTGTTTGATAGAGCTTATGGAAACCGCTTATGACATCTCCATTAGCTGTTTTTAACTTATTTTGATAAGCTCTCCAGGATAGCTTATGAAAATAGCTTATAACTTATATGAAAACAATTTGACTATATTTTCATTTTGATTATAGAAATAACTTATATATAAACACTTAGGGCCCGTTTGGTGGTCAGGATAAGGGAGGCAGGATAGGATAAGCTATCCTGTCCTGTTTTAATCTGTAGTTTGGTGAACCAGCAGGATAGGATAAGCTTATCCTGTAAGCTTATCCTATCCTATTACTTAGTTATAATTCTATCCTGAGGGTGGAGCTGGGTTAGAATCAACAGGATAGGATAAGAAAATGCTTTCTTTTATCTCTTACCTTTAATATTGTTATTATTTAATTACGGTTTCAAACCTAATTAGTCAACCTTAATACTAATTAAAATATGTGGTTTAATTAACAATTTTTATAAAAAGTGAAAAAAAAGTTAATTTTTTATAATTTAAAAAAATGGACTAATTTATAATTAAAAAGCCAAAAATATATATTATTAAATAATTTTTAATTTAAATGTATAAAACAACCACGTAATATTAAAATTTATTTTTGAAAAAAAATGTAATTTTGATATAAGGATAATTTTATCATTTGTCGATATTTTATATCATATCCTGTTATTATCTGATGCACATCAAACATTGGACAGGATAAGAGCTTATCATGCTCATATCCTATCCTATCCTTATCCAGCTCTCATATCCTATTCATCCTTATCCTATCCTGACCACCAAACGAGCCCTTATATGATAAGCCTTTCCAATCACGCCCTCCTTCAATGGCTAATATATGAAGCGGCCCGCATACATTCTACAAAATAATTACTCTGACTAAATCCGAACCGTCCATGTATGTGTATTTAAAATGCCAATCTCAGTCGTTCATTTAACCTTTATAAATCATATTTAATCTCAAACCCTAGGGTTTTTTCACTGTGCTGCTAAATCAGAGTAGGAACTCCCTCTTTGCCGCGGATCTCTCAGGAGCTTGCATCTGCTTGAGGGGAGGTATGAATCCGACACCCTTTTAGAATTTGTGGTACCCTTCGAATTATTAACCAAAATCAATGGAAAATGGAATAAAAGTTCTCATTTTTAGATTCCTTGTAAAAGTTGTTCTTTTGAGAGAGGGCTGTAATGAAAGATTGATCCATGGTTCATTTTTGTTTTGTTGGCATCACAGTAATTAGCTAAAGTTTTTTTTTTTTGTTTGTGTGTGTGTGTGTGTGGTGATTTGTATTCCTTGAATAAGATTCAAAGATATGCAGCCAGCACCTTTAGCATAAGTGATCGAATCCTCAATTTTCATGGGTTCGTTAATCTGTAACCTGACGTGTGATTCAATGGTAATCCCTTATTTGTTGCTGCTATATTCATAGGTGGATGTCTAGATTATCATCTATGTCATTATGAGTTACTGTCCAAATAGGATCAGCATATAATTTGAAGTTTCAATCTGCTGTTTGAATTTTAAAACTCAGACAATTAATAACCACTCTGTTGAGAAAAAGGTGTAAAAAATTGTTGTATCATTAGGGCTGTTATTATCTTGCAAATATATGATTATTCATGCTGGATATTCCTGTACAGTATGTTGTTGAATATGATGGGATATGTAGTTGACATAGCTAGGTATTGAAGATATGACAAACTTGTTTCATCTTTGTTTTAATTTCATTGTGTTATTTGTAATATAGTTCCAACCGATCAATTCACTTGATGGTTATGCTTTGCCTGTTGTTAGACCTTTACATACTGAAAATTTGTTTTATAGAAATCACCAACTACAGCTTTCACCAAGTTTTGTTCATTGTTTGCAGTTGTGAAGATGTACACATCAAGGAAGAAAATCCACAAAGACAAGGATGCCGAGCCAACTGAATTTGAAGAATCTGTTGGACAGGTTTTATTCTTATTATATAATTATATAATTTATATAAATAGTGTTGTTACTGTAGCTGCTAACCAGTCTTAACGGCCACATGAATATTTTTTCTGGTCAATTTTTTTTGTTGCAGGCATTGTTTGATCTTGAAAACACCAACACAGACTTGAAAAGTGATCTGAAAGATTTATATATAAATTCAGCAGTGTAAGGATGTGTTTAACTTGTCTTTTTGTGTGAAAAGATACATGACCTCCGGCTGTTTTTAAATTAGCAATTTTCCTGCTCTACAGCCAAATTGATGTTTCTGGGAATCGCAAGGCTGTGGTTATCCATGTCCCTTACAGATTAAGGAAAGGTTTTCGGAAGATTCATGTGAAGCTTGTTAGAGAGCTGGAAAAGAAATTTAGTGGGAAGGTAAGCAGAGTCTAATATCTTAGTTATGTATAAATTCATTAGATTGGCAACTGTTCTCACGATCTTTGAGATCTGTTATCAATATGGGTATTTGACCAAACTGACTCACTTTTAGAAATTATTTATCAATATAACTTTGTTTTGAAATTATTTACTAAACTAACCCACTTTTAGTCACGTGACATTTTTTATTATTTTTTTCTGACACTGAAAAACGTTACTTTGACTAGCGTTTTCTAAAAATGCTACTGTCAGTAGCGTTTTTACTAGATTGTGTCATGTGGCACAATTTGGTTCGTTGTAAAAAAATTTAAAAATTTTACGTTTAGCGTCGGCCAAGGAGGTGTCACCCGTCTGAAACTGAAGATCTTCATCCGTTTGATGACTATCAGACGGGTGAAGAAATGTTCACCCTTCACCCGTCTGATACATTTCTTTTCTTCATCCGTCTGAAGCTGAAGATATCCACCCGTCTGATAGTCTGATAGTCATCAGACGGGTGAAGAAATGTATCAGACGGGTGAACGGGTGGACATTTCTTCACCCGTCTGATAGTCATCAGACGGGTGAAGATTTTCAGCTTCAGATGTGTGACACCTCTAACATCGGCCAAGGCTGACGCTAAACATAAAATTTTTAAATTTTTTTATAGCGAACTAAATTGTGCCACACAATCTGACAGCGTTTTTATAAAACGCTAGTCAAAGTGGCAATTTTAAGTTTCAGGAAAAAAAGACTAAAAAATACCACATAGCTAAAAGTGAGTTAGTTTGGTAAATAGTTTCAAAACAAAGTTATATTGATAAATAGTTTTTAAAAGTGAGTCAGTTTGGTCAAAAAGCCGTATCAATATTCTGCCCCCTGACGAAGTATTCTGGGCCTATTCCTTTGTTATCTACTCCACAGTATTTCCCTCATGTGAAATGCTTGTAGAACTTCCTATTCTTTCCAACCGTTGTTCTTTTTTTCATGGAATTGTTCCAGTCATCCTTAAATGTAAAGCTGAAGTTAAGCAAGCCTCTATGCACATTAGTCTTGTAAAATTGTGTCTCCCTTTTACACAGAACTATTTTACACTTTTTTTATGATTCATTTTGTTGTATTTTGTGAATCTGCTGAAACATGTAGGATGTAATCTTGATTGCCACCCGGAGGATAGTAAGGCCACCAAAGAAAGGTTCTGCTGTTCAGCGTCCTCGTAGTCGTACACTCACTGCTGTGCATGAGGCAATGCTGGAGGATATAGTATTGCCTGCTGAGATTGTTGGGAAGCGTGTTAGGTATAGAATTGATGGAACCAAGATTATGAAGGTAAAGCTATTGTAGCCAATGAACTTTCGAAGTCACTTCTCATGTTCTATCAACCATCAAGATTCAAATAAAATATCTTTAGTTATCTAAGCTAATGATCATGGATGTAATATTAAAAAAAATAAAGGTTCAATTATTCTGTAGGTTCCTAAACTATTTGGGAATTTTTAAATAGGTCCCTATATTTTAAAAAGTTGTAATTGTAATTACGTTTCTAAACGTGTAAATAATTTGTAGTTGGGTTTCCGAGCTTGTAAATAATTTATAATTAGGTCCTTGGGTTAGGATTTTGAACCGTAAAGTCTGCTGATGGAATCTTACCCCATGATTAATTACAAATTATTTAAAAGTTCAGGGACCCACAAACATAAGACTCAATTACAAATTATTTGTAAGTTTACGGACTCAATTACAAATTCTCAAAATATAAGAATTTATTTAAAAATTCCCAAATAGTTTTAGGGACCTGATAGAGTAATTGAACCAAAAATAAATTCTTACAGCTGAACTTGTGTCCATGAAAGTTCTTGCCTTTTATTTAAAAGGTCAATGTCTATTTTATTAAATTGAATTCTTGTCCTATTCTGTAGGTTTTCTTGGACCCCAAGGAGCGAAACAACACCGAGTACAAGTTGGAGACTTTTGCTGCAGTATACAGGAAACTCTCGGGCAAAGATGTTGTGTTTGAGTATCCAATCACAGAGGCTTAGGTTCACCTTTGTCAGCTTTGAATTTGTTCATGAATTGCAAATGGTGGATGCTGGTTAAAATTTTGTTCAAGTTGGTTTTCATGCTGGAATTTCTTTAGTAATTTTTGGAAAGTACTATGGCCTGGTTCATCAATGTAGGATTGGATCTTTTTTTTCTCTTTTAAAATCGAAATCATTCCTTTTTATAAAAAATCCAAAAGATTCCTTTAATCAGTGTTTTTCATCTTGAATGGAGTTAGTTGTTTGCTTGGAGATGCCGTGAGAAAAATTGCGTTCTTCACGAATATAATTTCTTAAGGCGCTTTTCTGTTTGAGACTAATTCAATTCGAATAGTTTTTGCAATAGATGCTTCATGAGCCTATTCTGCTTTCTATCCCCCATTATTTGATGGCTGGTTAAGTTTATATTCATTCCCTTGAGTTCAGATCAACAAAGTCTAATTATAGGAGCAAAAATGCACTTATTTTCCTTTAGTTTGGGAATCAAATATATAACGTTTTACTTTTAGGATGTTGTTATGGTATCCTTAAAATTAAAGGGTTTGGATATCTTATGTCCAATTAGAATGCGTTACCTCAATTAATTGAGTCATGTGAATATTATATGGTATTAAATTCTCATCATTTGATTGGGTCACGTAAATAAAGATATGATATCTAAGTGGTGTCATAGAATCTTCCTTACTTTTAATATGAACATCAACATTACTGAACAATACTGCCTAGTTTCTTGTTTTAGTCAGTGTCGTATATATTATATTATATTATATTACAATATTTCCTTTTAAGCATGCAAGAATGACATGCTTAACAATATGAACAAATCATGGTTGAGAGGGTTAAATTTTTGGATAAGGATCAAGAAGAAATTCAGCTTATACAACTAAATTCTTCGGTCAACAAATGAGCGAGGAACAGGTTTTTTTTTCGCACCAACTAAACAAACATTTGTACGTAAATTCTTATAAAATCACTCAAATCCCTTGTCTCTAACTTGCTCTGAATGACCTACACACATTTCCAATTTTATTTAGTATATAGACAGATGCCTCTTCGGATTTGGCTCCGAAAATGAAGGGTTCATTGGTTCATGTTTTTTTAACAGCGTAGTTTAACAAACTATGGATTTGTTAAAAAAAAGGATTAACTTTAAGTGAAGAGATTTTAATTATTGATGAGAAGCAGCTGTTATATAATAAACATATATGTATATATGTATAACAAACTATGGATTTGCTGGAATTTATTCATTTGATTTTGTTATCATCAATAGTTAGGATCCTTAACTTTTTCTTCCATGGTAGGCAAATCCTACTATGCTGCACTTTGTTATCCTTTTTTGCTATGACCAGCTTGCTCACGATCCATCAAGAAGACGACTGATAGGATAGCAACATCTATGTATTGGTTGCCAGGCGTTCCCTATAGCATAAATCGAATCGAACCCAGCACAGAATTGTGCCTCTTTTAGTCATTTCTCTTCGTTGCATCCATTCTACATTTGTTTCCACAGTAGTAACAAGGCAACGGTATGTGCACAAATACAGTGGTTATTAGGTGTTTGAATTGCAGTTAATATCATGAACACCATTACACCACCATAAATAGGTTAACCGTAAATGTCGTTTTCAAGTAAAAATTGTGAGCCATGGGCTTTTTTAGTTGTCTTTCAATTTTTTATCCACCATCAGATGGAGCTGCACATCCCATGCACACAAACTCACCTTGCACAGGTTAAAATCCGTAGAAAATAAGCCCTTCAATGTCCATCTCAACCGAAGATCCTCAAGCTTGTTATCAATGAGTTAATGTGTAGCCATGTAAACATTTAATATTCAAAAGTACCCGACTCAGATAGAAATGCCTAATACAGCAAAGCGAAAAGGCATCATTCCTCATCCTTTATCAAATTGATCAAACTACTTTTGTACTAGTATAAATATGATATACAAAAAGAATACCCTTGAAAATAGAGAGAGAAATGATTACAATTTACACAATATGAATGAATGTCATCTGCCTTCATCAAAAGAAGAAGTAGAGATAGAATTCCTAGAATAATCCTCCACAAAACTACTACCTCCTGAAGCCTTGGTTGCACTACTAGCATTAGTATTGGTGAAAGCTGAAGTGGTGGTTGTAGTCCAACGTCCTACACGACCTTGAATTCCCGGTTTACCTGGTCTCGGCAAGGTGAACGAATCACTCGAGAGCATGAGCTGAACAGAATTCATGTCAGGTCTATCGATAATACTCGCCTGACAGCACAACAAACCCAGCTGAATGCACATTGCTGCCTCATCACCATTATATTTACCAAGGGTTGGGTCAATTAAATCCATAATCTTCCCTCCCTGATAAAGCATCCATGCCTACAAATGCGTGAAGATATTGAAAAGTTTGAAAGAAATGGTCACATATTATGCTAGATGATCGGTATAGACTATGGTCTAAAGTTCATGTTAATTCCATCTGACCATATAAGTCAATAAAATGCAGGTTTTATTCTCCAGTTCACATGAAGCAAGATACGTTGTGATGCCATGTCAATGCAAAAATTTAACACCATTCATCTGCTAAGCATACCAATTCAATTCCTATAAAGGCACAACCGCACAAGCTAGCCGAAAAATCAACATCCAATGCAAAATGGTCATAAACACAACTATTTCCTTAGCAAAAGCAGGTAAACAGCAATTTGCCTCTATCCCAAATTCCTTGGGCTCAACATTAACATATATAAGTGAATATCAAGAACAAGAATCTCTACACTAAAGCTGTCAAAATGGGCCAGGCCATTTCGGGACAAATAAGTTTTGGATTAGCATTTTGCTAGCCCACCCAACCATTTTTTGGCTGCAAGCTAGGCAGACCAGCCCACCAACCCAAAAATTCTTTTGTTTTCTAAAAAACAATGAATTTAATCTTTCACGAATTTAAATATGAAAAAATGGAAATTTGGGCTACTTAGTTTTGAGCCAATAACGAATAACAAATAAATTAGATAACTAGTACAATTATTAATTGGGTCTTAAATTTTCAAGCAAAAAATGGTAGTATCCTCTTAGGTGTAGCTTAATAGATTAAAAAACATCAAATTCAGGCCAATGGCCCAAGCTATTATGATATATGGAATCGAGATAGTTACCTTTCAGAAAATGATAATCAGTGTTAATGTCGATTAAGTACAAGCTTGATTTTCTAGCCTAACCTTCACTTTTTGTCAAACTACTTGGACTGGCCCATTTTGATAATTCCACTTGACAGCACTTTCCCATTTTTATTAATCCTTTGCATATATGCTTAGAAAATTAATATGCATACTGCAGCAGCAGATTGTTAATGCGTTACGAGAACCACAGTTAATGAGCATAATCAGTTCATACTAAATTTGAATTCAGGCCTCCCATATGATACACTTACGTAGTTCAAGAGATCTGCTTTTTCTGTACCAAGCTGCACGTTGTGGTTTTTTCTACCACTAACTATTTCCAACACCAAGACTCCATAACTGAACACATCTGTCTTCACAGATAGATATCCACGCAATGCATATTCAGGGGCCATGTAACCGCTGCATTATTCATCAAAAAATATAAAAAGCATAAGGATGACTACCACAGAATAACAAATAACGAGAAATGAAGGATCTACTCACTGTGTACCAGAAATCCTAAATGTCTGCACATGAGTGTCCTCCCCAGGAAACAGCCTTGCCAAGCCAAAGTCTGAAATTTTTGGATTTAATTTCTCATCCAGCAATATGTTACTAGCTTTAATGTCTCTGTGAATAATTCTTTCTGGGGCCTCTTCATGCAGGTAGAGAAGTCCTCTTGCCACACCTATAACTATTCTAAATCGTGTTGTCCAGTCCAAAGATGGAGACTTCATTTTATCTGAAAATAGTTATTTACTATTAATCCCTGCCCACAAACAACCAGAAAACAAAGAAAAAGGTCTAGATCTTCATCTGTGTGTGTTAGAAATTGTTCTCATTACCAAACAGAAAGTGATCAAGGCTTTTGTTTGGCAGATACTCATAGACAAGCATCTTTTCAGGTCCTTCAGCACAACAGCCCAATAATGTAACCAAGTTCTTGTGCTGAATTTTCAGTAATAGCTTCACTTCATTGGTAAATTCTCTAATTCCTTGCCTTGATTCTAATGACAGCTTCTTAACAGCTACTTCTTGGCCATTTGGCATCAATCCCTGCAGAAAGCATGCATAAGTTAATGAAATTTTGGTAGAGGGTGGGAACACATCCGAATATGTCACTAAGGGTGTGTTTGATGCACATTGAAGGACAGCACAAGCAAAATAGCACAAATAGCTGGGTCACAGTATAACTTTTCGTTATGTTTGTTGTTTGGAGGTCAAACCATAGCACAGCAGAACAATGGAAAGTATTACAATACATTTTGGAGCTATAGCAACAACAATCAGGGTATTCCCAAAACGATGCAATGGTGGTGCTAGCGGTAGTGGTGGCAGCAACAATGGTGGTGATAGCGGCAGTGGCGATGATAAGGGAGAGAAAGGGGCTTGAGTGGTGTTGTTTGTGGGATAAAAAGTTGACACCTGCTTGTTTACCGAGTAACAAAATTTTAGACTTTTGTCATGTGCTTCATCTTTCCTTTTGTCTTGTCTATTGAACATTTTTAAAATCAAACATGAATCCGATCCTTCAACTTTTAGCAAATCAAATGCACCCTAAGGTATGCATATTAGAGAGGAAATTCGACACATGCATTAAGAATATCAAATTGAAGATTCTATTAAGAGTGTCCAAATCCATTCTTTCCATTTTGAATTTTCAAGTCCACCAAGCAGGGCAACACTTATTTATTCCTCAAATGTAAGTGTTGAAAACAGTCCATCTCCATAAAATCTCCAAAAATAGTTATAAAAATGGAAGATATTGAAGGTGACTAGATAAAAATGTGAGTTAACTTCCTAAGTCTTAGCATTCACAGTTATTCATATAAGGCAACTATGAGCCTGATTCATAGTAAGAGGTCTATGATTGACCAAATAATCAAAAGCAAGGGAATCACTGAAGGAGGACGCAAGATCATCAAACCCTCATCGTTAAGTAAGATCAATGACCCCCCCCCCCCCACACACACTAAAAAACGGATAAGGCTCCTCTAAAGTGAGCTTATGTGTAAAGTGAGCAAATGACCGTGTATCTACCCTTAGATTGTTCATAGGTTAAGATTTTAATGATTTTTTTGTAACCCCGTTTGGATAGCACAACTTATTAGAAATTCTCTTATGATATAAGTTCTTTTATGTAAAAAATAAAATGTTTGGGTAAGATTAAATAACTAACTTATTAACCTCGAGAAACTGTTTTTAGCTTATTTTGAGAAGCCAATTTTTTTAGCTTATTGAAAAACCTTATGTGGAAGCTGATATGAGAAGCTGTTTTAATATTTTATAGGACAATTATATCCGCCTAATAATTTGAAATTACATCAAAACAACCCTTCCATCTTCCTCCCTCAAGTTAATATATTTTACCACTGTTTCTTCAAGCATGTATCCAAACACTAAATAACTTGATTTAAAAGAAGTTTAATGCATAAAAGTTTCATATAAGCCCTCCTAATATAAACGTTTAAATAAGCTATTTACCCAAACTGGCCTAAATCAATGATAGAAGTTCACTTGCTTACTTTATATAGAAGTTCACTGTAGAGGAGATTTTTTCCATAAAAAAAAAAACAGAAAGAGAAACAGTTAATAAAAGATTATAACTTTCAACTTTGCAGCATTTCCTACCACGAACAAAAGCTTACTAGCTGCATTAATTCCATGATAAAGCACCTAAAAAAGAGGTGAAATACCCAACTAGTGAAGGAGCTTTTACAAGCACAAAAACTTACAAACTCAAGAACCCTCCAATTTCAATGTTCCCGAATTGAATCTCGAATTTTACAAAAAGAAAAAGGGGGTTACCTTGAAGACGGGACCAAAGCCTCCATGACCGAGCTGGTTTAGGTGGGAGAAGAAATTGGTGGCGACCTGGAGAGTGTGGAGGTCGAAGATTAGGTCTAAAGAGTCGCCGCAGCTGCCGCCGTCAAGATCGTCGCCGACGTTGTCGGAGGTTGCGCCGCCCTTCAGCCGCTTCTCTAAGCAGCGGCAAAACATGGACAGAAACCCCATAGACAAAACGACGTCGTTTGTCCTGAGGAAGAGAGCGCTTAGGCCAGGTGATAATAGCGTTGCTCCATGCCTTATGGCAATAGGAGTAGGAGCTATGTCTTATTTCTTTTTTCTTTTTTTTTTTTTTGATAGAAGCTATGTCTTATTTCTTAATAAGTTGGTCGGGCGTATTAACATATACGTGTATATTTGACTAAATATGGGTTTAAGAAAAAATAAATTATCCAGCAAAACATAGTGATAATTTTATCAAATTAATTTAATTAATTATTGATATATTAATTATTATCATAAATATAATATAAAATATTTAAAGATATAATTGATAAAAAAATATTTAATTTAAATTAAAAATAAAAAATAATATATAATTTGAGATAATATTTTTTTTTATAAATATGACATGTATAATGGCGGGAGGAATATTTATTATGATAAATTAAATAATGATATTTTGTAGACATACCGACAGACACTCACGTTGGTGACTTCAAAGACTATTCAAAACAAATTACATTAAGATAGCGTTCAAAGTGGGATTCATTCATATATAATTTCTTATAATCACGTTAAAGATGTGTTTGGATGTGATCGAAAAATTCGATTATTTAATTATATGAATAATCGATTATAATATAATTAATTTTATGTTTGAATATGTTTTCTGAAAGATAATTATAAGATAATTTATTTCATTTGGGTTAGTAAAAAAATTATTTTTATATGATAAATTATTAAAAAGGATATGAAGTTATTTGTATAACTTAATAATATTTGTTTGGTAGTTCGTTTTATAAGGATGAAATATGAAGAATGTTATTGGTTTCAAAATAATCTAACAGTTTTTTAAATAAGTATCAAACTTCTAATTTATCTAAAAACAATTTTTTTCTCATAAAAATAGATGTTTTGAAATTTAATCAGATATCAGCTTTCTATTGAAAAACAACTTTTATTCTTATCCCAAACACCCTCTAAGTATGTTTATATGCTATATCGACTGACATATTAATGTGTGCTTGATTTCACAGAAAAAGTTACGGCTCGTTCAGCCATTCTGAACGAAAAATTAAACATACCCTTAACCTTGTAAAAAGAGAAGTATTATTAAAACCTCTTTCTTTATATTTGAAATTTTTTTATATGAAGAATAGAGCTATTTTTTTACAACTCAGAGTGTATTTATTTGTATAGTTAAATCAGATGAACTGGTTAAGTTCAGATTAATGAGTTTTTTAGGGTTGTTTAATTTAGGTAGTGTATGTTTGGTTGAAATTTTTTTTAACGTCAACCAGCATTTAGAAATCTATTTGCAGAAAGGTCTAAATTGGAATTTTGACAAAAATCAAAAATTTATATCTCAAGATGTGAAAAAACAGCACTGGAGTTGAAAACAATCTAAACCAAAAATACATTTAAGGTGTGTTTGGGAAAGCTGAAAAAAAAAAGATTATGCTGATAATCGATTTATGAATAATCGATTATTATGATAATCGATTATAATCAGAATCTATTTTTGTTTGGGTCTATTTGCTGAAAAGTGATTTCAAGATAATCTTTTTTGTTTGGATGGTTTAAAAAAATCACTTTTTACATAGTAAATTACGAAAAAGGGTATGAAGTTATTTGTATAATTTAATAATATTTATTTGAAAGTTAATTTTGTAGGGGTAAATAGGGAAGAAAGTTTTGAGAATGAGAAATAATCAAATCATAACAATCTTAAGCTAAAACAAATTAGATGACATAAAACAGCTTTTTCCCCCAAAAAAAGCTTTTTTATAAATTTAAGCTAATTGTCAAACATAATAGATTATGTATGAAACAGCTTTTTAGCCAAAAAACAGCTGAAATGGAAAAAATCAAGTTTTCCCAAACAAGCACTTAATGGTTTAGTTATAGTATCCGTTTCTGTTGATTGCATTGAGGCTGATAAACCAATCGAAGAACACCCTTCGTTAACATTGAAGATCATGACATGTTATGTTTTGAAAGAAAAAATACAATAATCTGTTTCTGTTTACTGATGTTTATGCAAAAATACACCCGTTTGTGTATAAAAATAATCTGTTTTTTTTTTTTTTCATGATACATTCAAATTTGTCCTACACATACTTTTTCCCCTATCAAAATAGCACTAGTATTATTCAACCTTTGTTACATACTAGTAAACCTTAATATAGCGAAATGCACTCTTTTCCTCTGGCCACCATCGCCGACATTGTCCATCTCTGACCACCATTGTCAGTGGTGTCTTCAATCATGGTCATTAACGACTTCCTCTAAGCATAGTTGCCGATGACACCTTTTAACCACCATTCCTGATGACATCCACCATCCACGATTGGTGATATGCTCTCCAATTCAATTACAATTATATACTTTAATTCTTTATTTGCACAAAACATAAGAATTTAAATTCACAACAAATTTTGATTATGATAGAACTATTATTAAAATTAACATTTTATGTTTCAATTCTAATTTCAACATCTAAGGTCTTCATAAATGATCTTTGAATTTGGAAGTCTGGCCAAGCTTGGTATGGAGCAGTCACTTCTAACTATAATTTTTTAAAGAGTGAACACCTAAATTGGTTCCTCAAAATTTTTGGGGATCCACTTTTAGTCCCTAAAAAAAATAAACTGACTATTTCGTCCCTCAAATTTACAAACGAGGGACAAATTAGACCCTAGCTTTAGTTTCGACGTCCATTTACTTGCCTACGTGTCCCATTAATCATCCTACCTAATTCGTTAATGATCCTACATAACCTATGACGAATTTCCTTAATGAAAAACGAATAAAAAGTGAAAAAAAATGCACAATTTTAAAACCCAAAACACTTTAAAATTATGCATTTTTCACTTTTCATTCTTTTTTCATGGTGGAAAATCGTTATAGACCACACAGAATCACTAACGGGTCAAATAGGATGATTAATAGGATACGTAAGCAAGTAAATGAACGTCGAAACTAAATCTATGGACTAATTTGTCTCGCGTTTGTAAATTTGAGGGACTAAATAATTAATTTATTTTTTCAGTGACTAAAAAAAGATCCCCAAAAAATTTGAAGGGTCAATTTGGATATTCACTTTTTTTGGAATAAGAAATAACAAATGTACTTTTTTATAATCATCTTGCTTAAGTCAAGAAGGAAAACGCAAATTTTACTTGGCATCTGGAAGTCAACTTCCCGGTCTTTTCCTATGCCTGTCTTTGGTATCTTGTAAGTAATATGTATGTGGATGGTGGATGGTGGCAGCAAGTCAGCAACCACTGGCCATTTGTTTTTTTGTGTCGACAAAGAGTATTTCAAATCGATGAGACTAATTTTTTTTTTAGATGTAATGATTATTAAAATGAGTTTTGTTCCCCTCAATAAATTATTTTCATCAACATCGACAATAATCAAATATTTGATAATATACTTAATAAATCCAACTATTTTGAAATTAAGTTGGACCTTCTTGCTAAGCAATCGCCACTTTTAAACTTTCTTGGGTGGATCATAATTTCAACTTGGTGCATTGTTTCCTACACAATTTATTTCTCATTAATTATGCACAAATACAACCTTACATCTGAGTTTCAACAAGTTACACAGCGGTGAAAATGTGCAAAAACCAAAAGCATTACTCATTTGACTTATGAAAAATTAAAAGTAATAACAGAGAGAGAGAGAGTGTTACAAAAGGAAGGAAGCTCCTAAAATTTTGACTCCAATAGGATTTGAATATATATTCACCTTTAGGAATTATAAGTGCTTACCACTTGACTTCAGCACATTGGATTCTTTTATATAAATTTAGAGTACATTTGATTTAATGCATTCGGATTCTTAGCATAATTTTTTTATAAGAGTCCCTTTGTTTCAGTTTTTTTGCGTAAAAAAATCATTTTTAAAAAAATAATTATTTATTTTGTGAAATAAATTGTTTGTTTTAACTTTTAAAATTAATGAAAATTTGAAAAAAAAATAAAACTATATTTTAGCCTCTCATTACTGCATTAAAATTATTTTTATGATAGTAAATAAATACAATTTAATTTCTGTTTTACTCAAAAATTTCTAAAGAAATAATCTCTAAATTATTTGGTATTTTTTTATCACCCCTAAAATAACTTATTGAATTTGAATAGTGGCAAGTTCCGTCAAATTTCTGTGAAGATAAGAAAAAGTCAGACGTTTAAATGAAGTTAAATTTCATGACATTGTCAACCTTTCAACCATTTCTCAATAATGTGTGAGCTATGGTCAACAAAACCTATATTTTTCTATATAATCAATTTTAGGACAAATGTTTACCAATAGACTAGTCAACGTTAATAGCAACATATTTTCACAACAGTCAACAGATGCTAATCTCTCTCTCTCTCTCTCTCTCTCTCTCTCTCTCTCTCTCTCTCTATATATATATATATATATATATATATATATATATTAATTAGCTAGAGCTATCAAAATGGATTCGATCCGATGGGCCGGCCCGTTTAACTCGATATCAAAGATGGATTGGGTCGTCGAAATTTGAGGCCCAAACTATTTTTGGCCCAACTCACCCGGTTCGAAAATTGTCTTGGTCCAAATGGGCTGGACCCGAATGGATCGGGCCAATCTACTGGCCCGAAATGTTTTTAAAGACTGAGTATTATGATTATATAAGTGTATAAATTATACGAATATAAGATGTATAAAAAATTATAAATACAATGCTGAGTCAATTTTGCTTGTGAGTGTTTTCACGTGTGTGCTTGATTCGATTCCGCAATAGATAAACAGAATCTTGATCATGTTTCTTTGGTGTGTCTTCACTGTTAGGTAGTGATGACTATATAGAGATCGAAATTCTAACCTACTCCGAGAGTATTATTAATTTATTATACTCGATAGTTTTATAACCGTTCATATTTAATTAAATAATATTTTATTTTTATCAAACATGTTATAAGACATATATTAGTTAAACGATGAAGATTCTTAGTGAGTGATAAGTTAAATGTAATTCATAAACATATCAACGTAAATTTAGTTAAAAACAATTTTTTAAAAAATTAAAACAATTATTGGTCTTTGGGTCAGCCCGTTTGGCCCATGGGCCGTAGAGGGCTGGACTAATAAATTAGTGATCTGAACTAATTTTGATTCAACCCAACCCGACTCAAAAATTACCTTGGCCCGAATGGGCTAACCCAAATGGATCGGGCCGGCCAGAATTGATAGCTCTAATGTCAATATAACAATAGTTGTAAGTGCTATTTAAAAGTTATTTCAAAGTGGACCTATTTTAAAATAATAAATAACTCAATAAGGATGTATTTATCGATAAAGTTTCCTTTTCCTTTTTAATTGTAGTTTTTTTATTTCTTGATATCTATAAAAAAAAATCATTCATAATGTTGGAGTTTTTCATTAGAGTAAATCATCATTTTGGTCTCTGAAAGTGTGAAGCTTTGTCAATTCAATCCCTAAAAACAGTTGAATTACGAAAAAGTCCATGAATGTTAATTTCCTTAGTAAAATTTGTCCCTGATAGAAACTAATTTGACTAACGAAATTAACATTGAGGGATTAATTTGACTGATAAAATTAACATTGAGGGACTTTTTCATAATTTAATAGCTTTCAGAGACTGAATTGATAATGGCTCATACTTTCAGGGACCAAAATAATAATTTACTCTTTTCATTAAAAAATGTTTACAACATCCTTCAACAAAATAGAAAGATCAAATGAAATGATTGAGTAACCGGTGCTTGTTTGGATCGAAGGACAATGAGTTCGATTGCTCTTAAATAAAGTCTTAGATTCAAGAGTTGTGAATAGAAAAAATAAACCCGAGGAAAAAACGAATTGATCAGGTGTTCATATGGTTCATCTCATAAAATCTTTGAAGTTTCAACGTTATAATCCAATGCTTACGATTGTTTTTTTTTTTTTTTGAAACCAATGCTTTTGTTAAAAAAAAGTAACTTATTAACATCATAATATGTGTTCATTTTGGTAGTCAATATATATATAGGAAGCGAAATTTAGTCAATCAAGGAATAGGATTTGATTTTCTATCAAAAAAAAAAAAAAAGGAATAGGATTTGATTCTAAATGATGAAATCAAGATCTTGGTCAGCGGAGCAGTTAGTGTTTTCTTTTTTCCAAATTTATCTATTGAGAGGAGATCATCCTCATTTTTGTTTTTTCTTCTTTTCGTACTTGGTATATTTTCTTTGTTGGTCCACTGATGTGAGTTATAAAAATATTGAAAGGTAACAAAGCACAAAAAAAAAAAAAATGAAAGGTAACAGTCTTCATTTTTCAACCCTTATTATACTTTTATTGATTTTTTTAATACTTTTTTTTTTTTAACATTTTTTTGGTGTGTAACTAATCCTTGCTCAAAATAATGAAGTTGTCTACTCCACAATCAAGTGTTTTTTGCACATATTCAAAAATTGTTGAAAGTCAATACCCTCCAGGTTCAAACTTATTTGCCACTTAAGTAATTACTTTGGTGTATATACTTTCTCGGATTTGGTCTAGGGTTTGATTAGAACTTTTTTCTTTCGTTTTTGTATGCTAAAAGAATTGGATGCTATTGGGTCCTATATCGACTAATGAGGGTAATCTTTAAATGTTTAATAAATGCGGCAAGTTTTTTTTTCAAAAGTTGTGAATATATACATAAGAAGCATTCAATATGTTTGAAAATTTTCTACTACCTAACAAAGACTTTGTCGTGTTTAAGTTATGGAGAATGCTAACGAATACATCATTCAATATGATAGATAGATAACACGTGGGACATGATCTGGGTATTCCGTGGATTAGTGTCTTCATGACGACATGATGGTTATTTTGGAATTGGGATGTAACAGGGTAGGGCGGGGAGTACTCCCTCACTCCCCGTCCCCACCTCTAATTTTACTCCCCGTTCCCATCTCCATTTCCCGTCACGGATAGTTTTTTTTTTACATCTTCATTCTCCATGGATACTGTGGATCCCCGTGGGGAATTCAGGGACCTGAAAATAAAAAAAACAAATAATTAACTAAAATCCAATAAAATATGAAAGTATTAAAAATCTTAAATATTTAAAATTAAAACACTCTCCAAAACATTGCAACAAATTCAACCTTAACTAGTACAAACAAAGATTTAATAAAATTATGATAAGGTCAAAGACTACAACATCAACTTCAGTTCTTTTTGCCATGTCTAACATATAAGGTTAGAGAGTTTAAATTTTTTTATTCTTGTAATTTTATTAAAAAGAAGAAAATAATGATATTATTAAAATAATGTCGTATATATAATTAGTCATAATGTCATGGGAAAGAAAATTTGACGAAGCATTTAGAATTAAGGGTTGAAATATTTTTAATATTTTATTTATTTAATAAAATAATATATATTTAAAATTAATAAAATATATTTATAATTTATAATATATATATATATATATATATATATAAGGATATTTTACTAAAATTTTCGGGGTTGGGGACCCCGCGAGACGGGGAGCATGTTCCTCGTCCCTGTTCCCAAAGTGCCTTCAGGGAGATTTTCTCCCCCGTCCCCATCCCGCGGGGAAAAAAATCCTCGCCCACGGGCCCCCATTTGGGACATTCCCCATGGGGATCCCCATACACAGATACAAATTGACATCCTACTTTGGAAGTGGCGAAATTTGGTGGTGTTTGAGGCTATGTTTAAACGACCTTGGGAGCCGGGTACCATAATTCTTAATTATGCTAAAGCGATTCATGGTCGCGACAGTAAGTATATAAGCATGGCTTGAGTAAAAGGGAATGTGCATGTGTGTTGGAAATTTCCACCAGCACGTTGGATCAAACTCAACACTAATGTCTTCTCCACGAACAACTCCGGGATAACTGGCTGTGGTGATTTGTTATTAAGAGATAATACATGGAGATGGATGAAGGGTTTTGTCCGTAGATTAGGGATTTGTTATTCATATCAAGCTGAGTTGTGGGTAGTCTGGTTTGGGTTGGTTCTGGCATGGCAAGAGGGAGTCTGTTTTTCCATGGTTGGAAAGTGATTGCCAAACTGTTATCTCTGTGATTATAATTCAGAACAGAGGTCCTACCAGGGAGTGTAAATTGCCTAAACGCATTTCTCAACTTCAACAAAGGAATTGGTGTGTCCAATTTATGCATACCTTTCGTGAGGGGAATCGTTGTGCTAATTTGTTAGCTAGCAAGAGCCTAACTATTTAGAATTATGAGTTACAGGTCCTGTATGGCTGTATCAACCAGAGAAGGAGTTGTCTTCTTTAATTTTTGATGATGTAATAGGTGCAATGCCACGAAATATGAACTTGTAAGTCTATTTTTCTTTGTCTGTTTTGGGGCTCTGGTCTTCTTATGAACAAAAAATATTTTTAGAAGAAAACAACTTGAAATGCTAAGTGATAAAATAACCTTTTAAGTTAGACTCGTACAAAGTGATACATTTTCCAACCCGTTAAGTTGAAGTGTTTTTCAACCCAACCCAACCTAGGGCAATCGGTATTTGGATGCATTAGGTTGAGTCAACTTGAAACCCATTTTTTTTCTTATTAAAACAGTTGTTTTGTAATTTAATCAGGTCTGTCAAACATATTAAATTAATCAAAAAAATATTTTTTTTCCAAAATAAAAGCTATATTCTTGAGATTTAATTTTTTCCAAACATATTCCGAGTTTACATTGGTGGGCTCCCCTACAATATTATTAAAGCATTCTCACTTTCTGTACCATAAAAGAAGTGTAAACGGATTCCTTGATTTTGGGGAGGAAAGGCATGATGTCTTTGTATCTATAGAGAGAGAATGATGATTAAAAAAGAGGAGATAAGAATGAGAGAGATAAAGAAAAAGACATGTGACTTTCCCACCCTAAAATTAAGGAATCAAAATCTTAAAAAAGCACTCTCACCTGAATTTATCTCACCAATTGGGTTTTATTGTGCTACAATCTAGCCCGAGGGGATTGTCTAGCTTGCTGATTGGTAACGTTGTTGGGACATCTATATCCAGTGCTGTTTTTCTTTAGTTTTTTGTTTTTTGTTTTTGGTGTTTTAGCCCCTTTGTAAAAAATAAACTCACCCTTTATGACTTATGTACCATAAAAAAGCACTTTCACTTCAATCCATATGAATTATTTATAAACTTAATTTTCGTTCAATTATAAAAGCCCGATCATAATTTTTTGGCAAAATTATTTTTTTGATCCCTTAAATTAATTATTTTATTTAATTTGGTTCCTTAATTTTTTTTTTTGTAACAAACTAGTTTCTTATGTTTAGTGGCGTTAACAATATTAGCCTACGTGTTACTCTCCACCCAACTCTGTTAAAAATGTTCGTTAACTCCACAACTAGACATATTAAGTGGGTGGTGACTTGATATTTACCATTAGGGATGTAAGTGTTATCTTTGTCTCCCTTAAATAGTGACCTAGAGTTCACGGTTCTCAATCTTCTTCTCTGCACCCATGACTACAAAGCTTGGTTTATATCTACCTTACTCTGATACTGATCTGAAGTCGCCAAAACGAGGTTGTTTGGTCAAGCCACTAAGTCAGCACCATGTTGGATAATTTACGGACACGTAGAACCGTTTGAGGCGTTATTTACTAACGTTTAGGCCAATATTGTTAACGTTTATAAATATAGGGGACTTGTTAAGAGACGAAAAATGTAATTATATCGAATGTTTTTTCTTCCCAAAATCTACATTTATGTATTGGTCAAGAGATCACTTTGACGCCTTGGAATCTTACACCACAATTTTCGGGATGGATTAAACTTCTCTAAAATAAATAAAAATATAAAATAAAAAAATAAAAATGTATTGATCTTTTATTAAGGATGAATACGTTATTATTTTTTTACTTTAATGTCTTACCAGCTTTAAAGTAACTTTATATTCGCGGGACATCCTTACCTTGCTGACGTTGAAGCTCACCAAACGGCTTATTGGAACGAGGGAGCACCCAAACAGACGCAAAGAAGTCACACCCTGCGTTGCCATATTTGCCCTTTTCACAAACCAAAAATTACAATCCGTCGTTCAATCGCATTCATCATCATCTCCAACCTCCGATCTAAGCAGCCATTGACGATCGATCACCGACAACAAACAACATCATCGTCCCTCGTTCGTACAGAACGATGTTGTTGTTTCTTGTTTGTGTCTATTATAGGAAGACGACATTAAAACGCGCGTTTTGAGAAACACGAGGTCTTCTTCTTCTTCTTCTTCTTCTTCGGACACGATGATCAACATCGCTGCGAGTGCTCAGAAACTGGATGTGGACAATCGAATACCGCTCCGCTTCTATTATCGGATCGCTGATAATATCCTCAGACAGGTCCTTCACTTTATGCATTTCATGCTATTTGTGACCTCTCGTTCTAGCTTTTTCAATTTTTAAAGCTTTATCAATTAGCATGAGCACACACTTTTTTTTTTTTGTTGTAGATTGGTTTCAATTGAGGTCATGCTTTGAACTGAGTTTGAGTGTTGTGTGTAGGGGAATGTAAGGCTAGGTTATGTTTGGGTGTTTTAAAGAGAATGGATGGGAATGACTTATAGTGGAAAGGAATGGGCGGCCCAGTGCATGAGGCTCTCACCTGGTGGGGTCTGGTAGGGTATAGGTACATAGCCTTACTCCCGCAAGCGGGGGATTTGAACTTGTGACCTCATAGGGTAAAAACGATATCGTTGCGTCAAAACTCACCCTCTGTTTTATAATGGAAAGGCAAGGAGTGGAATAAAACGTGTCACTTCATTTTTTGGATGTTTAATGAGTTTAAGGAGGTTCAAGCCATTCCTTCCTTGACCCTCCAAATTGAGGGGACAAAAATGGGAGGCTTTGAGTGGCAAGGGAGGGACTTGTTGACCCTTCCTTGCCATTCCACTCACCCTTTAAAATAACTCCTAAACACACTTTCATTACATGTCATTCCCTCCCTTGTTATCCTTCCAATCATAGCCTAAGGGTACCCTTTGTGGGAGATAAGGTCTAACTTAGGTTTTGGTGGATTTTTTGGTCTTTGACGAATTGATCATGCAATTTTGGGCTAGGAGTGGTGGTTGGGTAAAGCTCTCCCCTAAAGTGGTGATTCCAAAATTTGAATATTGTCACTGCGTGTAAAGTTTGCTTGGAGTTGCAGTCCACTTCCATGTGACCAATCACAGTTGGGTGGGTTCGGTTGAATTTGATGTGCCCTAGTTGATTGGACCTTTTGGTTCACTTTTCTAGTAGTTTGAAATATCTGTGAACTGTGGCATTTGAGCCGTTGCGGTTCTTTTTTAATGGTTATTTGGTTGTTTTAGGGATTTGTATGCTTTCAATTCATATATTTTATGTATTGGAAGGATGAGGGAGAGGAAGAGGGAGAGATTAAGAAAAGGGTTTACTGTTGCACCCATAAGTAACTTATTGCAAAATCGTATGGTTTATATCATCAAATGCACTGTCAGATTAGAGTTTGTAAGCGTCTTAGGTTATATTCATCAAATTTCATGTCAATTGGAGAATGGAGGATAATTATTATCCACATAAAAATATTTAGTATTTACCAAC
Source organism: Ammopiptanthus mongolicus (assembly GCA_039655645.1). Taxonomy (NCBI): domain Eukaryota; kingdom Viridiplantae; phylum Streptophyta; class Magnoliopsida; order Fabales; family Fabaceae; genus Ammopiptanthus; species Ammopiptanthus mongolicus. The sequence continues at coordinate 85,939,046 of CM077349.1, read as the reverse complement.
AGATAGTAGATGAGATACTTAAATGTCAGAGTTATGTGAAAAATGACTGTGTTATTAGGCCTCTTAATCAGGCGCCTTCAATTCATGTATAGCATAGAAAGGAGAGAGGGGATAAGGGTAGAATGGGATGAGCTGGGAAGTGTAGTGGAGGAGGTTATTATGCAAGAGAAAGGTGGCTGTACAGAATGGGCAATTGGCAGCAGGGAATTGGTGTAGAAGGTGCTGGAATCATGGAAGGGGATGCAAATATAAAGAGAATGGAGGATGGTGGAGGGGGTATCAGACTATTTTGGGTAAACAGGGGGTAGCTGAAGCGATAGGGCAGAGAACGCATCCTTGCTTCTCTGATATCTTCTTCCTTTTCTGTCATATTTTCTTAATCATTTCTGTATTTCAATTTATACACTGTACTTGGAGCTTGCTCCTACTTTATACACTGGCACACTGCATGAATGATGTCACTGTCTAATTTCATATTTTCATGCTATTGTATATTCCTTTTTCCTTACAGTAATGTTACATTATGCAGCATAGTGCTAATAATTTATTTATTCTTTTTCTCAACATATTTTGTGCTTCTACTGATAGTTGCTTGGACTGATATTATATTTTAATTTTCAACTCCTGAATTTGTTGTCCCGATTTAATTCCTTTCTATATCGGAAACATTCATGTGGTCATGTTTCCTTCTTTTAAAGATAAACTTATTGTTTAGTTGCTCTGCATGACATCTGAGCTCTAATTATTTATTTTGACATTGCAGGCTGATATCTTTCGCGCAGAGAAGAATATTATTGACCTATACGTCATGCTCCTAAGATTTTCAAGGTAGCACAAGGTGCCCTGTATCACTATTGACTCAATTGTGACTATCTGCAGTAGTAGTAGTTTAAAACAGATTTTCTTCATTGTATTTGTTATTTTGTCATCAAACTGAATTGAGGGTCCTTCCTTTTGTTTTTTTTAGTTTGGTGTCTGAGACAATACCGTGTCACCAAGATTATAGATCATCTCCACAAAGCAAGAAAGAATATTTGAAAAAGGTTTACTTTCAATTCTCTTCTTCTGTTCTTCAAATGAAAATTTGTCTTGGATGTAATCTGATTTTCAAGTTTTTGCTGTAGAAATTATTATATTCCTTGAATGAACTAGAGAAGTTGAAACCATTGGTACAACAGAAGATCAATGAGCTTAACAGCAGACATGCATACCAACAACATGGGCGGGGAAATTTTCATTCAAATAATTTAATGGAATTTTCTCCAATGAAAAAGCAAACTTTGGCTAGTTATGGCACAATAAAGGTAAAATTTGCAGGAGAGTTTGTTTTGAAGGTTGAGGCTACCGGTGATAATCTTTCCTTAAAATTACATCAATTCTTTTGGTTGAATGCATATTTATTTTCTATTTTTGGGCTCCTCTTGACAAGAAGTTTTTCATCCATATGCTATTGTATATTTGACCAGGCAGTCAGACCAGCTGCTGAGTTGGTTTACCAAGGATCAAGGTGTCAACAGTTCTCTTATGTCAGGCCCGTGGAAGAGCATGTGCGAAGACTGTAAGTATTGGACTCTTCATTCATGTATAATTGGCCTCTTTATGGTAACTGTTACTACATAAATTTTTGCACTTTCTTTCTTCACAGGGATGAAGTTATGTGAAGCTTTCATTCATCTGTTTGGTTACTTTCTAATTATCATATGAGAAAAAATCTGCATTTGAAAGTAAATATTTTTAGATGGATTTCCTTGTGCAATGCCAATAGTGTGACTATATACTTATCTGTATTTTTGTTGTAAGAGTAATTCAGATTTACTTGTGTGTTTTACATTGCTGTGTTGCTTTTTATAATAGAAAATTTGACCTAGTCAAGGGATCAAGGATTAAACAGTACCATTTTCTTTTCCTAGGTTATACCAGCTGGTTGTAGTACGATTAAGCTTTGTATACAATGGTAATTTCTAATTATCATATGAGAAAAAATCTGCATTTGAAAGTAAATATTTTTAGATGGATTTCCTTGTGCAATGCCAATAGTGTGACTATCTACTTATCTGTATTTTTGCTGTAAGAGTAATTCAGATTTACTTGTGTATTTTACATTGCTGTGTTACTTTTTATAATATAAAATTTGACCTGGTCAAGGGATCAAGGATTAAACAGTACCATTTTCTTTTCCTAGGTTATACCAGCTGGTTGTAGTACGATTTAGCTTTGTATACAATGGTAATGTAGATTATTTGGATATATTGGTTCATACAATTTGACATTTCAAGATTAGAAAAATTAATTCTGTATAAATAACCATCAACCAGAGGATTCAGGAAAAGTTCAAAAATGAGAAAATGGAAACACATTTAAATCTTCTCGGACCAGCAACCCAATAAAGCATGGTCCAATGGTTGTTTGGGTTTAGAAAAAGGCTATGGGTACATCAACTTTTATCATTCATTGGATCTAGTAGCACTGCTTAGGAATTAAAAATTCTAATTCGCCTTGGCCTTTTTGGGCATTTCGCAAATTAATTGTCTTGCCTTTTCTGGAAAACTATTGCTTGACTAAGAGGTTCCATGCATTTTTGCCTACTTTTTGTAGATCTTTAACTCTCCCTCCTCCGAAGGTGGAAACTCTCTCTAGACATTCTATCCTTGGTCCCAATGGGCTTAAAGGGCAGTGGCAGCCACCTACCAGTGATAAAGGGGTATGCTAGTTTATATCTGTATCTTTCAATTCTATTCAAAGATCATTCTGACTTTTCTCTCTTGATGTAGGTCAGATATCCAACCAACATAGATCTGTCTCCAGTTGAAATACCAAGGTTGTTGCCTATTTTAACTTTCTCAAGTGCTTTAATGCTGGCATTCCAGTTATTGTAACAAAAAGTGATGTTGTATGTCACATCTTAGCATTTTTAAAATAATGGAACTTTATTTGAAGTTATTTTTAAAAAGGTTCATTGATTTATAGGGAGTTGAATATTATTATAAAATTTTAAGGTTGTAGTCCATGATGCATCTGAGGTGGTTTATCTATATATTTCATATGTTAATTACATCCATCTTACTGGATTCTCTCTTTGAATATACACAGCATACAGCATTCCTTGGAAGATGGATTTTTGCATAAAAAAGATAGTAGTGTCGCAGAACACAATAAATTATATGCAGATTCAGTTCTTCTCCAGAGTGAGGACTCCCAGGCCCAGCATGCTGAGGAACCTCCCTCTCTCATCTCTTTTGAAGAAACAGAAACCCCTGCTCGAATAGAAGTTATTAGACAGCCTTCTCCTCCACCTGTACTTGCTGAAGTACAAGATTTGGTCCCTGCAGTGTCACCTCATGTTAATGACACAGGATGTAAGGCAGAGATTCCGTCATCAGATAGTTGTGTTCATGCTGAGTCTTCTCTGCAACTGCACATTGTGAGAGTCAATAACGTTTTCTTATCTATCTCTCATTTATTCTTTTAGTTTGACATCTCTGGGGAGGCATAGCTAAGTTCGTATCTAACGTTGACTAAAGTGTGACATTATTCCCTCTTTTCCTAATAATTGTTTCTGTTTGCAGTCAATTGCTTTGATGGAGAATTTTATGAAACTTGCCAAGTCGAATACTGACAAAAATTTGGAGACTTGTGGTGTCCTTGCTGGTTTGCTTGTAAGTGCGGTTCACAATTGTTTGTTTTTAAGCAACATGCAAAGATTTATCCAAAAGGAGCTTAGGACCCCGGAATTTATTTGTGCATTAACTATCTCAGATACAAGCAATAATTAATCCATTGCTGGAATCCCTGCAACCAAAAATATATTTGAAAGAAACTAGTTTTCTTATGTTTACAGTCTTGTGCTACTGCGACAGCAACAATCTTCTTACTTTCTCTATTAGTTTATGTGTGTTTGTGTCAAGTTGTTAGCTGTATTGTATTTGTATATACTAGGCTGTAAATTTTTCCCCATTTTCGTTGGGCTTCCTAAGATTTAGTCTCTCGTACTTTCAATATTTTAGTTCAACTGTGAGATATTGACTGTTATTTTGCAAACACCTGATTTGCAGAAAAACAGAAAATTTTATATTACTGCTCTAATAATCCCAAAGCAGGAGTCAACATCAGATTCTGTAAGAAATCTTACATTATAAATCTTTTGGTGTATATATTTACTATTATTTAACCTACAAATGTTACGTTTATTGTTGTACTTCTTGAACAGTGTCAGACTACAAATGAAGAGGAAATATTTGACGTGCAGGACAAACGATCTCTTTTCCCCCTTGGGTGGATCCATGTGAGTTTTCAAATTTTGAGTTTGGAGGAAACTTATTTCGGTTGTAAAAATTGTTTTTCTATTTTCTAAATTTCAATAAAAGATATAAGAAATGAGGTAATTTAGAATGAAATTTCCCATTTTGTGAGTCTATTTCGTTTAGCTCAGTGTAAAGTATAGTGTTTATCTTAATTTCTTATTTTTACTTTATTAGTTTCCCAATGTTGTAAACCCTGAAATATATTATTCTGAATTGCCAGACACATCCTACACAATCTTGTTTCATGTCATCAATTGATCTGCACACCCATTACTCATATCAGGTGAGTTCATTAATTTTAGCTAAAAATAATTTTTCATGGATGTTCTTTGCTTCATCTTTGGAGATGAATTTATGCTGTTTTCTATGATGAAATGGTGAACGAGAGAACTGAAGAACTACTAATGATGGAGATGTTTTATATTTTATGTATACCTCACATTTGTTGCACTATTTTATGGTATTAAATTATCGTAACTGGCCATCCTAGTTTCAGTTATTGATCTTTATTTACCGAACATATAGTTTAGAATATAATTCCTATAGAACATACAAGTTAAAATATATATGCAAAATTCTTTTCTTTCCTATACCTTGGCTATTTAATCAATCTCTTACAAATTGCTAATATTTCTTTCCTCTATTGTTTCTATCATAGTTGGGGCTATTACTCGAGGCCAGTTATGTGTTTTTTTTAAATACTCTTCTTCATTTCTTATGCACATTAGATTATGCTGCCAGAATCTGTTGCAATAGTCATGGCACCAAGAGATGCTTCTAGGTAAGATCACATCTCCGTTGTTATTGATGTATGTAAGATAACAAAGAAAGCATCTCATAACAGAATTAAGTTGGTGAGATCAAATTTCATAAACTATCATGAAATTGTTTTGTAGAAACATGGAGTAAATACTCAATTTGGTCCCTGAAATTGTAGGGTCCTATCAACTTCGTCCTCCACATTATCAATATTCCAAAATGATCCCTGGAATTGTTGAAAGTTAATCAGATTCATCCCTCCGTTGAAATTTGCATGTACTATAATGACATTAAGTTGGTAATGTCAGGGATGTATTTGAAATTAAGTGGATAATGTCAGGGATGTATTTGCTATATTTTGTAATTTCAAGGATCATGTTGGAATATTGATAATGTGGGGGATTAAGTTGATACGACCCTACAATTTCAGGGATCAAATTGGGTATTTACTCTAGAAACATGACTCCTATTAAATTTAGGAAACTCAATTGAGCACATAATAAAACTTGGAAAGAAAGCAAAATCCTTTCTAGAATAATTGTAGCGCACATAGAAATGTTAGCAGAACTCTAATTCTAAGATTGTTCCTAAAAATGTCTAATAAAATCCATGCTAAAAAATAGTTTCTGTTAAATAATTGCTATGAAAAATACATATTAAGATAAAAAAATGCTCAATTATAATTGCTTTCCTACATCAGCATATTTACACATTAAGAAGTTACTAAATTTTGGTGCTGAAAGATCATATTTTGAAATGAGATTTGTCTATTTACATGCACAGAAACCATGGCATTTTTCGGTTGACAGCTCCTGGTGGAATGTCTGTCATTAAACAATGCCAGCAACGTGGCTTTCATCCACATAGTCAACCTCCAGATGGTGGTCCTATTTACAAGACCTGTACAGATGTTTACATGAACCCAGATTTAAATTTTGATGTCATTGATCTTCGGTGATAAGAGCTGAACTCAATTTCCTTGTTCATATACCATGCTTTCTTCTATATATAGGTCTTACCATTAAATCGGCCGTGGCCATCACAACATGACTCGGCTGTATTTGTAAAAGGAAGAAATATTGCCCATTGGCTGTTTATTCTTTGCTCACACTTACTATTCACCAATGCCCGGCATGCATGTCCATTTGTATTATTAATGCCAAACGCTTCTAAATTTAGGTGCTTTGATCAAATTCTCAATTTTTTTAAGCTGCCATTTATGGTTAGGATATAATTTTAATGGACAAGGCTTCTTTAAAGTTAGCAAATAATAAAGTAATCTCAACCGTTTATGAGAAAATCAAAGGTTTATATTCTAATATATCAATGATTTGTTAAGCATGTGCACTTAATATTAATCTTTGATTTTCTCATCAAATGTTGATATTACTTACTTTACTCTCTGTACTTATTGAAAAGTAATTAAAAATTAGTATTAAAATTTAATACTGATGGTATCAATTTAAAAATGAGTTTAATTACTATGTACTGTCAGTATAAAGTATTTTACATTGTCAACCAATCAGAAATCATGATATGAGTGACTTTTAAGATAGGATAAGATATAAACATTTTAGTTTATGTGACAATTTTTGATTGATTGATCGTGTAAATTTTTTTTATATTGACAGTGTATTTCAATTAAATCCTTTAAAAATTAGTATTAAAATTTAATACAAATGGTATACATGATTAAAGTTTACAGATTTATGTATATTATCATATGGATTATCCAATTTTTTGTTTCATGTTTGGTAAATCAATATCGATATATTAAATTAGAGTTCTTATTTTTAAATGTAAGACATTTTTCATAATCTTTCTCATCCTTGCTAAATATATTTTCAAATTTGCTTATTTATTTTTTTTCATTTAATTCTTATTTTAGACAAATATTTTTAATTACTATAATTATAAAAATTTCTATAATTTCATGAATTAATTGTTATAATTACTAAATCTGTTTACTTATTTTTTCATTTAATTCCTTTTCTTTTTAGAACAACTATTTTTAAATATTAATACTAATTTTAGCATCATGTACTAATTGTTTAATACTAATTTTCAGATTTTTTACTCATAATCAACCTCTACATATTAAATTAGAGTCATTACTCTTGAATGTGAATTATTATCCTTCGTGTTGTGAGAAAGAGACTTCTGGTCAGGTATGAGTTAAGTTTTAAATTATATTTTTCTTATATCATATTTTTCTCATGATAAAGATGTTTTATATCCGGAGTAAATATAGATATATGACTTGCTGAACCTTGTTAAATTCTTATGTCAATGGCCCTGGCAGATGGAGATAGTTAAGGTCACACGCTTGTAAGTAGTATATGCTATAAAGAAAAACTAAGTCTTAATTTGAATCTCATTTTCTCTGATTCATGATTTAACTTTCATGCATGGATTATAAAAAAAATAAATTACAAGTATTTTCAATTGCACCTGTAAGAATTTCAATTTTGAAGATTTTCGGTTTTCCATCACTAAAAGTTATCATCAAATTGATGGAACAATTCTCCCATTGATAAGCAATTTTCTTCAGACATAAACAAGGCAATGAAGGCATCAATGATAACGGGCCTATATAATTGAATTGTTCCATAGGAGTGATCTATATGCCGTATTCATGGTAGGCAAAGTAATTGGGTCCACTAAGGCAACCAAAGCCAAGTCTCTACACGGTTTGTCAATTATAATGACTCATAAGTGCATGGCGCATGGCATTTCTAGTGTAGATTATATATGGTTTTGGTTACATCTTTTCTTGCACCAAGCAACTGTTTCTGGCAATGCCAATTCTTGGTTGAGAGAGATGCTTTGTGGGGTCCCTTCAAATGGTGGGTGGGGTGGGGTCCTATGTTGTGGCAAGTATTGAGCATTGCAAATAAGGAGAGTTAAGGACTGTTTTGTCATCAAGGTTCTGGGCATATTCATTCTTCCATGTTGGGAGATTGTTCACATGGCAAGTTGATAAAAATGAGTTACATGTCTTGGCGAAAAGAAGAAACAATAGTTAGCTGTTAGGGTCCATCCTCAAAGGTGACCCCTACATCCCATGCTATATAGAGTTTGCCCATCAAGCCACGAATCTTTTGCTCTCTTTGTTCTCAGCCCTTCTAGTTTATCTTTGTTTATTACCATGGTTAAAGTGTGGGTAGTGATAGTTAGAAGTTACTCATATTAGTTTGCTGAATAAGGAAGTTGGTACTAGTTATTTCTATTGTTTTATGTAAATCACATGAATGGCTTATTTATTAGTTAGTCAACAAAGTCATCTAACTAACTTCTAATTAACACTAACCACATTAACCATGGTAATATATTTTACAACTCCATTATTTGCACACTCAATTTGGACATCCAATTTTTGTATACACACCAAACAAGCAGTTATCATTGTGTAAGGGTCCGTTTGTTTGAGATTTTTTCAAACATCAATTGGCGTTTCAAGTCCTGTGGAAAAATGGAGCTTTTAGAAAAAAGTGCATTGAAATGGTAAAAAGTTTCGTTTGCGTTGAATGAAAGCTAAACCAAACAAGTTATAAATAAGTGGTGAATGGACTTGCTTAAGTGACGAATTAGTTATCCGATACCTAACTTATCTTTTAGAAGGTTCACATAGTTTCTCAAATCAAACATGAGAATCAGCACTTAATTTGTCTAGGTTCTACACTTGATATCCCAAGTTTCCTACTTACCAACACTTGTTTTGACAAAATTCAAATAATAGTAATCCTTGTACAAATAAATGGTGAATAAAATTACCTAAATGATGAATTAGTTAATCACATAAAATGTCCGTGTCAAATTTAGCGGTACAAAAAACATTTTCCTATCTTTTAACCTTAATATGCCACTGAAATAGAAGGAAGCATTAGAGATATAATGAAATTGTTCATGTGCTTGCAGCTAACAGTTAAGTTGGATTGACATCGAGTTCAACGCTAACGCAATTCCAACCGTCAACGTGATTTTTCAACGTCAATCTAAAGTGTCATTGACATTGGATTTGCATTGGCATCCAAACACCCTAAAATATTTAGAAAATTTGGTTCGTAACACGATATTGGAACCTCTATAATCAAGTGGTCTTACTGCCCTCATTTTATAAAGATGAATATTATGTGCATTATCTACTTTTCCAACCTAAAAAGCTTTTGTGTGAGAGGACGAGACAGAAATATAATCGGTTCATGAAAGGAAGGCTTGAATCTTCAGGCTAAAGAAATACAAAGTCAGTATCATCCATTTATCTGACCAAGTAAAAGCAGATAGATAGCGTGTCATCTAAACTTACTCTTTCAAATATTCATTGGGCTCATGCTAGAATTTCGGTGTCAAAATCAAAAGTACACTTAAATGTGACGACATATTAAGAATATAGGGAGAGAATAGATGTATTAGAGTTATTATTTTTTCTTTGTTGTTCTACATCTATTAATTTAAGTTTTTGGAGTTAACCCTTAACATGGTATTGGTTGGACTAGCACCTGACACCTTATATTTTTAGCAAAGTTAATCCTTGAAAACTTTATCACCTTGTAAATTTTTTATTGACAGCAAGAATAATACCTAACGAAGACTCAACACAGAAGAGTGGTCTGATTGTAACATTTTTTATTACTAACCCTGGAGTGCTTGTTGAATATGATAGATTTGGTTGGAAGGTGAGATGTTCTTTCATTGCATCTGCTTAATTATTAGTAAGCAAAAAAATTGAAGATCAAGCTTTCAAAGATTTTGAACAGATGTAAGTTTTTTTTTCTTCCTGTTTCCCTTGGAACTCTAATTCTGTCATGTTTCAATAAATCAAGCAGATTTTTCTCTACTTTCAAAGATAATGATTATACTTGTTATGGCCTTAGAACTGATGATGAGAAGAGGGAACAACTATGATTATATTGCCAGTGATTGGTTCATCCTCTCTACTGGAACCTCTTACTTGAGATACTTGATTTACAGGCTTCTAATTGATTGATCATTGACAGAAAATATAGAATTATATGAAAATCATGAATAACCCTACTGTGTGCATATTTAATATAATTCTAGCCACAAGTAATTAACCCAAAAAAGTTGCAGTTTGATATCCATCCGCATATTTGATTTATATTCAATTCAGTAGCAAATGATCAAAACTATTTTTGTCAACATGCCTTTAAGAAATCATCCACAGATATGAGGAACAAAATATGATGAAAGGTCAATATAATATAGAAATATGTATTTGATAGTACTTCTCCATCTAATTGATTTTTTGTTATATAATAAATTGTGATTGTTTAAATTAGAGATGAGACAATGTTCCTCTACCTTATAATATATAAATATGATGGGGGGAAAGAACAAAAGGCTTAATCAGTGGTTAGGATGAGAACCCCCAAATTCCTATATCTTATAGTACAAGTCTTGCTGGCTGGCTTTTTTTATAGACTAAGGCTTCAAATATTATTCCTACAATTGAGCAAGATTTGATTGTGGTTGCAGTCACTTTCCTCTAATCAAGCAGCACTTTTACTGACTTTGTAGCACACACCCTTTTTCACAACTTCCAAGTTATCACAGATAACATTTTCTCTTTTATGTCATACTCTTTGTCTTCCTCTTTTGTTTCTACTCTCCAACAATAATAGACAAAACCCTTTCTGCTTCGTTTTCAGAGAAGAACATTAAATCTCCTTTGATCTTCAAATTTTCACAGATTCCCTCTAGTCTTCTAAACTTGAACAAAAGTTGATAGTTGACACATGTTTTGCTGTTTACCTTGGAATTCTTTCCTTGCTCCTTTTCCCTCACCTACATCATCAGTTGTTTGAGTCTTGAAATCCACCTTGATTTCTGACTTTTGTTTCTCACTTTGTAACTCTTTTTTCTGTCTGTGGAAGGAACCTTTGGGTATGTGCTCTGAAAAAAGTCCTCCTCGTCTCTCTTTCTCCCATGATCTGTCTGAACTGCAAGTTTTACCAGTGAAACATGATGTTCCATGCAAAGACACATTGTTGCTGGACTCAAATTCTGACTTTGAGTTTAGCATAAGCAGCAGCCTTGGGGTTGAATCATCTTCTGCAGATGAACTTTTCTCAAATGGGTTGCTCCTTCCAATTCAAATACAAGAGAGAACCACCACTAGAAAACATGTCCATTGTGTGGAACCTCCTTATACAAGACTTCCTCCTCGTCCATGTCCTCCAAGTGTTGACAAAATGAAGAAAGAAACCATTAAAGAACTCGTAGATGTGAGTTATGATCATGAGAAAAAGCCTCATTCCAAGTCTTTCTGGGGATTCAGTAGAAGTAAAAGTCTCAATTGTGATACAAAGAAAAGCTTGATCTGCTCTTTACCTCTTTTGTCAAGAAGCAACTCAACAGGTTCAGCGTCAAATCCAAAGAGAATGAGTTCAAACAAGCAGCCATCAGCAGCTAAATCATCATCGTCATCATCATTGCCTTCTTCATGTTCTAGCTTAAATTTGTATCCGGTGCAAAAATCTCCTTCAAGTAAGAGTTATGGAGGATCTTATGGAAATGGTCTTCGGATTAGTCCTGTTTTAAATGTACCAACTCCTTACGTTTCAAAGGGAAGTACCAATCTCTTTGGTTTAGGTTCATTTTTACGTGTTGGGAAGGTTAAGAAGAACAAGAAGTGATTTGTTTCATATGCTATTATCAATTCACTATCATGTGTATGAATTCATCTTTGCTTTACCAGGATCAATGTTTGTTATGATAAGACAAGAAAGTGAGAAGTAATAGAGGTTAATTATCATAGTACTCAATGAAATTAATTAATTATCTTATACCAAAATAATGATTATTAAGAGAGATTAAAAGAAGAAATAGATCATGGATCTTCTTGAATGTTGATGCATATAAAAGGGTCCCTAGCTTGGGAGCCCGAACAGATTTGGATTCCTTGTAGTCGCTTGTACTATGTTTAAAATGGAAACCATGGGCGATTTTTAGGAAATTATGCGGTGACTGCAGGGTATAACGACTTTAAGGAACCCGAGTCCAGGCAGAACAACTGTTAGATATTGGGGTGTGGTTCTGCAACAAAGAAGAGAAGACAAAGAAAATACACAATCTCCAAGGCGTGTGAGGACACTAGACTTTAGATTTGATTTGCCCCCACCAATCTCTATCTAGATTGGATGCAACAGGTGTTTACAGCGAATCCCCTTCAGAATACAATGAAGCAACCTTGATTTGGTTTGCACATCCTAAACCAAGTGTATTGTCAATGGCAGTTTACAGAACAATAGTTTTCTAAACTCTCTCTGCGCACAAGGGAGAAAAGAAAGTGATTTGGTATGGTGAAGACTTAGAAATTTTCAGCAGCCAATTTGCATGTAGAGTGTCTCTATTTATAGAACAACTCATGTCACTTGATGAAGGAAAGCAATCATTTAAAAAATGGTTTCAGCAATGGTCACGCTAATGGTTTAATACTATTAGTGTTCACAACACAACAGGATAAATCCGTTGGCTTGGTGGCCAGCGGACGCGTCCCTCCAGCGTGCTTCCCTTTGAATTTATATATCCGTTGAGTAATGGTAATAAAACTCAAAAAACGCAGCCCCGGGGACTCGAACTCACGTTCGCTTGGTTTAAAGCAAGCAACGCAACCACTACGCTATGTAGTGCGGTTGTGTTAGCCATTCATACTTAAATAAATATAATCATTACATAATATTATCCTTTCAGATAATGCAACCTTCCAAACTTGTATTTTGGAAATCCCTCACAACAACGACAATCCATCTTTAATGTATTGTCCCATCTTGTGTTTCTTTAGTGATTTTTCCTAAATATGGAGCCTCCATGTGCTTTTTGGTACTTGTTCAGATTAGCACTGGGTTATTAATTATGAGAAATGAGAAATGTCCCTTCTATTTAACTAACATTTTGTCTCTAATTGCAAAAATATGATAACTATAGGTAGCAGTTTCATGGACAAACAAAAAAGTCCTTGATGAAACCTTTACTTGTGGAAATTAAATTTATTATCTGAATTAGCTTTTTCGCTACTTAACTCACCTAATCATGGACCATCCTTTGGTTTTGTTTTCTAATAGCGTATATATATAGACTTACATTTGATGCATTTTACATAGAATGATAGAAATATACTAAACAGTCCAAGTTTCACGTGTTAGAACTGCGTAGTTTCCAGTTGGGCATGCTTAATGATTATAACTAATCATACCACTGATGCATAATGAAAGTAAATGAAGAGGTGAACCGGTTTCCCTCACTATTCACTACTTCTTCATCAGTTCACTTTTTCTGGTAGTTTGAACTTTTATTGAATTCGGTTTCACATGAGCAAAGTCAAAGTAAATGAAGTAATGATTGAGTTCCCTAGTGCACTTTCATAATTAACGGTGCCTTCCCAAACGGATCCACAAATGTCTTCACACGGTTTTAGAAAAACCATATATCTTTACTGTTCTAACTTACAAGTCAAGAAACCTCTTAATTAATTTATAAAGATGTATGTAAAGTTACTTATGGTTAAGTCGTAGGTTATGGCCGGTCTGTCGATAATGTGAACAATAATTCATCACAAATATTACCAACAAATAATTTGGTCGGTAATGCAGAATTTACCGACAAAGTCGAAATCGTTGGTAATTCAGAATTTTCTTGTAGTGTATCATTAAGCTTTAGTCTTTTTCATCCCCCATCAAAAACAACCCAACAAATTCAGCAAGGTGCTTTGTGATTATGATGGTATGCACCTAAGAATAAACAACAAGCTTCAATCATATTTATGAGGAGACTAGTCAAATTGATAACACATCGTAAGCTAAAATGTCTTCATTCTTTACACACCACAGCCACCATATAGGAATTAAAAATGTAATACATTGATTAGTTTTTACGAATGTTTGAAGCCAAATTTAAAAATGAGGATTAAAAAAAGTTGTCAACAAGTTGAACCCTAAAGCATGTTAAGTTTCTTTAGTCAACAATGTGAAATAGGTTCCATATCTTATACACAACAGGAACAAGTAAGAGAAGTAACACATCTCCTATTAAAACGAAATAGATTCATATGGGGGCATTATGCCAAGCAAACCACATGAGTCTTAAAACTTTTGGAATTTTAAGTTTCTAAAGCCAGTTGTATGATATATTTTTAACTAATTCAATTTAATATATATATGTTTTTAAAATTAAATATATATCGATAATAAGATAAGATACGTATGAATGTCTAATTTATCTTAAAATCGGGACGCATGATGTTCGCAATTTACAATAATGTCACATAATTTAACGATTGGATTGGTAAAATTAGAATCTTCAAATTCATAACAGTGAATCTTAATGACAAATTTAAAATCACTCAAAACCAAATTGTGATCCACATATGTTTAACGCTGAGATGTTGATTCTGAAGTCATCCGGAATGGAAGGGAAAGAGAGACATAAAAGTTGTAATTTATTTTTTATTACAAATTTTAACTGAATCCATTAATAAAATCTCCTCTATTCCGCATAATAATCATCACATGACAAAAAAATGAAATGAAAAGATTCATTGATTTCATTCCCTCTCATAGTCACATTCTTGCCAGACCACTAAAGCCACCATCCCAACATACCTCTGTTAACTCATGAAATAAAGCTTGGGCCATAAATCAAGAAAACATGTGGAAAGAAAGCTGCACTACCCATCATCACAATACCAAATTTAATACCGCCGCCCTCCAAGCCCAAAAGACTGTCTCATTTAGTGCAGACGCAAACCAGATCAATTTAGGATGCGTTTGGATATATAACTTATTTAAGTGTTTATATAATAAGCTTTTTTTAAAATAAGCTAAAAACAGCTTATGAAAATATCATAAACTATTTTCATAAACTATTTGTATAAGTTTGATTGCATAAGCTATTATCATAAACTTTTTATAAGCTCTTCCAAACGCACCCTTAGTTTGAATGAAATATAAGTGTTTAAGGTGTGGAAATTAGAGCAAGTACCTTTCACAGTAAGTAACTTTCTTAATATGGTCGAATTAACTCTCAAGCTGCTGAGTTTATGATTGAGTCCAGGATACAAAAACGAGTTAACTCGTATATGAACTCTCTTTTCACTAATGGCATACGAGTTTAAGTAAAGTCCTCTTTTTTGGAAGAATTAGTTCATGAGAATAATCAGTGTTTGCTTATCCTTCTAGAGATCTATGGAATGTGGCCTCTTAACAAATGTGCAATCCTACATTCTTTGAAGTTAGTTGAACTACTGTCAATCTTTGGTTAAGAGAACTAATTAAATTAAAGACTTGTTTGGTAGGTTCAGAGTCATAGAATCCTCAAGAGATATGATATGAGAACCAACACTTTACTTTTAGGCTTATCCATTGCCCAATTGGTTAAAGGACCCTGATATTTGCTCATCATTTTCGTTTACATAATTTTTACATTATTCCAATACCCTACTTGGGGGATTGCTTCAATTCATTCCTGCACATAGCACCCACTTGTCAATGGGTCCTATATAGGAGGAACCAATCCCTATATGCAGAGAAGTGATGTAAAATTAATAGTTAAGCAAACCATGTTCACGAACTAAGATAATCCATTTCTTGCTGATATCTGATGTTAGATTCTATCGCCCAACAGGTATATAAACTGCACCCTAGGAATTGAGGTAGGCGATGTGAAACTTCTAACATCTGACATGACATTAGAGCTACTTGAGATCTCCAAGGGATGAAAGAATGCTACACAAGAACTCTTATTACTATCAAGTACTTGAATTGTTAGATAATAAGAGTGAAATCACCCAGTTGTGTCTAAGATTAGTCTCATATAATCACCCAAATAGTCCACACCTCTATACTTGTTAATCACAGCATCTGTTTGTGTACTCATGTTAATGGCAGCAGAATTTCAACAACTATTATCACAGCAACAGATGCAAGTGCAACTGCAACAGGCATAATTGCTGTTTCTGAAAAGAAAATCCTTACATGCAATGATGCAATTTTATTTGACGATGACATCCCATCATACCCCATGCAACTAAATAAAATTTTTTTTCCGGATATTTGCTTAGTTGTTCTCATGCAACACTAATGGAATGTATCAAAGACAAGAATTGAAGACAAAGCAAAATATGCTTTCCTACTGTTATTTTTCTTGAAAAAATAGCTGAAAAGACATACAGTTTTATGGCAACTCAATCTGATTTTCAGTCATTGCAGAAAGTTCTTGAATGGCAACACAATCACAGCATGTATTTCCGGAACAAACTCGAACTTGTTTCACCAGCAAAACATCTTGTGCAAAGTTTACCTACCTGTTCCTTTTTGGGGCAACTCTTCTTGCCTCCCACCCTTGATCCACTTCTATAATGGCCCAAAATTTATTGCTTTCCAAATTCAACAAGTCAACCAATGTTACTGATAAAACAATATGACAGAACACAATGACATCTTTTAATTCATGTAGCCAACCCCGCCTAATGAGAAAAAACTTTTGTTATTGTTCTTGTTGTTACTGTCGACAAATTGTCTATCATTTATTTATTTGTTCTGGAGCTACATTTGGCTTCTGTGAGGTTACAAACTTCTCTTCTAGGTTAGAATGGGAAATTAGTAACGAAAGTGGAGAAGTCTCGTATAATACATTATACATTATAAATCTATCACTTGGGATTTATTGCAACTGATGAAGTCAACCAACTATTGTTTTCTTTCTTTATTTCTTCAAATATAAAGGAAAAAGGATCACCTTTCACCATACTTCTATAGTTCTATTAACAGAAAGATACACTAAAAAAAGACGATCCGGTACACAAGGATCCCATTTGAAATGGGGTCTGGGGAGGTTAGATGTACGCTGCCTTACCCCTGCAAGTGGAGAGACTGTTTCCAGGATTTAAACTCGTGACCTCCGGGTCACAAGACAGTAATCTTGCTGTTACGCCAAGGCTCATCCTATACACCGCTGCATTAATATTCATGTTTTTTTAACAGTAAGTGTGCCAAATTAATTTTCTCCATCTTAATACCTGGTAAAAATATTGTCATATATAACTTCCGATATTAACATATTAATAGAGGATCAAATAAATTCTAATCTTGGAGATCTTAGCCTCATGAAGCAGATTCACATAGTGATAAGGCCAACAGAAAGAATAAACTCAATAAAGTTTACCGCTAATATTATTCACGATTCTGCTAAAAATAATAACGAGATGGATGAAAAACAACTTGATGCCTCCAAATTTTATGGAACACCAGAAGCATTACTACAATTCACAAAGTTCAATTTCTTGAATAAGTAATACTGGATTAAATAAACAACTGAGAAGTTAAAAACTGCTATATCCAGGACAGCAGGATTCAACCAATTTGAAGGTGAATTAAAGATTTTCAAAGAAGTGGGATGAAAGTTTATCTATAGAATCTGCAAGCTACTACATTGAGATAACCAAATGGAAAATTCCAAAATTTCATGATTATTGAATTAAACTTTTGATTTATATGGATGATTTGGCAATTACCATTATTTATGTCACAATGTGTAAGGAGTCACCAAACAAAATAATTGGGACATCCAAAATTCGGTTTTGCTATTTCATTTCAGCCCCTGCATAATAACCATTAGCCATAAATTCTAGTCAGTGACCCGAATGAAATTCACAGCTGCAATACATGCAGAGAAAAGCAATTACTAAACTTCACCTCATTCAGGAACATCAGGCACTCTGTATGATTCTGCAGTAACCTCTGTCAGCCACAACCCAGGAAAAAGTGTCTGGAAAAAAAATTTGAGCCAAAAACAATGTAAGATGTGAACATAAGCTTTGAGATATGAAGAAGTGCAAATAAATGAAAAACTATTTTCTTTCGCACCAGTCCGAAAACAACAAACAAAATGAAAACAACGTGATATTCTTGTAATTATTAATGAAACAAAGTCAACTGCAAATGAAAATAAAAAACAAACCAAACACCATCTAAAATACCAACAAAAGTTTTCAGTAACCTATCAGTACTTCATTGATCATTTTATGCCGTCTTCCCTCATTTTAAAGCATATCAAACAACAAAACCAACAGAACCAAAAACAAGATTTTCATTTCATTCTATTCATAGAGTTATTTACATCCAATTGCCTCTGCACAATCCTGGGCCTCTTCTTGGGCCTTCTGGGTGGCCTGGTCCCAACCAAAGCCAAGAAATCATGTTCCACCTCCTCCTTTGACAGAGAAACTTTAAACTTGGCTCTCTCAATCTCATTGATCGTCTTCTTCTTCTTCTCCTCCTCCTTCACAGGTGAATAAGCAAAACCCACATCAAAAAGCTTGCACTTTTCTTCATGGGGTGTTGATTGTGGTGCTTTGCACGCAGCTCTTCTTGTCCTCAAATTCCAAGGCCTCACATTTACAACACCTTCTTCCCCTCCTTGCTCCAAAATCGAAACTTCGAGCTTCTTTGGCACCACTTCAAGATCCACCATGAGCTTCTTCTCTTGAACAGCATCAATGTTGTTGTTGTTGTTGGGAGTGGGAAAAGGTTGGATTTTGTTGATGTGGGGTTGATGGAATTTGGATTTGAAACGTGAAGATCGATGATCGATGGAAGAAGGTTGAGGTTGGTGGTTTTGGGAGGTAACGTTGACACACCTGAGGAACCTTTGGGAACCCCATTTTAAGCAAGGTAAGGAGAAGTTGTGCAGTGGTTTTGATCTTTCAGGTGCCATAGCAATTGAATAATGATTGTTGTTGTTGTTGTTGTTGTTTCTGGTATAGTGTGTGTGTGTGTGTGTGTGTTCAGTGCATGGATGGGAAACAGAATTGAATTGGTTGAGTTATTACAGGTGTAAAGTTATGATTTGTGTGAGTGTGAGGAGTGAGGGTGAGGTGCTATGTTTGTTATTGTTGGTACGATGAATAATAATAATAATAATAATAATAATAATAATAATTGTGGGGAGGATGAAGATGAAGATGAAGAAGGTTGAATTTGCAGAGAGTGAGAGACAAAGGAAAGGAGAAGGGTGTGTTGGCTTATGTATGTATGCCAATGCCAATGCGAACAACCATGTAACAATCACAGAGGATGACACCAGTTTAACGTTCGGCTAAATAAATATTCGCTGTTCTTTTACCCCCAAAAAAAAAATATATATTGATATTTTTAGTTAGGTTTGATTGCACTTATAGTTCCTCAGGTATTATGATTGTGCAATTTTAGTCTCCAGATTTTAATTATGTCAATTGAGTCCCTCAAGTATCTCGATTGTGCAATTTTGGTCCCTCGGATTTTAATTGCGCTAATTAGGTCCCCCAGATATCACAATTGTGAAATATTGATCTTCCAAGTATCACGATAGTGCAATTTTTAACAGAAGTAGCCTACGTGGCCCACGTGGGACTGATTTGGCATTTAGTGAGGTCAACTGGATAGTTCACGGGATATTCTTATGCGACATCATTGACATCTCACACACTTAAACGGTCAAATGCACATCATTAAATGTAATATAGAAATGACACGTAAGTTAACAAAGTGGTCTCACTAAATACCAAATTAGTTTCACATATCTTTCGTAGGTTATTGACGTTAAAAATTACACTATTGTAATACTTGGGGGACCAAAATTTAACAATCGTAATACTTGGGGACCCAAATTGCATAATTGTGATATCGGGGGATCCAATTGGCTCAATTGAAACCAGGGGAATCAAAATTGCACAATGGTGATACTTAAGGGACCTAATTAACGCAATTAAAACCTCAAAAACTAAAATTGCACAATCATGATACATGAGGAACCAAAACCAAAAATACAATTAAGCCTTTTAGTTATTTAACCAACATTTCATATACAATTTCTGTTTTTTATTTTCATTGATCTAAGTAATCCTCACAAGTATGTGTTATAAGTTTTGACCGGAGGGATTGAGATGAGTTTAACTTGATTTGAATTGATGTAATATTTTGATTTAGACATTTACTTTTTTTAAATTTGACTTGTTCATAATTTGATAATGACTAGGTCAGAACCAGCTCAATCTAATATATTAACATAATATATAATTTAAACATTATATATAATTAAATTAGAGTATATTTTATAATATATATTTTAACGCAAATAATATTAATATAATTATATTATTATGTTATATAAAAAATATTAATTGAAGCCATTAAGTCTTATTATTTACCCCTAATTGTTAAAAAAGTATTAAGTTTTTAAAAATGTATGATGCCAAATTGAATTGAGATAACCCGCAATATAACTTGATCCTTATTCAAAAACATATTAGGTTTTTTTTAGAAACCGAACTCATAATTAGATTCGGAACGGAAATAATTAGTAGGATAGACCAAGTTATAAACACCTCCAGTTATAAAACTAACTTATAAATAATATCACGATTAAGAAACTTTTCCAACAATGCTCTTCTGTGTTTAAACTTTGATTCTTCTTTTAAAAAGACAACCTGTCCAACTGTTGTTGTTCGTAGCTTTGTTTCCCATACCATTCAATGTTTTTTTACATTAGGTAAATTACAAAGAAAATAATTTATAAAATATTTTAGTTAAAAATAATTGGTTTTTAATTGAGAAATTAACTGTTGTTTGGGATTATTTTTTATGAAAAATGTGTTTTCATTTATAAAAAATAAATTTCAGGGTGTTTTAGATTAGCCAAAGAAAACAAAACAGAAAAGAAACGGAAATTAGACAAATTCTTTTCATTTTTTAGCACCATGGTTTCCTGGATTGAGTAATGCAATGTCTGGTTTGGACTAAGTTTCATAACGCAAAGCTTTAGTCTTCTTACCTTGAGACTTGACCAAGCTCCAACTAGTTTCGAAGACAGATGCAACCCATGAACAGTTACAACTCTTCAAACATAACCATGCTTGAGGTCTTTTTTCGTGTGAAATCAATGGTTTACTTATGTTTAATGTAGTACATACTGTGATAATATGCTTTTGGAAAGATGTAAATTGTTGATGAAAATCATCCTAGGATAACCCTGACAACTTATTTTAATTTCAAACACAAGTTTTTGTGGTTGAATATTTTGAGATTTCAAGTTAACCATCCGTTCGACCATCATTATCGAAATTTATAGAATCAAACAAACTTGCATTTTGATCCTAGAAAGATAAGGTGCCCATCAAATTAGTCTATAAGAGTATATAAGAATGTGTTTGGGAAAGCTGAAAAAAAAAATAAATTATATTGATAATCGATTATATGTATACATATTAGAAGAATGTAAGCTTCTTAAAAGCATTTAACCTTAGCATATTAGAAGAATTAGTGCATACATTGGCATACATCGTCAATTAAGATGAAAAAAGTTAAAAAAGCTGACATAGCTCAGCTAGTTCCCTTCATCCACATTTGGTCTGTCAAGTAAAACTAGACCGCACTTAAATGGATTTTTACAAGAAAGAAGATGAAGAAGAAAAATGAGAAGCTAAAGTATCCATTGCATAATTAAAAAGTTTGGAAGAAAGTTTATCTGTACATGACAACTACAGAAGTGATTCAGTGCTTCTATCTCCTGCTAACGAGAAGACAACTCATAAAAGGCCTGAGGAAGTGACTCACTTCCATTATGTATAAAATGATACGTAACCAGGTTCGGGGGAGCAGAAGAATGAGCCGTGGGAGATGAAGATGGAGAACCGGTTGTCGCCGGTCAAAAATTTGGAGCACCGGCCCTCATCCCAAACATGGGAGGAGTGTAGAACGAGCCGGTTTCTGGTTGGGAGAAATTTTGAATTGGCTATACAAAATTTTTACTGACTGGGTGTACCTCCATGCTCAAAAGCAGCATACTAGGGGCAGCTAGAATTTGTTGCCTCACTCTTGATCACCCGGGTATTGTAGGAGCCACAAAATTCACATTTGTGATATAACCAGTGGAAGCGTGAAGTGCCCTTTCGACCACAATCATGGCAAAGTATGTCCTGCATTCTCATTACAAAAATGATTAACACACAATAGTTGACAAGTCACCATTGCTAGTGAGGTATCCCACATAAAAACATCATTTAAAATTGTATATTAACATTGCAACAGATGGTTTGTACGAGGTATTTCAGCAGACAGCAGGTTCATTTTATTGACCTTGGTTTAGAACTGAAGAGAAAAACCAAAATGTTTTTTTATTTTTAAGTAAATAAAAACAAAATGTTTCAATATCACGAGTTAGTGGTAGTTGGAAAAAGGAAATTTTTGCAACTTTGAAGTTCCAAGATTCGTATCAATATGCTTTTGTATCTGGTTGCTTGTGCAGTTCCTCTTTTTCTTAATCACGAAGTTATTTTAATTGCTACGAAGTCTAATAAAATTAGTTAAATATAATATATTTTCTTCAGTAACATAAAAGTTTAATGTCTCTTCGTAAAAAAGGCTTTGTTCGACTTTGCACAAAAATCTTACAATATGTGAAAACTAATGTTGACAGAAAAACAAAAAAAAAAAAATGGTAATCAACATTATTATTATCACAATGCATACCCAATGAGACATACAAGTCACAAATCATTTTAGACATAGCCCTTTTTTATTAATTTTTATAGAAAAATAAAATTCATAAAAATAAAAGGGAAGTACAACCAGTTGCGGGCATATTGGCATAGAATCCTCAAATGCATCACACAACACAAAACACATTTCATTTTAACATTAAACAAAATTCTTTGCAGGTCAATTAAAAAGCCATACTGCGCTATTTCATAAAATAGTAATGTTATTTATATACCTGGAATCCAACACCTGGGCAACACCTGGTTAATGGCGTACAAAATATTGGTTAATGCATTTCAGTAGATGGTTAACGACAAATTGGAAACCTTTGTACCCATTAACCAAGTCCAACACACTATTAACCACGATTGTGAACATTGTTAACCAAGTTTGAAGGTGCGCAAAAAAATAACATGCACCAATATAATAGATGCATGATTGATTAACAACGTTCACAATCGTGATTAATGGTATGTTGGACTCCCTTAAAGGGTACAAGGGTTCACAATTCTTTGTTAACCATCCACTGAATTTCATTAACCAAGATTTTGTACGTCATTAACTAGATGTCGCCTAGGTGTCAGATTCTAGGTGTACAAATAACATTACTGTTCATAAAAACCACATTAGGTTTTGAAAGGAATAGTAGGGCCCTTTTAAAATTTGTCCGACCCTGTGTTAGAGTCTTTAATCTATCTCTTTCTTCACAAGACCTTGCCATGTAAAATTTTTCATGAGAAGATACATACCCAATAAAGATTAATTTAATATGGACCAAATAAATATTCAATAGACAGAAGAAATACCTGATAGCGGTCCCTGTACTCTTCGGGAAGCACCTCAGCAGCCAATAAACCATCAAGCATACCAAAATAAACCTGGATAGGAAGAGAAACAGCTAAGTATTTTATGCCATGAAACTTTATGCAATTCACTTTCAATTTGAACACAGCATCAGAAAATTTCAATAGGCTGCAGGTTTTGGCTTCATATTCATATCCCAATACGCTACCAAGAGTATAACTGAACCACCAACAAAATGGTTGACAAAGGAACTCCCTCACCCAATTACACCTTGAACAAGAAATGAAATAGAAAGAATATATAGACAAGTAAAATTTGACTTTCTTTAGTTAAATCTGTAGTTGATCAAATCTGAAAGAATTCAAGGTATTGAGATTTAACACGAGTATTCTAATAATATCACTTATCTTTTTCATTAAATCTTCTAATCAAATGTCAACTAGAGTATTTCCTCTAGCACTATTTAATTATCTCAAATTCCTAATTAAGAGTATGCCGACACATGCAGAGTCATTAAGGATCAATAAATGCATAGTATTGTATGTACAGCCACAGAACAAATTTGCAAGATTAAACTTGGCACTAGAAATATCAGAAGAAAATATTCTTACCGCCATATCCCCCAAAGACTTGCTGCAGATTGGACATGTGTAGTGACTACAAGTGTATGCCTGACATTTAACAACAAAGTATAAGATTGAATCCAAAACTCCTTTGAGATTGCTTCATTTGCCGAAGATAAAAAAACATGGATTTGAAGTTGCTCACACAACACTCCATGAGTTTTGATGAAGACTTCCCAAATGCATTGAAGGAACTCAAAGACAAGAGATGTAGTGGATAATAGGATATTTGTGTAATTAAGCTTAGTATGTGTTTGCATAATAATTGAAAAAGGTTTAGAAAACTTAGATCAAGATTCTAAGTTGTTAATACAGTTCTGGAATTATTTTTCAAATGAAAAATATGTTTAAAAAATATTTTAAGTAAAGTAATCGACTACTTTATGATTCCAGAAGCTATAACTTTGTTTTACAAGTAAGTAATCAACTACTTGATAAAAGTAATCGACTATTTAGTGTGTTTTTGACTCTTGAGTTTCTGTTTGAGTAAAGTAATTGACTACTTGAGTAAAATAATTGACTACTTGAAGTTAGTTAAATAAAAATGAAGCTTCTTGAAGGAAATAAGAAAGTAATTGACTACTTCAAGAATTTCGGTAACATAATTTTAAATTCCAAGGTTTCACTTTCTAAACCATTTTCTCTATAAATTGGCTATATTTCAGTGTTATCAATGGTGGATGGCGATCCATGGTAGGAAAGCCAAAAATCCACCATACAAATGGCGGATTGCGATGTGGCCATATGACGGATGCCATAGCGGACAACATAAAAATATTATATATATATATATATAGCAAAAAAATGCGAGTAAATACTCAATTCGGTCCCTGAAATTGTAGGGTCGTATCAACTTAGTCCCCCACATTATCAATATTCCAAAATAATCCTTGGAATTGCAAAATGTAGCAAATGCATCCCTGACATTATTCACTTAGTTTCAAATGCATCCCTGACATTACCAAATTAATGTCATTATAGTCTATGCCAATACCAACGGAGGGGTGAATCTGATTAACTTTCTGCAATTCCAATGATCATTTTGGAATATTGATAATGCGGGGGACTAAGTTGATACGACCCTACAATTTCAGGGACCAAATTGGGTATTTATTCAAAAAAATGCAGAAAAAATATAAAATTCAAAATACTAACAACATATGTCAAGAATCATAAACTAATTTAATAGAAAATATCATATAAGTCTCATATTCACCTATCATAGGCTACTAATAAGGTTAATTACCATCAAGTTCAAGATTTCAAAATGCAAATAACAATAAAATGATAAAAACAACTGTTGAGAGTCCCATATTGGATAGTGATGTGGCCTAAATCGTGGTTATAAATAGGGGGCAACCCTCACCCTATGAGCTAGCTTTTGGGGTTGAGTTAGGCCCACACCCAAATTCTAAGATGGGAGTCCCACATTGGATAGCGACATGGCCTAAATAGTGGTTATAAGTAGGGATAACCCTCAGCCTATGAGCTAGCTTTTGGGGTTGAGTTAGACCCAAACCCAAATTCTAAGATGGTATCAGAGCGTATCCGAGATCCGTTGGACCACCCGCAGATGTCTAGTCCTACAAACTTCACGCTCCAAATGTCCAGTCCTGAACGTGAGGGGGTGTTGAGAGTCCCATATTGGATATTGATATGGCCTGAATAGTGATTATTAGTGGGGACAACCCTCACCCTATGAGTTAGCTTTTGGGGTTGAGTTAGGCCCAAACCCAAAATTCTAAGAACAACAATACAAACACAAAGTAAATGTCTAATCCCTCCATCTCTTTTGAACAAAAAGAGCACACAACCGAATTGGTATCTCCTTCATTCATTGGAAATTAGTATTTCCAACTGGGATCATTTCTAGAAGGCACCTGTGAAGCACCCGATAAAGCATGGTCAGAAGGCATTGTTGGAAAAATGAAAAAGAAGGTTGCAGAGGTGGTCGCTGGACAGAAAAGGGTCGTCGGATGGAGAAGAGATGCTGGTCAGAGAAGAAAGAAAGAGATGCTGGTCGAACAGAAAAGGGTCGTTGGCCGGAGAAGAAAGAGATGCTGGACAGAGTTGCTGGTCGGAGTTCGTGCGACAGAGAAGAGAAGGGTTTGAGAGATGAGAGAAGAAAAGGTTTGAGTGATAGAGAAGAAAGGGGAAATCAAACCTGTTAATCAACCACTTTTAGGGTTTTCCACCCATTTGGGCTGCGAATCAGGTCGGGTCGTGCAACCCAACCCTCTGGAAACCTTTTTTTTCTTCCGAATTTGGGCGCCTTTTCGCCATGCCCGCGTTTCCGCCATGGAAAGCCACCGCTTTTCGACCGCCATACCCCGCCATGTGAAATCCGCCACGCCACGCCACGCCATCCATGTAGCGGTTTGTCCAAAACCTGCCACTGATATCCGCCATGGCGCCGCCATGGTCTTTTTTTAACAACACTGCTATATTTTAACATGTTGAATAACTATTGTTACTCTGCCAATTTACAAACACCTTGAACTTTTACTCTGCCAATATAGTCTCAATATGGGAATTGATTGTGTTGCACTAGTTAGAGTGTATTAGTTTAAATTTCATTGAAGATCATCAAGGTGAGGTATCCTTGAAGAAGAAAATTATCAAGATGAGGTATCCTTAAAGAAGAAGAAGATTATCAAGGTGAGGTATCCTTGAAGAAGAAGATCTAGAATTTGGATGGGTATCCAAATTTGTTCTAAGGTGGGGAACCCTTAGAAAGGTAAGGATTGATTATTGAGGGAGGTAACTTAATATCAATCAAAGGTAAAGGGTGTAATCTCTTTATTGAAGTTGCTTGCTTGTAATAAACGTTTATCAAGTTAGTGGAAATACTCTAAGGTTTCTTGGGGACTGGACGTAGATCACTAAGGTTGTGATCAAACGAGTATAAATCGCATTTGTGATTCTCTCTTTCTCTTACTCTTTAATTCTTGTGAACTGTATTGTATATTGTATAACTCAATTTAGTTGTTTTGATAAATTGAATTATATATTTTGTTGATTTTCTAATCTACCTTTTCTATTTTCTTTTAAAGAAGATTTCTTTCAAAAAAGATCTTTAAACAATTCTCAAAAAGGGAGAAGGTTTTCGAGTATAAATCGCATTTGTGATTCTCTCTTTCTCTTACTCTTTAATTCTTGCAAATTGTATTGTATATTGTATAACTCAATTTAGTTGTTTAAGTTGTTGTTTTTATAAATTGAATTATATATTTTGTTGATTTTCTATTTTCTTTTAAAGAAGATTTCTTTCAGAAAAGATCTTTAAACAATTCTTAAAAAGGGAGAAGTTTTTCGAAAATCCTACATACTCAATTCACCCCCCCCCCCGGTTCAAATGCAGATTTCGTTTCTTGCTCTGAGAGGGAGTCTAAAACCTAATTTGGGTGTGAAATAGACCTGAAAGCAAGCCGAATGCATATAATGCCCACAAGGCAGAGCTCTGATTGTTGCACTTGATGTGAACAAATCATCACAGCATATTGGGCAGTTCATTTCTAGACCTTTCTCCAGGCACTTGTGAGATGCTGACTTTATCCCCAAACAACAGTTGCATTTCATACAATGAAAATAATCAATCCCAAGCCCTTGTCCAACACGGCATATATTGCAAAATGGGCAATGATATACATTCCTGAAAAAGAATGATGCAAAGTTAAAAGCCAAAAACTACAAGGAAAAATAAAATTAATAAAGTAAAAAATTTGACAGAATAATCACATCAAAAGAGGGCATAAGTTTCCAAGTATTTCTTGCGAAGACAATCATATAGCACTAAACATGCCAAATGAATTTTTTAATTGATAACTTTCATATAAGAGCATCATAATTCATAAGAATTGTCAATTCATGCATTTCAAAACTTAACGAATGTTGATACAACTACATAACGATGGTAAGAAGAAACTGAAAACTATCATAACCTTTTATTTCCCAGGTCTATAGTAATCCAACCCCCGACCCCAAAAAAGAAGGGAACAGTTTGAATTCTAAAGTAAGAATCAAAGTACCTTTCATCGTCAAAAAATTTGCATATGCTGCAAAAGTATTTTGCCATCGGAAGTCCATTACATGAAGGTGAAATGCATATAGGCCCGACTGGCTGTATATTCAGGCAGCGCATACACATCATTTCCAATGTTGCTTTTCTGCAATTATCGAACAGATGATTAGAAATACTGAAACACATACCATTATTAAATGTTAAGATATTCCATAAACTATTTACCTATCAATTGAGTGATCGCTCCCATTGTCATGGCAATATCTGCATGTAAATAACTTGCCACAACAAGCAGCTCGAAGCTTGCAATTTCGCTTATAATGCTCACACCCAAATACTTGTTTCTCTGGGTCCCGAAATGATGGTGAACGTCCTATTTCTTTATTAGATGATTCCCCAGATAAAGCTTTAGGTAACTTTTGCTGGGCAGCTATCCATTGACTACGACACACAAATAACTAATCAACAAGAGCTTGAAGACAATAAGTTAAAATGCTATTAATAAGAGCTTGAAGACAATAAGTTAAAATGCTATTTAAAAAGCATGCAGTTAATTACATCACAATTGTATGAACATGGGAATTATGGTCACCGGAACCAACCTTGTCATTAAATTCTGCACAAGATACGCTTTTCTCCTTGGATCAAGAGTTGAATCACGATAAACATTCCGGATCTCTGACTCAAGTTCATTCTGATTCATCCGGAAGATGTCTTTCCAACCTGGCTTGAACATCTGATCATTCAGGTCCAAGCTTTCTGGATAGTCAGAGCCTAGGACAAAAACCATAACACATTTTTAATTATCCATCCCACAATTTCCCAAAATCCTGAAAGAAACTAAAAGGTTAAAAAAGCATATTGAAAACCTCTTTGAGAAGTGCTACACTCAGATGTTTCGGTCTGTGATATGGATGCTGGACTCTCTTTCAACCATTCATTTAGCCATTCATTGAACATAGTGTTCTTAGTTGCCTGCTTCCATGTGTCCATCATTTTGTTCTGCTCATCCTGAGTAAGTGCAGAAGTCACCCATGGTAACATTGATTGGAGAACTTCAGCACCTGTAGTTCCAATTATCCGGCCTACTATCTTGTCTTGTTCTTCCACAGTGAAATGTCTCCCGAACAATGGCCAGAGCTCAAGCTCTTCCCTGAAAATATGCTGATCCAGGGACACTCTTATGGATTTGCACATCCCTTGAAGCTTAGTTGCAAGCTCATTGTACTTTCTAATATTATCGTTATCATTAGCATTAGAAGTTCCAAATTTTATGTCACTTAAATCCTCTGACATATGGGCCATCTGCAAGGCTTCATGAAGGACAGAAAGCTCAGAAAGAACGCAGGAAATACCTTCAAATAATTTTTCTTCCTGCTTATGATCCAGCGTGTATGAATGGCTCACATTATGAAGTGCCTCTTTGGATTCCAATGCTGGAAATACTATATCATCTTCAGCATTACTATGAGCTCTATATAAACCCCACAAAAGACGAAATCTTCCGCTAAATTGCCGAATAACTGTATCATCACCGTCACTAAGCTTTCCAGATTCAACATCTAAATACTCCAAGTCTTTTTGTATAGCTTTATGGAATTTAAATATGGTATCAATTGGTCTTTCTGTAGAGCCCACATCACATGGGCTGCTGTCGGTTTCCCATATGAAAAGACTGGAATTAAGAGATGGGGCAGAAGAGGTGAAAGACAAGGAGCGTAAGGACTTTGCTGTAGAAAGAGAACTCAGCCCCAAATTGTTACTGCTTACTCCTAAACCTGGCACATAACAAGACCGAGCACTACAACATTGTTTGTGGATACTTTCATTTTCTGAAGGTTCAGGTACATCTCCATTCTTGTGCAACTCCAATATGGTTCGCTTGACTGCTCGTTGGGTCCCATCTGATTCAGCTAATAGTGAGTATTCTCTACCAGATAATGCAGAATCACAAGCACAGGAAGACGGAACAATATTTTCTTCGATATCAGAAAATTTTTGAGCAGGACAGCAACCTGATGCACTTGAAGACAAACACAGACCATCATTACGAGCCTTGCAAGCCCAACCAGAGAAGAGTGTGACTAGAGCAGAATCTGTGGCAGGAGCTGGAGCAGATTGACAAAATGTCAGATATAAAACAAATAAAAATAAATTTCTTAGAAATATAATTGCTTTTAGTGAGAAGCAAAGTTAAAATAGACATAAAACCTGCTAATTGCATGTTTTTCAGAAACATCTTTGCTTCATCATCAGTTAATGATCCTACCAACCATGGCAAGACACGCTCAATCAATTTCAGAGGCATCACACACAAGCTTTGGTACAGAAGTTCACGTTGCCTTTTGAAGTTAAAGTGCTTCCGTGCAAGTGGAAGAACCTATAGATAAAAAGATGAAAAGGTAGCTTGATATAGCAACTTTGTTTTCAAACTATTCAATTAATATTCAACTATAGATAAAGGACTAATGTCATACTTCTGTACTAAAGAAATAAATAATTAATTAACTAATACAAGAAGTACACATAGTTATCATCCTTTGACAAGCTATAATCATATGATGTAGCTTCTGCACACATGACAGTCAAATCTCACCAACCAATATATTAATCATCCTATCGCAGATTAACATTCATTTGCCAACACATTCGTATCTCACTTAGCCACTCTCAGAAATTTATTCCATGAGCAATGAAGACTCACCTGAACTTCTTCGTCATGGAAATGCCTCTGTATGGTTTCCATTATATGATCAGCGTGTGAGCACAACTTGGAATAAAATTCAGCATCGGAATTAGATGTTGCTCCTTCATTTTGAATACTTTCAATCAAACACCGGAAGTCATTAAATTGGCTTTCTTCTTCAGCATGCTCTTGAAAGAAAGAAAACTCTTCATCTACTGCTGGAAAAATAACCTTGTCCTCAGCAATACTGCATTCATAGAAATAATCAAGTCTTCAGATAAGAAAGGTTGGTCCTTACAATCCATATAACATAATATATTAAACAATGTCTCACATACTTCTAACACTACATAAAGAATGAAGTACAGAGGATATCATTTAAGAAAGTAGCACTCTTTAATTTTTTACGACAATTATTTTGTCTCTGTATATTTATTATAGGACATTAAGAAAAAGATCATAGGATCTTCTAGCAATAAATTATTGCATCTGCATTCCATGACAGCTTGTTTCTTAACCATCCCTAGTTGCACACTTCTAACACTACATAAAGAATGAGTAAAGAGGATAGCATTTAAGATAGTAACACACTTTAATTTTTTACGATAATCATTTTGTCACTCAATATACTATATGAAATTAAAATAAGAAAAATCATGAGATGGTCATCTAGCAATCAAATACTACATCTGCATTCCATGAAATTTTGAGTTTCGACAACCATTAGCATCTCTTATTCACTCCATTAGGAAAAAAATTCTTTATTTTTCACTTAATTTTACCAATCCTGCTATTTGCACATTTTTTATATAAGTTGGAGCAAGTAAGGAACAACAAAGGAACTCCTTTTTCATGTTGTATTAGAAATCCTACAATTTGCACATCTAATATATATGTTGGACAAAGTGAAGAGCAACAAAAGATTCTGTGTTTCAATATATTTTTCTGTAATTGATGCTTCTTCTACAGCAGTTCCAGCAATTCTTTTCCTAAATGAGAAGTGAGATCCAAGATAGGGTAAAACTGAACAGATGAACAGAATCAAGCAGATTAAGTTGAAGAACAAGCAAAAGAAATAAGTCCTACGAGAAATCAAAATAAGGAATTTTATAATTGAAGAAACATAAGATGCTTCCATAAGACAGAGAATTGTAAAACAAAGTTAAGGTGAAACCTGTGAAATATGCAAACTTCAGCAATGAATTGCAACCTTTCATTAAAAGCTGACAGATTAGTCAAATCTCCAGAGAGTTGTATCTTTCTGGTCTCCGCTGCTATCTCATTCAAATCTTTTTTAATTGCATTATGCCAAAGCAATATTTCATCTATAGGATGTGTCCCCATGGAATCAGAAACATCTAGGATAGATCCAGAATATTTCCTTTTCCCAGTTGCTGTGGACTCACATGCACATTTTACTCTCCCAATCTGATGGGTTAATCGATTAGGACAACATCGAACCTGAGAATGATCTACACAATTTTCAACTGTGTTAGCACTACTTCTCCCTTCCATCCAGGTGAAAATAACCTTCAATAGGCAAGGATATGATCAGATACATTACAATGACATACCAATTGTATATAAAAATTGTTCTTCAACTCATAAAGTAGCACTAACAAAGAAAAGGAAAGAACAATGCTCTAAAACAAAATTTAAAACCACACCTTTTGAAGAAGCTTTTCCTCCGGCACTATCTTTCTTAAGCACTTCCGCAAGTCCTGAGATTCATCGGGTGATATAGATGTTGAAAGCCATGGAAGAAAATCTGCCATCATATTCACAGGAATACTGCAAAGAAATTGCCAAACTAAAGATGCCTGTTCCTCAAGAGAGAACTTCTCAATAAGCAGCGGAAATACCTGATATCATCAACCAAACAAAAAAAATCAGACACACCACAATTAAAAAGAACTTTCAGCCATTTAAAATCATGGCCATGATTACCACAATGAACCCTTTAAGACATCACTGTCTAGACAGACACCTGTATTGTGCAAACTGCCTTAAGGGAGACAGAATTGAACATATGAAAGCATACCACACATGTTAATTGTTTGAATTTTCTGGTTAATAATCCCAGCCACATGCACGATTTTCTTAAAAAAAAATCACAAGCATGCACACATAAAAGAATTGGCTCATAAAATAGAGATATTCATGCAGAATTTCCTTTAGTCGGGGGCAGGTGACTCCAGGCATTACCACCTTGTTAGTTGGGAGGTTTGTTGTAAATCAAAAAATGTTGGGCCTTGGTAATTTAGTGTCCAAGAATAAGGCATTGGCAGCTAAGTGGCTTTGGCAATTTCCTTCACAGACGTCCTCTTTATGGCATCAAGTCATTCGGAGTAAATATGGTTTGCATCCGAATAGCTGGAACGCCAACCAGATGAGAGGAGTCATTCATGCTAGTCTTTGGAAATTTATTTCTCAAGGTTTACCTTCTTTTAACTCTCACTTGTCCTTGAAGTTGGGGAATGGATCTTGTACTAATTTTTGAGAGGATGTTTGGGTTGGTAGAGCTCCACTTTCTGAGTCTTTTCCAAGACTTTTTCGGCTATCCTCTTTGCATAATACCTCTGTTTGACAGTTATACTCTCAAGATAACTCCTCTTAGAACCTTCATCTTTTCAGAAATTGGTATAATAGAGAGGTTAATGAGCTAGAGTCTCTTTTGGTTTTAATTGACTATATGCATCTCTCTTCTATTCCCGACTCTAGAACTTGGGTCCTTGATCCTTCAGGAGTGTTCACATGTAAATCCTTTTTTCAGTTCTTGACCCTTTCTCACAATACAAATAGTTTTCTTTTGGATAAACCCATTTGGAAGTCCAAAGCTCCCTCAAAGTTTAAGTGCCTGTTTGGTTCCACAGTGGGGAGTACCAAAATTGCGTTTGTATCCTATCAAACGAGATTTTAGTAAAAATAGAGGTGTTTGATTACTGTCAGGAAAAATTGATTTTGCCTTTAAAGGTGATTCTAGTAAAAGCTACAGAAAGTAGCTTGTGCGTTGGGTTAAAAAATTTACAATAAGTTTTACATCAAACTTGCTTTCAAAATAAGAACATCCAAACATAAATCACTTTACTTCAAACTTAATTACAACCAAATCAATTTTTCAAAATCAATTTCATTTAAAGTCACGTTTATCAAACGTTCATCCAAACACACACTAAAGCTTTTGTCTGGATTGTTGTTCTTAACAGGATTAACATTAACGGCATGCTCTATAAGCGTAGACCTCTAATCGCTTTGTCTCCTAATATGTGAATGTGTGGGTCAAACTCTGCAAGTGGGTCTCATCTCTTTTTACATTGCTCGGCAGCAAAATTTCTTTGGAATGGGTTGTTTGGAATCTTTGAAAAGTCTTGGATTTGACCTATGGACCTGCATTCTTTTCTCCTTACTAAATTTAGAGGTTTTGACTCTCGTAAAGATGCCAAAATTCTGTGGCAGTGTTCTGGTTTTGCTATTCTTTGGTATATGTGGTTGGAAACGACCGGTAGAAATTTCTATGACTCTTTCTTGTCTCTAGGCTTTGTTTGGGATATGGTTACATTTTTAGCATCCCTTGGTAGAGCACATGGGCTATTCAGAGGTGTTTCTTTGGTAGACATGCGGAGGGATCGGCATGCATTGTTGCATGGCTCTGTCACTTAGTTTTAGTTGTTTCTTTTTGTTTTTAGTGAGGATGTTTCATCCTCTTGTGTATTTTTCTCTTCTCTTCTAATAATATTTCTTTTATTATTAAAAAAAAAAAGGAAATAGTCACTACAAGAACATTTAACCCATCAAGTAAGCAAAGCAGTGAAAGCACAAATTGGTCAGCATAGATAAAAAACTGAACACAATTTTGAAGGTATACCAAATAGAATTTAGCATCTAGCCAGCCATAACCCAGTAGCAAATAATAGTACTTTTAGCTCATATGGAGGGGGAAAAAACAAATTCCATCTTTCCATTATCTTGAACTTCGGATTTATCTTATCATAAGAGTCCAAGCGAAAATCAAGGAAATAGCTATTAAATAAAATTATACCTGCTCCTCTTCCTTAGCCATGTGTTGACTAACTGATGTCTGCAGAGCTCCCGTGCAGGATGCTAACTCCCTTGGGAAACTTTCATCATTATGAGCAGAAGAATTTAACAGCTCAAATAGATGATCAAAAAGATTGCTTTCACCCTTGTGTTCAAGAGAATATGTCTGTGCTACATTCTTCACACGTATATCTAGAGCTGGAAAAATCACCTACATTTCAGAATAAGTTTCCCTCAGAATGTTTGAACATAGCAGAAAAGCAGGAGTGATAAAGCCAAATAACAGTGATTTTGGAAAGTAGGATGGATCGATATGCAAAGCATATAGCCTTAACATCATAAAAAAGCAGTGGACTCCATCATCTATAGGAAACTCTACAAAAGATAAACCCAATACAAAGGGAAGACCTCATAATTTAAAAAAAATTATGTGGACAAAGTTCACAGCTTTCCTATCTAAATAAGTCATTTTAAAAAAACGCATTGCAAGATTCACAGTTCAGATACCGCCAAACTTTCTTGTGTAAATAGATGGACCAATCATTTCACATCAACAAGAAATGGAATGAGTTTATGTGCCACTAGCTGTTTGCTAACTACACTTTGTTATATTCGTATAAAAGTTCAAATTTATTCATGAATCAGCATACAATCAGTTTAATAACTTTAATTGCAGCTATTTAGTGACAAACAGCAGCACACTGTTATTTCACATAGTTAGAAGTTTCTGCCTCCTAAGTTTCTCACGCGCAATACATAGTTCACCCAACACAGTTACAAGGATACTACACGTGCTTGTAATTAACATTCTTCATTGGGGTAAAAAAAAAAAAGGAAAGAAATCGTATTTGGATTTTATATCATCTTATTAAAAAGCAAAATGTGAAAGACAGGTCCAAGTGACCCCTTAAGCAAGGTCTCGACTTCAATTCTTGTCAATGGAAAAAAAAATAGACGTCCGGCGAGTTTTGCCCCCTTAAATGGATCTTCCCGGCTCGACTTAAATTAGTCGGAGTCCACCGTGATTTCCGGATACAACAAATGTAAAAGAAAAAACAAATAACAAAAGACCTATATACTTGAATGGAAAACACCACTGTGATTAAGGAAATAATACCCAATGTTTCAATTTCAAAATATATTTTATCAAGCATCAACCAACCATGAATCATGAATCAACGAAACTTAATTACACAATTCAACAAGGAACAAGCTCCAAAATCCCAAAATTTAAAGGAAAGAAAAAAAAAAGGTACGAACACGGGTTCCAAAACTAGCACCTCATCTTCGGCATTGGAGTGGTGCGTGTACATGGATCTGATGAAATGGTAGCGTTCGGAGAGGGGCTTTATATCTGAGCGGTTTCCGGTGGCGAATGCCATGGCCAATCGATTCAGTGCATCGAGCTCATTCCGAATCGCTTTTTGGAAAAAGCAGAAAATCAAAATTGGCGATTCTAATTTGGAAGGGTTGAAACCGAATCCGCCATTGGAGGAAGAATCGACCTTGCTGATGGGATTCGACAACACCGCCACTCCGTCCAAATGTTGCAGCCCCGTTAACGGCGTCGCCATGGCTCTTTTTTTTTTTTTTCTCGAAATTTTCTCGCAGTTTCTAGGAGCTTAATTTTCCGGGAAAATTCTCTCTCTTAGGTCCGCACGCACTATGCAGTTTGGATTGTATTTGTAAGGTTGTATTTGTTGAAGAAGCTGAGGGGAAGAAGGAAGAAGAATGGGGGATTGTTTGGTAAAACCGATAAGACAACCTGCAAGGTGTTGTGTTGTTACTTGTTAGTGAGTGAGGGACATGGATGATGTTTATATACTTGTATCATTGCCACGTAAGCTACTATGTGCCACGTTTGATGATTATGTCATTTGCTGAATAATCTGAGGACAAACTTCAGCTCTTCTTTGTAGTTTTCTTTTGGCTTACAATAGTATTCGTATATATCTAACGAGAAATTAGATTGATCTCCCCTCCAGTTTTGCTTAACTATATTCAGCATTTCTCTTTGTTTCAAATATTATACCAAATTTATTTGAGATTACATCATTTGTTATGCCTACCTTTCCCAAATAATTTTATTGAAATTAAAATTATATTGTAGACAAATACAACTTTTAAAATAATAGGATGTTACATGCAATTGAGGCTAATCAAGGAAAGTAAGTATAATTTCTCCTATTTTTTAAAGTAATATTATTCATATATATTTATGGTGAATTGGGTGGTAAACTAGGCTAATTTTAACCTTGCCTAGAGCCTATTTGATAAAATTAGCTGTTAGCAGATAAATTAGCTGATAGCGGATAGAGGATAACGGATAAGCTAGATTATTTTTGTGTGAAAGTGTTTGGTAAAATTAGCGGTTGAACAAGCTGAAAAATATAAAATGACATAAAAGAACATATGTTTGTGCCTTTTTATATAAATATTGTTATTATATTTAAAAAATTATATATACGTTAATATTATAAATATTGATACATTATCATATATAAATAAATAAATAATTATATAAATGATAATATTACCATGTTATATTATCATATAAAAATATATTATTATATATATAATATATTATCAAATAAATGGTGAAAGAATTATTATAAAAAAGGTTAAATTATACAAAAAGAGTAAAAATAATAAATCACCAATATTATTGATAATAAAAAATAATCTAAAAGAGTGAAAAAAGTATAATGATTAAAATAAAAATATAAGATTCTTTCACTTACATGAAAGATTCTCATCTTTTATTAATTAATATTATATTAAAAGGTTAGAATTGAAATTAACATAAGATAATAAGGATAAAAGAGGAGAAAAAAATGAACGCTATAAGTTATAAGCTCAAACGCTACTTGAAGTAGCATCCGAAAAAAACGCTATAAGTTCGTGATAGAGGTGCTTGTCAAACGAGGCTACTTTTCCATCCGCTATAAGCTCATAAAATGGACGTGACAAACAGGTTCCTAGTTCAATCAGATGGTAAGAATTTAATCATATGTGACACTGACATAACTCATTTAATTAAAGTAATGCATTCTGATTAGATATAATAACTTTTATCCCAGAATTATTGGGGGTATAAGAAAAGACAACTATATTTATACACATCATTTCAAATTGGATTAAAGTAGAAAATGTTATTAGTGTAAAACATTCACTAACATTTTAACATTTGTGTTTTTATATTAATAATTAAGAGAGAAAAATAACAAAAAAAGTTTAATTGTTATATACTATCAGTGTAAAAAATTTTACATTGTCAACTAATTAGAAATCATGATATGAGTGAATTTTAAGATAGTTTGAATAAGAGTCAAATATTTTAGTTGATGTGACAATTTATTATTACTTGACAATGTAAAAAATCTTTACACTATCGGTACATACCAATTAAATCCTAACAAAAAAAATCAATTTGTCAAGATATCATTGGATATTTGTGTAAAATTCTTTTACACTAATAGTGCATAGTAATTATAGTCTTTCAAATTGACATAATTTTAATTTTTTAATTACCGTTGCCTCCATATTATTGTTATATATTTTATTTTATTTTTGTCGCATAAAATATGTAAAGTAAAAAATAATATATAAAAAAATAGACTAAAATATACTTTTGATCCTTTATCTTTTGGTCAAAATTCATTTTGGTCCTTTATCTTCAAAAAAATTTATTTTGGTCCTTTATCTCTCAAAACGTTACACAAATTCGTCATTTTCATCACTTTCATTACTAATGTCGTTAATTTATCTCCCACATTAATGTTAACGTCTGATGTGGTCCGGTTTAGGGATGTATCACCTTCAATCTCTTTTAAGTTTTCACCTTCAATTTCCTATAAAGTTGAGAATCCATCTTTAATGTGTTGGGTTTAGGGACGCATTCGCCCTATATTTGTGCGAAAATGAAGATGAGTCCATGGTGATTGCTGAGGGATGAAGAACCCTAATTTGAAAATTGGGGATGAATGAGTCCTTCTTAATTTGGTTGCTGATAATAATATCTTTTCTAAAAGAATGACAGAAATGATGAATTTGTGTAATGTTTGAGAGATAAATGATTAAAATTAATCTTTTTAAAGATAAAAGATCAAAATAAACTTTGACCAAAAGATAAAAAACGAAAAATATATTTTAACATAAAAAAATATTACTCTATTTTATTCACAAGACTAATCTTTTTTAATACGAATTTATTTATACATACAGTTGTGCCCATCCTCTTTATTTAAGGAGTGATTAGAATCTTTCGTCGTGTCACTTATTTATGCTCTCAACCATTTTTATGTCCTTTCTGAATTTTTTTCTTACTTTAAGTTACAAATTTGTTTATGTAAAAAAGTGAGAGTCAAACTTTCATTCCAGGTGAAGTTAATTTATTAAGCATATGTTTAGATTCTCGGCAAAAAAAATCATGATGAATACAAAATCACAGTGTCAATGATATTTTTGTAAATTTTTTTATAAAAAACTTGAAAGCTACATATTATAACTTTCATGGTAAGATTGTTGAACGTGATTCTCTCCACTTTCGTTGTTATCCCAAATGTATTATAAGTGTTTTTTATGGAAGAACATTTTTTCAAAAAGAAAAATACTCAGACATTATTTGACCGTCATATTTAAAAAGAATAAGTTACGATTTGGTATACTAATTATAAGAGAAGCTTTCTTAGTTTTTTTTTTTTTTTCGAAACCAAGCTTTCTTAGCTAAATCTAGCTAATTAGCTAAATCTCAACCATTGTTGAAGCTAAATTTGCGGAGGGAAGATTGATGACGCGACGTAACCTGGGAAGTGCGAAGTTAGAAAAACGAAAAAAAAAATTATGGACAACGTTAATTTAAAGTTTGTCATCATATATTCTAGGATTATGTTTGGATAGGATATTTCAAAATTTTAAGATATTTAAAATATAAGACAATTGAATTATTTTATTTGAATTACCTTCATTTTGAAAATACTTTGTTTGGATAGAGTAATTCGAATTCCTTATATTTAAAATTTTTTGTTTGGATAAAGCAATTTAATTTTGTTTAATTTTAAAATTTCATTTCACAATATTTATTTTTAAATTTTGAATTTTACTATAAAATGTGATAAAAAAATAAATATTATTAATTTTAAATAACAAATTATTACAAACAGACATTAATGGTCTAGTGGTTGATCTCCACTCTTTAATGGTCTAGTGGTTGATCTCCACTCTTTCTCCTTAGAGGTCCAGGGTTCAATTCTTATATGAAACTTTTGGCCAAAAACAAAAATAATTAAAATTTAAAATATTTTAATAATTATATAATTTTAGAAATAATTAAATTATTAATTATGTTATTATTCATTAAAAAAATGGTGGCACGTGGTGGTGGTTGGCGGTGATCGGAGGTCTAGCGGTAGCGGTGGCCGGAGTTGGCAGGTGCAATGGTCGGAGATCGCCGGCCGGAGGCGGTGACGGTGGTCGGAGCTCGCTGGCCGGAGGCGGTAGGGGTGTTCATCAACCGATCCAACCCAATTCAAACCGAAAAACCGAATAAACCGAAAATCGAAAACCGAAAAAACCGCTTTGTTTTCATTGGATTGGATCGGATTTCGGATCCCCTAGTGAAAACCAATCCAATCCAATCCAAACCGACCTACTATATACATATACTATTATTTTTTCATACTTAAGCATTGTTTTTTATACTTTTATGAACGAACACTCTCATTCTCTTTAATATTTTTGTTGGAATTGTCAAATACTAGATGTATTGGAATGTGTATAGTTATTCATGTACCTAGGAATCAATAGTTATTCATTTACTAGAAGATTTTATGCATATACTTAGGAACTAGAACTACATTAATTCTAGTATATATAGGTTTAATGTTGGTTTTCGACTTAATATAACTATGTAACGATGTATCGGTAAAAACCGAATTATCCAATCCAATCCAAACCGCATTTGATTGGATTGGATCGGATCGGATTTTTTTAAGTAAGCAAACCGATCCAATCCAAACCGCAAGTTGTTTTCATCTTTGGATCGGATGGTTTTTTGGCTCAAAACCGATCCAATCCAATCCGCGAACACCCCTAGGAGGCGGTGACGGTGGTCGGAGCTCACCGATGACGGCGATGGAGACGGTGGCCGGAGTTCGTCGGGCGGCGGCGGCCGGAGCTCACCGATGACGGTGGTGGCCGGAGCTCACAGGCGACGACGGTGGTCGGAGCTTGTCCGGCGGCGGCTGCCGGATATCACCGATGGCGGCGGCGGCCGGAGATCACCAATAGCGGCAGCTATGGTGGTTGCCGGAACTCGGCCGACAGCAGCGGTGGTTGGTGACTGCCGGAGGTGGTGGCCAAATATGGTGAGAGTGAGAGGAATTTACAAATTCCATCTATTTAGGAGGGGATTTCAAATTCCCTCAATTACACTACAACAAATACCCTATTAAAATTATAAGAATTTCAAATACTTTTTAAAAAAATATCTAAATAACATATTTTGAAGTAAAATAATTTAATTATCCTATAAAATTATTTTATCCTCTAATAATACTCTATCCAAACACACACTAAGGGTTTGAAAATGGGAAATTGATGAAAGAATATAAGAAAGATGATAACAAAATGCGAAGTTTACTGTTTTCGTCTAGGTTGATGGTTGAAAACTCATGCTGGAACACTAGAAGACAAAATTGAATGAAATAAAGTGCGGATTACGTGGTTCCACCATATATAATATTAGTCTCACTCACATACGTAAACGACTTAGAATATTCTTTTGTATATAATGGGTAAAAAATTGATCATGTGACCTTATAAGTAGAGAATTAAAATGATAAAATCTGCAGCTGTTTAAATTTTTTATTTCAGTGAGATATTTGAGTAAGTATTTAATTAGTATGTATTATTAGTGTAAAGATTTTTTTATATTGTCCATCAATTAAAAATTATTATATCATTACAAATATTAGATAAAAGCCAAAGATTGTACCAAAAGATTTGTATGCTTATCTGAGTAAGTAAAAAATAAGGAAATAAAAATTGAACGAAATTAAAAGGCCTTAACTTTTTGTTTTTGAAGCAAAAGGCCTTAACTTTTGCTTCATTGGAAAGTTTGAAAATATTTTTACTCACTTTTATGGCATAAAAATGTTCAGAATTTGCTGTCCACTCAAATATTTTTTTAACATAAAATTATAAAAGAACTACAATTCAAATAAACACAACCTTAATCTTTTATAAGTGAGTTATTTGGCTACATGGTTTGCAAACAAATTTACTAAAACCTAAGGGAAGGAAAGAAATAGGGAAGAGTTTAATTAATTTTGATACACTATTAGTGTAAAAAGTTTTATATGATTAATCAATCATAAATCATTTTAAGTATGACTTTTAATATAGTTATGATAAACAAAAGCGGAGATAGGGGTGACCTATATGTATGTCATGGCCACCCCCAACTTTTTTACTTTTATAATGTTATTATATATAATTATAATTTATGGGCCCTTCCATTTTCAATTTTTTATATTTATGTATAGTTTATTTATGGGAATGTAGAAGGTCTTCTTGGTATCTATTTTTGTATGTCTATCTGCATTTTCATATCTATAAACTTTCTATATAAAAAAAGAAATTAAAAAAGTTATCTCTTGTTCATTTTTTCTATGATTTTCGGCATCAACAATTGTTTATTGAACAAAACTTATGTATAACCTTTTGAGTGCAATGTGGTATTGTTTTTTAATTAAATGTGTAAGAACTATTACAAATATTATGTTTTCACTTATGAATTGTTACACATTTAATGTTTTTATTAGAAAACAGTACCACAAACACCGGAAGAATTTACTAAAGTTTTGTCCTTATAACTTATTTTTTTTAAAATAAGGAAGACACAAGCTCTTTGATCTTGACCCCCCTTAAATCAAAATTTTGGCTCCCCTCACAATAAAAGTCAAATATTTTTAATAATGTGTCAATTTATGATTAATTAACAGTGTAAAAAAAATATTTATATTGTCAGTATATACCAATTAAATTTAAATAAAAAGTAGTTTCTTTTTTTAACTACAAGATATTATTAAAGGTTGGATTATTTAAATTCACCGAAGATAAAACTAGTACCCGTTCCAGAAAAAAGGTTAGTTTTGTTTTTGTCTGACTTTATCTCTCATGGATAACGATCTGTTATCTCATTTTGATATATCATATTATGTCTCAATCAATAATATCTTCTCATATATTTTATTTTTTAAATATTAAATAAAATTTTAATTTACATGAAAAGATATTATTAATTTGGATATGGTGTGGTATATCCAAATGGACAGAAAATCCTTATCCGTCTCTAATATGTCTAATGACTAATATATAAACATAATAGCAAACTTTGTTAGACCTTCAACAAAACTAGTCAACTGCACCCACCTATATATTTGTTTAGAGAAGGAAGAAAAAAGGACTCATGAGTTCCAACAATAGCATGCATCCAAAGAAATTGATAAACATTCAAAAACAAAATAAGAAGAAAATAATAATGTTTTTGTGACTATTTTTTAATGCAGCCAATCAATGACGTTTTTTTTTTATATTTCTTAGTTTAGTTATTTTAATGTTAGCTAATATCCTCTTTGATCAAAAAAATGTTAGCTATCCTCATTGCTCATGTAATGTAGTAATATTTGACTTTCTTGTTGATAGTGTTAGGAATGGTAATCTTAATATTTAATTAAAAGAGACCCCAGAATTATATTTCAAAATCGTTGTCCATTGATTTTACTATAAGATATAAACTCATATTCTCCATTACAAAAATAATGTTTTTGACAACAACAAATTAAACTGGAAACATATGGATGAAAAGGGAGAAGAAAACTACTTATTCTGAAAATATTTGTTTAGCAATTTTTGTTGATTGGAAGTCACACTCAAGGTGTTAGTTTGAGATTGAATTA
Organism: Ammopiptanthus mongolicus; assembly: GCA_039655645.1. Classification (NCBI taxonomy): domain Eukaryota; kingdom Viridiplantae; phylum Streptophyta; class Magnoliopsida; order Fabales; family Fabaceae; genus Ammopiptanthus; species Ammopiptanthus mongolicus. Next base: position 85,895,323 of record CM077349.1, on the reverse strand, counting down.
TTTGAAGGTTGGAAAAGGAAAGCTTCAAGAGTGGGCACAAAGGTTAGAGGGCGAGGAAAAGCACAAGGGGGCACGTGGTGTGAGTGTATCAAGGATTAGTTGACACTTGACAGCCCCATGCCTATGTAAGCATAAGCCTGTGCCATGGCTTTGGATAACACATTCCTCCATCCTACTTCATCCCTAGACACTATTGTCCTTAATCCACCTTTGTTTTTCCTTACTATATATTAAGAATTTAAGATATGAAAGCAACAGCATAATTTTAATAGTTACAATGCTGCAAGTTTAGAGAACAAGAGGAGGGACTAAGTCAATAATCTACGTAAGTCTACTAACCTAAAAATGTAGCTTGCATACATTTATATATAGGCCAATATAGAAAGCTCATTGGATTGTTAAACAAATTTAATGTAGATGGAAGGTCCTTAATTTGACAAACTATAAAAAGCTGGTTTTGGGATTTAGCTAGAAATGCTTACGAAGTTCCATTTTTTTGTTTTTCTTGTCACGTATAGAGCCTTGCATATTCTAACGTGAAGGCCAAAGTCAAGACATTCGGTTATGCTCTTTGGAGCCATGTTTTATCGGTTACTTGTTATAAACAATGACAATATATTTCAAAATAATCCATAACTTAATCAAATTCTCCAAACCATTAAAGCCCAATGAACACCGAAGCTCTTTCTTAAATCCTGGCTTTCTGGTGAAAATGATAATGTTTCCCATGTCTTCTCGAGTGATTCTTGGTTACAAAAACAAAAATGTTGGAGATTTAGTCATAAAAATCGTGGTTCCTTGTTTTTACTTCTTTGCAACAATGGAACTGAGACTTTGAAAGACCAGACCTTGACGGTGGCGAGCTTGAGGAGGACAGCGACTGGCAGTAGCAACTGCGTAATGGTTTCTATTGTTACAAATCTGTTATTTGTGACGAAGAAATATTAAGAGAGAGTTAGTGAAAGATTACTTTCATTTCCATTGAATTGAATAAAATTGTACATGCTGAGTACATATATAGTGGTTAGGAAGATAACTAACCAACTAAGTAAATAACTAACTTGAAACAGAAAATAACTAACTGTAACTAACTGTTAAGTCTAATACGCCCCTTCAAGTTGGAGCATATATATCCAGTGCTCCAAACTTGGAAAATAGTGAATGAAACTGAGGAGAAAGCACTGGTTTAGTAAGGAGATCAGCCAACTGATGGGCAGTTTTTACATGAACTAACTTGATGAAGCCAGAGTTAACATGTTCTCGAATAAAGTGGCAGTCGATCTCTATATGTTTGGATCTCTCATGAAAGGAAGGGTTGGAGGCCAAATGGATAGCAGCTTGGTTGTCACAGAAAAGCATAGTTGCTGGGATAGCAACTTCAAAGTGTGTCAGCAAACTTTTCAGCCATAACAGTTCACTGGTGGCATAAGCTAATGAGCGATACTCTGCCTCAGCGGAAGATCTGGAGATGGTAGGTTGTTTTTTGGACTTCCATGAGATAAGGGAATCGCCAATGAAGACACAAAAACCAGAAGTGGACCTCCGAGTATCCAAACAAATCCCCTAATCAGCATCTGCATATGCTGTTAAAGTGAGGGGTGAAGAGGCGGAGAACAGAAGGCCTTGGCCAGGAGACTTCTTGATGTATTTGAGCAAATGGTGAACAGCTTGGAGGTGAGCAGTAGGTGGAGACTGCATGTACTGGCTAAGTTTATTAACTGCATAAGTGATATCCGGACGAGAAATGGTTAGATACATCAATCTTCCAATCAATCTCCTATAAGCAGAATTGTCTTCCAAAGGGTCACCATCAGTAGCTGCCAGTTTAAAATTTGGATCCATAGGCAAAGATAGAGGTTTGGCATCTAGAAAACCTGTGTCTTCAAGGAGGGACAAAGCATACTTCCTTTGAGACAAATAGATGCCTTTAGGTGAAGTTGCAATCTCAAGGCCTAGGAAGTATTTGAGATCTCCAATTATTTTCAGTTTGAAAGATTTTTGCAGCAAAGCCTGAATCTGTTACAGTCGAATAGGATCGGGGCCTGCTAGGATGATATCATCCACATATACCAAGAGAATGACCAAAGATGCTCCAGTCCCCATAGTGAAGAGGGAATAATCACTCTTCGATTGTTGGAAGCCACATTGAACAATAATAGTGGAGAATTTATGAAACCATTGGCGAGACGCTTGCCTAAGGCCATAAATGGATTTATTTAACTTGCATACAAGGTTATCACCTTGAACTTTGTAACCCAAAGGAAGGTCCATGTAAACCTCCTCAAAGAGATCCTTATTTAAAAATGCATTGTTGACGTCCAATTGGAGCATATGCCAGCCTTTGATTGCTGCAATGGATAATAGGACCCGCACAATTGTGAGCTTAGCAACCGAAGAGAAGGTGTCATGGAAATCAATTCCTGCTTGTTGTGTGTAGCCTTTAGCTACTAACCGAGCCTTATATTTGTCAAGAGAGCCATCTGCTTTGTACTTAACTTTGTACACCCATCTACACCCAATGATGTGATAGTTAGCAGGTAAAGAAGTGAGGGTCCAGGTGTTATTGGCTTCCATGGCCTGTAGTTCCTCTATCATTGCTTTTCTCCACTTAGGATAGGGCACTGCTTGATGGTAGAACTGTGGTTCATAGATGGCAGTGACATGGAGAATGTAGTCTCGGTATGGTTGGGAGAGATGAGCATAGGTTAGGTGATGGTGTATGGGATAAGAGGGACCTGTAGGGGTTAAAGTGCAAGCATAATCATGCAGGTAAGCAGGAGCTCTAGATTCTCGGGTTGATCTTCTAGGTGGGAGAGGGATGATTGGGGCAGGATCGGGTAAATCTGGTGGGGGAGGACTAGCAACATTAGGCTCAAGAGCAGGGGGAGGAAAGGGGATATCAGGGGCAGAGTTTGGGAGGGGATAATCAGGGATACTTGATTGGGGTATAAGGATAACTGTATCAGGAAAAGGGTCTATGAGGGTGGTTGATTGAGGTAAGGTGTGGAAAGGAAATGTATCCTCATGAAAAATCACATCTCTTGAGATGAAAAAGGTTCTTTGTTGCAAATCATAAAGTCTGTAGCCTTTGTATCCCACTGGATAACCAACAAGGATTGCAGGAGTTGCTCTCTGATCAAACTTTGTTCTATGAGCTGGTGTAGTGGATGCAAAACATAAACATCCAAAGGTCTTAAGACTGTCATAGGCAGGCTCCTTGTTCCAAAGGAGTTCATATGGGGAGGTGTTCTTCAGAACTGGGGATGGAACCCTGTTAATCAGAAAAGCTGCAGTGTTGACACAATCACCCCAAAAAGATATAGGAACGTTGGATTGAAAAAGCAAGGATCGTGCCACATTCACTAAGTGCTAATGTTTTCTTTCTACAACAGCATTTTGCTCAGGTCGATAAACAAAAGAGAATTGATGAATTGTGCCTTGTTGAGCAAAGAACTCGTTGAGATTGAATTCTCTAGCATTATCAGATCTGAATTGTTTGATGACGGAACCAAATTGAGTTCTTATTAACTGAAAGAACCTCATAATGTGACCAGCTGCTTCAGATTTTTGTGCCAATAGATACACCCAAGTGAATCGAGTGCAATCATCCACCAAGGTCAAGAAATATCTCTTGCCATCATATGTATGTTTGTGATATGGGCCCCAAATGTCACAGTGCAACAAATCAAAAGGACTAGGGGAAAGATGATTATTTGAAGTGAAAGACAACCGTCTAAATTTAGCTAAAGGACATATATCACAATTATGTCTAGAAAAAGATGAACAATTCAAATGGAGTTTATTATTCAAGATATGTAGAATCTTATCAGATAAATGTCCTACTCTAGCATGCCACAAGTGTGCTACTGAAGGCTTATTTGCAGTAGAAGAAAAAGATACAATAGGTAAAGAGTCACTGTCAATGCTAGAAACAAAAGGAATTTGTGAAGTGGTGGCAGGAGATGCAATGTCTTGATGTAAGATGTATAGTCCTCTACACAATTCACTTTTGCCAATCACCCTCGACTGAGTTTTGTCCTGAATGACAAAAGAATCAATTGTAAAGGAAACAGTGTAATGAAGAGTATGCATCAAACAACTAAGGGAAATCAAATTAACATGGAAGGAGGGTATGTAAAGGACATTATGCAGAATACGATAGGGGTTTAGAGTTACAGATCCTACACCTGCAACAGTTATCTTGGTGTCATTAGGCAAAATGACATACCTATTTGTTAAAGGTGTATATTGAGAAAACAAATGAGACCTACATGCTATGTGTGAGGTAGCACCAGAATCTAAAATCCAAGAAATAGAATTGGACCTAAAGGAAAGATGAGATGCTGATATAACCATACCAGCCGACTTTGTAGCGGTATCTTGAGACTCTATGTGAGGATTGGTTGCATGTGAAACTTGGCACTGTAACAGATTGAGCAATTGATGATATTGCTGGGGTGTGAGCTGCAAATTAGGACTTGGATCCGACTGATTTGCAAAGCAAGAATATGATACTTGATGAACTAAGGTGGGAAAATCTGACTTGGCACCCTTCTTGTAATTAGGTGGGTAACCATGCAGTTTGTAACACTTATCCTTCACATGACCCAAGAGTCCACAATAGGAACACAATGGCCGTTCTTTCTTGCCAGTCTTGAGGGCAGAATCTGTTCTCACAGCGAAGGCTGCTTGAGAATCAGAAGGGAGGGTGATAGCAGTGATCTCTCTCTGTGTTCTCTTCTTGAGCTATTAATGCAAAAACACGATTAATAGAAGGTATAGGATCTATCATAAGCACCTGACCACGAACCTGAGAATAGGACTCATTGAGACCCATAAGAAAACTCATGACATAATCGGTATGGTGATGTGCTAACAAGGGTTGAGACCCACCACAAGTACAGTTGTGCATGGGTTGAAATTCACCAAGTTCTTCCCATAGGCCTTTCAAGCGGGTAAAATACTGGCTAACCGAAAGTGTACCTTGGGTGAGACTCAGGAGTGCTTTCTTTAACTGAAAAATTCCGGGACCATTTTTCTGGCGAAATCTATCACGCAAATCTTCCCAACAAGCTGCCGCGGAGGAAGAATAGATGACACTGGAAGTAAGTTCCTTGGAGATAGAATTGAGAATCCAAGAACTAACAATGCTGTTATTGCGTTTCTAAGCAGCGAAAAGAGGAGCATTTGCTTCATCAGGGCAAAGGATTGTGTCATCAACAAAACCAAACTTATTCTTGGCCACTAACGCCATGGTCATGGCACGACACCAAGAACTATAATTGTCACCATTGAGTGGCTGAGAGACCAAAGTCAGACCTAGATTGTCTGAAGGATGAAGGTAAAACGGGCTCACAGTATCCTCCATGGACGAAGGGAACAAGCGAAGCGAACAAGAGGAGAGAAAAAGGCAAGTCAAGGCTTGCAAGTGCGGAAGAAAAGGATCTTGCGAAATCAGAGAGAAGCAAGGAAACAAATATCATCTGATACCATATTAAGAGAGAGTTGGTGAAAGATTACTTTCTTTTCCATTGAATTGAATAAAATTGTACATGCTGAGTACATATATAGTGGTTAGGAAGATAACTAACCAACTAAGTAAATAACTAACTTGAAACAGAAAATAACTAACTGTAACTAATTGTTAAGTCTAATAAGAAACCCACTAGGTAGAAGAATGACACACCATACTAGTTGTCCTCATAGTGGCACCATTATATGAAATACCAATAATTTCATAAAATAGCTCTATATCCAGTCATAGAGATATGCTTTACCTTGGAGGTTAATACGCCATTTGTGAAGTTCATGTTGGTGTATAACACGCAAACAAACTCCGGATAAGTGTCTTCTTGCTTTGAAGATTTCTTGCTTCTGGCTTTTGTGGTTCCATGAGAAGGAGCTTCATTCCTTCGTTTTGGAGCAATGGAGGTTAGGGTTCTTGAGGAATAAGGGAACTAATGGCGTTAGGTTTGGGAATAGTGTTTAGGAAGTGATTTTGGTGAGGAATGATGGGTTTTTGATCGGTTATTGGAGAATTTTTGTGACTAGTATTTGATTATGAATGGTGCGCACATAGGCATTAGCTTCTTGGAGAAAGGAGCCCTCACAGGAACCAAAAGATTTGTAGATGAAGAAAACCCAAAATACAATAAATAAATTTTTTGTGTCAAAACATAAATAACCAATTACAGATAATAACCTCTAATAGTAGGTAAATTCAATGGAGGACCGATACTCAACTATCAATGTGGTGGACCTTAGACGGCTCCATGCTCTTTTGGTTGCTCTCTCTTGTGAGTATGACAAATTGATTATTAAATCAAACTTCCCAATAGTTATATCTTTATGTTTGCATGAAAGTTTTCTCGTGCCACACCCATTGTGTGGATTATTGCATTTGTTGCATGTTGAAAAAATTGTTATATAGAAGAAATAGGAATGAGCGATGGTTGTGTCGTGGATGGACCATTGTATTAAAAGCAAGATTCTGGCAAACACAAAGTGCAATCTGACAACGGTGGCTTGCTTCCCAAGATTAACACAACAAACTTTTAGAATTGTGCACTAAAGATCAAAAGTAGTTTACACAATTCAATTACCCAGACATTAAGATCAAGTGAAGAGAGTAACTATAATGTAAAGGGTGTTAAATATATTTTTAGTCCCCGTAAAATGAGCAAATTTTGGTTTTGATCATTGTAAAATTTTTTCTTTGGTTTTTGTCCCTCTAAAATCACTATTTTTGGTCCCTACTATCATGTGGCATCGATTAACTACTTATGTGTCTAACAAAAGGTCATATGATCATCCCAAGTGAGACTCAATGACTTCTGTGATCTCATGTTAGCATATAATTCCCCAAAAATTTTCCTTGAACCCTAAAAGGAATTATATATGTCTACCCTAAAATGAATGCTAGGGACTAAAAACGGTAATATTAAATTTTAGAGGATGAAAATCAAAGAAAAATAATTTACAGAGATCGAAACCAAAATTTGCACATTTTATAGGGACCAAAATTAGTAATTTCATATTTTAGGGGGATGAAAACCAAATAAGTTTTTTTACAAGGACCAAAAACAAAATCCTTTCATTTTCTAGGGACCGAGATTAAAAACATGTTTAACCCTAATGTAAATGTCTCCAACCCTTTTTCACCTTGTGCTTACCCTTTATATATTAAGACATACAACTAACTTTGCTACTATTATTTTTATTTTTATTTTAATTTCCAACTTGAACAATAACTAGCAGAGGATCTAATTCAATAAGCCTTTAAAAGATGAATTTGAAAAAAAAATGCTATAATAACGTTGAAAAATCATAAGGCTTGAAAAGCCTCGCAATATGCCAAATAATTTGGCATTAAACCAAGGCTTTTGCTAGGGTGAGAGACTATCTCATGTCTCTCACCATGAGCAGGTTCATTTTTGCAAAATAATACATTATTTTAAAATCTTTAAAATTTTCAAATTTATAATTTCATCCTTATCTCCTTCACTATCGCCCTGCTTTCTCTCTCCCCCGCCTTCAACATCCGACCGACATAAAACAGCGGCACCATGGCGGCGGCTCTGTCTCCTCTAACTCCTTCCTTCTAAGTCGAAAATGCTTGCTGGGAACCATATTGTCTTGAGCATGGCATTCAGGTATCATCAACCTATCATTTCCTCTTTCAAATCATGCAATGTTATTCTTCAGATCTAGAGTTTCTATTTATGAATAATGTTGGTTTTTTTATCTGAATATGAATGTGAATCTAAATTTGTATTGTTTCTTGTTTTTTGCAACCGAATGGTCAGATACCGAGTGACAAGATCGTAGGTGGAGAGAGCAAAGAGGCATAGCTCCGAGGTGAGGTTTTAGGAAACGCCATGGAGTTTCTTCACCAACTATCAAAATCAACTTATGCGCTTCACTTCAGGCTATTCATTGTTAGCTAGCTACCTTTGTTGCTGTTGGGTTTTTCTTTGTACATGCAAGGCTCCAATGGAGTGAATGATAGTCATGGAGTTCAAAAATAAATGGACAAAATTTGATAAAAAGTAAATTGATTATCAAATGAATTGAAACTTTGTCAATATCTGTGGGTTGAAGAAGATAAGCGATGGGGGAGAGGGAAGTGGGAGGAGAGGCGGTGGTGGAAGTGGGAGAGGAGAGAGAAAGGGAGGGGAAGGAGTAAAAAATAAGTTTTCTTTTACAAATAAGGGCTTTTCCATGGTCTCTTATGGTGAGAGACTTGTCATGGTCTCTCACCTTAGAAGTAGCCTTAAACCAAATCAGATTCAAGAGAAAAAAACATGTTGAAAACAAAAAGCCAATTAATGAATGGCAATTAAAAGGCTTAGTCTTTATTTGGCAAAAATAGTTGATAATCTAACTTATAGTTGATAAACTAATTTTTAGGTAATAGATTATAGCTGATAGCTGAAAAAACTAACTGATTAAATTTTAAATATTTGGTAAAATGACTTTTGAACTAGCTTATAAATATAAAAGGACATGTTTATATATTTTTTATATAAATTCTTTTTAAATTCTAATTAAATATTTATAATTAGAATATTAAATATTAAATTTTATTTATTTTAAAATCTTTTGTTAAACAATATAAATGAAATACATGTTTATATGATTTTTTATATGTAAATTTTATTTTATGAGATAAGGGTTAGGTAAAGTAAGAATTTCTTTAAAATAATAAGTTATAAGCTAAATAAATTAGCTTATGAAGAAAATTTATAAGCTAAATAAGCTAATTAAATAAGCTTGTTTATCAAACACCTCTATTTTGGTCAAACAAACTTATAAACTAGTCAAATAAACTATAAATTAGCTTATTGGACATATCAAACAAAGCCTGAAACTGTTGAGCAATCAATGATTATAACAATTTGTTAATTAAAGACATTCAATTAATGCTATTATTTTAAGAATCCCCCACTAATGGGAAGCAAATAACAAATAATTTATGGGCAAATAAAAGGATTTTTGTTTAAGTACTATTCTAAAGGTTCGAATTAAACGATGTGAAGTGAGGCAACAATTTCATCTAAGAAGTGAATTCTCTCAAACTAAATGTACTTGGTTGAGACCCTCACAACACTCATTGTAACTTAGAGCTCGTGTAAACTTCGCGATATTTAACAACAAATATATACATTATAAAAGTCTTTCCATGTACCTCAAGTATCTCGTAAGTGTTTTAAAAAAACTACCTTTTCACTTAGGTAGGTAGATACATCAAGTGCATCTCTCTAGCACTGCTAAAAAAAAGGTTATGTATGTATTAAGATCTTATAGCTTAACATCACAACAAAAATTTATGGCTAAAATATATTTTTGGTCCTTCATCTTATTTTTAAAATTCGTTTTGGTCCTTTATCTTTAAAAATTTTCATTTCAGTCATTTAATATTTATCAAATGTTATACAAAGTGATTCTTTCCGTCATATCTATTACTAACGTAGTTAATATTAGTGTACGTAGCAGTTAAGTACCAAATTGGACAGCTAAGTTGATACGTCATCCAAATGGCAATATGTGCTGGAGCCACGTAGGAGAACTAAATCGAAACCAAAAATAGAATAGACAACCTTATTGAAACCCTAAATCATGTAACATTCTTCTTTCCTAGTGGGTCTTCTTCTCCAAAATAATGACCTAGGATTTCTGGAAAAATGCAGGGATTGCGATTATCTCTCTTTCCTTGAAATGATGATTTAACATCTTGTATATTTCCAGCTTCATCAATATACGGTGACTTTTCTTGATGGTTCTTAGGTCCCTTTTACAAAGGCAAAGGTTCTTCACTTACTTTCTTGGAACCCTAAACCATGTGACATTCTTCTTTCCTAGTGGGTCTTCTTCTCCAAAATAATGACCTAGGATTTCTGGAAAAATGCAAGCATTGCGGTTATCTCTCTTTCCTTGAAATGATGATTTAACATCTTGTATATTTCCAGCTTCATCAATATACGGTGACTTTTCTTGATGGTTCTTAGGTTCCTCTTACAAAGGCAAAGGTTCTTCACTTACTTTCTTGGAATCATAAGAATCTTCAATATGACTCTCGTCTCCAACAACGTCATGAGACCTTTTAAACTGTTTTGCAATAGAAGGAGAACCACTATGTGGTGGTGTGTATATAAGAGTTGCAGAATCGGTTCATTAAGTAGACATTTATGAAGAAAAATTGTTTTGATAAGTCTTGATCGGTTGCTACAATGGAGGTAAACTATCTGAATAAGTGAGAAAGGAATATTCCTGTAATGAACATCGAGAAAGTTATCTCCTTCTCAAATCCCCTTACCCTCGATAAAAACCGCATCAATTTCAACCACACAATGTATGGATTTTTTTGAGAAATCGCAGGTCATCAATTTGGGGAAGAAGACCCATTGGGGAAACAAGATTATCTTCGATTTGGTCATTTATCTTATTTTTTGGCTTCGATTTGGTCTTCCCACGTAGTTCCAGCACATACCAACTCAGTTGTCCATCTTGACACTTAACTGCCATGTACACTAACATTAACGACGTTAGTAACAAACATGACGGAAATGATCACTTAGTATAACGTATGCTATAATAACGTTTGACAGGGGCTATTACAGATATAATTATTTATAGTTAGTTAGGTGTTAGTTACAAGTTTTAACTAGTATATAAGTCACCCTAGCTTGTTGGCTCATTGTATCACTTTACTCATTCAATCAATTACACTTTTCAGATTTTCTCTCAATTTTTTTCTTCTCTATATGAGTCGTGCCATGTTTTCTAACACTAGAGGGCACTGGTGAAGGAATTTAAAATGATAAGTTATAGTTGGAAAGATATGTACTTAATGGATTGAGAAGTAATGCCCTTAGTTTCCTAATGAAAATTTATTTTTTCTTGATTTTTAGAATACTGATTAACAAGATCTTATAAATATTCAATAGTTAATAATGGGAGATTATGTTTCTTGACTAGAATCTATGACATATGGTTGTGACACACTTTGTACGACAATAAATATTATTCTGTTTAACAATATCTTTGTCGTACAAATATTATTCTATTTAACAATATCTTTATAAGATGAACCAAATTTATCAAAGGATCCTTTATTTAATTAGTTTTTGGTACCAGCCACAATGTGATTTAACTTCACTTAGTTATAATGCCACCAAAGTGAGGTCATGTAACCTTTTTCCTTCACCAATTAAAGTCTATCAACTTGTTTAGGGCTAAAGTATCCGTTGGCGCGACCCAACCGAAAGTGTTTCAATGTGTAAACACAGATTCCAAATTTGGTTTTGGCAAATCTTTGACGTGAAAAAGGTTAGAAAGCAAGGAAAAACAAAAATCCTAGCATAAGTGCTAAGCCATCCTTATCTGCAACATAATGCAGGTCAAATCATTGTTTAAGCTATTCACTAATTAACTTCTCATAAATAAAGGCCCATGGATGTGATTCATATATAAAAAGGAAAAAATTATGCACAATACTGAAAGTTAATTATTGGTGCAATTCAATGTTTTTTATGAGATTTAATTTCTCTTGAAAATTGTATTTGTCTTTTGTGTTAACCATGAAATACAAATGTTGATGGTGTGAGATATTTTCCATTTCAACTTGCCCATGCTTTTTGAAGATAAAAGCTAAAGGGTTGGAACCCCTTCAAGGGTGCAATTATATATGCACAGGATGCACCAAAAGTTGTTTTGCACCGAAAGTTGCACCTGATGCAGGCCAATCCTCAAGGAATTGTCATATCAACTAGAGAATGGTAAGTGTTCTCTCCCTAAATATGGAAGATGAATCAATTTTACACTTATATTTCCTTTTTTGGCTTTTTAATCTAGTGCATGTAAAGATAATCCACTATACGAACCTGTTTCATATCTTCAACAAAATTAGCCACCAACTTTATCACTGACCTATTCCCCACTATTATTTGCTATACATTGGTTACATGTATTCTTCCATGGTCAAAGTGTCACATATTTAAAGCAATTCAGAATATGCTTTCTTTAATACTTGGGGATGGATATGTATGCCTCATTGCCTCCTCAGTGTGCTGAGTCTGATAAGATAAGACTTCTGATTATTGTCTCATAGCATCACCTTCCTTTTTATTCCACTTACAGCCTTATTGGTAGCCAAAAGATAAAGGTGCACGAAACAAAATATAACCGAAGGGTGTAACATTAACCAAGTATTAGGTACAGAACGTAATATTAATTTGATTTGCAGGGTGATCCACAACAACGTCAAAACCTTGGCAGCTAATATTATTAGCATTTAAGATTGGACTCAATTGAATGAGTGAATTGATTTGTATAATTAGTTTAGGAGTTACTACTTTGTTGTCCAAAAAATCTAAACATTTGAACTTAAGTTTCTCAACTTATATATATTTCAATTGTCTTTATTTTACCTTATGTAAGACTTAATTCTCCAATAAATATTGAATAATTAAACTTTATATCCTGCTCATAGCTCATAGTTTTAACCATTTGAATATGAACCATTTGAATATTATATGATTTTAACCAATGTATTAGTTGGTTTTCCTCAATCTATGATGTTCTACGACCACCACTGTTCCTTTGGCACGATCAGCATGCATTAATTAATTTTAACTGCAGCATTCTCAAGTAATCCCACTAAAGGTATGCATATGTTGTACTAATAGCATAAATGATGCCCAAGCTTGTTACACGAGTTAATATTAGTTTAACCACGTTCTTAATGCATTGCAATAAACGCTATCTGAGTGCAGTACGATGATCAGCTTTCACCATTTTGTAAGTTGATAAGAATTCGATGCTTCCAACTTCACAAATGAAGGTCTGGTTCATTCCATCTATTGTAGAAGTTTGATTGAAATTGTCAAAGGACTTTGCTCAGTTTGCTAAAATATGCAATATTCCTGCCAAAAATCCATTGCAATATTAATCCTTGATTGAGAACGTGGAAAGTTAGTTTTTGTGTTGATGGATCAGGTTAGCAATTACAATTTACTTGCTAATATACAGGTGGAATATTACAAATACTGGGACAGGATGGGAGTTATAAGGTTAGTTCGATGATTGGGATAAGAGAGTTAAAAAGTGGAATGATAAATAGAGAGATAGTTCAAATCTCACCTTATAATAAAATATTAACATTAACACTAATATTTATCAATAAAAAAAAATTGACAAGGATATCTTATTAACATTAACACTAATATTACGCAATAACGCAACCATGCCTTCAGCTAATAGCTTTGCCCCTTTTAATTTGAGAGAGTAGGTTGATGATATATATGGCATATATCAGACGAAGAGTGCTTATCACAAGAGCAGTGTTATCTAGTATGAACTACCACTACACAAAGTGCCGACGAAACATATTTTTAACCTATGGAAGAAAAAAGTTGGCTAAGTTTGAGAGATTAGTCTCCGTAGTTGCACATGAGATATCCTGAAAAAAACAAAAAAACTGACAAAATTGGTTGAAAGTAATTAACAAAATAATCCGAAAGTCCAGTTAAATAAATTTTTATAAGATGAAAAATTTCTTAGTGACTAAATCAATTCCCACTACCAATCATTTTCATAAATGGTTAAACTAATATTTTGGTCCTATGTCTGAGACTGAAACTGATTTTCAATTTATTCCCTATACGTAAAAACTTTTCAAATTAGTCCATATATGTACGATTATTTTTAATTTGGTTCTCACCATTTATTGGTGTTCTAACGTTGTCACATGACAGGGACTAAATTGAAACTGATTGTCACATGTAGGGGTCAAATTGAAAATGATTGTCACGTGTAGGGACCGAATTCAAATCTTTTTTGTTGTATTCAGTCCCTACATGTGACAATCATTTTCAATTTGATCGCTATAACTCCAACAAACGATGCTACAACACTAATAAATGGTAAGGACCAAATTAAAAATAATTGTACATATAGGGAATAATTTGAAAAGTTTCTACATATAGGGACCAAATTGAAAATCAGTGTTATGTATAAGGACCAAATAATTAGTTTAACCTTCATACAATAATCTTACACACAAAATTAAACTCTTTATACCAATAAACCCCAACATAGTCGATAGATAGTTGGATTTTTTAAGTATATTATCAGAAGTTCGATTTCTATCTTGTGTATGAAAAGGATTTTGTTGAAAAGGGATTAGTTTTCGATTATTTAACTTTTTGTCATACATATTTGGCAAAAAAGAAAAAAAAAAAAAAAAAAAAGAATTGCCAGTCTCAAATTTTCTGGGTATCCAAACAAAGCCCTCTCACTCTACAGAAATGGAAGCCCATTTGGTTCAGTTCCTCTAACCCTTCTCCTCCACCATCTTCACCCTCAAAGTTTATTCTTTTAACCGAAAAAAAACCGACCCATCTCATCAAAACTCCACCTTTGAACTTCGATCATCACCAGCTTCAATTTCTCACAATCTTTCTGACAATTTATTTCCATTTACCACAACCCAATTGCCCCCATCATCTTCTTCTTCTTCTTCTCGTTTCTTCAATGTCTTCTTCCACTTCAATCATGGACAACCTTTTTCAGCGCACATTGGAAGATCTAATAAAATCCACGCGCCTTAACTTCCTCCCTGAACACAGCTTCATCTCAAACGCCATGGATGAAATCCGCAAAGAAATCAAATCAACCGATCCTCAAACCAAATCCACAGCACTCCAAAAACTCTCTTACCTCTCTTCAATCCACGGCATCGACATGTCCTTCGCTTCATTTCACGTTGTCGAGGTCATGTCTTCTTCTAGATTCTTCCACAAGAGGATTGGTTACAACGCTGCTTCTCAATCCTTCAATGATTCCACACCTGTTCTCCTTCTCATCACAAATCAACTCCGTAAGGACCTAACAAGTTCCAACGCTTTTGAGGTAAGCCTTGCACTTCAATGTTTGGCTAATATTGCAACAATTGATCTTGCAAGAGACTTGACACCTGAGGTTTTCACATTGTTGTCTAGTTCTAAGGTTTTTGTTAGGAAAAAAGCTGTCGGTGTTGTTTTGAAGGTTTTTGAAAAGTACCCTGATGCTGTTAGGCTTTGTTTTAAGCGTTTGGTTGAGAATTTAGAGAGTTTGGATCCACAAATTGTTACTGCTGTTGTTGGGGTTTTTTGTGAGTTGGCTTCCAAGGATCCCAGGGCTTATCTTCCATTGGCGCCCGAGTTTTATAGAATTTTGGTTGATTCTAAGAACAATTGGGTTCTTATTAAGGTGCTTAAGATATTTGCAAAGTTGGCTCCTTTGGAACATAGGTTGGCGAAAAGGATTGTTGAACCGGTTTGTGAGGTTATGACGAGGACTGGAGCGAAGTCATTGATGTTTGAGTGTGTTAGGACTGTGGTTACTAGCTTGAGTGATTATGAATCTGCGGTTAAACTGGCGGTTTCGAAGATTAGGGAGTTGTTGGTTGAGCAGGATCCGAATCTTAGGTATCTTGGACTCCAAGCGCTTTCGGCTGTTGTAGCGAAGCACTTGTGGGTGGTGTTGGAGAATAAGGAAACCGTGATTAAGTCGTTGAGTGACGAGGATCCTAATATTAAGCTTGAGTCTTTGCGTCTGGTGATGACCATGGTGTCCGAGAGCAACATGGAAGAGATCTGCAGGGTGTTGGTCAATTATGCATTAAAATCTGACCCTGAATTTTGCAATGAGATTTTGGGTTCCATTTTGGAAACGTGTCATAGGAATGTGTATGAGATAATTGTTGACTTTGATTGGTATGTGTCTCTTCTTGGAGAAATGTCAAGGATTCCAAATTGTCAAAAGGGTGAAGAAATTGAGAATCAGCTTATTGATATTGGTATGAGAGTTAAGGATGCTAGATTGGCGCTTGTTCGGGTTGGTCGTGATCTGTTGATTGACCCTGCATTACTTAGTAATGTGTACTTGCATAGGATATTATGTGCTGCTGCTTGGGTTGTTGGGGAGTATGTTGAGTTTGCGAGCAACCCATTTCAACTCATGGAGGCACTCCTACAACCTCGTATCAATCTTTTGCCACCATCAATAAGGGCAGTTTATATTCATTCTGCTTTTAAAGTATTAATTTTTTGCTTGGATGGTTACCTTCGGCAAAATGGAGGTGCTGCATCCTCATGTTCAAGTGATTTGACTGGGGGAGATTCAGAGTTGGTTATTCGGAAAAAGAGCACAGATGCTCCTGATTTGGCAAAGTGTGAAGGTCAAAATTATGATCAGGATGAGGGTTTTAACCCAAGGCATACAACTGAGTCTTGTGAAGATTTTTCAGTTGATAACAATGTGGATAGAATTGTTACACATGGTCAGACGTGTACACCAACTTTTCTTGAGAAGAACAATTTCACACATGACTCTATTGTTAGCCTATTAAATCTTATTGAATTAGTTTTGGGCCCGCTAACAGCAAATCAGGATGTTGAAGTATTGGAGAGATCACGTAATGTTGTTGCCTTTGTTCAGTTGGTTAAAATGGAAATACTTGATAGTTCAGTCCAGAATGTGGACATTTTGGAAAATAAAGATGCTCAAGTTTCAGCTATTATCAATTTGATGTGTGATGCTTTTTCAGTAGAACTTGGTCTGGTCTCAATAAGTGCACAGGGTAGAGTTGCTGTACCTGATGGATTAGTTCTTAAGGAGAATCTTGATGACTTACAAACAATATGTGGTGATATTGAACTACCTTCTTCTAGTTCATTTTGGGTAGGAGGCAATCATTTAGACACTACTTTTGATGCCTCCTCATCTAAGCTTCCGAAATGCGAAGAGTCAGGGCCAATAAATGAATCTACATCTTTGCTTGAACACCGTAAGCGGCATGGCTTATATTACCTTCCTTCAGAAAAGAATGACATAGTTTCAGATAATTATCCTCCTGCCAATGACCCTAAGTTAAGCAGTGATCTAAATGATGAAGCTGATAATCTTGCCAGGCTGACAGAGCAATCACTTCTATTGAAGAAAAAGCAAAACCAAATGAAGCCCAGGCCTGTAGTGGTGAAACTCGATGATGGAGATGTGGCACCAATTTTGGTCAAGAGGCCAGAGCCAAGGGATGATTCACTTTCTGGTGCTGTTAGAGATGTCCTTCTAGGAAGTGAAACCAGGCCAAGTTCATCTCGAAGTAATCCTTTTGATAAGTCATCAGGCAAGACGAAAGAGAAGAAGAAACAAAGCAGAGACCTGCCATCTGAAATGAAAGGTGATGCAGAAAAGCCTGACCTTGAAAATCCAAATTCAAGGAGCAAAAACTGCAGTCATAATAAAGAGAGGAGACGAAGAAGTCCAGGGAAGATTGTTGAAGAAGGGGAAGAACATGACCAGAAGGGGAAGAAAAAGAGTAGTCGGCGCCATGGTAGGCATAAAACTCGTCAAAGAGCCAATTCACCTTTGAATGTGGTTTCACAAACACCAGTAATTCCAGATTTTCTGTTGTAGCATTTAAAATTTTATATTTTGATTTCATCACCTGCTGTCAATGGTATAGCTTGTTTACCTGTATTCTTTGTGCTCAGCCCTTGGATTGGTTCTGTAGATTATATTATAGTTTTTTGTACTATTTTAATTTCTTCTTGTTTGTTTTTGGTTGTACACATATCACAGAATCAGCACATTTTAAGTTGTAAAGTTTCATTTGGATTTCTCCAACTGTCTCTCTCTAACATGAGGGAATTGATATTATTCTTGAAACTTTTGCCTTGACATTTGAGCTTTGGCTCTTGAACTTTTCTTGCTTTCAGTATAAGCTGTTGGTGAAATCTCTGGTGGATAGATGCTTTTTTAGCTATATTGTAATATTAAGATCACAGTCATAGTGGTTTTTTTTCTTCTTTTTTTTTGAAATTTTTTAGGGTAATGTTTGGACCCATCTAATGTGGGAATGCTTACATTAGGTATTTCATTTGTTATAAGTAATTGTTAAAGTTGTATAGGACCGTTAGTGTTGATTAGGTAAGCTTGGAGAGTGGTCTATGGACTGGCACAACACAGAGATTACAGTGTCCATGTTGGCGGAAAGAATTGTTGAACCTGCTTGTGAGCTTATGAGGAAAGCTAGATCAAAGGTCTTGATGTTTGAGTGCTTTAGGACTGTGATCACTTACTTAAGGAGATGCTGGTTGATCACGTTCAGAATATTAGATGTCTTAGACTCCAAGCATGGCCATGGTGTCTGAGAGCAAATGTAGTGGAAAAATCTCCAGGGTGTCAGTGAATCATCATGCATCCAAATATGACCTGGAATTTTTTAACTAAATTAATCAATGTGGCATGTAATTTGGTCAGCTAAATAAGAAATCTCTGGTGGATTGGTGTTTATTCCAGCTATGTTGTACTAATTAGATCTCAATGTTAGTGTTTTAAAATTGTTGTGGATAGTGCTTCGACCCATCTAATGTTGGCAATGCTTAAATTAGGTAGTTCATTTCTCGTTTTGTTTAGTGGTTGCTATAGCATGTGTTTGGATGTACGGTGGTTTTAGTTGGAAGTTCTTTTCCTTGAAGTTTCTGTGAGTAGCTTTCACAGTGGAAATGTGATTTTGTTGGTTTTCACCATGTTTTCAAATAGGGACGGACCCAAGTATATAACAATGGGGGCAGCTGCCCCCACTAAGTTGAAGATTTTTTACTAAATGTTGAATAATTTTATTTTTGCCTCTATGAAAAAATAAATGTTGCCCCCACTGAAAGATAAATGTTGTTTCCTTTGCCGAACCATCCTACTTTATACATACTTTTTCGTTTTTTTAGTACAACTTAAAATATAATTTTAATTTTATCGAGAATTAGTAAAAGAGATGGATAGAGATGTATCCATTTTTCACCCTTTTGGAGAGAAACCCTATTTGCTCCTTCTCTCTCTTTCTCTGGTTTCTGACTTAGAGTTTCTTTAGTTGAAGATTTTTCGAATTGAAGTGAAGAGAGAAAGAATAGGTTCTCCTTCTCCTTTCTCCCTTACTCTATTTCAAAATCATTGTCTGACAAAGAAAAATTGATTTGTTTGATTCGATTTTATACATCAAAATTTTCTTTTTGTGCAGTTTATGGGACTTGATAGTCAACTTGAAAATATATCATGAATGTTCGTTCTAGTGAACAATTTTCTAATTTAAATGGAATTAGTGATCTTTTAGAAATGTTGGTGAAAACTACAAAGCATATTGAATATCCAGTGATTTATTTACTTTTGAAGTTAACATTGATTTTGTCCATAGTCACTGCAATAATTGAAAGTAGTTTCTCTGCAATAAATTTTGTGAAGAATCAAGTGCGCAATCGTATGGGAGATGAATTTTTGAACGATTGCTTGATCACATACATAGAGAGGGATATTTTTTATAGCATTGAATCATACAACAATTTCTAAATATGAAGACATGTAGAGAGAGCCGTTATAATTTGTAGAAGTTAAGGCTTGTCTTCAAATTTTGGGTATACAATGATATAATTTTTGTAATCTTCATTTTTTATCTTAATGATAATGATCTCATTTTTTTATCTTTTATGTATTTATATATTTTTATTATAAAAATATTTATAATATATGATCTTGCTTTCACTAGTCAAAATTTCTGGATGTGTTTGTTTCCAAACACACATATAGTCCTGTAGGCCTGTTAATGTTGATTAGAATAGTTTGGGTATAATTGGACATGCACATAAAACAAATTACAATGTCCTCCATATCCTAACTTTTCCAGACCTTAATCACTTATGTTTATATTCACTGTACTCTAAAAGACATTAGGCTTGAATGATGGAATAGGAAGTCCGGTTTTTTGTGGATTTAAAAAATTAAAGATAAATGTGACCATTAACTTCAGCCAATGTTTTCAATGGCGGATGATAGTTTATGGCGAATGGTCAAAATTCCATCATATAATCGTGGGATTGCGATCTATGGTGCCGCCATGGCGGATGGAGCTTCACAATTGCCTGTGATGGCTGGCACAAAATCTGCCACGTCATTCTG
Organism: Ammopiptanthus mongolicus; assembly: GCA_039655645.1. Classification (NCBI taxonomy): domain Eukaryota; kingdom Viridiplantae; phylum Streptophyta; class Magnoliopsida; order Fabales; family Fabaceae; genus Ammopiptanthus; species Ammopiptanthus mongolicus. The sequence continues at coordinate 85,875,334 of CM077349.1, read as the reverse complement.
TCATGGTGCCGCCATTTAACAACACTGGCTTCAACTTTACTCATGAGCATTTCTGGCAGCAGGTGATGGCTTTGATGAGCAAGGGGAAAGGTGGACAACGACGACGCATTATCATAAGGTTGGAAAAAGGATTTGGATCTGGGTTTGGTTTGGTGGGTGGTGATGCATGGTGGAGTCCGATGATACAGGACAGTTGTTAGGCAGTTGGGTGTCGAATGCTAGTCTAAAGCATCTTCAATCGGGTTTGCTTGAGAAATAAGAATCGGTTCTTATATGATAGCATCATTAAAGCACGAAGGACATGACACTATATTGTAGAAGGATTTCAACTTTAAAACTTACCTAATTAAGGATCTCAACATTGTGCTGATTATCAACCAAGAACATTAACTTTAGCAAAAAAATATTTAATAATATTTATCAATTGGAAAAAAATTTAGAAATATGTCATGTATTTTATTCATATGACAAATTATTTTTATTTATTACAATAGATATTTTGTCTTTTCACTATTTTTATTAATAATATATTTAAAAAGTCGAGTCTTTAGTTGATAACAATAAAAGTTTAGTTCCTTAATAGGTTTTCTAGAAAAAAGTTTAGGTCCTCAAACAATACTTTATTTCATAGTTTTTGTTTCATATTTTTAAATTTTATTATTTAGTGATACATAATATTCAGATTTATAAATTTCGCGTTAGCCCTATCCTGATTCAGTTATTCATTTAAATATGACCATATCAGACATAAATTTAAAAAGTTGTCTAAATAAAATATATTGAGTTAGGATTGGACCATATCAAAGGGGACCTGACCCAACCCGAACTATAAGCATCCCTAGCTAATTCATTTTAACTGTTCAAACACGCACTTTCAGTACACAACTCTTACCAAATTATTCAATCATCTTTTTCCATTTTCATAATATTGTGTTAGAATCATTTTTTTTTTTATAACCATATTATTGGTACGAAGTATCAACCGTCGTAAACAATGACTAATCTCTGTCGGGGGACCTGAACGACATTTAAGGGTTGTCCCCTTTCAACCAGGCTTTCTCTATACGCAAGAGCCAAAAATCGAATCACTAACCACTTGCTTAAGGGGCCGAGCTCGTTATCACTCGGACCAACCACATATTGATTGTGTCAGCATCATTCAAAAATCATTAAAAAAATTAACATTTTTATTAGATGGTTAATATATGCAATTCAAATTCACAAATCAATTTTTTCACCCTTAGAATATATTAAAAATTATGGAAAGAGTAAATCCTGTCATAATTACTCTGTTTAATAAATTTTTATGGACATTGAATTTCATTAATCCAAGAATTGAAGGTTCTCATTGAGTATATCTGGTCCACAAAATTTCATAAAATTTAAGAAATATTTGATATTTCAATGCATAACTTTATTTGAACGTAAATACTTTATTTAAAATATAAGTAAGTATTTACTAAAAAGTTACATACCTATGAATTTATAATTTATCTAAAATTGGATAGGTGTGACCATTAAGATAATATTATATGATTTAATAGTCGAATTTGTTAAATTCATATTTTATAAAAAGTTACTAAGTAAATCTTCAAAACTTTTGAAATAAGTGGATCTCTTTCCATAAAGTATATTTATTTTATTTTGTTTTTGCTTTTGTAAATTTGAATGTGATTTCTAATAATGAAAAGGTTATCAATTTAACAACAACAAAAAATTAAATTATGTGGGTTTATTAATGCATGTGCACAACTAAAATAAGAAACACTTCATCAAATCCATTCATGTTTTATAACTTTCTAAACAAAAGGATTTTATTTATAAATCAAATCAATTATCAAATTTTGTGATTGTAAACAACCTTAAAAGGAAAATATTCATATTTAATTAATTACTCAGATTATAGCATGGTATTAATGTTAGAGGTTCAATCATCCCCTAAATCGCACATTTTTCCTTTTCCACGGAGGGCAGTTCTAATACAAAAAATTAAATTACCAATATATTAACAAATAATTAATTAAACCTTACGCACAATTATGGTTTTCCAATGGAGCCTGAAACAAGTCAGGTACTAGTAATTAAAAAGATTTTTTTTTGGTATTATATATTAAGCTATCACTTTGTCTTTTTGCATTAATTGCAATTAAGTTTTTCACGCATGCATTTAGTTCTATATTTACACTATAAACCCAAAGATTTTTGTTATTTGAATATCAAGTTTTAAATATTGTATTTAACTCCATATTTTTATCTTTATCTTTCACTTATTTTTATATATTGTTTTGTATATACACATTTTAAAAATATACCAAAAAAAACAAAGGGACAACACATAATGTTCAAAAGTTTCTCCCAATGCAAAATGTGTTTTCTATCACTGATCAAGAAATGTTAGTAAGGTATTTTTTAGAGTTCAATTTAATCAATTATACATAATCTCATATATGATTTTAAAGATACTGAATACAAAACCCAAAGATTTTTAATGATATGTCAATTCATAATTGATTAACAATATAAAAAAAACATTTATATTCTCGGTACGTTATAATTAAGTCCTATTTATTATACATTTTTAATATAAATTTTTATTGGACCACATGTCATACACACACACACTCTCTCTCTTTTGTCTATTTTAAATCATATTTTAGAGAACATATGAGATGTGCCCAATAAGAAAGTGTTGATTAAAGAGAATGTATGGAAAAATGTATTGTTAGTGTTTCTCGTAATCATACTTAGTAGGAATACTATATATGAATACTAGTGTATGGATCCGTGCCATGCATGGGAAATAAGCTAATATTTTGGGATTTCATTTTTAAATATGTAATTGTTGATTTCACGTTTGTTGTTTAAAATTTTTTGTCGGGAATTATATACCAAAATTGTTAAAGAATTATTTCGTCTGAATCGTCGATCACAAAGTATAACAAATATTAACTTAATAACCAATGGGTGTGGTCCAAGTGGAAGGGGCTTGGATCCCTTAAGCATGTGATCTTGTGTTCGATCCGTGGATTTGTGTGTATGGAATAAACACTCTTGGGAGGGGTCCCCGCTTATGCGCCTGACCGTATCCCGAGAGATTAATCTCTTATACTCTGGAAAACCAAAAAAATATTAATTAAATAATTATTAATAATATTATAATACAAATAATGACTCGTAAGTGTAAATAGTAAATACATCTTATCAACTACACAATTTTAGTATTAAAGATATAATTTGAAAAATAAGACATGTATAAAGAATATGTAAAAAACCATTATATTTGATTTTCGACATTAAAGTTTTATTGTGAATTTATTTGTTTGCAAAGCAAAATTATAATACATTCTCCCACTATCTTTGTATCGCAATTATTCAGAGCATTTAATTTAAGATGAATTCTATGGTACCCCTTGGGTAACTTAACCTTGCTTAGGTGGCCCATTCAGATGGTAAGAACCATTTGACTTGACACACTAATATGACTCATTTAATTGAGGTGACACATTTTGATTGAGTAGGATAATTTTTACCCCAAAATTATGGAGGGTACCGGAGAAGGCACCTTAATTTAATACTAAATATATATTTTCAAAGCAACAACAACATTTTTAAACATGAATACTAAATACGTCCCAATGACTTTTATAATGATATTAGTTTTAAAAAAAAAAATATATTTATCTATTATATTATTATCTTTCATCTATCTTAAAAATCTGTTGGAGATTTAGTTCTCCTCTTTTCTCGTGCAAGTCAATTATTTTTCTAAAATATATTTATCTATCATATTAAATTTTTTTTTATCTTGAAAATATATTTGACTTATTTCTCCTCTTTTTCAAGTGCAAATTAACCATTTCTAAATAAATATATTTATCTATCATATTAATCTTCTTAGCGATGTAAGTTAACAATTATTAGAAAATATATTTATCTATCAAAGAGTCAAAATGATTGTTTTTAAAAAAATAATTAAATATAAATTACATAACTACCCACCACTTTAAGTTGTTTTTACAAAAAAAAAATTATATATTTTTGTCGAAGTAAAAAAGTGCAGGCGGCTAAAGCGCTCCTTCATAAAAACTAATGGGTGTATTGTAGCATTCCCCATTATAATTAAATACCGTATCTAAGTGTTCAAATTAGGGGTGGGCATGGGTACGGGTCGACCCGCGAATCCGGTGTACCCAATCCAACCCAACCCACAAATAATGGGTTGGTTCGGATCATTGGGTTGGGTTGGTTTTTAAATAAGGAGACCCATAGCTTATGGGTTGGGTGCTGGGTCCAAAGATTGTAAACCCACTCAACCCAACCCAACCCAAATATTGAGAGGAATATTATAAGCCCAGCTATTGGAGCGTGGAGTGACTCTTCTATCTTGAATTTGATGACTCTTCTTTAATACTTAGCCGTCTAAATTGGAGTGACCATTTTTTGGTTACATGAGTATAAATAGTTTGAAGACATGCAGAAATAGCTTGAAGACATAATCAGTGAAATTGTTTAGGAATTGTTTGAAGACATTATTTTTTTTTTTTATTTCACTTGTTTGTTTAATTTTGATGGATATTGTGTTCGAAATTGAAGTTGTATGCTTCATTTTGTATTTGGAAGTTCAAATTAATGCATTGGTAGTATTTTTCTTCCCTATTTTACCCCCATTATTTGCTTTTGATAAAAACAAAATAATTTACTACCAAACCCGGTCACCCGACCCAAACCAACCCATATGAGGTTGGGTTGGGTTGGGTTGGATTACATAAAATTTTTCGAAGAAACCGATCCAACCCAACCCATATTTATTTGATTGGGTTGGGTCTTTAAATGTACCAAAATCCACCCAACCCGACCCATGCCCACCCCTAGTTCAAATATGGAAACGGAACCCAAATAGGAAATGTATGGTCATCTGGGTTACTTCCAAAAAAGATAAAGAAAAGAAAAGAATACACCTGCTTAATAAGGCAAGTTTTTTGAAGGAGAATTCTAAGGAATGCCGTTACGGCACTTGTAAATAAAATAAAAAAAGAAATTTTTTATTAAAAATTAGTGTATTTAATATTTGAAGAGGTGATATATTTAGTTTTCCAATACAAAATTGATTTTTTTAGTTTTCTTAAAGAGTGTCCTTAGGACACTCGTTAGCATGACCCCCTTTTTTTGAATATGCATTACCATATGTAAACGACAGCAAAATTGAGCTTAAGTTTTGTAAATTACATTCACGGTGAGTTTGGAAGAGCTTATAAAGACCTTATGAGAATAACTTATAGAAATAAACTTACGCAAATAGTTTATGGTCTTTCCATAAACTCTTTTTAGCTCATTTCCATAAGATTATCAGATAAGCTTATGAAAATAAGTTGTTTTTAACTTATTTGCAAAAGAGCTTATTGAGTAAGCACTTAATAGCTGTGTATCCAAACGCACCCTCATTCATTAATAAGAATATACATATGTAAATGCATTGCCGACGAAGGTTGGTTCAGTTGGTAAGGATATGGTTTATATTCTATAAGGACGTGAGTTCGAATCTCGCTACCGATTTGAGGGTGTCGTTGGTGAGTAATCGCTCTTTGAACAGTGAAGCCTGCACTGATGTTGGTGAGCCACGGACCCAACTCACCTAAACTTTTGTTCAACAACAAAAAAAAAAAAAACGCATCAAAGTAAATGTTTTACTAACGGACTGACTTAATGCACGTTCCATAACTTTTCCCTTGTTATTTTTGGTGAAACCCATAAAATTTCCTTTGATTCAGCATGAGGATAATATTTTTTTTTGTCTTTCAATGTTCCATTGGCACAGTTCATAACCAATAAACCCATAAACCCATATATGTTTTTGGTCCCAGCTCAGGTAAAATTCAGAATATGGGTATTGTTTTGTTATCAATTCAAGTATCAAGTCTGCGTCTACCTTTATTGGATGCTCTCTTTCTCTCTCTCTCACTGTATATATAATAACTCAAATACTTATGAATAGAGACTAACTACAAACCATCCAACATTCTCTCTGCAAAAAAAAAAAAAAACTCATTCTTCTAATCTTAATTTTTGCCATCATATCAACATGAAGAATAAGGAGCAAGAACGTTCCACTGCAGCCTCATATCTGAAACTCTTCAGTGCTCATCAACGCTACCTCTTCAACTTCTTTACTCATATCCTAGTCTTTGGCTCAGGTTTTCTCATTGGTATTACACTCACTTTCTGTCTCAAAACCTTCTCCCTCAACTTTCAAATCCAACAATTCCTACTCCCATCTTTTGGACTCAAACAACAACTAACTACACCTTTGTTTCCATCTCCACCTTCTTCTCCTCCAATAATCTCAACCAATAATGTTTCAATATCAAATAACCGTACAAAAGTTTCATCCATGATCAATCATCATAAAAGGGTCACCACAAACTTCACCAGAAAAGGATTGAGTGATTTCTTGAGGCCTCCAATGGCTATGCATGATATGGGTGAGGAAGAGTTGTTGTGGAGGGCTTCTATGGTTCCAAAGATTCATCAACCACCATTCAAACAGACCCCAAAAGTTGCATTTATGTTCTTAACAAAAGGGCCTGTACTATTGGCTCCTCTTTGGGAGAGATTCTTCAAGGGAAATGAAGGGTTCTATTCTATTTATGTCCATTCCCACCCTTCTTTCAATCAAACAGTGCCTGAAAGCTCTGTGTTTCATGGTCGCAGAATCCCCAGCAAGGTCAGAATACTATACATATATATGCCACTTTCTTCATCAAATATATATATATATATATGATGATTGCATTGGCATGCACTTTTTTCTATTCTTGTCATTTCGTTAAGTAAATCAAAATTCTAGTGTTTTCCAATGATCTCTGATCTGTTAGAGTTTTAAAAACAACAAAAAACAATTACCTTAACCTCAATTAGTTCATACTTTATTGATCATCAATTCATATCATAATGTATATAGATTAGGCTTTTGTTGTCTCCTAATATACTCAGTGTGTGAGATTATGAGTGATTTTGCCCCAAAACCAGCATGGTGTACCTTTCTTTTATTACTGATTTTTCTAATTTCATTTTACCTTTTGGGCTTCCATTGCTTTTATTGACTTTTACGACTTTTGAGTGACTCCAATTCCCCAAACTTCTAAAAAAATCGGAATTATAATTTGCTTTATTTGTTACATAATTTCAGCCCCTATAAAATCTATATTTTGACTCCCTCGTTTTTTAGTTTTTAACAATCTTTTTAGTTCCACCAATTTTTAACATTCATCGTTATTTATGTATAATAGTACAATAAAATGTTATAATGCCTATAACTAATATAACACGGGTTTTTCTATCATGTGCAAAAATTTGCACAGGTTAGAGATTTTAAAAGAGTAAATTCTTATGGAAGTTGTATATTTTATACTTTCAAAAATAAGATGGTTAACTTTTCAATAAATAGTTACTGTTTTTAGGTTTTTTAACATGTGCAAGGTTGCACAGGATAGACAAACCAATATAACACATTCAATGGTACGTTACTCTATGTATAGAAAGGCTCTGAGAAGAAAATACACAAGATTTCAATCCTTCCACCACCCAATATAGAAATTAGAAACTGATCATGATTATGAGGTCAAATACAAAGTTTCCCTGAATAAACGCCTTATTTAATGGTTATTATAATGGTTTCCTAACTGTTCATGTGTTATTTGTGTGACAATGCAGCCACTATATGTGATGGATCTCGGATTCCATATTAACATGTTTTCACACGCTATTTGAAGTTTCTACATTATATATTGAATATCACGTTCTTCTCTACCTCTCCACGCGTATGTATTGGTAGAAAACTAGTTGTCCCCTTGAGGGGTGATTTGTTTGCTTTGTTTTCACTGTTTTCAAAGATTTATACGGTAACAGTAAAAACAATAAAAAATTTATTTTTTTAAAAATATGAAACAGAACCAAAACAACATATTAATTTTGTAATTATTTCTGAAAATATGAAATTGGAAACAAATTAAAGCAAATAGACCCTAAAGTTTTTAGGAATCGAAGCATATACTTCTACTATAAAATATTTTGATTCATAGTTCCTTCCTCAATATATTATATTTTTTTTAAAAAAAATAAGAAATTGCTAAGTTAGGAAATACCTGTCTGTATGAACCTGAACCAGCCACTTTTGTAATGACTTTCTACCAATTATAGTTATACACATTAATATGAATTTATTTGGATCTGCCTTATTTCGGGGTGTTATCTTCACGGTCAGTACCGAGGATTGCTTGCTACAAGCCACTTTTGTAATGTGTTAACTGTCTACCAATGATAGTTGTACACATTAATATAAATTTATTTGGATCTGCCTTATTTTGGGGGTTATCTTGACGGTCAACACTCGAGGATTGCTTGTAAAATGAGGAGAGAACAAATAAGCAGATCTGCTTCTAAAACCAGCTAGAAGGCTGCAAAAGAGTACTTCCAATACTATTAAACAAGGGATTTTGATGTCATCTATCCAAAATGAGACAATTTATGTTTTTATCAGTGCAATTATTTTCAAATTAACCTATAGTATTCTTATTAAACTTCACAATTCCGGTTTTTATTGTGGTTAACTGATTATCCGCTGAAAATATAAAAATATTAGAATGTCGAATTTTTTTCTTTCACATTCTTTTTTGTTGCTTCTATTCCATACTTTTCTTTGATTTTACTCCTTTTGCACTTTGTAGATCCAAGAAAAATTCTATGCTTCATTTCCAAAACTCACTTTTCTACACCCTATCAAAATTAACTTTTCAAAATTCCTTTCTTCATGTACTTTATCTCTCCCATGCAGAAACGGATCTAACCAAATTCTATATATTTAATTCGTGAACTATACTAACTATAATAAGAGTATACATTAATTTGTTATTTGAGGAGGTCCATATCAAAAAGGTTGAATTAACAGAGAGATTTTAATAATTTAGTTTACATTACAATAATGTCAATTAAAGAATTATCCCACAACATTAGCAACTAATTAAGTCTTATCTTATGTACCAAAAAAATATTTCTTATCTTTGTGCTGTATTCAACCAAAAGAGTATTTTTCATGTCATATATCCTAACAAGTGGCCCAGCCCAACTTTAACATCTTTACGTTCTTGGACTTGAACCCATTTTCTATTTACGGCCCAGTTAAACTTTTCAGAAACATTTGTCCTATGAAAATAAAAGATTTTAAGAATTCTTAATTTGATTTTCTTTGGTAACATGCAGAAGGTAAGGTGGGGTGAGAATAGCATGATAGAGGCAGAGAGACGTTTATTAGCCAATGCACTTCTTGACTTTACCAATCAACGTTTTGTTTTGCTCTCAGAATCATGCATTCCTTTGTTTAATTTCTCCACAATATACACTTATCTTATGAACTCAACCAAGAACTTTGTGGAAGCCTATGATCTACTTGGTGAAGTGGGGCGTGGCAGATACAACCCCAAAATGAGTCCACATGTTAACCTTTCTCAATGGAGAAAGGGTTCCCAATGGTTTCAAATTGACCGTGAACTCGCCGTTGAAATAGTCTCCGATAAGCAATATTTCTCATTGTTCAAGAAGTACTGCAACCCTCATTGCTATAGTGATGAGCACTACTTGCCCACATTGGTTAGTATCAAATTTTGGAAGACAAACTCAAACAGGACTTTGACATGGGTTGATTGGACATGGGGTGGACCTCATCCATCAAGGTATATAAGAACAGACGTGACTAATGATTTTTTGAAGAGGCTAAGGTATGGAAGCAGATGCAAGTACAATGGACAGACCACCAATATTTGTCACTTGTTTGCAAGAAAGTTCACGCCTCATGCTTTGGATAGATTGTTGAGGTTTGCTCCAAAGTTAATGCAGTTCAATTGATTTGTACAAGGTTTTGATGTGGTCGCAATTGCGGTCACGATACAGTTATGAAGACTATCAAAATCACAACAATGCAATCTCATTTGCGGTAGTTCACCTCATTTTAATTTGTCTTCGCACATACTTTCTTTCTAATTGATCATATTCATTTTTATGTATAATAAATTTTGGCACCCGGCTCCCTATTTGTTAGCATTGTTTTGCATGTCTTTACAGACTTAGTATATTATTCCTTACACAAAAACACTATGTTGTCTCTTTATTAATGTATTTATTCTTAATTTAGATCAATTTTTGCAATTTATCCCGTCATTAATAATTAATAATATATATATATATATATATAATCATTTCAAAATTAAAATTTACCTCAAATTCACATTATATAAAGGACTAAATTGTTGTACCAAAAAAAAGGATTAAATTGATGAAAATGGCGAAGCCAACCAATTAAGAAGTCTTTACAATGTTAGGGGTATATGTCTTGAGAATTCAAGTTTAGGTTTCAAGTGACTATGTTGACAAAAAATGACTCGTATAAAAGAAACAAAATAAAGGATGGATTTAATTGGTATATATTATCAGTGTAAAGATTTTTTACACAGACAATCATTCAGAATTTGTCACATAAGCTAAAGTGTTTAACTTTTATCCTAACTATCTTAAAAAACACAAACATCATGATTTCTAATTGATTGTCCGTATAAAAATTCTATATAACAATTAAACACATCAAGAATTTATTGATAAGAAGACTGTATTTCCAAATTACAAAGGTCGTAGTTGAATGGTCAAAAAGTGAAACTAAAACTTGTAGGACCTCTTTATCACCGCGTCATTACGTACTGTTAACTTCGGAATTTTGAAATTGAATTGAAACTTTTTTCCAGTCAAAATCAATGATAAGTATAACTTCAGACTACTATATTAATTGGGTCATCTAAATGAGTATCCTAATGACAAAAAAAAAATATTTATATTGAAAAATTAAATAAAATATATTTTAATATATTAAATATATTATTTTTTTTATATAAAATGTTTTTTTGACTTTTGAAATAATATTTTAAGAATACTTGTTAGTATGGGGTTATAATTTTATATCTCTTTGGAGATCTATGTTTTTTCGGCCAAAATTTGAAGGCCGGCACCGTGTTGTGCCATGTGGATCTGTTTGAGTTGAATCTCAATGGAGTGGTGACATGGAGGCTGACCCACATTGCCATGGAAACAGGAAGGAGCTACTAAACTTCCTATTTCCAAAATCATAATTGGACCAATTACAATGGCAACTTGATCCTTTTTGCACTTCTTGTTCTCAACTTGCAACATCAACATTTTTTCACAAAGATACTTAATTTGAAAAAGGATCTTATCTGATGTTTCAAAAAAGTAACAGCATTCAATCCTGTTGGAGAGAGAAATATATACAGAGGAAGAAAAGACGAAGGCAAGCAAGATCTGATATCAATTTCTTGTATTTCCTTGTAAAGAATAAAGAATTTAATAGCTAGCACATTCATTTATAACACGCGCGTGAGAGTTTTCTGGTCAAATCAGCGCCTGAGAGTTAGTTATGGGAATATTATAGTGAACAAACAAAAATAATAGCAAAATCTCGGGGGCCTACTTCAATAACCGAGTATGAGAAAAAGCATATATATGCATAAATTGTGATGCTGATACAAGCACCGAGTGATATTCTAATCACTGCATAAAGATAGTCGTTTTTTTTTATTCTCATAAACATAGTATTTTTATGAGTTTAATTGTTATGCATTATCAGTGTAAAATTTTTTACACTGACAATCAATTAGAAATCATGGTGTGTATGACTTTTAAGGTAGTTAGGATAAGAGTCAAACATTTTAGCTTAAGTTGCAATTTCTGATTGATTGTCTGTATAAAAAATCTTTACACTGATAGTATATACCAATTAAATCCTATTTTTAATTCATTCTGATATTTTCTCCAAAAAGTACCCTTGATTTTCATTTTCTTTAATGTTCAGGTATTGTTAGATTTCAACCTGTGATAGAGTGGAATTCCGATTTATTATGACTACTTTTTTCTTTTTCATATTTTACTTGTTGTACATTCAATACAGACTAATAAATTGCGGAAACTTACTTTTTTTTATATGCAAAAAATATATTAGATAGAGAACATAAAGAGTGTTCTAACTCATTCAAAAGAACAATAAGAACTAACCTATGTAAATAGAACACTATATCACCTTAGAGATCCCAATATTATTATGACAAAGGCCTCAGCCCAAAACCCTTCAGAGCCCTACAATTAGTTGAAATAGTTCATATATAACAGCTGGTAATTCTCATTGGAGTATTGATTATATAAATTTTTTAATGTGTTTTTCCAAGAAAAAATAAGAATTTGGTTCCTCTAAAGTGAAAAGGTAAGAATATATCTATCCTTGAATCATTTTTAGCGAGTTAAAATCTCTATGTATTTATCAAATTAATGGTGAATTCATCCTTATTTTTTCATTTTAGAGGAGTCAAATACAAAAAATAAGATGTTCTAAAGATGCATGTGCCCTGGCCTCATTGGCCAGCAAATAGTACGTTACATCGGACAAACAGTTCAAACACTTTTCAAAGCTCAAAATTAAATAGGATTTTAGGCTATTTAATAAAAGTTAAATTTGTCTTTAAACAAACACTATGTTGAATCATCTAATTTGCTGCTACAAGGTAATTACAAGTGAGTTCCTTGTTTTCATACATGACTTTCAAAGGCTTTGTGAACTCGGGACACCATAGTTGAGGGCCCTAAAAAAGGCGCTTCGATCCTTCCAAGAAACATGCATATGTAGCTTTGCCCAAACTGCTAATCATCCAAGTGTACGTTCGACTCATAAAAGATCAACATAACAAGAAAACAACTTACAGAAATATTACCCTAATATGTGATGAACAAAAAACATTCTTAGGAATTAGATGTTGTTCATATATAAAATAAAAGAAATCTCTTTGGTTACAAAACATACACACACAAAATGTTACATTCGAAATCACCTTACAATTTTTATTGGTCATAGTTATTGCCTCTATTGGTATGAAACATTCGAATAAGAGAATATTCCTTATATCATTCATGAATATCATGCTAGATATGTCCCTAAAGTTCATCATGTGAGTTCAACAAACAAAGAGACATGTTATTCAGTAAATAACATAGTCAAGTCAGGAAGTGTGACGAAATGAACATAAGCCAATATTAAAATAACAAAATACAGAGATTCTGTCCCTTTTCCTCGCACTTGCTCTTTTTGTCCTTGTATATGGGGTGATGCATCCATAGTACTCCATATCAATATACTTTTTGCTTATAAATAGAAAACGAATTTATCTAAAATCACTGTCCAAGACGGAGCCAGACTTGAATGATAGGAGGCCAACTATAAAAATTAAAGTCCATTTAATAAATATATACACATCAAATTTCATACAAAACATTTATAATTAATTATTTGTTTTAAAACGTTAATTACATTAATAATATATGAAAGCATAGGGTAATCTAGCCATCCAAAGTAAATCCTCATCCCCCGACACTTGAACCCAGTACCAGGGTTCAACATGCATCAGGGTGAGTGCTGTTGATGGCTTTTTGGACGTGACAGGTCGTCGGAATCCCAAACGGTCGACAAATCTTTGAACGACCATAACTTTTGATTCGGATGAAATTTTTGGATATATTATATATGCATGGAAAAGTTTTTTCAAAACTGTCATCCTGACAACTAGCTTCTCAGAAGCAAGGGACCGACCCCCTAAAATCTGACCTAATCACGGTAGTTGAGAGATAAAAGTGGGACAATAACATGAACATTAATAACATAAGCATCAAATATGTTCCCACATAAAGTATAAAAATGATTTTGTACTAAATAATATTTCCCAAAAAAAAGTCTGAATGAAATCCTTAATTAAATAACCTCTTATATTGAGACCGAAGAAAGGGGTTTAGAGAAGAAAAAATAAAATGAAAAATATTTACAAGAATTAAATTCCTCTATTCTTTTTTGCATATCCTAACTTCTTACCAATTGAGTTTCTAACCCCAAACTCCTACATGTACCACTTTTACTTTGAACAATTTGATATGAATCTGAAGAGTTCCAAAATTTCTCAGTCCTACTAGCTTATTAGCCCTATATCTTTCTGAGATAGAGTGATAGAGATAGGTTGACTTTAGCTGATCTTGACGTCAAAGTCGTTACATCATATGATACGCATCCTAGGCCACCACGTTGTTTGGCCTAATTGCTTGGCTATTTCCTACAAAATTCCAAGAAGCTTCGGTTTCCCTTTATATGTTTATTTTAGTATATATATTTAATATCCAATTCTACATCATACATAATATATACTATATAGTTTTGGTTATAAAAAGCAAATCATATGTAACCCCTTCTTCTGTGCTTTTGCCCAATTCATCTTTCTCAGTACAACTTAGCTAGCCAACACCAACCCCAAAAATGGCTGCTAAAAGGTTTTTCGATGATTCTGATCAAGACTCAGATAAACAAATAAGCGACAAACGAATGAGGGCGACTAGACCTTCTTTTGCTTCGTATGTACTATGTAGTTTCTACTTTCTACCAATATATATCTAGGGTTCACTTGATTACATGATTCTACTTGCTCTTTATAATAAAGTTTCTTCTCAAGATAATTTATTTATTTGATCAAAGTTTCAGTTAGTACCATCTCTAATTTTTATGCTTCAAACTTGTCACTCTTCTCATCCATCTTATATATCGATCGGATTCTTCTTTACAGGGTAATAGGAGAAGTAGTTATGGTGAAAAACTTGCACAATCTTTTCTCAGCCTTGGAGCCTTTGCTCAAAAGAGTGGTAAGTAGTCATTGTTTTGCATATCATTTTTCTTACATTATACCACTTCCTCCCTTTCCAAGTAATAGAAACAAAACAGGCGAACGTTACAAGACACATTCTCTCTCTCTCTCTCTCTCCATATATATATATATATATATATATATATATATATATATATATATACCATTTAAATGAATCAAATTAATAAGTAAAGGTAAGCAAGCATATGCATGTAATTATTTTGATATACAATAACATATCTCTCGTAAGTCATTAAGCTTCACCATAAGATTAGTATATACAAGGGTACGTAATATATGGTCTGCATATGATCAGCAGACCTCAATTTGATACTACCAAAAACCAACTCCACTCCAGTACCTATGTAAGAATCTTGTCTTTGTACGACAAGAATTTAGCATTAATTTGTGCTGTTTATTTTTTTTATAGATAAATGTTAGTTTGTTATTATTTGTTATGTTATTGGGTTGAGTTGAACCTATCACTTCATTATCACTTCAAATCCTATATATGTCCCTCCCCCCAAACCACCAAATCATGATCTTAATTATCACTCCTTTGTGCTGTTCATTTGATGTAGTTTTCTCATGAATTACATAATTCATTTTGTTAGGTAAGCGAAGAGGTTGAACGAGTCATGAAACAATATTGTCCACATTCCATAACTAGGTCTCCTTCATTGAGAATTCATGCACCAGAGGAGCAACCAACAAGCTTTCAACTCACCTTCAATAAAAGGCTGTCCCTTCCTATTTTCACAGGCAGTAGGATACTAGACATTGATGGGAATCCCATCAATATAGTTCTTGTTGACAAAAGTAGTGGCAAAATGGTTCCCACAAGGCTCTCTCATCCCATCAAGCTAGAGATTGTGGTTCTTGATGGAGATTTTCCAACTTGTGATGATAACGAGGCTAATTGGACGAGCGAACAATTCAACAACCACATAGTGAAGGAGAGAAGTGGCAAGAGACCATTGCTTGCTGGAGAATTGAACCTGACCATGAGGGATGGGATTGCACCAACTAGGGACATAGAGTTCACAGATAACTCTAGTTGGATAAGGAGCAGGAAGTTTAGAATTGCAGTGAGGATGGCTCCGGGAAGTAATCAAGGTGTTCGGATTCGTGAAGGCATGACTGAAGCATTTGTTGTTAAGGATCACCGTGGAGAATGTGAGTTAATTTTCCCAACTTGATATACTTTATTATCAATACCATAGCTTGCATGTTTTTAAAACATACATATATATTTTCTGCTATCTTTGCAAGCATGCATGTATGTTTAAAATAAACGTGAATTTTGCTTACTTTGGTTGATTATGAAACAATTGTTTTCGTTAAATGATTGCATATGTTCCTCTCAATCTCAGATATGTATTTGACAAGTTTCGACCATTGTTTTTCACTTCAATTTATTCATAGTTGATATTTTTAAATAACTACAATATCAACAATTAGTTGGTGTACAGATATCATTTTGTCTAGTTCATATTGGTTGTTGATAACTACTCATCAGAAGTATTTATACTCTGAAAAGAAAAGTATCTATTCAACCATCTTTGTAGTGATTAGAAGACCCCATAGGATAACAAGATTATTTATGGTGCATTTTATTTGTTTATTTGTTTTCTTTATTAATGATTACAAAAATGTCACATTATTTTCAAGGTCCGGCCAATGTATCATTTAACATGAGATTAATAAGGAAAAAAAATGTTTTTTTAACCACAAATATATCATATTTGCTCAATTGTGATTAAATATTATTATATATGGTATATATTATTTATAAATATAGATGTAATTTATACTCGTTTTTTGGCAATTTGCTGGTTGTGGATCTCAAGTCAACGATTTCAGAGACACTAGGTCAAGCACGTAACTAGTGGCAATTATTTTAACTAATTATTAGTGATACCTATATATTGACATTTTTTGGGGGTTCTAAGCTAGTGAGAATAATCTTATATTCTTATGTCAATCTTAATTTAACTTAAAGTTAATTTTTAGACTTGCATCTAGACATATTTTGCCGGTGAAAGGAATTTATTATTCGTACTATATGCTAAATATCTGTATTTTTATTTCTTATTAATTTTTTTTTCTTACATGTGAAGTATACAAAAAACACCACCCACCAATGCTTCATGATGACGTGTGGCGCCTAGAGAAGATTGGGAAAGATGGAGCTTTCCACAAAAAATTGTCCTCAGGGGGGATCAAAACAGTGCAAGACTTTCTCAAATTATCAGTTATTGATCCTCATAGGTTAAGAAAGGTATATCTATTCCAACAACTTTTTTTTATTGAGTCACAAAAATATATATTCTTATTGGTGAAATAATTTTATATATGAAATTAATTATTGCTTGTTGTATGGTTCTGCAACCAGATTTTAGGCATTGGGATGTCAGAAAAAATGTGGGAAGTCACAATCAAGCATGCAAGAACTTGTGAAATGGGCAGCAAGATCTACATCTACCGTGGACCTCATTTTACTATTTTTCTGAATCCAATATGCCAATTAATTAGAGCTGATATCAATGGGCAAACATTTGCCAGCAGAGAGCTAAGCAACATGAATAGGGTGAGAAGATTCCTCTAATCATGACTTACTTTGTTCCCTCAATTTCTGGATTACTCTAGATTTTAGATTCTGATCCTCTAGTTCATTTTAATGGGTGTTATTGTCTATTTTTGCAGAGCTATATAGAAAAATTGGTGAGAGAAGCATATGCTAGATGGCATAATTTGGAGGAAATTGACGGAGTATTGAATGACAACACTGCTTTGTTGACCCAAGGTATGTTCATTTGATAAAGGTCTTTTGTGTGTGTGTGTGTCTACTCAAAATTATTTATAAGCTAATAGAAATAAGTCGATTATAGCACCAAAAAAAAAAAAGAAAAAGAAATAAGTTGATTAAATTTGAAATATTCCATATTTTGAAAAACTTCAAATTTTGTATTTGACAAATTGATAATTCTATTTAGGTAATTCTAATGAGTGTCCACAAGGGATGGGTAAAGGAATTCCACAAAATTAAGTTTTATGAGGAAATTAAATATATAACTTCTTTTAAAATTACACAAGTTTTCCATAAAAATTTATATTTTTAGAATAAAGGCCCAAACTCTTATTTCCATAATATAACTTTTGAATGATAACATTGGGTTGTTAACCCAAGGTAGGTTCATGGTATCAAATTAGTTCCTTTTAAAAACAATTTTGACCCGTATTTTATATTTTTGAGAGGATTAAATTAATATTTTTCGTTTCTTAGAAATCAAAATGTCATCATGTTTTTTTTTTGTCAATGACCAGTTTGAGCCTTTATTTTTTTTAAAAAAAATTCTTAACTAGTAACCTAGTGCATGTTTGGTTTGCCGTTGAAAAATTCCAAACGTGCGTTTGAGGTAAAGTATCTATAAAGTTCCTTTGAGACAAACGTGATTTTGGACCCAATCGTACGTTTGCAACGATAAACCGAATATACTCCTAAAAAACACTCGTTAGCATTCGTCTTCTTCAATCTAATATTTGGATTCAATGGCAGTAACTTATAACGACGTGAACATTAACTGAATAGGTGATCAAACTGTGGAGCAATTTCCAAACAATCATACAACATCGGTAGTGACATATGATCAGAATGATTATTATGGTGACAAATCTACAGAGGTTGCCAGCTATGTACCTAGCAATAACAATGCACAACTGGGATGCTGCTGCGAGTGGTCACTGAATCCAACCTATGCCACATCATCGTATGTGAATGACAATCTTCCTTATAGTTATGGCTTCTCAGGGTCACAATCAGATGGTGACATAACTCCTTCAGGTTCGGGGTCTGTGGTTCATGTAGCCACAAGGCTGCAATGAGTGTACCAAAAATTGATGTAACATGTGCAGTATTTATATAGAGGCATACTACTTACAAATATGTTTAAGAGCTAGCTAGCCTTGTGAAACTCATGTCCTTATACATGTTTGTAAGTAGTGTGCCTCTAAAAACTCAAGTACTTTTTAACTGTCTCTTGTACAAAGGAATCAGATTAGGCTTAGTGTGAAGGTGCTAGGCTCATTTTAAGGATATGTGAATGATGCGCATGGCTCCTTGAAAAATCAATCTGCCTTTACTGGGGCCGTGTTGCTTTGTTACTTTAGTATATATAGTATTTAACAATCACGAAACAGAGCATGATGTGTTGTAAAATAACATGAACATCTTTAATGTGATTCACTTATATGGTTTTAGTTTTCCCATCTCTCGGTTTTCGGTTGGATGTTAAAGAGTCTCATTCTGATTGAAGAAGTCAACGCAATCACAGGATTTAGGGATGGCAAAATGTAATATCTAATCCGATCCGGCTCAGACTTCGGACTCATAGAGTTAGGGCAAAACGGCCCAATTTTATTCGGGCCACCAAAATGAAGGTGCTAACCCGATCTTATGGGAGCATCGAGCTTGTTCGAACTGATCTATCATATTTTTTATTTTGCCTAAAAAGAATTAGTTTAATATGCATGGTTGCAAATCACTGTCATGACTTTCAAATTGCTGGCTTAATTTTTTAAATTTTATTTTTACAGTGATGAACACTTTTACATTCCCAAATATATGCATAACTCTTTGTAGCATTAGGCCCATTATTGGGAAATGCGAACAATGTGAAATTATATATATGATTTATATTATAGGAGTTTTTAATTCAACAAGTTGATTTTATAAGAAACTTATCTAATGACAAATTATTTACTGATATAAGAATGTCCTTGACTTATATCCGTGTAAACACAAGAAATGAAAGATCCAAATAACATTGTTGCTCTTTATTCATGTGCACTTTACTCTTTCAACTTTTAAAATGTGTGACACTATTTCTAAACTCTAAAAAATGTGCAAAATGATCCAAAGTTGAAAGACCAGAATAAATATGAGTCAAAGTTGAAAATGTTTAATTTAAACTTTTTCATATAAAAAATTAACATTGTGCATCTAAAAATTATTGTTTGCTATGATTTGGACTACTTTACATATTTTTAGAATTTTAGCACTTTGTTACATATTTTAAGTTAGAGGAAGAAAATGCACATAGGTCAAAATTAAACATTATAATTTCAAGTTTTTTTTAAAAGGGAAAAAAATGTGGCGCACGCGCAACTTCAATACAGAAACAGTAGTGTAAGATACAACCTTTGTTCGGAGAGTGTACCGGTGTCAAGGCCAAAATATAAATTGAAATGTGAAATATAAAATATGTCACTGAGTGTTGAATTAGTTTTTTTTTGTACTTCTGATTTTTTTTGGGTACTCACTGTTGAATTAGTTACATCACTTAAGTCATACTTAAATTTTGAAATGAAGTTGTAACTGATTTAAGTCTAAAGATAAACAAGATTACAAACAAAAAATTTAAAATAAAACATTTTTCTTATGTTTTCTTTTTTACACGTTTCTTCTACACCTACAATTTATTGTAAAAAGAAAAAGAGAGAAACTCTTTTTCTCGTTTTCTCTCCCTACCTCTTTCACTTAAAAGTTAAATAAAAAAGTGTACAAATTTAAGTATACTAATAACATTGCTGAGAAAAAAAAAATCAAAAGAAGAAACAAATAGTGAAAGTCATTTTATCTGAACTTGCAGTTGATAGAAAAAGAATTAATAATACAATAATTATATAATTACTAAAAAGATGATGTTTCATAGCCAACTAGGGAGCTTTATCATCTATGTACATCTCAATCTTAAAGTCATCTGCATGAAATGTGAAAAAGTTGTTGAACTGGGTGGATGCTACCTGTTGGATGCTATGTTTGTTATATAAACTAAGAATCTTAGATAAGGTTAAGTTGTTGAAATGTGAAAGAAGGACCACTTATTATCCACTAGCATTTGGTGTTGTAGATTTGCTCCCAACATTTGAATCTGGTGATGGAGGAGGTGGATCATCCTTCAGCAACACAACATCATCTGCTGAGATATCCATCACCTCAGGTTGGATTTTATCCTTCCCATCCCTCTGTATATCCTTGAGAGTATCCACCACTTCTTCCATAGAAGGTCTCATATCTTTGGAACTCTGCAAGCACCTATATGCTAACTCAGCTACAGCATTTATCATTTTCCTTACCTTGTAATCTGATTCAAACCCAAGTGTATGATCCACAAGCTCATGCAATGCCTGATTGTGAATCTTGTTAATGGCCATGTTTGACAAATTGATTTCATGCCTATGCCTTGTGATATCAACAGCAGGCAAGGATGATATGAGCTCAACCAGCACCACTCCAAAGCTATAGACATCACTTTTGTCAGTGAGCTGGTAGCATTCATGGTACTCAGGATCCACATAACCTGGAGTCCCTTGTGGGGCTGTTGAAACATGAGTAACATGGTTTGGGAAAAGACGTGATAGTCCAAAATCTGCTACTTTGACACAAAAGTGATTGTCAAGAAGAATATTATTGGTTTTCACATCTCTGTGGATGATATCAGAAGCATGAAGATATTTCAATGCACTTGCAGTCTCTATAGCAATATTCATTCTAATATGCCAGGACAGTGTGCCAGGTTTGGTTCTTCCACCATGAAGATGATCAGCAACAGTTCCATTAGGAATGTATTCATATACAAGCAGAAGTTCACGGCTGTGGCGAGAGGTGCATCCAAATAGTGAGACAAGATTTGGGTGGCGCAAGCGAGTTAAGATCTCAACTTCATTCATGAATTGCTCAACTCTCCTGTAATTGTTCTCATATAACCTCTTCACTGCAACACAACGTCCATCCCTCAGTTTGCCTAGCCAAGAAACACAAGAAGACAGGAATCTTTGTCAGTGATCAAAGAAAGCATGTTGAATCAATAGGCCAAAAGCAATAGCTATTCTCAAGAGTGCAACTTTATTTCTTTTAGGGGCTGCACTAGGTACACACCTCATCCAAAAGGAGACACTCATTGTGACCTCGCTCTTGTGGATTTGGCTTCTGTAAAGTGAGTTTGTCTTTAAAATAAGAAAATAAGAGTGTATCCACCCTGATTTGATAAAGTGTATAAATATCTAAACCCACTAAATGATCTAAGGATATATATATATATATATATATATCTTCACTTCATCACTTTAGAGACAAGTTCATTTTAGAGTAACCAAATCTCACTCTTATATATCTTGTTGGATCATATGCTTACCACTAGGCCAAAACGGTGTAATCGTATTTTCTTAAAGCGTCTCAAAACCACGTATAGCTTGAGAGGCTATACACATAACAGATGTCATGGGTTGGGATGTTAAGCCTATCAAATCCTAAAGGAGACACTAACCAAATAAAGCCAACAAAGCACACAAAATATAATATGGCAATAAATACAACAGTTGAGCAAATTCTCATGGAGATACTAACCAAATAAAACCAACAAAGCTCACAAAATATAACATGCTAATAAAAACAACAAATGATGCTTGCTACTATTACCATAATACACTGTCCCAAAGCCCCCATCTCCTAGTTCTCTGGCTGAGTCGAAGTTGTTTGTGGCCTCTTCAAGTTCACTATAGGTGAAGACGTGGGCTCCAAAGTATTGACTTCGCTTCTCAGGGTCTTTTGAAGATGGATCAGAAGAAAAGCTCTGAGATTGTACATATGACATAGTGTAAGTAATCTTCTTCCGGCGTTGATAGAAATAAAGGGCAATAATCACTGCAAGTGCGCCGAACACAGCAGCACCAACACCTACGAAGAAGCATAGGAAATTTCAACTTACATATTATGATTAATGAAATATATTACAACGCAAAATAGTGAAAAATAATCAGAAAGGAAAATATCAAAGAAAATTGGAGCTATTACCTATAGCGACTTTCCTTCTCCAATTCCATGGATTTCCTGCAACAGTTAGCAGTGAAAGAAACGATGAGTTATCATGAGGCACTCTTGCTGAAACTCTTGCTGAATGTTTATGCCAATTCAAGGAGGATATTCTACTTGAACCAAACAAATTTAAACATTTATGTACATATTTACTTTTTTCACCAAAGGCTTCATGAAGAAAGTAAGCACTAAAGGCTACGTTAGCATGTCTTAATGCACTAAAAAATTGCATGACACCCTGAAATGAGGCAAAATGGGAAATACAAATACCTGTATACTGCACTAACATAAGACAATTTAAAAATTAACCATACCATATTCGTTTCCCATTTCAAATTAATGATACGACTAGTTTCTAACTGGAGAGTATTTGGATTCCTTAATGATAATTTAAAGTTTAAACATGAAGAACACTCAATTATAGTCAATTTACTGCATATTTTGACGGTAAGCATACAATGCCTTAAAACTGATAAAGACATCATCACATAGAGACAAGGACAAATGTTATAGGTAACTGAATCTTTTCATGAGACAGTTGCCGCATGTTTGCTTTGTTTCCGGTTTCTTGTTTTCATTTCCTGTTTTCATGAATAATTGCAAAAATGCCTATTTTCATTATGTTTCTTGTTTTCAAAGATTTGTTGTTTCCTATATACAAATCTTTGAAAACAACAAATAGAATGAAAACAAGGTGATATTTTTGCAATTATTCCTAAGAAATGAAAATGGGAAACTGAAAATAAAGCAAAGGGACCCCATGATTCATCAAAGAACAACAAATGGTATATCAGAATATTTTCAGATGTGTTACCATCACCACAACTTTTGAGGTAAGACTTATCCTTGCAGAAGCAGAGGAACTGATAACCATCAAATCCACAACGTCCACCACTTTTCTCACAATAATGGCAATCAGGTACAGACCAGTTCAAAAGAAGCCCCATCTTCAAAATTTCAGTGTAATTCATTCTCAATAAACTTGTGAAATTAACAGCAGCATTCATGTCCAATGGCACATTAACCATAAACTGACGCTCATTCAAGGAGTAGTTTTTGTGCTCCAATGCCTCCTTATGAAAAACCGCAAAAGAATAATGTGTAACATTTTTAGCAAACACTCTACTTTGTAAGTGGGGTAATCTATAGGTTCTGTGGTACAGTTGTCGAAGAAAGAGAGATTGAAATTGTCAGCACTATAGGAAAATGGAGTATGATCAAGGCTGTAATTATACATGGGAGCAGGACATTTGTCCTCATAGACAGTAATGTTGGCCACAGTAACAGAAGAGTTAGAGTAAGAGATATCTTTTACTAAAAAGTCATAATTAGAAGTTGTGAGAATTGGATTCTTGTCCTTGCAGGTGATCTCAAAGTGAGGATAGCCACAAAATGGTTCCTGTTCATCAGGAATCCAAAAAGGATACTTTATGGTTGGGCCATTACCACAGCTTTGAGGTGTGCAGGCCTTAAATTTTGGATTAACACATAGAACAGTGGTAGCCATGAAGAAGAAGATAATGGTTATAATGTATATTTGAGTTTTACTGTAATGGAAGGAGATTTGAAGGATCATTTGGTGCTTGAGATTTGAAAAGGTTGCATAGAAGAAGAGAGGATAAGAGAGTTTGGATTGGGTCTAAGAGAAGCATTTAGATTTTACACTTTAGAGGAAATTTAGAAGTAGTTGGGAGGTATGTAGTGTGGAAAGTTTTACACGAAAATATGGTGCTATATTATATTATAATGGGGTTCATGATTGGTGTTTGAAAAGATAGATGAAGACAAAACAAAAGTTCAAGCAACAGATCACGAGAGACTAGCTCATTTACAAAGTTGAGAAGTAGGCCAACTCCCAATCTTTGTTTTCCTAAACTTATCTCAGTGTGGAGTTGTTTTTTTTTAATATGTTCCACAACTCATTTTATCATCTAGTTGTAAATAGATTTGAAGACTAAACTTTAGTTGAAGAAATTTTTTTTTTTTTATTTCTTCATTAATCAAAACAAGATTTTAGTTTTTAACTACTAATCTGACTATATAATACTCTAAAAAAATGATTAATGTCTCATCCTTTTTCAATATTCATATCACCAATATGGTAATTATACATTACTAAAACCACTTTTAACAATAAAATATTTCAAATATAAATTAGTTATAACAAATGTACTTTAATCAAAATCAAATTTGTAAAATCGAATTTCTTAAAATTCAATTTTGCAAACGGGTTCCCAAAGATACCCTTATCACAGAAGTTAGCAGTTTTGTGGACTTGTTAGGAGTGTTTTTGTAGTTTTATAGGTGAGTGACCGTTATAACAAGTCAAAAGTTGTATCTCCACAATGGAAAGTAGGTGAAGTAGCTTGTAATAAAAGTCTCGAGACTCCACTTTTTGTAGTTATATTATAACTATAAATACAAAACTCATACTGTTGAGAATGAAGATGCCATCATCCCCACTAATGGTGTCATCACAATGATACTGGCATACTGCAGGTATACATGTCTGTATATCATGCATGTTCGCGTAATAAACTAAGAAATCAATTAGTGAACAATTGCTAAGTTTGAGCTTTTCTAGTTTTAAATACAAATCAACAGCCAAGAATTATTTTTATCCTTTGGTTGGCCCCATCACTCTCGTACCTACACAATAAGTTCAAGAAGCAGCTACCGGATGCAGAGTATATATTGTATGAATGAGCTATTTCTACATGAATGCGGCAGTTATAACTGCATGCAGCTAGCTGTATGTATGGCTTCATTTGAACACGTTGACTGTTTTTTATTTTTGGCTTAATTGCACTTTTAGTCCTCCTACTATTGGACATGTACAATTTTAATCCCTAAAGTTTTTTGTGTGCATATTTGGTCCTTCTTTGCAAATTCAGTCCTTACATCCAATGTCCATCAATTTTCCAATGATTAGCAGGGAGAAACAACTGCTCTAAGTGCATAAAACCTCTAGTTGAGCTTCTATGATAAAGGATCTGTGGTGGAATCAAAAAAAGGTTCCGAAAAGGAGGGACAAAACTAATAAATAGAATAGAGAAATCATTGAATCATGTTGAATTGAAGAGCCAAATGAGAGAGAACTTCAACTAGAGGTTCTGTGCGCTTAGAGGAGTGGTTCTTCTATGTTGCTCATTGAAAAAATTGACAGACATTGGACGGAAGGACCAAATTTGTAGTATTTAAAAAATAGGGGATCAAATGTACATAAAAAAATTATAGGGATCAAAATCGCATATGATCAATAATAGGGATGCAAAAATTCAATTAAGCCTCTATTTTTAAATTTAGGTATATATATATTGGCTGCACACGTTATGACTAAAAGTTATGCAAATAGTATTATTTAAAATTTATTATTTTTTGTGAGTAAAAAAAATGAATGAGTGGACGATTTTAATTTGAGTGAGGATTTTTTATAATGGAAAGTGGAGAAAGCGAAGCCTTTTTGTCAACAAATATCTCAAAAGTAGAAGAAAACAGAAAAGGATGTGTATGACGGTGAAAGACGTGTTGGACCAGAAAGAAGGAAAATAAAGACTTGCTGCACTTTAATGCAAGAAAAATGCAATGCAATAACTAATCCTTACATGTAGTAGTTGACATATAAAATCACCAATATACCCTTACGGTGTAGTAGTTGCCAAATCAATAATTGCCTAGCTTTCCTTTTCTTTTTTCCTTGGCTGGGTCAGTGAAAATTTTGACCTATATATGATAAACACCATTATGCTATCTTATTGTTGTCACTTATCTTACACAAGCTTCAACCAATTGATTGCATTGCCCATACACACGAGCATGATTTGAATCAACTTGAGCGAAATCCTAAACAACAGATTTGTTTTACTAGTGAGATGGTTGATTGATCATTGGTTATAGCATTTATCCTTTATATTATAAATTGTATGCCAAAAAGAATTTAAAATATAGATGATAGTTTCCTCGCCAACCCCTATATATTAAATTAGAACATGGAATCTTGATTATTATGGTTGTTTCCCTACAGTGCATCATCTACAACTTTCAGCATTTTTTTAAATTTTTAATTTTTTTTATGTATATTAAAAACTACTAATTATTAGTTATTATTATCCAATTTGCATATCAAATATTTATAATAACTTATTACTATCTATTATTGTCAAAATCTGCATATCAAATCTGTATTTTCATATAAAAATATATGAACTAAAGTACCAATTATGAAAATAAAAATGATAAGTTGGCTATTAGAAATTGATAAACATTAGTAAAAGAATAATGGTTAAAAACAAATGCATGACATTGCAAAATAATAACAACAGTTTGTTTTTTAAATTACTTGATATATAGTATAAAGGATTTATAAAGCAAGAATTGCAGGAAACATGGAAGATGGTGAAAAATATAAAGACACAAACTTTTTGTACATTTTTAGCCTAATGTTTAAATTTCAATGAACACTTGCTTGGAACTTTTCTATTTATAAGATCATTGACTCGTTCAACGATAGATATTGTGTCTAATCAAAGTGAAGGCGTAAGGAACGTGCCACACAAAGCTAGTAGAGGACCATCCTAGTAGTACACAACAAGACTTAAAAATAAAATTGTGCACGTCAATGACTCTAGCTGTTCTCTAAGTCTTGTCTTCAAACCTGGGATTGTGAGGCTGTCCGAGAGATTATTAGACAAAATTGTGTCAGAAAAAAAATACCCTTCTATCAGTAACATTTGTTATTATTATTGTTTTGATTTTGAGTATCCTATTTGATTTTTTTATGTATTACTCATTATTAGTTTATGGATAAAAAACAACCCATATTCATGAAGTAACACAAGTTTAATAATATAAAATTTTTATTTTATACTGAGGAAAGAATCTCTCAATGAGATAATTTATTGGAATTGTTTAACTTTTCTTTTTATAGCTCCTCCATGGCACATCATCACATATATTATTTTAAGCAATTTTCCTCTCCAATGCAATTCTAAGAACTTCAAGTTTCTCTTTTTTTTTTTATAATTTTTTATTGAACTCTTATACAAGAATTAATTGTTTTTTAAGATGACGTTTGTTTCATGGTTTCGAAAATTATTCTCAGGAATAAGTTTCTCAGGAAAATAATGATGAGAATCTTATTCCCGGATGTTTATCTAAAAAAAATGCTTGGTTAATACTTATAATATTCTCATGAATCATTTGTAAAAATGTTATATATGAATAGTTATACAAATTTCATTCCCATCTTTATGGTAACCTTTTATTCTCATCCCTTTTTCTTGGGAATAAAATCATAAAAAAGTGAAAGTTATTTTATTCCTGAAAATGTTTTATATCCAGAAATAAATTTTCTACCCTTATAACAAACATAAGAATCCATATTCCTAAGCTCTACATTCTTGCGAATATGTTTAGATAACTTCAAACAAATACACTCTAAGTGTCACATCAATTCTTATTTTCTTGAAAGTAGTTAAGCGAGTTGCTCTAACAATTTAATTGAGGTGTCCTAGGATTTATATGCCAAAGTTTCTACAACCGATAGGAGTAGATGAAGAAAGTGGGGGAGAAGTTGGTGGATGGGAACTGGGAATATGAAACTCAAAAGTATTCATTGATGAGTTGTTAGGAATTCATCCTGACAAAAAGATGAATAAAAACATATAGTCTTAAAAATAAAGTCAATAACTCGGGAGATTTGTGAGTTGTAACAGGGTCAATAGTCAATACCCCTGTTTTTGTTAGAATGGAAGGGTTCCAAGTTATAAAAAATTCCTCATCTCAATGGTTGAAGCCTAATTAATTGCATCAAATTAATCTAAATCAGTTTTACTAAAAAGATAGATAGAAGAATATATAAGACTAGTTATGAAGAGGAATGAGTTAGCGAGGTATATTATATATGAAGGAGGAAATTGAAGAGAAGAAGACATACTTTTGTTGTTGTTGTTGTTGTTGTTGTTGTTGTCATGATGATGACACGATGAAGAAGATTCAGATCCATCTGAGCAAAGACATGAAAATCGAAACTCATCACTACTAGTTTCATTCCTCCCACAAACTCCATTACTCTCCCTGCATCTTTTGCAATCGTCAGCGTCTTCAATATCATACTCCACCTCAAACCCTCTTTCCACAGCTTCTTCTATCGAAGCATAATTTCCAGCAGCACCAGGTTTGAGAGGAACGCTACGCAAGACCTGAAGTTGGCTACGAGTCTTACATTTCAGAAGGTCTGGATAACGAGGCAACTCAGTATCTTCCACATAGAAAGCATACTTTTTCTCTCCACTACTTCCATAATCACTTGGGCACGTAAAATTGTATGTAGCGAACGTAACATTCGTGGGACAACCATAGAAAACGGTGATGTTGTACACGTTTGGTGTATAGTGAAAGAGAGTGGGGCTCAAAGTATTGTTGGGTAAAGGAGACGAACAAGTATCATAGGCAAGGTCTGTTGATCGAACCATTTTCATGGTGTAATTGGTGATGTTAATATTGTGAACTCGGAAAGTTTGTGAGTCAATTTGAAGTGAAGGAAGTTGATTAGGCTCATCACCACAATTGAGCTTGAATTCGTTTCTGCCGCGACAATAAAGAGGTCTTTCCACATCAACCCAGAAAGGATAGTATATGTTGGACAATGATCCGCAGTTAAATGGTTGGCTACATTCAAGGAACTTGTTATTTTGCTGAGAGTGGGATTGTGGCAAAGAGGTTAGGAACAAGAAAGATAGGGTTGACAGGAATAAAGAAGGGATGTGGATTATATGCTCCTTCATTCTAATTCTAATTACAAAGCTACACAAACATCAATAATTTTGAGTTTTATAAATTCTCTTCACCTTGTTGAGGACTTAATGATGTTGCGCATAATAGTAGGTTTTTTAATGGAGAAAAACTAGTGTTGGTATAGAGTATGTATGTAAGAGAAACGAAGGAAGGAGGTGTTGACTCTTGACTAAGATGGGGCGCAGGTTGCACACAAACAAATTGGCTGGCCCAACAGCACAAACAGCTAGCCTACCAAGGAAACTACCTCTATCTTTCCTATTTCTCTCAAGATATGACGGAACGAATATAAATATCAAAATGAAAACTCAAAATTACCTTCTTTTTTTTTTTTTTTTTTTTACATTAAAGTTTTATTTTCTTTTATCCATGACTGATAGTTTTTAAATAGTTATTATACACAAGAATTTATAATTCAATTTTATTATAAAATTTCTATATTATCATATTAATTAACAATGGTTTGGACCCGAGTGAATGAGTTTAGTAATTTAAAAAAATGTACTTCTTAACTTTTTTTATTTTTTATGAAACTTCGTGATAGGGCTTTTGGCTCTTCAGTGGCATCCCGGGATAACCCACAAGCTTCAACCCTTTGGACAAGTTATGAGATTCATCATCGATCGACTGTTTAGAGCAGAGAATTAACCCTTGATTTTCGCAACCTCCTAACTAGAGTATCTGTCACCAGGATTCGAACTTGCGTTCTCCTCCTTTGCGATCGAGATGCTTACCACTCGACTTGCTTCTTAACTTAATTATTGAGATTTCAACTTTAAAAACCCTTGGGGACGAAAAATATTAAATTCTTGTGTGAAAATCAAAGAGTGATTGTGAAAAGGGGATTTTTTTTCTGCATAGAATATGGAATAGTAATCTTGTAGCTCTTGGAGGCATTGCGTCAAACACTTTAAGGCAGGAAATGAAAGCAAGGGAAGGGTTTCTATTGTAAAGCTTTGGAACCTTTGATCATTATAAGTTGTTCCTCTTTTCCGTGGATGTAGGTCATATTGACTGAACCACGTAAATCCCGGTGTTATCTCTTCTTGACCGCTCTTTCTTTAATTTCGAATTGGGTTCTGTTTTGATCACCGGTTTGGAGTTTCACATTCCTCTGCAGTTCCTGTGTGTTTTCTGTTTTTGTATTTGTGTTAATTTACTTTGGTGTTGTTCTGTTTATCCCGTCGTGTCTGTTGTCCCAAATATAAAACATTTTAAAGTGGTTACCTAACTTAATCTTAACCTCTAAAAAGAGGAGAATTAAAGAATTTGATTTAAATTTTCTCCATCATCTCTACATCCAAATCTCAACCGTTGAATTAATCTAATAGTCAGGAAGAGAGATCTTCTCATCGTTAGATTAATAATGGAGAGATCCATTTTCTAAAGAACTATCGGGTTACTGTAATTTTGTTTATCACTTTATCCAAAATATTGAACATTTTAAAGTGATCACCTGACCTTAATCTTAACTTCTATCAAGAGAAGTATTAATGAATTATTGTAATTTTTTTCCCACTTTATCTGAATAAATGTATCACATGTTCACCAACCTGGTATTAGAAGAGTTGATAACGTGATTCTCCCCCAAAGAAAAGGAAGCAAGTTCGATTCTTGGAGTCGTCCAGTTGGGAGATAGCCCAACCCCACGTATAAAAATCGGGCGTCCGTCACTCCCAAATCGGGGATTAGTCTCATAACCGGGGCCGAAACAGTGGGGACACACCGGTAGATCCATTGGAAAGTCAAATGTCCTAATTATGATAGGTTCAGAAACAAAAAAAAAAAAAAATGTATCACGTGCTGACTTCTACAAGGCAACTGGGACATGTGAACTTCATTCCAAAACTGTAGGATGACTAAAGCGACACAGCTTATGCAGCAATTTCATATTTTATATTTCAATTAATATTTTTTACCGTAGGTATTGCACCAACATCAACTTATTACTTAACAATTGTTTGTAAATTGAAGGGTACTGATTATCAAAGGCGTCATCACTGCCACAATCAAGAGGTCAGTTTTCTCCCCAGAAAGGATACTTGACGTGATCCTCTTGACAATGGCATTGTAGCATATTTGTCAAGAAGAAGGTGACTATGGATGTAAGGAAGTGGATATAGATAAACATTTATGGTCATGGCGGGAAAAGTTATATGTTGGAGAAATGGTCATATCGTGATTAGAGGAGGTGTCAGTGAAGTAGCTGCATGAGATGGTGTTGATGGAGAAAAGACTTTGTATCTTGTTTTTTAGTTCTTGCACATAAAAACTGAGCAGAGGAAAGTATTTATTACCTATGAATGTTGGGTTAGAATGAAAATTGATCATTGAATGTGTTGATGTACAAACAAGTTTCATATTATTTAAATAAGGGAAGGTATTTAGATTTATAAACATGACAAATGTCTCCCTTGAAATGAGGTCTTTTGGGTGATGTCCAAAAATAAATCCATGAAGGTGTAAATTCAAAGTAAACAATATCATACCATAGTGTGAAGACATATACTGTATAAATAAAATCCCAATTCTCAACAGAATGCAAATTATTGGCGGGCCACAGCATCCACAAAATGGCAAGAAGCTTAGAACTACATACCAAACTATAGGAAGAAGGAAGAATCACCCTTTGGGGTATGCAAATTTCTAAATTCTACTTCAAACAGAGGAAAACACCATTGAGATATCTACTTCCATCCCAAAAAACATACATAAGAAAATTAAAATGAAAGATGGTATGGTTTATATTTTTCTTATTAGGACCTAAGCATGTTGCAATATCTCCCATGATATACTGTTTTTGTTTGTATTTTATCAAATTATTAATCAGTGTTGCTTATCAATGATTTTCTTCTTTTTAGGTGTTGCCCCACAATGGATCATCCAAACTATATGAGACCAAGCAATGTGATAGGTATTTGAAAATTAACTAGCTACTCTATCTAAAAGCAAAGCTAATATTGGATTTTCAGTATCTTGTTTTTTCATTTCTCCACCATTTATACAGAAAAGTTGTCAGCATAGGCTCCCTAGAATCTAGGGATATTTTGGAGGATTCATAACAGAAACAAAAATAGCACATTCAACAGCATGACAACTGTCCATTGTGCACATGATTCAAACGGTAATAAAAGAAACAAGCTTCTAGAAGGACTCTAATCATCTTTAGGCATACTCATAAAGTAATCTTTCAAATAAGTGGGCCTTCAGAAATCCCTTTGGCACAGCCCAAATCAGTATTTGTATCACAATGCTAACAGTTAATTGGTATCAATACAATCGCCTATGATGATTTTTTTTTTTTATAAAAAAAATAGTAATAATATGACTTGTTTGGTAACTGTTGCTGTCATCTTCAGATAAATCCTAAATTTTAACATGTAGATATTGTAATCACCAAAGTGACACCATTGGCATTAACATATCGTTATGGAGGCTTTTAAGAGTTTATATATGTTCATTATTTATTGTTAATCTTGAAAAGTCAATATGTGCCTGCTGACCCGAATATACTAAACCTATATGTGACAATATAAAATTCGAACACGTTATCTTATTATGCCCCTTCCCGAGTTGAATCCTATACTAATATTATAAAACTTGGTTGAGAAGGAAAATAAGATCAAAAGGAATCATCATTCTAACCAAAAAGCACTTGTGAACAAGCAAACCAAACATTTCTATGTCTAGGAAGCTCTACCCTAATCTACCAGAGTGGATGTAAGGTATTTGGCTCAAAGAAAATACAATAATAATACCATCTAAAGGAAAAAGTAAAAGAGTATTCAGCAGGAGAACCTAATAAAAAATAGGAGAAGAGAGAATACATACGTTTAGCACGATTAGACGGTTTTGGCGGATTAGGCATTAACACTGCCAGTGTTGGTGTTGGTGTTGGTGTTGGTGCTGGTTCTGGTGCTGATAATGGTGACCGTGCTGGACTTTTGCCACAAATCCCATCATGAGGTATCTGATTAGGACATAAGCATATAAAAGATGCATTGTGTCCACATCTCCCACCAGATTGCATGCAACTATCACATTGCTCTCTATTCACACCACTCCACCCAACCTCAAAACCTTCATCTAAAACATATTCCACACTCAAGGTATCAACATTCTTAATGAAACTCTGGGCAGCCACTTTAAGAACAGGAAATGTGGTGCCATTCTTGCAACCAAGACCAATGAAATTAGACAAATCTGTGCTTGAAACTAAGTATGCATCAAAATCATCATCAATGGAGCAATTAAATGTCAAAGGATAGATATTCACAGGAGATGCATATGAAAGAGGGTCACAATCATATAAAAGAGTAATGTTATCATCCTTAGTAGTGTAGTTGAAGAAGGCAAAATCCAAGGTAACATTGGTATAATCCTTTGGACAAAAAGGGTCAACCAACAAATCCAACCTTGCAATCTTCAAAATTTGAGTAGTTTGATTGATATCAATGATGTGGAACTTCTGGGACATTATGTCAATAGTCAGATTGTCTTGCTGGCAATCAACCTTGAACTTTGGATGCCCACAATAATCAGGTTGGTTTCTACTCCAGAATGGGTAACTAATATCACTGAAAGTTCCACAGCTAAAAGGTGCACAAGCTGTGTACCCTTCAGCATCATCACTAGCAAAATATGTTGGGATGAAGAGTGAGAGGAAGAGAAAGGTCATGATGAAGAAAAAGGAAGGTGGAAGAAGAGGAGGAGGCATCTGTTGAAGTGATGATAAGGCCAAAGATGATGGAAATAAAAAAAAGGCCTAATTAGAAGCCAATGTAGAGAAGGCATATGATTAATTAAGTACAACTATACTACAACAATTTATTTATCTATACATCAAAGTCAAACTAAATGACATTTAACATGTTTGGTGGCTTCATTAATATAGTGTTGACGATTTGGAGGGACATAAAAAGCAGCAGTTTGAGTGTTAAATTTTGGTTTTGCAAGCGCATCTACACATATTAGATAAAATTTAACAGAGATTGAAGAGTCAATTAGTTTGTTAGGTGAGTTTCTGAAGTTAATTAGTGAGTTAGTTAGTGCTCTATATACTCACTATAAATAAGACTATTGTATCATTCCATATCTTTTAATCAATCAAAATGTTACCATCTAAGATTTCATCTCTCACAAGCTATCTAGCTTTAGCCTATGATTTCTATCCCTCTCATCCTCTGATTACTCACAAGATTTATTCCATGCTCGTGGTGTTCTTGTCACATAAGTGATATTGTGACTAGCATTCTGCAATTCTATTCAAGTACATCTAGACAATATCATTAATAATGGCGAATGATAAAAGCAATATTAAGAGAAAATGGACAAATATAAGATATATAATACGATGGAGTTGGAAGGGAGTTAGAAACTAGAAAGGGAATCTGCACACTAGTAGCAAGCTTGGGTTGACCATTTCAAAAGCAATGGATATATATATATATATATATATATATATGTGTGTGTGCTGTGTTGGAAAACCATTGTGCAAACCTAATTGCGCAAGTAGCAAACTGATAATACAATAATTAAGCTACCAAAACTCTCTACCTACCCCCTCCTCTTTCTTAATATGTCTATATAGATTCTAAACAAACTGACTTGCGTATAGAAAGCTTCTCATCAAATGCTGATGGTGATGAGAAGTTGGGCTAAGGGTATCTGAAGAATAACATCATACGTGTCTAACTAACCCATTTTTATTAGAAAAATAAAATTTGTTCATCCAGATGTGACACCACGATATATATATATATATATATATATATATATATATATATATTATGATATGAGTTCGGTTAAATACTGTGTATGCCATGTCAAACTGAAATAAATATATATGATATGTAGATATAAGAGATATGTGTTAATTATGGTCCAAGAAGTTAAATATTATAACTCTTTTTATTATCAGGTCAACGAAAGAAACAAAACCTATAGAACTAAATAATATTCATTCAGTAGTAAGTACTTTTCATTCAACAGACATGGCTATCATGTTCAAAAAAAAAACATGGTGGTCCTTTTTTTTAGTATTCATTGGGGCTAAAGCCTAGAAAAAGATTATAAAGAAGAACCTAATGGGATATGGAAGCCCCAACCATATCACCTAGCAAAAGGATTTGCAAATCATAAGAGGAATAGAACATATCATGCAAACTCACAGATTGGCAGAGAACCCGGTTAGCAAGTCAATTCGCACACGAATTGCGGGGAAAAATGAAACATTTCACTATTTTTCTAATTGGGCTAGAAAGTTTTTCTTTTGCAACTTTGGGCTTCTCGTTTCGGCCTACTTAGTCATTGTAGATAGGCAATCCAAAACCCATGCCCTAAGTCAGTTCTTCATTCTTGACCATACAGTCACACACCCAACCTGGCTCTATATATAGGAGTAGTTTTTTAAAATTTCACTTACATATCTATAGTTTTTGAGTTTAATTGTTATGCATTTATAGTGTAAAACATTTTTACATAGACAATCAATCATCATGAATGACTTTTAATGTAATTAGGATAAAAGTCAATTTTTTTACTGATGTGACAACTTATAATTGGAAGTCTGTATAAAAATATTTTATACTATCAACTCATACTTTTTTAAAAAAATATATTGATATAAAATACAAATAATACTTTAACTCATATACAATAACAAATAAAGTTTTGTTTTTACAAAACCCCAACATAGATATGCTTCTAACAGAGACCCAGAACCAACAAACACAGATAACAAAGTTAGAACAACCAATAAACACATTCACACAATATTGATTCATTTTAGATTCTTGTCAATTGTTTGAGTGCTGCACTAAACAGTCATTGGCGTAAATGGGACTGTTTAGTGCTACATTACTACATTATTTGGTGAAATCCCCCTGTCCCCTGTCTTATGCCCTGCACAATCTCGGCTCTAGATTGATTTCTGATACTCCAATTTTATTTAGAAGACGTGGTTATAGAATGGCGGTGTAATTTAAGGTTCATTTCCCTCATTAGTGGTGTTAGGGAATTGAGGAGGAATGGTCTAAATTTTCTATCTGTTCTCTAAACTTATTAGTGTACGTTTGATGGTGAAAAACTTCACAATGTGCTTGAGGTTGCAATCAATATTATTATTATTATTATTATTATTATTATTAGTAAAGACTCATTTAAGTCCTTAACAATTTTTGAGATATCACTTTTTGTCCTTGAGGAAAAAAAAAACTCACTGAATAGTCCTCGAACATTATAAAAGAGAGACATTTTAGTCCCTCCATTTGTTTTCATCCTAAGCACATCATTAGAGTGTTGATCTATACCGTTACTATGTCAGGTACCCAGATAATAGCCCCACATGCATAATAGACTATGAGAATAATTATGCATTAACCCAATAAAGTCCTCAACTATTATTTAAATAACCAAATTTAGTCCCTGATAATTTCTATTGTGGGACACATTGGTTTCTCCATACTACAAGCAACACACCACATGTATCAGATGCGCCACATCAGATACACCAACACATGTCATATGGACGAGTTTAATATAGAGCTGGACACACTCACGATATATATCAGCGCTTTAACGCTATACTTAGGATGAAGACAAACGGAGGGACTGAATTGTCCGTCTTTTGTCATTGTCAAGAACTGTTCGGTGAGTTTTTTTTTCTCAGGAACGAAAAATGATATCTTAAACATTATTAGGGACTAAAATGAGCCTTTAGTCTATTATTATTATCCTAGAAGAGACCAAGCTAAGGTTGCTATACTCTTTTATATTTTATTTGTGTTCAATGAAGTTTAGTAAAAATGCTTATTATTTATAGTAAAAAAAACAGTGATAAACAATAAAATTTACCAAACTATAGGAGGTATTTGTATGTTTTTAAGTTAGAATGGTTGAGACTGTGTATCATATCAAACCTCAAGAAACTTCGAGATATTTTAGATTATTGCCTTATATTATCATAACCTCAAGAAACTTCAAGATATTTTAGATTGTTGCCTTATATTATGTGATTTTACCAACATGTGGTTGGTATGAGTGATATGGAGCTCGGATCTTTTAAGTAAGTAATTAGAGATACGATTCCTAACTCTTATATATGAAGAAAATCTGGTTGGGAGGGGACAACCCTTAAATATCGTCCAGGTCACCCGACGGTGATTAGTCACTATTTATGACGGTGAATACTTCATACCAATAATATGTTACCCAAAAAAATAAATATTATGTGATTTCAGTAGCATGCAAACATCACATGAAAGTGACAACCGAGAAGTTTTAGTATTTCATTCATAATTTGAGTTGATTCTTTCAAAAGTCAACATTGTCTATGTTTATTAATATAATCATTTTGATTGTGGAAAAACACGTTTGAGTGGAAGAGTAGGTATGCAGGATAAAATTCTCCCTAATTTTGAGAAACCAACCTTGCCCTTCTTTAGTTCCTCTTCCTCACAGGCAATGACAAGGTATTTACAGATCTGCAACTTTTCCCTTGATACCTGTTGACATTCTCACCTTAAATTATATGGTTGCCTCTTGTTTAATTTAATCTCAGTTCATCTGCAATTTTTCCATAATTACTTGGTTCTTATATGAAATTTTCTGTCATCCATATTTGTGCTATCTGTGTTTATTTTCTTGATTGAAAATCAGTGGATGCATGGGAAGTTATGGATGCTGAATGACTTCTGTAGAAGTTGGAAGTTGTTTGAGGTTCCTTTTTTTCTTGTGAACAGACTTGAAATTAATATTTGTAAGTACTTTACTGATGTTTGAATTTGTGGACCTTGTGGTTAATTAAAAGAAGTTAGAGCTAATAGAAATGGGATTGTGCAGCTATGGGTCAAATAGGATCCTAGAAAGAAAAAAAAAAAAATCAAAGTTGTTGCTTTATTGGGATGTGATTTCAGTTTTTCTAGTTGCTATATATTGCAGTTTGGGAGTGAGGAATTAACAAAAACACAATAATGGGGCTGTAATGGGCAATGTTGTTTGTGTACTAAAGCCTCTAATATGTATGTATGTATGTATGTATGTATATATATGTGTATTCACTTCCAAATCAACCTTCTCCTCACATGATAACCATACAAGGAGGTTTGTAGCACTCAGTACTTGACCTTATGGGGAATACCAAAAGTGTTAGCGTTTCTTCTAATGGTGCATTGGCAGACTTCCGTTATAGTGAACTTGCAAAAGCTACTAATGATTTTTCTCTGCGTTTGGGAGAGGAAGAGGTATATCATGGTAAGAAGCTAAAGACAATACACTGCAGTCGCTCTTTTATATAAAGAACAATCCTTAGATGCAGTTCTACTTTAGATACTGTTTTTCATTGGTAATAAGATATGTGTGACAATTGTTACCATCTAAAGTATCTACGGAACTGCGTCTAAATTTTATCCTATTGTAAAATACTTAAATGGACATATAATTCCTTCTAATTGCAGACTTCTTTTTCAGGAAAACTTAAAGATGGGCGTCAGATTTCAGTAGAAAAACTTGACCAACACACATTTATACAGTTCAAAGATGCACAAGAATTTATCATCTCAAGACTCTTGCCCCACAAGAATATAGTGTCAATTTATGGGTATACCAATCATAAAGAAGACACATTCCTGCTAGTACATGAATACATGCCAAACGGTACTCTTGCTAGTCATCTTCATGGTGAAGTAGCGGAAAGCTTACCTTGGTTTACACGATTGGATATTGTTATTGATGTTGCCAATGCATTGGCACATCTTCACGATCATGGAGTTATCCATAGAGATGTTAAACCCAGCAATATTCTCCTAGATGAAAACTTCTGTGCTAAAGTTAGACTTGATGCATCGGTACTTATTGAAAGAGTTTCTGACCATGATTCCGATGTGGTAGTAGGGACACTTGGTTATATTGATCCAGATTATTTGCATACTAATAAGCTGGATTTTCATATTGATGTTTACAGCTTTGGTGTTGTGTTGTGTGAGGTTTTAACGTGCAAGTCTGCATATGACTGGAAAAGGGACGGGAAAAGTGAAAGTTTGGTTGACATTGCAACCAAAAAAATCCAAAACCAGGAATTGGATGAGTTATTGGACCCAAGCCTTGCGTTCCAATCAAATGATGAAAAAAAGAAAATGATAACTGCAGTTGCAAATTTAGCAGTTCAGTGTTTCCAACGTTCGTATAAACTTAGGCCATCAATAAAACAGGTGCTTGAGGCTTTGAACACCATCAGACAAAGGAGTCATCAATTCAGAATCTTCTCACATAATGAACTTCAAGATGCCACTAGCTGCTTTGTCAAGTGTCTAGGAAAGGGAGCCTTTGGCACCGTATATTATGGTAAGAGGCTAAGTAAAAGATGGATAACATCCCATCTCAATAAGGACAAAACTTAGTTAATGTTCTATAGGTGATTTTGATGCTATTTTTCAATGAGAATAGGATATGTGTAACATTACACATGTTGTATTGTTATCGATGAGTCGTTACACATATCTTGTTTTCATTGAAAAACAGCATAACAAGCATCTATAAAGCTGCACATAAATTTTGTCCTTCAAGCAATTGATTTAGACAACTTATTGGGATGCCTTATATTTTTTTAACTTGCATAAAACTATTAAACTTCGCAAAAAGTTGTCATAATCAGTTTTTCAAATAATACTGATATATTTTAGTAGAGTCTCTCCATCATATTAAGAAGTAAGAGGGTTTTTTTCTTTTTCTATGGTTGCTTAGGAAAACTTCTAGATGGACGTGAGGTTGCAGTTAAACGTTTTCACGAAAAGAAGGACAGAACAATTCAGCATTTCACCAAAGAAATTGAGGTTTTGAGTAACTTGCGCCACCAACATCTTGTCTCACTTTATGGATATAGTTCTAACCTTAGTGAAGAACTCCTGCTAGTGTATGAGTACATTGCCAATGGCACTCTCTCTTTTAATCTTCATCAACATTCTACTAGCAAACTATCATGGCTTAGTAGATTGAATATTGCCATTGAAACTGCAAGTGCATTGGCATATCTTCATAGTTCAGGTATTATCCACCGTGATGTAAAAGCCACCAATGTTCTATTAGATGACAACTTCATTGTTAAAGTTGCAGATTTTGGGCTCTCGCGGTTTCTTCCACTGTCTAGTTCACAAGGGAGTTCTACTTATGCTACACATGTTACTACTGCCCCACAGGGGACTTATGGTTATATGGATCCGGAGTATATTGCATCCAACAGGGTTAGTGACAAAAGTGATGTTTACAGCTTTGGTGTGATTTTGTTTGAGCTTATATCATCCAAACCTTCCACTTTCATGGAGGGACCGCAGTATGTTATTCTTGCAAACTTTGCAATGAACAAAATCTTGAACAAAGAATTGGAAGAGCTAGTGGATCCAAGTTTGTGGTCTGATTCGGACAATAAAGTAATGGAAACTATAACTGCTGTGGCAGAATTAGCATTTCAATGTGTGCAGTGTCCGAAGGAGCTAAGACCTTCTATGAAACAAGTGTTAGAGACCTTGGAAGGAATAAAGCAAGGGACATGGGGGTTTAACCAAATAACATAGAGTTAATTTCTGAGACTAGGTAGAGCATCGCCGTTTCAAGTGAGCAAAAAAAAAAAAAAATCTTGTATCAATATCTACACTATTTACCATTTGTGAGCTGAGAATGTGTAAGAACAGTTGGTTCCTTTTTTTTTTTTGGTGCTCACAGTTGGTTCCTTTTTTTTTTTTGGATGAAAAATGGTGTTGAGAAGTTCAGATTTTGGGCACGTGGATAGCTTTGCTGGGGTTCTGTTTGAGCTTTCTGCATTCAAACATGCATGAAAATGATGTGGAGTGTGGACAGTTCTAATACTTACTGAATTTGTTGTGTTCAAAATCTTAAACAAACAAATGGAGGAGCTAATAGATCCAAGTTGTGTGTCTCATTCACACAATTAGACATGAGCAATTGTTGCTTGCAAATCGCACTTAAGGACAAATGCATTTTATTGCTCAAGTAATATAGAGATTTGAGTTCCAAAATTATGGTCGCCCACATGTATTAACTAACCATTACTAGATTGGAAAGTAAATAAAAATAATCGAGAAAAGATCAAGAATCAAACTTTTATCACATATAAGAGTGAGTTGGAAAAACTAGAAAAAATAGATTATACTGATATAATCACAATCTGTTTATGTATAGGTATATTTGTTGAAAAGCGATTTTAAGATAATTTATTTCGTTTGGGTGGTGTAAAAAAAATCACTTCTACACAGTAAATTACCAAAAAGGGTATGAAGTTATTTGTATAATTTAATAATATTTGTTTGGAATTTAGTTTTGTAGATGTAAACAGAGAAGAAAGTTTTGAGAATGAAAAATAATTAAACCACAATAATCTTAAGCTAAAATAAATTAGATGACATAAAAAAACTTTTTTGAAAAATTAAGCTAATTGTCAAATATAATAGAGTATACATAAAATAATTTTTTAGTCAAAAAACAGGTGAAATAAGAAAAACTAATATTTCCCAAACACAAGTATGTGTATTTTAAGAATTATGACATATTTTTTGAAGGGGCATAAGTCACTAGAAGATGGATGGAATAGTGACCTTTAGAAAATGGATAATTGACCAAATTGATCCACTTTTAAAAACTATTTACCAATATAACTTTGTTTTGAAACTATTTACCAAACTAATCCACTTTTAGCCACGTGACATTTTTTATTATTTTTTTCTGACACTGAAAAACGCTACTTTGATTAACTTTTTCTGAAAACGTTACTGTCAGTAGCGTTTTTACCAGATTATGTCACGTGTGAAAATTTAAAAATTTTACGTTTAGCGTCGGTCTTGACGGATGCTAGAGGTGTCACCCCTCTGATCAAGGCCGACGCTAGAGGTGTCACCCGTCTGAAGCTGAAGATTTTCACCTGTCTGATGTTATCAGACGGGTTATCAGACGGATGAAGAAATGTTCATCCGTCTGATACATTTCTTCACCCGTCTGATGACTGTCAGATGGGTATCAGAGTGGTGATTCACCCATCTGAAGACTATCAGACGAGTGAAGAAATGTTCACCCCCATCTGATACATTTCTTCACCCGTCTGATAGTCATCAGACGTCTGATACCCGTCTGATCTGATGAAGATCTTCAGCTTCAGACGGATGAAGAAATATATCAGACGGGTGAAGATATTCAGCTTCAGGTTGGCAAAAAGTTTGGTAAATAGTCTCAAAACAAGATTATATTGATAAATAATTTTTAAAAATAAGTTAGTTGGATTAATTAGTCTTAGAAAATTGTATACCTGAACAGGGGTGAGCAGAATCCACCCGACCCGACTCGAAAACATGTCCTAACCCCAACACGTCGATCCGGGTCTGTCCGAAACCCGAAACAAAAGGGAAAGAACCCGTGTCCCATAGATAAACACGATGCCGGGTTACCCGAACCCCAGCGACAGATTCCAAGCCTCCCAAGAGTCCAAGACCCAAGTCAGTTCGTCACTCTCACTCTGATACTCTGAGACTCTCAGCATCTATTCTATCTCACTTATCGTCAGTCTCTCAACACTCTGACGATAGATTTAGGGTTTTCGGGATTCACTTTCTCACCCTCGTCCACCACCGCCATCCAGCCTCAGCTACGTCGTCCACCGTCGCTGGTCGTCCAACTCTCAAGTCTCAGTTCCTCTTCTACGGTAAGCTTCTCTCATCACTCTCTACTTCTATGTTTGCTTCTCTGTTTCCCATTCCCCTTCTATTTATCCATTAGTTTTTCAATACCAGATTGAAACCTAACCCGGTGGTTTAGAATGACGGCTTGTTGCGTTGTTGAATTTAATTTGAGGATGCTGGCTTGTTGTATTAGTTATATGTGTTTATCACTTTTAAATTGGATATTAAGATTCCTCCATTCATAAATAAACATGGCTTGTGGGATTAGCAATTGGTATTGATATTCAAAGCTCCTGGAGCAAATGGAGACTATCGAACTTTACTAACTTCAAAAGCATCAGCAATAGCTAAGGCACTCTCGGCTCCTTTGCAGTCTTGCCCCAGAAAATTATGATATGAGATGTTAAATGGTAATCAATCAATAGCCAAGGCACTCTGTAGATCACCTCTCCCGTAAGTCCTCAGTCTTGTTAATTTTTGTCCCTTGTTCTTAGCTGCTGCCATGAAAGCTTGCCTTTGTATGGTCATTTATTCTGATAAATGTAGAATTGGCTAAAAGATAGATTAGAAAGTGAAGGCAGATCGTATTATTTATATTTTTGGTGTGACACCTTGTCTCATATTCTTCTCCAATTCTAGCTGATTCTGGTTTTATGGTTAGCTTGGTGTCGTCATTGTCAAATTCTATTAGGCATTTCTTTTGTGTGTGATACATTCATGATGTTTTGTTTTAATGCTCAGTGATGAATTCTGTTATAAAGGGAATGTTAGAGTGATGAAATCACTTTGGGCCAACCCGGTCTCGTCCTACTTTGGCCCGGTCCGCACATGATCGGGTTCCTTCGAGTCTAGGGATGGGTTTGGGTTCACACAATTGGTCTGGCCACTATTTAGGGCCAGGTGAGGGACAAACCTAACCTGTCCTAACCCGTCCAACGCTCACCCCTAACCAAGGTTGTCAAACTCGCGCACCTCATAGGATCGTACGATCCTACGAGTTTCACCCTTCAGCGAGGCAGCTCGCAGCCATAGCTCAGAATGCGGCCGGCACGGTGGGATTGTCGGGGAAGAGCGGGAAAGCGGTGGGAGCGGCGATCATCGGACGCGACACACATTTTTGATTTTTTTCGAGGCGACCCATTTTTGGCCCAATAACCTGATTTCAGCCCAACCCTAACCCACAGAACCATGCCTCTGCCCACACATCCCCTTCGATATAGACTGTGTCACCCAGTCACGAACCAATCTGCCCTTTTCGTCCAGAACCGCCACGTCAGCAAGCTCCCCCTCTGTTTCCCTCGTTATTGTGAAGAAGGCAATATGGCATAAGCCAATCTTTTAATGTTTTTTCTTTATTTATTATTTACCTTTTAAATTATTTTTAATGTTTGGATACTTTGACCTATGTTGCTTGGATTGTGACCAATTGTGTTTGGGCTTAAGTTTTCTAGATTGTGGTCAGTCTTGTTATTATTTTGGGTTTGGGTTGGGGTAAGATCTACTTTTATTTTTTAATTATAGGAGAGTTCATTTTCTTCATTGATTTTATTTTTAGTTTTATGTATGAGAGTTTATGACTTATGATTTGTATATGGCATTCTTATGTAAAGGTTATTTTAGTGTTTTTCGTATTTATGTTATTTTATATACATATATAAATATTTAAATATAACTTTGTCTCTTTGGTGAGATCTTACGATTCGTGTTACGGTCCCACGAGTTACGATCTTCCTTCCCTCAAAGGATCCTAGGTAAGATCTCGAGTTTGACAACCTTGCCCCTAACTGAACAAGAAGGAATTCTTCTGAGTTTC
The DNA here is from genome assembly GCA_039655645.1 of Ammopiptanthus mongolicus. Taxonomy (NCBI): domain Eukaryota; kingdom Viridiplantae; phylum Streptophyta; class Magnoliopsida; order Fabales; family Fabaceae; genus Ammopiptanthus; species Ammopiptanthus mongolicus. Next base: position 85,830,388 of record CM077349.1, on the reverse strand, counting down.
TGCTCAAGATTGAGACTTGGCACTCAAAAAGTTTAGAAACAGTTTGTGAATTAATCAAAAAGGTGACCTTTCTGAGGATATAATAAGATGAATGTAAAGGTGACCAAGTTTCTAACTAAATCTAAGAGGTTCAAGATGAGACTTCTGAGTTGTTGATGAGATAAGTCAAGCCCAAGGAGAAGTTGTTGATACTCAGAAGAGTTAATGATTTTAATAAAAACTGCTATGTTCAACAACTTCTTCGCTTGAAAAGAATCTTTAGCTAATCTTCTAAGCGTGTGTTTGGTGGCACATTTACATAGACGCGGACATGATTCTGCAGAAGCTATGTAGTTGTAGCTTTCACATTAGAAGTAAATTTTTTTTTTATAAAAATGACATTATAGACGCACTTTAAGCCATTCCGACGCGGAACCAAATATAGGCTAAGTAGAGAGTATTTTTCAGATAAATGACACTAAATACCACAATCTAACTTTAAAGATGTTTTATAATAAGATGTGGTACTCGAAAAATACTTCATTAACTTATCTTTCAACTCAATAGTTGTTTAGAAACTTGAGAAAGCTATCAGAGGTTTCTGAACAACGAGCTATCTTTCTGAGTAAGAAGTTTACTTTTTAAAAAAACAACCGAGGTCGCAAGATTTTAGTTACTCAAAAAGTGTTCAACAACTTGAACCAATAACCGTGCTAAGAACAACAAATAAAAGTGCAAAGTATAAAATAGTTTAAGGATAGAGATCAGCCTCGGGTCGTGCTGGCCCGATAACACGATAAAATAACCAGTCTCGCAACTTGCAAAGTCTGCACCTCAATCCGGCTCAATCTCGCAACTTACGCTCAACTCACTACGCTACACAGCAGCAGCAGCAGCACTCTCCTTCCTCCTACGGCAGAAAACTACGTGACTATCTCCGTCTCACTTTCTCTTAAGGTATTTATGTATATAGATGCTTAATCTGTGGGCTATTTGGTGAATAAAATTCTCACGTTCTTATGTTGTGGCTAAAGATCAGAACTCTGAAGTCTTAATGTGTAGTGAATAGTGATGTTGGAAGGCTTTGATGAATGTAAATGAGATTTTGCACTTCTCAGATTAAGAAACCTACAAGTGAAATAGAGAGCAAATAGTGAGTTTTGCTCTTGTAATTGTCATGCTCTCTACACCCTTATCAGTGTTAGTTTTTTATTTAATTTAAAATTATTGTCGATCAATGAGAAGTGCCATGTGCAGTTGTTGATTTACTGTAATTATTCTGAATAACAATGTTAGATTGGATATCTTGACACCGTTGCATCCCAAACTGTAGTTACCTATTGTTTTGTACTCAAGGTCGTAATTATAACTAATTTTACATTTATAAGAACACTGTTTCAGAGTTTTTATGATGTGCAGCATGTTTTGTAAGGTTCTTGATCAGGACCTGTATACAACGTGATATTTGTTTCATCACAGATCTTTGCTACCTTATGCTTGGCATTTGTGGTTTGCCACTTGGAACAAGTGCAAGCTGAGGCTTTGTTGTGGCTACTCTGGTAGTAAATTTTGTTTTTTCGTTCCTGAGAAATGGTTTCAAAATGTTCATCTCCCCTCTCCATCATACTATGGTGCACTTGTGCAGTGCTTGGAATAGCAAATAATCCGAAGGGTAGCTTAGCATTGCTTTACAAATTACCTCTTCCATTTATGAAAGTAAATAGAAAGAATTTTTGAACTTTACTGTGTCTCTATTCAAGATATGAATTGTTTTTCTCACAATCCTAAGTAGGATCTTGGTCTTGACTAATTGTGACAATGCATTTTGACATTTGTTATTGTTGGTTATGGATTTGTGGCTAATTTTTATGTTTCGGGATGAGTTATAGTTAAACTATGGTGTTTTATATAGATTTTGACCTTTGCTCATTGAGCTTGAGTTGCTCATGAGCTCATAGCAAGCTGAGCTCGAGCCCACAAAATGAGCTTGTTTTCTTATTGAGCCCAAGCTTGATTTAAGTAAATTGACATCAAGCTGAGCCTAAGCATTACAGGCCCTAATTGTGGCCTAATTTTGGTTGAGTCAGCTCAGGTTTGGCCTAAAATTGTTGAGCTTTTCAGACGGGGATGTTAAATCAGCCACATGAGCACCTACTAACAGCTCTAAATTGTAGTTTATGGCTAAAACACTACGCCTTCACCCTCACTCTATATTTTACTCTCTCACAGACTAGCAGCTTTCATTCCATTACCAAGTCACATGGATGCTGATGCCATTCGAGATCATGCCGACAAGCTCAAGGCTGTCCGAATTGATGACGACGACGAAGAACAAGATGATGATTTTGATGATTATGACGACGATGAGGAAGAACCTGAACCTGTCACTCTTGGTTTCATTGACAAGCCCAAGAATCAGTGGTCTCTTCTCCGCCAATATTTCCCAAGCAAAGCTGGAGGTGTCCCGGTACTTTACCATCTCATCAAATTCTTTTGCACTTTGCTTCTGTTTTGTTTTATTCAATGAAACCAAGTCTGCCCATCAAATAAATAATTTAAACCATATAATTCTTACTTTTTAATGGTTATGTGATCTGTTGTGATGTGAATAATAGGCTTGGCTTGACCCTCTGAATATACCATCAGGGAGGTCATCTCTGTGTGACATTTGTGGTGACCCTTTACAGTTCCTGCTTCAGGTATGAAGTTAATGCCTCATACTATTATTTGATGTGCATATGGTTTTGGTTGTTTCTGTGGATCATGATAACTTGTTTGAAATCCTTGAACTGCTAGGTTTATGCACCAATGGAGAAGGAAAGTACATTTCACCGGATGATATTTGTTTTCATGTGTCCTTCAATGACATGTCTTCTGAGGGATCAGCACGAGCAATGGAAACACCATCCAGGGAAGCCATCTAGAAGGTCAGTGATCATATTCTTCAAAACAAAGTTTTCCTTCTTTTTAGTTCCTTTGAATGCTGATTTCTGATTATGTAATGATTTATTGAAGTTTGAAGGTTTTCGGTTGTCAGTTGCCTCGCGTTAATCCTTTTTACTCGAGTGACCGTCCTGAGTATGATGGGAGTCACAAACCTGCTGGCCCTGGAGGTCTGTTCACTCGTCTTCATTGTATTTTTGTCTTATTTTGCTGAAAAGAATCCTATCTTACAAATAATTGTTGGGACCATTTGTATAAATTCATTCTCTCCCTCAGTTTTATCATTATGAATGTATAGGGTAATTTGTGCCCCGTGGGAAAACAGGTGTTCATAATTGTCAAGAGGTCCTCTGCCTTAGTGTGGTTAAGATAGTGTTGTTTGGCCTTCTGAGTTGCGTCTGTTGATTTATGAATCTGTATACTTGTGATTGTCTCATTGTGAGGACTGAGGAGTAGCATTAGAGAGTCCAGACGAGTTAGATAGAGTCCACGATTACCTGCTATCCATCTTTTGCTACTGCTATGTAGTGACACCATGCTTTTATCAGGAAAAAATTGATGCCTTGTCACATTTCAATCTCATAGATAAATTGAGATATATTGTTGTGGTTCTCATTGTTGTGGTTCTCCTCATTATTTCTACAGTTATTTTACTTAATATATAACCTATGATGCACAGATACGATACGAGTATCGGATACGATACGTATTCGATATGGCGATACGTGGACCCTTAAAACATATAGGATACAATACGTTTAGGAGACGTATATAAATATATATAAGAAAATTCACAAAATATTAGATAATATATTGTTGTAATTCAAACATAGAAATTACAAATCATTGTTTCCAAGAGTCCAAAGTAGGAACATACTACTTAAACATCACTAAATATAAAATAGAAAATGCCTTATTGCTTAGAAAGTGGAATAGTATCAATTTCATCCCCTCCTTGAGCATCATCAGTAACAGCTTCTATGTCCGGTTCATCAAGAGATAATGATGCCACTTCAAGAGTTCCAACATCATCAAAGTTGTCCCATGAATCTCCAGTAATGTCCCACATCTTTGTAGTCCCTTCCTTGTATTCTTCACTCTTCATGCCCAAGAGCCGCAAATTCGTATGCACATAAACCAAGTCTTCTGCTCTCTTAGGGTTCAACTTATTTCTTTTCAATGAGTGAATGAATGAATAGGTACTCCATATCCTCTCACAACAAGATGAAGAGCTAGGCTGCACAAGAAGCCTCAAAGCAAGCTTTTGAAGAAGAGGGGCGGAAGAACCATGCATCACCCACCAAGATTTAGGATCTAATGTCCACCTATCTTCAATGGAGTCAAGAAGCAAAATTATTTGCTTTTGATGAGAAATCAGCATATTCAAGTGCAACCCTTTTCTATCCTCAACACTAGTGAAAAGCTTTTACAAACATTTATTCCTTTCTATAGATATCTCTTCATCCTCATGTGGGGAAATTCTATTTGGATCCTCTCGGAGCCATTCATCACTATAGTACCTATAAATCAAGCAAAAGTTAATAGATAACATACGGTAACTATCAAACTATTTATAATTAATTGAAGAAATGAATATTTGATAGGCTAATTTTACCTAGGATTTAAAAAGTGAGCCATACAATGGAGAGTGGTGCAACTCTTGGTCCACCTATCAATCAGTATAGAATAAACAACTTCATAAAAAGTTGATGTATGATTTGGCTCTTTCCCTTCATGCCTATATATAGATGTTTTCACCTTTTCTCTCATAGCATCCCACATCTCATAGACCAAATGAAGTGTGGGGTGGTCTGTGTCACAAGCTCTAAGCATATTATATAACCAATATATGACCTGCTTGCCCATTGAGATACATAGACTACCACTTTTAATGACTTAGGTATTGGAGTTCATGTAAGCACATTCTATTAAACAGATTTATACTACTCGACTTCTCTTATGGTAGAATCTCTTCTTATTATCAGCTGCTCTTTGTGATTGGTGTGGTACCTGGAAAGGAGATAAACTTTGTAGCAGTTGCAGACAAGTGCGGTATTGCTCTGAGAAACACCAGGTAACTAAATTGCTTAAATGTGTCATGTACTTTTTTTTCCACAAATATGATTCCTATGTCATTCCTTTTCTTTTTCAACTTACAGGTTGTGAGTTGGCGCTCAGGTCATAAAATTGCTTGCCAGCAGATGAAAGTTTCTTCACCTGTTGGTGGATCCAATAAAACCGGAACTACTTCATTGGTGTCTCGTAAAGGTCAGTGGCTTAAGCTTTTTACATATTTACAGGGTTTATTTACTTTTTTTGCTTGTTGTTGATAAAGAAAATATTAGTCACTTTAGATTAAATTAGAATATGATAAAACTAGTTATAACGGTGTTCAGATATAGCAATCTTATCTTGAGTTTTCAGGGGGAAAATCATAGATGTGACAAGATATTTAAATTAGTATCTGGCTAAGAAACTTGAAACATGCTTGACGCCACTCCAAAATAAACCTTGCGCTGTGTCATTAGAGGTTACTGTCTAAAATTTTATGATGCCTAGCTTCTTGTTTGTTCACATCTGAGATCATTACCATACAGTTGGAAGCAACAATGTGTGGCCTGAATTTGAGATCATCATTGAAGATGAAAGTGAATATAACACAGACATAGCTGAGGATAATACCTTAGCTAATTCCTTGATCTCGAGGAGCAGGGTTGATGACACAATGAATTCGCTATTGGATAATTTTCAGGTATATTGCCTCTCTTTTTTTGTTGTTGATATTATATTTCTTATTCAAGTATATTATTTGCTAATTATATTGTCTGTGAACAGGGTGATGATGACAAAAAGAGTTGGGCCTACTTCCAGGAGCGCATTGCCAAAGCTCCTCAACAAGTTTTGAGGTGATTAATATTTAGCAAATTTAGGATGCTTAAGTAATTTAGAGAACTGTCTTATGTGCCTTTATGGGGGCAGCTTATTTGCTGAACTAAATGGGAGAAAATTGTCTTTCCCTAGGAGATAAACAAGCAGGAAAGCAGGAAAAATATCCATTTCCTCTGACCGTCTGACCTAAGGATAACCTTGAAGGATGTGTACCTTACTAGATGTAGAATAACTTTGAACATGCTATATTTGCACAATCTGACAGTTGCATGAAGTAGGGGGGACTAAAATCCGAATTTAGATTATGCATCTTAATTTCCCCAAAATGTAATGAAAAGGTGCATTGCTTTCATAATCATATTTTGTAATGTTAGAAAATGGAATCGTGTATAATGCGGCTGATGGTATTGATTTTATCAATTTATATATTTCTGTTTAATTGTCATTTTTGTCATTACTTATGGTAAAAACAGGTATTATAGGAATACTAATGCTAAGCCAATATGGCCTGTTTCAAGTGGTCGGCCATCAAAAGCTGATATCCCTAAATGCAGTCACTGTGGTGGACCTCTATGTTGTGAATTTCAGGTAGTTATTTGATAAATCAGTCGTTGAAGCTCCTTTTCATTATGCATTTACTTCTAACCATTTGTTTGCTCTTGTTTCCTTTAGTTACTGATTTTCTAATGTTGATGGTGCCAGATTTTGCCACAGCTGCTGTATTACTTCGGCGTGGACAATGAAGCAAACTCTTTGGATTGGGCTTCAATTGTCGTGTATACATGTGAAGCCTCTTGCGAGGCGGGTTTGGCTTATAAAGACGAATATGCTTGGGTTCAACTTTATTCACCTTCTTCTACATGTCAGTGAAATTTTGGCTTTTTGATCAGTGTAAGGTTGTGGAAGTATGAGTTAGGGTCATAGGGATATTTGTATTTAATTCAACCATCAATTTTGAGGATCATGATAGGTGATTGTAATTTTTAGGCTTTTGTTGCGTTCTTGCTATAAGAAATTTTGCCCCTCCAAATGAAATATGCTATAGTTTGTACCTTTGACTTAGTTCTATTTCCGTTCTACTATATGTTTATGTATTTTTGTTGATGTTTCTATATACATTTTATCATTTATGCAGCAACGTACGGTCGCGCTTAAAACTCATAAAATAATTGTTATTTTGATAATTACTTCTTTTTTGTTATATCCGAACCAGTTTGGAGAAATTAGAGAATTCATGTAGGAATATATAAAGATAAAATAAGGTGATTGATTTTATACGTTTTTTTTTAATTTTTCATTTTGGTTCTATTTGTTTTATGTTTGTTATTTTGGTTTTGTATGTTATGTTATGTTTTTAATGTTAGTCTTAAACTTGACGTTGTCAAAAAGGAATAGATAGAAATGATTAATAAGAAAAAATGGAATATATCGCGTAAGATCAAAATAAAAAAATAAAATGTAAGAGACGTGCAGTGAGTCGGGGATCAAATTAATCCATTTTTTGTCAACCTGACATTTTTAATTATTTTTTTTTGATACCAAAGACGCTACTTTGACTAGCGTTTTTAGAAAACGTTACTTTCAGTAGCGTTTTTACCAGATTTTACCACGTGACAAAATCTGGTAAAAATGTAAATAAAATTAAAAATTTTACGGCTAAAGGACGACGCTAGAGGTGTCAATCAGACGGATGAAGAAATGTTCATCCGTATGATATATTTCTTCACCCGTCTGAAGCTGAAGATCTTCATCAGATCAGACGGGTATCAGACGGGTGAAGAAATGTTCACCCGTCTGACACATTTCTTCACCCTTCTGAAGCTGAAGATCTTCACCCTCAGACGGGTGATGAAATGTATCAGACGGTTGAATAACCCGTCTGACAGTCATCAGACGGGTACCCGTCTGATAGTCCTCAGACGGGTGAAACGGGTGAAGATCTTCACCCTCAGACGGGTGAATATTTTTTCACCCGTCGGATACCTGTCTGATAGTCTGATACCCGTCTGGTCTGATGAAAATCTTCAGCTTCATACGGGTGAAGAAATATATCATACAGGTGAATATATCTTCACCCGTCTGATAGACATCATATGGGTGACACGTCTAGCATTGGCCAACGTAAAATTTTTAATTTTTTTATACATTTTTACCAGATTTTGCCACGTGGCACAATCTGGTAAAAACGCTACTGACAGTAGCGTTTTCCAAAAACGCTAGTCAAAGTAGCGTCTTTGGTGTCAGAAAAAAATAATAAAAAATGCCAGGTTGGCAAAAAGTGGGTTAATTTGGTAAATAGTTTGAAAACAAGATTATATTGATAAATAATTTCTAAAAATAGATTAGTTTGGTCAATTAGCCCCAGAGGCGTGCCACATGTGGAACTAAAGGAGGCATGGCCTATTTTTTTTTTTAAGAAAATGTATATGTACGGGTCGGGTATGGAATGTACGAGTTTGTAACCATCAACTCCTGAATATGTATAAAATAATTAATAATTTAATTTTTTAAAAGATCTCATCACAGAATATATTTTAGGTCTCAATAGGTGTTGAGTTGGTCATGTTCGAGACTTTAGGATTGAGTATTCAAAAATAAAAACATGTAACCTAAAAGAAAACAAATTAAACACCACTTTGTTTATTTTCACTGGACAAATTGACTCAATTAAAAATTCTGCCAACTAAATTTTTTACTAAGCAAAATAACGAAGAACTCAAGCAACACGTTCTTTAATATATTTCTTTCAACACATTATTTATTATTAGATAGATTTTATATGAGATCCACCGAATAAAATGGATCCATGTAATTTAGGAAAAAATATCATTTCCGTTTTTCATAAGAAATGAAAATATCTATTACTATGCTTTTGAGAAAATAAACAGGATAATATGACTTGATTGAGGTCTAAATATGTTTTATACACCCTAAAATTATAATAAAGGTGAAGGAATGGAAATGAGAAATGGGGAGGATTTTTTCGTGATAATTTAGTGAGTCTCATATATAGAAAGTGTGTTGAAAGGAATGTGTGTCAATAATGATAATTATTTCTTTCTTGACTCTTTGCTCTATGATAAATTTCATGTGGGACCCATAAATAAAATGAATCTATATAATTTAGGAAAAAAGATCTTCTCCATTTCTCGATCTTTACCCGTAATTTAAGGAAAAGATTATCTCCCCCTTTTCATGAGAAATGGAGATGTTCATTATTATGTTTTTGGGAAAATAAATAGGATAATATGATATTAGATGCAGTCTAAATATGTTTATACATCCTAAAACTATATTAACGAAGAAGGAAATGGAGATGAGAAATGTCTCATATATTGAAAGTGTATTGAAACGAGTGTATTAAAGAAAATAGAGTTTCTTAATAATGATAATTATTCTTTTCTTTGCTCTTTATGATTTGAGTCATCTTCTCCTCCCTTTCTTCCTTCTTATCTCTATTTTTTTCTTTTTGATAAACCTTTCTTCCTTCTTTTCTCCTCTTATTAGACTGCAGCTTCTTCCTTCCTTCCTTTTCTTCCATTGATATTATTATTTCTATTTCTCTACTCTTTGATCGTTTTGTGTTGTTTACTGTTTACTATGTTACGCGTTTCAGCTTTAGCTGTGTAATAATACAACAGACCTTCCAAATCTGAAAAAACAAAACAAAAGTGTAAGATTTAAATGCCACTCTTTTGTTGATCCTGTCTGAATTTTTCGACAAACTATTGTGCTTCCATCTTGATCCTCAAAAGTTCTCAACTTTGTAGAACAACATACAAGGAGGATATTATTCTGCTCAATTTAAGATTACTTACTTCCCAAGGTGAGACTTTCTCTCTCAATGCCATAACACTTGGTTTCTTTGTAATGATTAAAAAAGGATCAATTTTTTTTGTGTGAATTTGGGTTTTAAGGGATTTTTTCACCTGCCCATTTTCTGAAATGGGTTCTAAGTTCTAACCCCCTTCAGGTCATGATTTTCTTTTCACTTTCTCTGTCAGTGTCACTATGCTTTGATTAAAATCACTTTGGTATCTCTGTAATGATTAAAAAAGCAACAACTTTTTTGTGTGAATTTGGGTTTGTAAGGAATTTTTTTTTTTACTTGCCCATTTACTAGCATGGGTTCTAAATTCTAACCCCTAAGGTCATGGTTTCCAAATCTTTAATTTAGGGCATTGAATATTGGAGCACTGATCATAGATCATAAGCAGTGATGCCAATCTTCTCGTTTATATCTCACTGTTTCTCCCCTGATGGAAGTGGTGACCACCTTTCACTACCAGTGGCTTCTGAGGTGAAGGGTAGCCAATTGGTGCCTGTGGATTCTGAGGATCTAACCAGTGGTGGTGCTCAACATTTGCCTGTTGGTTCTAAGGAACCAAGCAGCTGGGGTGAATCGGTGCCTGTGGCATCTGTGTCACCAAGTAGTCATGGTCAATCAGTGTTGGTTGATTCTCAGGTACTGAACAGCCAATGCCACACAAGTGAGATCTTCAAGTATTCTGAACTTGAAGAAGCCACCAACAATTTTGACCCTAGTAGAATACTTGGGAAGGGAGGCTATGGAACAGTATACTCTGGTAAGAACATCCCTTTATTTCAATTTTCAAAGTTAGTTGTTAGATTCTATTTACAGCAATATAGGCTTATAAGGAACTTCAGTGTTATGTTCTTGCATGCTAGAATTCTAGAATTCGTTTTTATCTTGTTTATGTAATTCACTCATTTATTATTTATACCTCTCAATGTTATTGATCATCCTTATTAGTATATTATATTTGGTATTGACTATGGAATTGTAATAAATCTACTGATTCCTCCCTATCCATATATGAGTTATATAGTCATTGTAATAAATCTACTGATTCCTTTCCTCCCTTTCATGTATGAGTTATTAATGGGGACAAGTATAATAAGTTTTACGTTTCCCTGAGATAGCCTTAAGCGTTATCCCATATTTTTTAGCATTGTTTGAGTAGTCACGGATAGTATGTGCCGTTCAGGTCTTGTGATATCTTCTGAACATAATTTTGCCCAGCAAATAAGCAAACTTTCATTTCTATATTTCAAGATGACTGAATAGACATAAGAATTTCCTGTATGTATGACTCCATGTAGAAATCTGAGTGTAGTTAAAGACCTGTCTTTGAAGTTTGACTGCCATCATTTACTTCACTTTTTCAATTTCCTGTCCTCTTGTTTTTTTCTTTTTAAGGACCTATTTGTTGATTATTGATCAGTTGTTGAAATGGGTTACCCCATTACAATCATTTTTTTTTTTTTGTAAATTATACCAATCCATATAAAAAAAGATGTGAAAAAGTAGACTGAAGAAATGCAATGATGGTAGTTGTCAAAACCAGATTTAAACTACATTAATTCAATAAAATGCTGAGGAAGAAGGAGCAAATGAATTTCAAATATATATAGAATAGAAGGAGGGAGCAAATGCTTGCATGGGCAAAGTTAGCATTTATCATGAGGGCAATTAGTTGTTAATTGTCGCATTATGGTAAAAAGCTGATAGTAAAGTGATGAGAAGCATGTATAACTGAGATTTCATTTTTGGCATGTTGTTGAAGTCGCGATACATGTTAGCTCTAAACAGCTGCTTACCTGCTATATTATGACATTATTTACTGAGTAGGAAATTGAGAATTGGATAATGGATGTACTTACTCAACTTCTTTTATATTATAGGAATACTTAAAGATGGGCGTCATGTTGCAATCAAGCGCATGCATGAATTCAAGATCTTAAGGTTACATGATGAGAAGCTTGAGAGTGAGAGACTTAGAAAGTTCATGAACGAAGTTGGAATTTTAACTTGCTTGAGGCATGAAAATCTTGTCCAACTGTATGGATGTACCTCTCCTCAGGTCCAGGAACTGCTTCTTGTGCAAGAATACATTCCCAATGGAACTGTTGCTCATCATCTTCTTGGTGAAGGCACCCTTCCGTGGTCTACTCGACTAAATATTGCCGTACAAACTGCAAGTGCATTGGCTTATCTTCATGCTTCCAATATAATCCACCGTGACATGAAAACCAGTAACATTTTGCTTGACAGTAGTTTGAATGCTAAAGTCACGGACTTTGGATTATCACGCCTTATCCCACATGGTGTTACCCATATTACCACTGATCCTGCTGGGACTCTGGGTTATATTGATCCAGAGTATTATGAACATTGTCATCTTTCTGATAAAAGTGATGTATATAGCTTTGGAGTAATATTGATAGAGCTGATATCATCCCTGCCAGCATTTAGCGAGGACGATAAGCAGCCCTATCTTTCAGACTTTGCCATGGGTAAAATCCTTTGTGGACATCTCCAACAGCTTGTTGATCCAACTCTTGGATTTCAATCAGATGAGTGGATAAGTGAAACAGTTAGTGCAGTGGCAAAGTTGGCATTCAGCTGTCTGCAACGCCAAAGAGACATGAGACCTTCCATGGGTGAGGTGATGAATACTCTTGAGAAAATTAGAGGAGGAAGCTCTCGAAGTGCTCTTACCTGGGGTCCTAATAATTGTTGCAATGCTACTAAAGTTCACATTGTGTCCCGCTTGCCTGATGATCATTTTGAGAAGAAATAGTATAAAAGCACTGAAATACTCTCGGATCATATATATATATTATATATATATATATATATATATGATTTCAAACTATGATCAGAATCTACCAGTTGGTTAATGTGTTTGAACAACCTCCTCCTTTAGGGGTGGGGGTTACTATATTGTTAGGGGATGAGTTTCTTTTTCCCTCCTTCATGTACCAATATATATATATATATATATATATATATATATATATATATATATATATATATATACTCTCAACTCTTCCATGGTTCTATTAAAATTCAATTGTCAAATGTTAAATGAAGTAGCAAAGAAATGGTGGTACTAGAATTATGCTTTCACCTTTAAATGGGATTGTCCGTTGTAGTAATGGGGATTAATAAGTAATCTTACTTTAGTGAATTGATCTTCCAGGCTGAGCCTCGTGATATTACCTAAATCTTTGGACATTGATTATAAAGCAAGGGAGGCAAAAATCTGCTTACATGTGGTTTCAATTCAGATTCGATGGTCAATATTCATTCTTATTTCTTACAATAACAAAGTGTTTTTAGGTAGTAGTTTCTTCTATGCCTTAAATTTTGGTTAAAAAAGTTTAAATAAGTTGAATAGTATTTACAAATAACCCAGTGATGAAGGATTACAAGTTCCTTTATTTGACATAAAAAAATGTAAAAGGAGCATCATTGTCAAGCATCGTCTTCATACATTCTGGGGAGCATTTTGCTTGTTTATTGTTTAGGCCTTTAGGCTTTAGGGCCAGTTTGATGGGGCGTTAGCATGAGTTCGCTTTGGGCATACAGCGGGCCAATGGGGCCCGCACGACGGGTTATTAGTTCAGTGGTAGAGCATCCTCTCAATAATCGCGTTGGTGTGTCTGGATTGTATGTAAGAAATACTTGCTGGGCAGGCCTAGGTAGGCAATATATCCCCACAAGTAGAAGAATTTAAGATACTTAAATTATTGGCTGCATGGATATAATGAAAAAACAAAATAAATTTTAGATAGTTAAAAAAATTTGAGATATATATACTTTTAATAATCTTGAATATATACTATTTATTTTTCTAAGGGTATGTGGGTCAAATTTTGGAAGAATTTATTCTTTCTAATATATTTGTCGATCTATATTTGAGATTTTAAAAAAAATGAAGGAATAAAATGATAGGTGGTTATATAATCTTTCAATCACCATTTATTTATTTTTTGTAAATATTTTATAATTTTCTTAATTTAGAAATGAAAAATAAGTCTTCTCTTTCCTTCCCCTCCAAAATATGACTCACAAACAGACTCTAATAGAAATCTAATTTTCAAATATTTCACACTTTGATGCCTTATACTACATACAAATCTTAAAAGAGATAAAATTCGTGAATACCACTTCAAAAGTAACAGTAGAGCTCTAGAGATCAAGTTATCTTGTTTAACAAACGAAGGCAAAATTAATTATTCCAACCTTTTTTTTTTTTTTTTTTTACTGAAAGTAATAATCTTTACACTAATTACAAAATTACTTTTGAGTGTGTTATCAAATATGAATTTCATTATTCATATAGTTTTTTTTTTAAATACGTGCATGTTAATGGAGGAAAACTTAGGTAAGCATTCTTTTTGTTTTGGTACTTAGGTCAGCTTTCTGTTTGCTGTGATTTTAATTTGTCATAGCTAAGTGGATTAGCTAATTCGCACAATTGATTTTCTTTGTCTCAGGCGACATAGTAAGGAAGAAATTTTGTTCCTAAACTATCGGGTTCCTAAATGACTCCATAAAACGTCTAATTTGAAATGTTGAACTATATCTTAAATGTGCATAAAGAGAAAAATAAATATGGAAAAGAAAGTGATAAAGTATCTTCTTGAGTCAGCTCAATTGATTAAGCTGTGGAACATTAATCGTAAGTGTGCGGGTTCAAACTCCCGCAATGTGCTCTGCGCCTCTTTTCCCTCCTCCCCTCCCCATGTAAGGTCTTTTATAAGTCTTCTCTTGGACCAAAAAGAAAAAAAGAAAGCGATAAAGTAAAATAAAGATAAATGTAATGACTTACGTTTGATGAGTTGAGATCCTCTCCATTTTCCCTCTCCATTACTACATTTTTAGGGATATTAACATGATAATTTGACATTGGGTAAGATCTTAATATCCTCTATACACCTCAAAACTAAAGTAATAAAGCTCACCATTGATCTTTACCCACGTTTCATTGATATAACGTTTTCAAAAATGACTCTACAACATATATTTATAAGCCTATAACTAAGCGCTAGCCTTCATTAAATTTCTCTTCCATGTCTTTAACCCACTAACCCATGTCTTTAATCATGTAAAATCATGGATGACAACAACTAAGTGATGGACCAAAACTAATTGTCCCGACTAAGTAACTGACTGTTTTATCAGCTAACCACGTCCTACATATCCCTAATTTTAAGGGAGTAAGTCTTCATGGATGTTTTTTATGTTGGGATTCCCTCCATAATTAATGATTCCAATGCATAGTAAATTTCTACGCTCTTGGAATTCTATGACAATTTTCAAGGGTCTTAGAAAGGTTAAGATAAATTAATATCCACCTACCCAATCTTGGAAGAAGCCACACCCCACTACTATATAAAGGGAGCCTTGTGAAGTAGTGGAGTATCCAAGCAAGCAAGTGATATCCTTCAAGTAAGAGAGAAAAAAGAGAGAAAGCTATCATTGTGTGAAGAAGTTTGAGAGTATTATCAACCTCTCAAACTTGTGCGTGTTCTACCATATTGGTGAGGGTAATCTACATTTAGATGAGAGAGAATTGTTATCTTAGTCCATCCTATTTGGGTGAGGTGTCGAATGCAACCCTTTAGTCTATATTAGAGAATAAATTATTATTGAAATCCTACTATCATTATAGTGGAAGATTTACACATTTGGTCTCGTGGTTTTTTCTTTTCGTTCATGAGGGGCTTTGCATGTAAAAATTCATTGTCCTCTGTTGAGACCACGGCAAGTATACCGGATCGTTGCAAGTAATAAAACGGTGAGAACCGGATATCGTCCACAGGGATCGGTTGTCAAGTATCAATTCACAAGTTAAACAGCTATTTAAACCAATATTTGGTATGAAGAGAGCTCAGAATATGAAATAAAGCAATTAAACTATTTTTGGATTTTTCTTTTGGACAAATTAACAAACACTTAAGAGATAAAAATGCTAAGGATTTGATTTTACCCAATTATGAATCCGGATTCCTCATAGACAAGGAATCCTATGAATTATCGAAACTCCGATTATCCTAATCCTAATTGATTTGTTGAAGGTTAAATTCCCTTAATTAATTGAAACCTAATTCCTTAGTGAATCAATTCTACCAAAACCCCATCAATTAGCTAATTCCTTAGGTCTAATTAATAAAGCATGGTGATGAAAGCTCTATGGAGTTTGTGATACAACCACATCAATCAAGTCATCCATTCCTAGATACACTCAATTAATGGTAATGAATACAAGAGGCAAGTCCACATATCACCATTCCTAGCATATACATGAACCCTCAAAACAAAAGAATGGTAGCTAAGCATTCAAATGTCATTAAGCAGAGTAAACATCACATCAACAATACCAAATGTTCATACGATAATGAAAGAGTTAATTAAAACATCATCATAAAAAGATTACATCAAAACCCTAGCTAAAAATGATTTAGCTAGACATGCTAAACCCTAAAACAAAATAAAATAAGGAGAAAGCAAAATAAAATATAGAGAGAGAGAGAGAGGGAAACTCCATTAAAAGATCTCAGGTGCCAAGCACCCCTCCTTTTTCACTCTGAAGAACCCTGGGCGCTGCTCTCTATCACTCTGCATTCCTCCAATGCGGCTCCTCCCTCTTTTACGCTGCTGTTGCTCTATTTATAGCCCACGTCCTTTTCTAGATGAGGTCCAGACCTTTTCACTTTGCCACATCCAATTCCAAATTGAATTGGAATTCCAATTACTGAACCCTTTTCACGTTTCTCTTTTTGGTGCAGCAAGTTATGAAGTGAATTATCCTTTTGCTATGGGCCTCATCAAGTTTTTGGCCCAATGTCCCAACTAATCCAAATCTGATTTGCAAAGCTTTTATTTCTCTTCATGACTCAATCTCCCTTTATTATTTCCTACTAATGCAAACAAATAAAAACACTATTAGATTAACTCTAAAACATAATATTAAAATAAAATATGCAAAACACTACTAAAAACTCAAATAATTAAACTTAAGGACAAAACTCAATCAATTAGCATAATTTAGGGGCAAAAATCCACCCATTAAGCACACAAAAATAACATAATCTAGAAGATTATCACTCCCCCAAACCTAAGACTTTGCTTGTCCCCAAGCAAAAGTAACTAAAAACTAAACAAACACAAAACAACAAAGACAAACGAAAATAGACCAATGGTGGACTAAAATTCAAAATGACTCAAGGGTGACTCACAACTTAACAAAGACAAAGCAATGCACAACTCAACCATGTAAGAAATCCTAAAACATAAGAATCAACTTATGGCAAGTTCACATCCAAAATTGTTCAAAATAAGAAATCATAACAATGATGCAAAACTATTTCCACACTTGAAAAATTAATGAACATGGCCAAATCACTTAAGGGAGAACCATTGAACACTCAACTTCTCACAAGAGGCATAAATTCACTCAGACACTCAAGTGTATATGGGTAAGTGCATCCCTCAAATTCACACATCAAAACCACACAACTACAAGTTTGCTTTTCATCTCAATCATTCATCCACAATTCACTTACATGCATAAATCAAGAGGGACTTTATTTAGGATGTAACTTGGTTAAGGTAAATGGGAAGGTAAGAAAGGGTAAACAAGCTAGCACCAAAGGGAATAGGAGAGCATCATTTTTTTTTTTTTTAAGAGACATTCCTTTTTTTTTTTTTTTTTTGCAGCTACTTTCCACTTCTTTGTTTTTGACCTCCTTTCACTTTTTCTATAAATTTTTTTTTTTTTTCACTTTCTTCTTTCTTGGATTTTTCTATTTTTTGTATTTTTGTCATTTTTTCTTTTCTATTTCTTTTTTGATAACCATTCTTTCCTTTTACCAACATATATTCCCATAATATTCTCCCCCAAACCTATGTCAAACCCACACACAAGAATTCAATGCTCTCCTATCCACTAAAGTTTGGTAGAAACTTTGTTTTCAGTTAAGGCTCCATGGTTGAGAAATGAAGATTTATATTTCAAGCTCAACGGGGCTACGGGAAAAGAATGTAAGGACTGCTATTTGGTCAAAGTGGCTATGTGAAATGAATTGCCCTAATCATTTTAATGACATGCATGTGAAACATGAATTTCAAACAAGAATCAAGCAAACTCTAGAGCATGAATTTCAGTGGTGACACTCAAGAAAGAATTTTACAGTTTAAGGCCCAAAGGAATCACAAGGGTAAAACTAAGAAATCCAATTAGTTCTCACCAGAATTTTATTGCCATGAACTCTAATCAACAAGGTTCAAAACGATGCACCAAAGTTATGAAACCTACTTAAGAACAAACTCAAAATGAAAAACTAAACCATATGGGTCAACTTCTAATTAAAGGAAAAACAAACATGGTGGGTGCACAATACAATGAAGTTGACAAAAGTGGCGACCCATGAAACACAAAAATCCAATACAAACATTTAAAAGGCAAAACTGAACCAAAGAACAATTTTTTTTTTTTTTCAATCCACACAACATTCAACCAAAAAAAAAAAATCCACAAACAAAATCCAGTAATCTAGCATCCGGACAAGATATCCAAGAGTAAATCATGAAGCACAATGTGCTAAGCAGATAACCAAATAAACACGGAACTAAAACTAAAAAATAAAAATGAAAATAAGAACTAGGCATCATCAGCTCCATCATCTGCAGTTTGCCACTGCTCCTCCCCTTGTCTATCATCATCCTGGTCCCCAGGATATGTCTGCCAATCTACGCTGGTTTGCATTTTGGGTGCCATACATGTTCTTCCTTTAAAGCATGTAGAGTGACAAAATGAACATGGGGCAAGATGAAGAATAGAGAAACATAATATGCATTGGTCCACTCACAGCGTAAAATGGCAATAAGGATTTAATTTCCATGCAACAACAGTGAGCCAGCAGCATATAATTATCTGAAGGTGCAAAAAGTGTGTGCAGTAGGTTCCAACACCAATAAACAACCGTGCCAAACATGCTTCAGCCTTATTTGGTTCTCACTTCACAGAATCAGTCCCTCATAAACATTTTAGCCCTTCAAACACAGCAATGCCATGACATTACACATTCAGTTCCAGAGTTTCAACAAGAGTGTAATTCAGAACAAATAATTGAGCAACTGCTATTTAAAACAAGATGCTCCAATGTAACAACAAATCTCAGATTCCCAGCAATTTCAAAATTCATCCTTAGAGCTCACACTCCCCACAATTAATTAAAGATAGGATAATCCACCCTTCAAGCTTCAAATGATTGCAAAACGACATCTTTCAATGCTTCAGGAAAAAGAAGAAGAAAAAATTCAACAGCGGCGATCAACTCGTGTGAACTTTTATCCCAATTCAACACCCTCAATTAAAACCAAGTTCCTGAAAAATTCCAATAGACCACAAATCATAGGAAACCTTCAACCCCAAAACAACTCCAATTGACAGTAAGAACACAACCCTAACCCCAACTTCAGAGCACTCTTAACCCCCAATTTCAAGAATACCAAATCAATTCCCAATTTTGGAGCATTCACGGTTCTGCCCAAATTCAAGCTTCAAATTCCAAATCCCTAAAATTCTTTAACACACAACAGCCATAGCAACAACACAAAACAAATTCGAAACCAGAAGCATTTGAAATGGGAGCGAGAATGGAGAAGCATGGAAAATCATACCTAGTGATGGAGGCGCGCAGAATCAGTGAAATGGAAAATTAAAAGTGTGTGTGTGCTGCTGGAAATGGGTCGACGAGGTTGCGAAATGAACAAGGGAGAAAGGTTAGGCGCGGCGCCTATGGAGGATGTGCGAAGAGAGAGATTCGAGGAGGGAGGTCGAGGGAGAGAGAAGGGGAATTGGTGAGGTGGTTTACAGTGGGGATAAGGAAATAAGGGGAAGAGGTTTGGTTGTGGGGATGGAGGGATCTGTGTGAAGAAAGGGGGATGGTGAAAATTTCGAGAGGGAGAAGGCTTCTCTTTCTTTTCAGTGGTGAATTAAATTGAAATGGACAAGCAAGGGGTGTGAGCGCTGAGCGTGTCTTAACAGGCGCTAAGCGTGGGGCAGCCAGAGAGCTAAATTTTTCAGTTCCTCCGCGCATTCCACCTTAACCAAAAACCCAAATTTAAATATAGGGATGGGATAAAGGATGATACCATTTATTCATGCAAAATAACTAAGCACAAAATTTAAACACAATCTAAGCAAAGCTAATGACAAGGAAATGAAAAAGAACTAAGTAAAGAGTTAAGAAAAACTCATTGAAAAGCTTCCACCCGGATCCCATTGCTTGAAGGCTAAGGGCCAAGTGACTGACACAGAAGAGAAGATTATTCCCGGATCCCATGACTTGGAGCATGGATATGGCAGCGAATGGTTGAGAATCATGGTGGCTTCTAGCATGAAGAACTTTTTAGTCTCTCTTGGGTCAAAGATGACCTCTTTATGAACAAAGTCTTCCCAACACAAATGGGGTTCAACTTCTTGGACTTGCCATAATCCATTTTCAGCTAGAGGTGCAAGTTCCAAATTCACTTCTTTTTTTCTTGAACCATTTTCTTTTTGCCCTTCCAAAATTGTCTCCTCTTCTTGCTCAACCACTCCTTCAATTTGTTCCTCTTTTTGCCCCTCCAACTCTAGATTTTTTTGTAAACTTGAAGTTGAGACACTTATGATCTCAGAACTATTCACATTGCATCCGGAAAAACTCCTATTAGATTGTTCTACCACTTGCTTTGCAAGTTGCCCAACTTGAATTTCAAGATTCTTGATTGAAGCTCGGGTGTTCTTGAAGTTCGTTTGGCTAACTTGAATGAATTGTATGAGAACATTTTCAATAGTGGAGAGCTTGTCTTGCATTTCTTGGGGCTCATTGTGAGTTTGAGATCCTTGCTCCCATGAGGAATTTGGATGCTTCATCGTTCCCGAATTATAAGCACTCAAGTATGGATTACCCATGTAATTGTCCTCTTCTTGTATTGTCATTGGCAAGGAATTAGCCTTACAAAAGCCATTTTCATGCTCTCCTCCACAAAAATCACAATTTAAAGGTTGTGGTTGGATTGCCCTCAGTTGCATAGCTTGAAGTTGCTTAGACACCACCTCCAGCTGCTCAATGATAAGCATCCTTTGAGCTAGAAGAGAAGTCTCAAAAGTTTGCATAGCTTTCTTTTTTTTTTTTTTTCTGAAACCAAAAGACAACAAAAAATACAAACACAAGGGAATATAAAACAGGAAAAAAAAGTGTCTAAATTAGATGTTCCCCTTGTTACTTATGATATTGACAACATTAATCCCCGGCAACGGCGCCAAAAACTTGTTGAGACCACGGCAAGTATACCGGATCGTTGCAAGTAATAAAACGGTGAGAACCGGATATCGTCCACAGGGATCGGTTGTCAAGTACCAATTCACAAGTTAAACAGCTATTTAAACCAATATTTGGTATGAAGAGAGCTCAGAATATGAAATAAAGCAATTAAACTATTTTTGGATTTTTCTTTTGGACAAATTAACAAACACTTAAGAGATAAAAATGCTAAGGATTTGATTTTACCCAATTATGAATCCGGATTCCTCATAGACAAGGAATCCTATGAATTATCGAAACTCCGATTATCCTAATCCTAATTGATTTGTTGAAGGTTAAATTCCCTTAATTAATTGAAACCTAATTCCTTAGTGAATCAATTCTACCAAAACCCCATCAATTAGCTAATTCCTTAGGTCTAATTAATAAAGCATGGTGATGAAAGCTCTATGGAGTTTGTGATACAACCACATCAATCAAGTCATCCATTCCTAGATACACTCAATTAATGGTAATGAATACAAGAGGCAAGTCCACATATCACCATTCCTAGCATATACATGAACCCTCAAAACAAAAGAATGGTAGCTAAGCATTCAAATGTCATTAAGCAGAGTAAACATCACATCAACAATACCAAATGTTCATACGATAATGAAAGAGTTAATTAAAACATCATCATAAAAAGATTACATCAAAACCCTAGCTAAAAATGATTTAGCTAGACATGCTAAACCCTAAAACAAAATAAAATAAGGAGAAAGCAAAATAAAATATAGAGAGAGAGAGAGAGGGAAACTCCATTAAAAGATCTCAGGTGCCAAGCACCCCTCCTTTTTCACTCTGAAGAACCCTGGGCGCTGCTCTCTATCACTCTGCATTCCTCCAATGCGGCTCCTCCCTCTTTTACGCTGCTGTTGCTCTATTTATAGCCCACGTCCTTTTCTAGATGAGGTCCAGACCTTTTCACTTTGCCACATCCAATTCCAAATTGAATTGGAATTCCAATTACTGAACCCTTTTCACGTTTCTCTTTTTGGTGCAGCAAGTTATGAAGTGAATTATCCTTTTGCTATGGGCCTCATCAAGTTTTTGGCCCAATGTCCCAACTAATCCAAATCTGATTTGCAAAGCTTTTATTTCTCTTCATGACTCAATCTCCCTTTATTATTTCCTACTAATGCAAACAAATAAAAACACTATTAGATTAACTCTAAAACATAATATTAAAATAAAATATGCAAAACACTACTAAAAACTCAACTAATTAAACTTAAGGACAAAACTCAATCAATTAGCATAATTTAGGGGCAAAAATCCACCCATTAAGCACACAAAAATAACATAATCTAGAAGATTATCATCCTCATCTCTATATTTTTTGATTTTATTCCCTATTTTAATCAACAAAGTGGGAAAAGGGTTCACTTATGCATTTCTATCATCGTCTTTCACCAACGGTGCTAACACTTTTTTAAATGTTTTATATTAGGGAACTTAAACTCAGTAAGTTGTGGTCCATGTAAGAGATTGCCATGTTTGTCAAGGTGGTGAATTATCTTTCACAATCACTCGAATGTTATATGTACTAAGTTTATAATGATAGTCTTTTAATTAGAACTAGCATATGACCCTTGCAATGCAAGAGAGATATTAAAAAAGGGTAATAGTATGATATTAAATATTTAAATAAAAATAATTTTAAATAATAAATTTTATCTACTTTTTAAAAAATATTATTAATTTAGTGCATAGTCAAAATATTAAAATTTGGAAGTATTGGGAGTAGAATATATTTGAAAGAGGATGCCATTGAGAGTTGAAAAATTTAAAAACAATTCTTGAAAACAAAATAAGCTATTAATAAGAGAGACTAAAATTGAGAAATTTCAAATCACATATGATAATATGCATTTACTTAGTCAAATAATAGTGGAGTCAAATATGAAAAATGCAGTTTAAAAATACACATGACATATGGGAGTAAACAATTATTTTATATGTAATATATTTCTTATACTGATAAAAAAAATTAAACTAGCTTTGGCATATACTGTTTTCCTTTCTTTCTCATTTTTCAGCAAAGGTTAATTAAAGTGGAGCCTCTGGCCACGTGCTAAGTTGTCCTAAGCAACTTTGTATTATTGCCTTATTTCTTTTAAGGCAAATATAGTGCCCTTTACAAAAATAAAAATGCCAGTGTATACGATTTACACCGTTATTGAATTTTCGCATGAACTGTTAGAATAATAGTACTAATTACAAGGTCTGACTTTTTTTTTTTTTTTTGTGAAAATCCAGCAATTGCATTAATAATTATGAATAGTTTGTAAATAACAATTAAGTAATTAAGAGCCTGTTTGACAAAATTAGCAGTTAGCGGATAAGCTAGCTGATAGCGGATAACTTATATGGATAGTGGATGAAGTAGCTGATAGTGGATAGCGAATAAACTAGCTTATTTTCTGTGGAATTGTTTGGTAAAATTAGCGGTTAAATTAGCTGAAAAATATAAATTAAATAACATAAAAGTACATCTTCATTAATGATTTTACATAAAAGAGAGAAAAGAGAATAAAGGTAGAATTAAATGAAGATAATAAGGATAAAAGTGAAAAGAGAAATGAAACGCTATAAGCTCAAACGCTACTTCAAGTAACGTCTGGAAAAAACGCTATAAGCTCGTGAAAAAACACTATAAGCTCGTAACAGAGACGCTTATCAAACGGGGCTACTTTCTCATCCGTTATAAGCTATCCGCTATAAGCTTATAAAAATGATATGCCAAACAGGCTCTAAGTAGCATATTTTCGGTTTATATACTTATACTTAATATTAACATAGAAGATTGTGAATATGGAATGAGTTCCCATGAGGTGGAATATTTCTTTAGAATGCCTCAAGAATATGCTGTATGGACCCTATAAATATGCTTGTCATTGTAGCTTTAGCATGACATTGACATTTTAAAGTCTATCAACCCCAAAACCTTGTGGCCCCATCTATTTTGATAATCTAATCCCAATTTTCACCATGTACCCCCTCACATGATTGTCCTATCTTCTTCAATTTTTGTGAGAAACCTAGACAGACAAAAGGGTTGGGGACCATTAATTCAAATTGTTTTCTGCCACCAATTACCTCACGATGGAGACATAGCATATACAGTTTTCCCAATCGAGTTTATACGTTACAAGATAAGATGGTAATGGAGTTCTATAGCTAGGTTATAGCTTAGTCACTGTTTTTTTTGTTGGAGAAAATACCTATTACAAGATTTGGTATTTCGTGAAGTATAATGCTCATATTTAAAGCTTTTTTTTTTTTTACCAAATCTTAAAATTTCTTTTATAACATAAATTAATTTTGATTTACTTTAAGTGTAAAGATTTTACGGTCTTAATCAATCATATATAACTACTTGTGTAACTACTTGTAATGAATAATTATTTGATAATATAATTTTTTTTTATACTAACCATGCATATATCACAAATTAATCCTAAAATATTACAAAAATTCACCAAAGAAAAGCTACACAAATGTTAATAAGGAAGGACCCATTTGTAACTTTGAATGTTGAGAGATACCTTTTTAAAGAAGATTATGTTATACAGATGATTAGGTGCTTAATCATCCAATATCACTATTAGAAATTTATGAATTACTTGCGGATTTTCCTTTGGATTTTTTCTACATGAATTTCCAGCGAATTTTTTTGTAATTTTTTTAAAAATAAAGTTTTTTCTTGTAGATTCAAATTTGTAGGAAATATTGTAGGAAAATTTAACATTTCCTCCAAATTTTCTTATGAATTTAAATTTTTCCTAAGAAAATTTGCAGAAAATTTCCTGCGGATTTTAAAATTCGCAGGAAAAAATTACCCACGAAGATATTATCTATGAACAAAAATTCATAGAAAAAACTGTAGGAAACCTGTTTCCTGCGAATATTTGTATAAAATCCGCAGATAATCAGAAAATTTCTAATAATTATGATTTAGTAAATGAAAGTTTATGTATGTAGTTTAATCTGCAATATCGGAATTTAAAATTAAATCCATTAAAAACATATTGTGGTTAGGATTAAGCCAACATTTAAGCTAGAACTAGTCCTATATCCAAAGAATGTGAAGACAATTTTTTGATATTGCCAAAACATATATGGTTAAGTACTTAATATATCATCATCGTATATGTAATGTAAGGATTCAACTCACTCAAAAGTAGAAACACATTGTGGTCGGAGTTAAGAACGTCTAAGCGAAAATTAGTCCCACGTCCAAAAAAAAAAATATGGATACACTTTTTGGTCTAGCCAAAAACATATATGCCTATCTATTGGGTGTTTCATTCTCAAATATTTTTTAGTTTAAAGGAGGTGACTAGGTTGTTCCATAATCAAAGAGGAATAAATTATTAAAAAAAAATCATAGAGTCACAAATTCTCCTAAACTTAAAATAAAAAGTATTAAATAATAAAATAAACACACCAATAAAACTCGAAACAACATAAAACATAATTCATTAGTGAAAATTGAATCCCAACCTTTCTTGCATCTTTTTAATGAACTTGTATTTAACATTAAGGACGGGTTTCTCCTTACATTGAATTGTTTATTGGAGAATGCTAATCACAGTGTCTTTATGATATTGATTAAGAAATTAAAAAAAAGGTATTTTTTTATGAAAATTAGTGTTTTTATTACATTGAAATTGAAAAATATTACATTTAATTTTTTACTACAAAATTTCTTTTTATTGATTTCTCAGCAAATGCCCTTTATGCCCTCGTTAACCCTTGTTTTTTAATTGGTCTTCTTACCAATAAGGCTCATAACAAGTAAACCTATCTTGCGAGCTACTCAAGACTCAGTCACTGACATTTTAATAAGTTAGGTTTCATGATCTCATGAGTTGAGCTTAATTTGAAATTTGGGCTTTTAATAAATAAGTAAAGGTTGAACTTTAATTGATTCGACTAACAGGGCCGATTCAACACCTATTGAGGCCTAAAGTAAATTCTATGATAAGGCCTTTTTAAAAAATTAAAGTATTAATTATTTTGTACACAACAAGGAATTGATCCCTAGACCTTGCAGTTAATGGTAAGTTTTTATACCAAATGGACTAACTTATGTTTGTTGATATATGAAACATATCAAAAAGATAATATAAAAAAATATCAAGTGGGCTTTTCTTCTAAAGAAAAAATTATTTTTTTGAGAGGCCTAAAGCAAGGGCTTGGGCCGCTTTATGCTTGGGCCGGCCCTGTCGACTAATAAGTTGTCGAAGTGGTTAGTTGTAATGGAAATGGATTGTGAACCCAAGCGATTTTGACCTGCAATTTCAGATATTTGAATCTTGGAGTCATCATTCTTGGGGGGTTTTATCTAACCACTATCTCTGATTTGAAAGTTAGTCTCACAGCTTGCTCACGAAAATACCCGATCAAATATTCGACTACCGAATTGAGTTCAAGTATAAAATTTTAGCTCGTATAAAAAATAAGTCAAGCTAAAACTTTCATTCACTTTTTACTACATAATAAAATAAAATTTAAAATGGGACCTATAAAAATAATAAAAAACATTAAGATGTAGTAGAAAATATATAATAGAAAAACAATAGTAATAAGGACTTGGATGCATGAAGAAAATGACTTTTTTTAAAATAAATTAACATAAAATTCAAATGTTTTGCGCTAACAATTTTATAATGTCTTTGTTCAACATCATAAAATTAGTAACTTAATATTTTAATAATGCTATTAAAATAATAAACGCGTCGCTTTTGTATTAAAAAATAAAATTTATTAATATTTTTATTCTATTTATTAATTAAATGAAATATGTCTCTCTTCATTTATATAGGACTTCAGCATTTTATTCTTTATTAAATATTCAACTTTAAATTACAAATTTATATTAAAATTTTACTAATATACTTCAATTAAAGTTGTTAAAAATGGAAAGAATATATTTTTTTTATCCAATGTAAAAGGTGTAGGTAATCCATAAAAAAATTATTCATACATTTAAAAAAATTATATATATATATATATATATATATATATATATATATATATATATATATATATATATATATCAGTAGTACTAGTAACACATTTTTTGTCACACTCTCTTTAGCACTCTCTTTATTATTGGATGGATTTCATGTGATACTCATTTAATATTAATAGAAAATGGACCCATTTAATTTAGTGGGTTCCACATAAAATCCACTCAATAATAAAAAATGTGTTGAAGTGAGTGTATTAAAGAATGTATTGCTTTATATATACACGAGCTAGGAAGGATCAATAACTTAACATTCTTACACCATCCGATAACTTTTTATACAATATCATTTTTGTCGATTCAACCGTTAAATTAAAATTAATTAATGTAATCAAATAAATTTTATTTTCATACGTTTTAAAACTATATATTATGTTAATTTTTATGTATATTGCTGATTTAATAAACAATTTTGGATTAATATGAAATTATATATATAATCTATGTAATTGGAGTTTTCATTCCAACAATTGCTTTTATAAGAAATTTACCTAATAAAAAGTTATTTAGAAATGTAAAAATGCATTTGACTTTAATTTTTAGATACAATTCAACTCAATTTTTTTGGTGAGGGTTGTGTTTTTTTTTTTTTTTCAGGAACCACCGTAAGTAGAGACTTTGGCTATCCAGTGACATCCTGGTATTTTCACAAGCTTCGATCATTTGGACCGGTCAGGAGACTAATCCTCGATTAGCTGCTTAGAGCAGAGAATTAATTAACCCTTGATTTTCGCAACCTCCTAACTTGAGTATATGTCATCGAGATTCGAATTTGCGTTCTTTTCGTTACGGGTCGAGATGCTTATCACTCGGTCAACTATTGGTTGGTTGGTGAGGATTTTTTTTTGTTTCCAATGATATCTCACGCATAACTGTAAAGACTAATCTCTTGAATCAGATAGAATTACAAGGACGGCAAATCTCACCCTTCATTGGTTGGTGAGCATGTTTTTTATTTGGTCAAATGCCAAATTAATTGCAGACATAACAAACCTCATCGTTCTTGACTATATAATCAAGCAGTTGCTATCAAATCTAATGGGTCATTGACTCATAAAAGAACAAAAAAAAAAAAACGAAGGAGTTGATAAAAGTATTCTATTATATAATGTAACACCCCAATTTTCATGTTTTTTAAGATCAGTAAATTATATAAATGAGTTTATATTTTTATTTGTTGTTTAGAAAATGATTTTGAGAAAACTAAAATCATATTCATGCTCTAAATAATCGTAGGGGCCTACGGTTAAATTTTGGGCTGAAAACTCAAACAGAGCTCGGTCTATGTTTCACGGATGGTAGTGTTTCACTACTATCAAGACCTCTTTTTGACTAACGATAAGAACCATTAGTCTTAGAATTCGATCCTATACGTTTTTGATAAAATGTATCCTAGCGTTCAAAAATATAAATAATATTTTATATTCGGATCGATAATCGATCGGAGAGACGATTCGAGCCATGTTAGGGTTTTTCGAGAACCTTGAGCCGATAATTTTCATACCAAGGCTATGTTAAGTCATCTGGGGACTCTTACCAATGTCGTGAGGATTTTTCAAAATGTCGGGACGTGAATTGACCAAATTGCCCTTAGTTAATCTTTTTACTAATTACCTTTTACCATTTTACCTTAACTTAATTACTAAGCAAGCTAAATAAATATCTAATCTCACACTCTCCTCACCCCCAAATTTTCGACCAGCAGCCCCCCTCCCACACACTCATCTTCCTTCTTTCTCTCCTTTCTCTTTTTCTCCTCACAAAACTCCATCTTTGGAGCTTAATCTTTGAAGTTTCTTGAAGTAACTTTCACTTATTTTTGAAGTAGATCATTCTAGGAGGTAGATCACCATTTCCATCTCTCTCAATCTCTCCTTTCTCTCTTCAATTTTTCCATGATCATAGAAGTTGGGGTTTTGTCCCTAAATCTTCAAAAATCCATGAAAAATTGTAAAAAAATCCTTTTAATACCAAACCAATTTCTATGGCCTAGGTTCATGACATACTTGTATGATCCAAGAGCTTAGATTCAAGAAACCTCTCTCTAGATATTTTTTTTAGAGAGAGGCCGAGACCCCCCTTAAGTGTAGGGTAGGGTTTTTGGTTGGTTTTTGATGTTTTGAGTTGTTATCTAGGTTTATCTCGTTTAGTTAGGGAGTTATCCAAGAAATGAGAATTTTTGGAGCTCCCTAACTATTTTTAAGGTCAAAGGCCGAACCTTAGGGGTATTGCAATAGGAGAAATCTTTGTATTTTTGAGTTAATGCATTTATTGATTGTGTATATGTAATGACCGGCAACTAGTCGAGCGAGTTTTCGGATCGATCGAGTGTTCGCTGCTTACCTTGGAACTTTAAGAGGTAAGGGGATAAACCTGAGGAATTCCAATTCCGGCAGCTATATGCTGCATTGGTGTGTTTGTAATGTAAATAAATGTCCGTATCTGGTTATTGGTGGATTGATTTATTTACTGCCATTGATTTGCTTATGCATAACATAACTGCTGATATATGTGGATACATGATATAATTGTTGAATAACTGTATGGATGTATCGTGTGCCCTGCTGTGAGATTTAATGCGTTAGAGAACCTAATATCGATTAGGATCTGACATCGTATAACATAAAAGCTTTAAAAGCTTGAGATGTGGAATTGAGAAAAATAAATATGTTTTATTGTTTCTCAATTTAATTTAAGAGAAAATAAATAATTATCTCTTTTGAAATAAAATAATAATGAATAGCTGCTTTTAAGGAAAATCAACTTAAAAGGACAAAGTTGTGAAAATGTGTTTTTAATAATGAAAAACAATGTTTTAAGATAAATAGTGTTTTTTTAGAAAACTTTATTAGTTTTTAAATAAAGTTAACCGTTTGAGAAAAAACGTTTTGAGAAACGTGATTTTCAAGTTATTTGGTCTTATCCAAGAAAAAAGGTTTTTACAAGCTGTATTTCAAGGTTTGTGTTTTACCGAAAAACGACGAAAAGAAAAGGAATGGTCTTTAGACAAAAGTTTGTTTTATGGAAAACCGATCCCAAGGACTTTGTGTAAGTATCGAAGATTTGGATTTTGGTTCTTTTGAGTTTTGAGAAAAAGTGATTAACTTAGAAACTAGAAACCGAGACGTCGGGGTTCTAAGGTTCTTCAAAAACACGTGGATCAAGGATCCGTGTTAGTTGTTGGTCCTGTCGGCTTAGTGTCGCGACCGTCCCGTCCGGGCGCCGCGAAAAAAAAGGAGTTAAAAAAAACAACAGAGGAGTCGCCACCAAAATTTTTATTTGGGAAAACTTTGGAAAACCCAATTATTTAAGGAAAACTGGTCCTAAAAAAAACAAGACAGAGATTTGAGTTCGGGAGTCGGTTACGAGTAGGGAAGGTGTTAGCACCCTACGTCGCCCGTTCTAAGAACTGTACCCTAAGTTAATCGTGCAAAATTTTTAATAACCTTTGAAAATATTATTTTACCCCATTTTTAAAACAAAAAAGGAAATAAACACAAAAGGAAGAAAAATAAAATTTTGGCTTGACAGAATGATTATTCTGCTCCTACGTATTCCCCGGTGCGATAGGAAACTCAAAGCCACGTAGTTCTTAATAGAAAAAGTTGGATTGGTTGGTTTATTTTATTTTATGGGAAAAGATTCGATTTCGAAAAAGGATTTTATTTCAAAACTGATTCGCTTTTGCACAAGGTTAAAGATAGCCGTGCTATACGATAAACCTTTACAATTCTTACGACACTTGAGGATGGGAGACCATACATCAACGTCATAAATTGTCGCGCGAATTTTAAAAGATTTTACTTAAAGAAGAATTCACTCTTGCACGGGGTTAAAGATAGCAAAACTATACGATAAACCCTTACAATTCATGCGACACTTGAGGATGAAAAATTCATACATCAACGTCGTAGATTGTTGCGCGAATTTCTTTGAAAATGATTATCATTTTTTTTTTATCTTTCCTTTCTGAACGATTTTTTTTTTTATCACAACCAATTTGATGAACCCAGCCCAAACATAAGTCAGAACAAACACAGCCCAAAACCTAAAACAAAGGACAAAAATGAAGAGAAGAAAATAAAAAGAAAAAAGGAACAAGAGATTAAACTGAGAGAAAAGGGAAGGCTTCTGCCTTCCCCCAAGCTGCCGCGAGGGAGAGAAAGAGACCAGAGGAGAGGGCCAGTCGCACGGGGGCACGGCGGCAGCGGTGCGGCTCAGTGGTCGCGGGCGGCGGTGCTGTCGGGTCGAACTCGGCGGAGGGGCAACTCGCGGTGGGTCCGGCCGGCTCGCGGTGAGTGAGACAGAGGGGTCTCGGATCTGAGCTGCGATGGACGGCGGTGCGGCTGGAGCGGCGGAGCTGTGCTCGTAGGTGGAGGCGCGGTGCTTCTGCGGTGCGGATCCGGGACGGATGCGCTGCGGGTCTGCTGTGAGCTCAAGCCGCAGCGGTGAGCTGGGAGGGAGCCTCAGATCGCGGTGGCTGCGCGGCGGTGCTCCGGCGGCGAGGCTGGTTCGCGGTGGTTGAGGGAGCGCGCGGTGGAGCGGCGCTGCTCGCGGCGGAGTGGGGAGCTCGAGCGGAGTGGTGGGCGGCGGCGTTTCTGCCGGTGGTGGCTATGGTGGACAGAGATTGGAATGGAGAGGGAAAGCTGCAGTTGCTCTGTGTTCAGGTGAGGTTGAAAATGGCTAAGTGGGGTAGAAGTTTTTTTTCCTTTTTCTTTTTGCTGTTGATGAGAGTGTGTTGATGGAGATGAATGGTTGTGTGTGTGTTTTTTGTTTTTGATTCAATGTGATCTGGCTTTGTTTTTCTTTCCCCCTCTCCCTCTCTTCTGCTCGAAAAATCCCCCCCTTTCCCTCTGTGAATTGCTGAATTTATAGACAAAATGATAGGAGAATAATTCCAAAAATTCTGTTAGCTTGCTGTACAATGCAGTGCCTTAGGAGGGGGCAGATCAGCCTTGCTCCCTGTCCTTGGGGAGGCTGAGGTGCCAGAGAGCTGTGTGCCCTTGGTGCTGCTGGTATTGCTTAACAAAAAGGGGAAATAAAGCAAGAGAAAACAAAAGAAAGGGGAGAAAGAAAGAGGAGAAGACCTCCAAAAATGTGAAAGCAGAACCCTTATCCTCATGTTTTTTTTAATTGAATTTATGTTGTTATTATTATTATTTTTTTTTATCATTTTCGTTTTCCCTTTTTTTTTTTTTTGAACAGGAAAAGGGCTTTTAAGTGGGTTAAACAAAAATGGGATTATGGGCCAAAGCCCACTCAATTTTTCTTTCCTTTTCTGATCACCTAATCAAAGATTAATTAACCCGGACAAAATTGGGTGTTCACAGCTGCCCCTCTTTACTAGGTTCTTGTTAGATGATAGGTGTAACCGTAGTTTACCTTTTATCGTTATAAGAAACGAGTAAAGACTTGAACTTCGATTTTGTCCGGGAAAACAAGATTCCCAAAGGTCAGATTGCCTACCGAGGCTCAAACTAAAAAACTTGTGGGATAGACTGCTCATTAGAAGCTTGAACAGAAACAAAAAGAGCCTACGGGGTGGATTGCCAGTTAGAAGCTCAAACAAAAGATAAGGAGCCTATGGGGTGGATTGCCCATGAGAAGCTCGAACGGAAACCAAAGAAGCCTACGGGGTGGACTGCCCGTTAGAAGCTCGAACAGAAACAAAAAGACCCTACGGGGTGGATTGCCCGTTAGAAGCTTGAACAAAAGATAAGGAGCATATGGGGTGGATAGCCCATTAGAAGCTCGAACGGAAACAAAAAAGCCTACGGGGTGGATTGCCCGTTAGAAGCTTGAACAAAAAGAGCCTACGGGGTGGATTGCCCGTTAGAAGCTTGAACAAAAGATAAGGAGCATATGGGGTGGATAGCCCATTAGAAGCTCGAACGGAAACAAAAAAGCCTACGGGGTGGATTGCCCGTTAGAAGCTTGAACAGAAACAAAAAGAGCCTACGGGGTGGATTGCCCGTTAGAAGTTCGAACAAAAGATGAAGAGCTTATGGGGTGGAGTGCCCATTAGAAGCTTGAACAGAAACCAAAGAGCCTACGGGTTGGATTGTCCGTTAGAAGCTCGACAAGAAAGGCACCAAAACTTGCGGAGTCGGGTATCCGCTGAAGCTAACAAATGCAATGCAATGATTGGCCTAAGAAATGATGTTATGATGCATGATGTAAAAGCTGCTTTTGCGATTGATGAAAGCAAAAAAAAATGGTATGATATGCAAGAGATACTTTTGATGAAACCATGATAATTTTTTTTTAATTTTTTATTTTTGGTATTTTGTTTCTTCAAATCATTGCTTGATCCTCGACCCTTAAGATTCGATCACAGCGGGCTTGAGGATGCACTAGAACAAAGCCCATTACTCTTGGCATGTTTGTTAAAGGCGTGCTTCATCCGTGATAATCGTCCTGATGGACGGAGAAAATGTTGTTTCCTTTCCACAGCATCCCTGGCCGGGAGACCACCACGCTCTTCCCGAACCTTAAAACCTTCAAAGAAATCTAAATGCTTTTATGATTACGTGTTTCTAGTTCAGTATACGCTTATCATAATGAATGCACACAATTGATAATGAAAGGTGAGAGGTATACAACAGGAATGGAAGGAAATGTCGTTTATTGAAAATGGAAAGGTGTACAAGGTAAGTATCACAAATCACAAAGAAACTCAAGTTTAACAAGCAAGATTGTAGTGTGGAATCACATCTCTTTAATGACACCTTCTACAATGACTAGAGCTAGTATCCCGCATTTAACCTCGAACACCCATTAATCAACTTCAAAGAACATGATTTGCTCCAGTCAAGACTGAACATTGCCCCAGCTTACTAGCTTGATGACACTTCCTTCGTTTGCATTTTTAACCCTAACTTTTGCCTAGACTGCCTTTTCAGGTTTTCAGTCTAGCGGGTCGCTCTAACTTTTGCCTAGACCGCCTTTTCAGGTTTTCAGCCTAGCGAGCCATCTTTTTTCTTTTTCTCTTTCTTCTTTTCTTTTGCCATTTTGGAAGTGTGCTCAAGCATAGTACCTTTTGACCGCGTCTGAGTTTATAGGGAGTGGCAGATCCTCACCATCTATCCTTGTCAGGATTAAAGCTCCTCCGGAGAAGGCCTTTTTCACAACGTAAGGTCCCTCATAGTTTGGAGTCCACTTCCCTCGGTGATCCTTTTGGATGGGTAGAATCTTTTTAAGCACTAAGTCCCCTTCCCGAAACTGTCTTGGGCGCACCTTTTTCTCATAAGCTTTCATCAACCTCTTTTGGTAAAGTTGGCCGTGACACAACGCGGTTAATCTCTTTCCTTCAATGAGGTTCAATTGGTCGAGTCGAGCTCGTACCCATTCAGCTTCCTCTAACTCGGCTTCCATCAGCACCCTTAGTGAAGGGATCTCTACCTCGATTGGGAGTACTGCTTCCATCCCATAAACCAGGGAATATGGAGTTGCCCCAGTTGAAGTACGAATAGAAGTGCGGTAGCCGTGCAAGGCAAAAGGCAACATCTCATGCCAATCCTTATACGTCACCACCATCTTTTGAACAATCTTCTTGATATTCTTATTAGCTGCCTCGACTGCCCCATTCATCTTCGGACGATATGGGGAGGAATTATGATGCCTTATTTTGAAACTTTCACATACCTCTGTCATCATCTTGTTGTTGAAATTGGTCGCATTATCAGTGATGATTTCACTCGGCAACCCATAACGACAAATCAACTCTCTTTTGACAAATCTAATCACCACATTCCTAGTCACACTAGCATAAGATGCAGCTTCAACCCATTTTGTGAAGTAATCAATCGCGACCAGAATAAAGCGATGCCCGTTCGAGGCTTTTGGTTCTATCGGTCCAATGACATCCATTCCCCACATCGAAAATGGCCAAGGTGACGTTATGACGTTTAAGGATGTTGGCGGCGCATGAGCCCGGTCGGCGTATGTCTGACACTTGTGGCACTTCCTTGCATAAGAGAAACAATCTCCCTCCATTGTTAACCAATAATAACCAGCCCTCAAGATTTTTCTTGCCATGGCGTGTCCACTCGCGTGAGTCCCAAAGGATCCTTCGTGCACATCCTTGATTAACCATTTCGCTTCTTCTGCATCGACACATCTTAAAAGCACCATATCATGATTTCTCTTGTAGAGGACATCCCCGTCTAAATAGAAACTCATTGCAAGTCTTCTTAGAGTCCTTTTGTCATTCTCTGAAGCACCTGAGGGGTATTCTCTTTTTCGGATAAAACTTTTGATATCGTGGTACCAAGGTTTCCCATCGGGTTCTTCTTCTACCACTTGGCAATACGCAGGATGATCACGACTTTCCATCTTGATGAGTGGCAAGTCTCTCTCGTCGCTTACTTTGAACATTGAGGACAAGGTAGACAGCGCATCGGCTAATTGGTTATCCTCCCGGGGAATATGGTGAAATGTAACTTCATCAAACTTCTCAATCAAACCCTTGATGTAATCATGATACGGAATTAACTTGGCATCCCGAGTCTCCCAATCCCCTCTTAGTTGGTGAATGACCAAAGCAGAGTCCCCATATACTTCTAGCACCTTTGCTTTTGATTCTATTGCTGCATGGATCCCTAGCGCGCAAGCCTCGTACTCGGCGATGTTGTTCGTACAACTGAAGCAAAGTCTTGCGGTGATTGGAAAAAAATTACCTTCCGGTGAAATCAAGATAGCTCCGATCCCATGCCCCAGTGCATTAGAAGCTCCATCAAACAATAGGGTCCACTTTTCTTCTTCTGACGACTGCCCCTGCTCAAGCAAAGCCATTATGTCTTCATCTGGGAAGTCGCATTGCATCGACCCATTATCCTCTACGGGCTGGTTGGCTAAATAATCTGCGAGAGCGCTTCCTTTTACTGCTTTCTGCGTGACATAGACGATGTCGTACTCGGATAGCAGGACTTGCCAGCGGGCAATCCTTCCAGTCAGAGCAGGCTTATTAAAAATGTACTTGATCGGGTCCATTTTGGACACCAACCAGGTAGTATAACTCAGCATATAATGCCTTAAACGACGAGCCGCCCATGCCAAAGCACAACATGTGCGTTCCAGCAAGGAATAGTTAGCCTCACAACTCGTGAACTTCTTACTCAGATAATAGATGGCATGCTCCTTTCTTCCTGATTCATCATGCTGCCCCAGCACACAACCCATAGATTCATCTAGCACTGTTAAATACATGATGAGCGGTCTTCCAGGGACTGGAGGTACCAATACCGGAGGTTCCTGCAAGTACTGCTTGATCTTTTCAAACGCCTTTTGGCAATCCTCATTCCATTTTACCACCTGATTTTTACGCAGCAACTTAAAGATCGGCTCACATGTCGCGGTTAACTGAGAGATGAACCTGGCGATGTAGTTCAATCTCCCTAAAAACCCACGAACTTCTTTCTCAGTGCGAGGTGCTGGCATATCGATGATCGCTCGCACCTTATCAGGACCAACCTCTATTCCTTTCTGGCCAACTATGAACCCCAAAAGCTTGCCCGACTTCACTCCAAAAGTGCATTTGGCCGGATTCAATCGAAGCTTGAACTTTCTCAACCGTTCAAAAAGCTTTTTCAAATCATCAACATGGTCATCTTCAGACTTGGACTTTGCAATCATATCATCCACATAAACTTCTATCTCCTTATGCATCATGTCATGGAATAGAGTCACCATGGCCCGCTGGTATGTCGCCCCTGCATTTTTCAAACCAAAAACATAACTTTGTAGCAAAAGGTACCCCACAGAGTGACAAACGTGGTCTTTTCCATATCTTCCGGAGCCATTTTGATCTGATTGTATCCCGAAAATCCATCCATGAAAGAGAAGAAAGCATGATGAGCGGTATTATCCACCAGAACGTCGATGTGAGGGAGAGGGAAGTCGTCTTTCGGGCTAGCTCTATTCAGATCCCGGTAATCGACGCACATCCGAACTTTTCCATCCTTCTTTGGAATAGGGACAACGTTTGCAACCCATTGAGGGTACTTTGCAACTGCTACGAAGCCTGCATCTAATTGCTTTTTGACCTCTTCCTTGATCTTCAACGACATCTCTGCTTTCATCCTTCGTAACTTTTGCTTCACCGGAGGACATTCGGGCTTTAGAGGTAACTTGTGTTCTACTATGCTAGGGTCTAACCCCGGCATGTCTTGGTACGACCATGCAAAAATATCTTTAAAATCAAATAGCAACTTGACCAGTCTGTGTCGCTCACTTTCTTTCAGGGAAATACCAATCTTGACCTCTTTTTTATCGTCTTCTGTTCCCAAGTTGATCACCTCAGTCGGCTCTTCATGGGGTCGAATTTCTTTAGTTTCCTGTTCTACTAATCTCATTAGCTCAGGGGGAATTTCTTCGCTGTCATCAATATCCTCGTCAGCATGATTAATGGGATAATCGAAATTGTATGCAGGAACACTAACACTGTCATTTTCAAGAGAGTCACTTTTAGATCTGCATTTTGATGATTATCAGGGAAAGGTGAATAAATAAAGATGAAAAGGCGAAAACCGTATTATTGACAATTATTAGGGAAACAACAAAAACAAAGGGTGGAAGAATAAAAGGGACCGAACACATGCATTTATTGATAAGTTAATACTGAAATAGAAACAAGTAAGCCCGGTACAAAAGACATCCTAAAGCCTTGGGCAGAGCTAAAGGATAAGCATTACAGAATTACTTTGACAAAGATTCTATGGTCCTCGGGAATTCAATGGTCTCCCAATTGCTGAGCTCTGTATCAGGAGAGCATGGATAAACAAGATTAACACTGTGATTGGCGGAATCATCATCTCCAAGGGCTGCTACTTGGTCAAGGAACATGAACCCTGCACTGCGGAAGCTTTGTCGTATGTCACAGATAGGGACCCTTTCAGCCTCGTACTCACGATTTTCCAAACGAGCAAGCCTCTTCTCTTTCCTCTGTTCTAGAACTGTCCTCTTATCTGCCTTGGTGGGTTTGTATCCTAACCCAAACCTGTCCTTGTTCTCAGTAAGCATTATGATGTCGGGAACCCCTTGGTTGCTTTTTCCCAATCCGTTCCCAGGTCGATATCCTCCTTTCAGCATAACCCTCACCATCATGACAGATGCTTTTGACGGCCGCGGTTTTGAAAGCAAAGCCCCCTCTCTTACGTAAGTAGTATTGGCAATCTCCAGTGATTGGAAAGCGGTCTCAAGGGCTTCTTCTGCTGCCTCAATGTACGGGGTCGTTGTTGGTTTGCTCACCAGCATGTCTTCTTCTCCAGAAATAATTACCAATTTATTATCAATGATGAACTTCACCTTTTGGTGCAGCGTGGAGGGTACAGCTCCAGAAGAATGGATCCAAGGTCTCCCAAGGAGGCAGCTGTAGGTCGGTGTGATATCCATTACTTGAAAAAGGACCTCAAAGGTACAAGGACCAACCTGAATAGGCAATTCGATCTCACCAATGACCTCTCTTCGCGTGCCGTCAAATGCTCTTACTATCATTGAGCTCGGCTTCATGTGGGTCCCATCGAAAGGCAGCTTAGACAAGTTCGACCTTGGCATCACATTCAAAGAAGATCCATTGTCAATGAGCACTCTAGCCATAATATGATCCTGACACTTCACGGAGATATGCAATGCCTTGTTATGCCCCATTCCCTCAACAGGTATTTCATCATCGGTGAAGGTTACATAATTATCGGCGATGATGTTGCCCACAATGTTATCAAACTTATCAACTGTGATGTCATGAGAAACATGAGCTTGATTCAAAACCTTCATCAACACCTTTCTATGTGGTTCAGAGTTCATGAGCAGAGACAAAAGAGATATTTTGGCCGGAGTTCGATTCAACTGGTCCACCACCCTATATTCACTTTGTTTGATGAACTTCAAAAATTCGGAGACTTCTTCATTGGATACTTCTTTTTTGTATCCATCCCCTCTTGCACCCTCCTCAACAAGAGTTTCTTTTCCTTTTCCCTTGCAACTTCCTCCTTCCTTTTCTGTATCTTCTTTTCGGAATGCCTCCGGGGTATAAACACGACCGCTTCGAGTCATCCCGCCGACTCCCGAGACATTGGTGACTACAGTGGTATCTTCAGAATGTTGTGGTTGAACCTGTACGTCATATTTCCATGGTACTGCTTTGGTGTTCTTGTAAGGAAAAGGACGTGGAACTTGGATGACGAGTGGCCTCGGCCCACTTGGAGTCGGTGATGGTACCTCTTTGGTATAGTATATCACCAGCGGCTTTGGAACGATTGTTTCAACAACTGGCCGAGGATCGACCCGGATGGTCAAAGGAGTTACATTGACCCGCATCGGGGAGGCGCTAGACTCAGAAACCACATTTATGCCTCCCTCATCCAACTGGCAACCAATCAGGATCATCTTCATATCTAATAACCGTTGTACAACCTGTTTGAACTCTGCACAATCTTCAATTGCATGACCTTTCTCCCCATGAAAGTCACATCTTAAGCCTTTGTCAAGGTTACTTTCCTCCTCAATCGGGGCTTGCATCATCCCATGCCTACACATCTCCCTGAAAATAACTCTCATGGGGGTCTTGACCTTGGAGACTTGACTGATGAGAGTATACTCCATGAAGTCCTCTATGGCGTTGACGCCAGGACCCCCATGATTTGGTAGAGGATCTTGCCCCACATTAGGCTGCTCGAAGCTCAACCACTTGGCATTAATCAACTCTTGCACCTTAAGTTTCAAAGCTCTACAATTTTCGGTGGAATGACCTGATGCCCCTGAGTGATAGTCACATTTAGTATTTGGGTCAAACCACTTTGGATACGGGGGTTCCATTGGTTTTGTTGGGATAGGAGCTAGCATAGAGCTTTTCACGAGTTGGCGTAGCAGCTCGGTGTAGGTCATGGGTATCGGATCAAAATGTACAAGTTTTCTTTCCAGGTCATGAGGTGGCCTTCTCGGGTTTGTGTTCGGGTTGTGATGTGGTGGTTGAACTGTTTGGGATGGTATGGCGGGAAGTGTTTGGTGATGGGTAGGGTACGATGGCCGGTAAGGTGTCATTGGATGCCGAGGTTGGGGGTGTGGAAATTGTGAGGTGGCGGCAATATATGGGTGGTTAGTTTGGTGGTACGGAGTTTGTGGGTAATACTGGGTTTGGAAATATTGCTGAGGGTGGACAGGCATCAAGTTTGGTCTCCACTGGCCAGACTTATTCTGGTCAAAAGTCACAGCATGTGCTTCTCCTTCCTTCTTCTTTACGAACGGGGGCTTCTTCGGGCCAGGTGCCCCGACTGAAGTCTCGACAATCTTGCCATTCCTCATTCCACCTTCAATCCTCTCACCGATAACGACCATATCTGAGAAATTTGACGATACACTATCAATCATCCTATCATAAAAGGGCGACTGAAGTGTGTCAATAAACATCGCAACAATCTCTTTTTCTGCCAGCGGGGGCTCTACCTGGGCTGCCACTTCCCTCCAACGCTGCGCATATTCCTTGAAAGTTTCTGTGTCCCTTTTAGACATATTTTGCAGCTGCATCCGATCAGGCGCCATGTCAACATTGTACTTGTATTGCTTCAAGAAGGCATCGGCCAAATCCCTGAAAGATCGAATATGTGCCCTCTCCAGGTGCGTGTACCAACTCGAAGCTGCCCCAGACAAACTGTCCTGAAAGAAGTGAATCAGCAACTTATCATCGTGCGCGTATGATGCCATCTTTCGGACATACATGGTTAAGTGGTTCTTGGGACAAGTGGTTCCCCTGTATTTGTCGAAATCCGGGACCTTGAACTTCGGTGGGATTACGACATTGGGCACAAGGCAAAGCTCTGAGGCATCTCTGAGGCCATAACTACTTGCTCCTTCAATAACCCTTAATCTTTCCTCTAGTGTCTCCAACTTTTCCCTAGATCGGGGGTTCTCGCCGGACCGATCCATATGAGCTTCACCGTACATGTTCTGTGGAAGGTACTGTGGCACGTAGGCGGATGTGAAGTTTGGTGCCGCTTGAGCCCCATTGGGTCCAAAGTGCAGGGTGTACGGTGGGAGCTTTGGATTAGGAGAAGGTATCACTGCCGGGGTACTACCTTCCGGAGGGTTTTGTGGCGGAGGGACCCCCTGTGTTGGGAATGTGAGGACAGAATTTTGAGGGACCTGGGCAGTGTCTTGGTGGTTAGGGTTATTGTCCTGTGGGCCAGCAGCAGTTGGCGGCACATAACCTGGAGGAAGACCGTATGGAGGATGGTTCATTACAGTAGACTCATGATGATTGGCAGCTGAGGAATGAGTCTGGTGGTTTGGATAAATAGCGAAAGGCACCATGACTCCTTGTTGGTTGAATCCTTGCATTTGCACAGGAACCTGAGTGAAACCAGGTGGGAGAAGAGGCGTAGCCGGATGCTCTTCATTCGAGGCCGAAGGGTTCTTATCTGTGCTTTTCTCCTTTTGCATCGCTTGCAACAACTCCAACATCTTTGCCATCTGTTCCTTGAGTTGGTCTACCTCTTCTCTCATCTCTTGGGTTTGTTCTAGGTCAGCCATAACTTTAGCTTGTGAACGAGTGCGGTAAGGGTGTCGCGGAGCAATGGTTCAAAAGATCACTGTTTAATTACAACAACGAAAAAAGAAAATGAATAAAAACAAAAAGGGATAAGAAAACACAGAAAACGTATTAACCCTTTCGAGATGCTCGAAATTATTCAATTTTATTTTTCAGAGAGTTAACGCCCCAATGATTGACAAGAGATGGTCCCTCCACCCCATTCAGAGGGCATTTTGCCCATAAGACGGCGTGGGGTTGACAACGAATCTAGGGGAGAGGACCCTTTCCACAATAGATGTCGTCTTAGGCACACTAGCATTGCTGATTCCGAGTCGAGGAAGTAACAACTACACTTTACACAGAAGGATAACTCCTATAAGGCAAGGACGTAGTTAGCAACATACTAAAGGGAGATTACGCTCCACGATAGGCGTTGTCACGAATCAAGTATAAGAGATGGAGAGCGAGAGAAAGTAAAGGCGAGAGAATGCATTTCATTTCATTGAAACCTCCAAGGGTAGTACATAGATTGAAATAACATCAAAACATAAATTCGCAACAACGCTTTTATCCTAAAGTCAACAACTTTGATCTTTTCCTTTTTAGGCCCCGGGTGAGCCCATCACACATCTGCATGAAATCTTCTAACTCCGGAGGGAGGCGTAGCATAGGGTTCACGTGAATCCGCTTGTTAGCCTTCTCAAAGCGTTGAACAAAGGTCGGGATGCAATGACTTAGCTCATTAGCCATACTTATATACCTCTTCCTCCATATATCGACATCCAATCCTCGCTCTTTGGCTTCTCCCCTCCACCATTTCATGGCATTCACCGCTCGCGTCACCTGGTCATGATAATGTTTGGCTGACGTCCACCCTAGGTCGCAACTTTGTTTGATTTCGAACAGCAAGGCATTCAGGTCCTCGACCTTCTGTGCCAATCCAGCCTCCACCCTGTTGTGTGTACAGATCTGATTTTTTAAATCGCCATTGGCCTCCCTTTGTCGATTAATTTCCGCCTCTAATGCCTTGCCTCTCTCATCTCGCCAATTAACTTCATCTTTTAACTGGCGTGCTTCCTCCTTTAGTTGAAGCTTATCCTTTGTCAAAGTCAACATTTTCCCCTCAAGTTTCTGGATTCTGGCCATGAGGCTCGCTGGAACCTTATCTGTTGTTCTTTTGACACCTGAGGTTGTGGTGATGTCGGCGCACATGTTTTTTAAGTGCTCATTTTCTCTTGCCAACTTCTCGTACCGCCTTTGATTGGTGACTGCCTTCAGCTCAGCATCTTGTTTTTCTTGTTCCACCGCTTTCATTTGAGCCTCCATGATCTTTAATTTTTCTGCCATCTGAGTCACCAAAAGGGAATGATCTTCGCCTTTCGGATTCTCTTTCGGAATGCTGATAGGAACCCTCCTTGCTTTTCTCCATGTTTCATACTCTGAGACAATGATTAAGATCGGCCTGCCTAATTCGGCTCTCCCTGCCATCTTCACATTTTTCCATGCATCTCTGACCCTTTTTGCTGACAACTTGGTATCTTCACCGTCCTCATATCGGAAACAACATCCACCGAGTTGTTCTTCTCGCGGTACAGTTTGTGTCCAACAAAGCTGTCGCAGGGCTATGGTTGGCGTGTAAGATATGCATCCTCTCGGGCCCATTAAAGGCACATTTGGGAACTCGCCACAACTGTAAATGATATCTTGCCCTTGTTGACCTTCGTACCATGGGCATACCCACTTGAAGAAGCTACCATCCACTTTGTCAAACTCGTTTTTCCACTCTTGTTCACTCTGCTGTTTTACTGGGATATTGTGGAAGCCTCTCAGTGGATCTGAATGTCGGCTAACATGGCCTTTTGCATACATGTGAGTGACGACCCATACATACAATAGTTGTGCACAACATCGAAGCTTCCCCTTTTGATGGCGCTGGCAAAAATCTAAGGTCAGAAACGTCTCAGCTAATATCGCGGGCACTGGATTCCTTTTCCTCTCTACTGTGAAGAATACATCCAGTGCAGCTTGGTCGA
Organism: Ammopiptanthus mongolicus; assembly: GCA_039655645.1. NCBI lineage: Eukaryota > Viridiplantae > Streptophyta > Magnoliopsida > Fabales > Fabaceae > Ammopiptanthus > Ammopiptanthus mongolicus. The sequence goes on along the minus strand of CM077349.1, from coordinate 85,786,815 downwards.
TCATATCCAGTGCTGATGGAAATAAAACCAACCCATAGATGACAAGTGCCAATACCCTTTCAAAAGTCCCCCAATCTCGTTGATCTTTCAACCTTTTCAAGAAATTTTCAAGGAATGTTCGAGTCAATCCCCACGAGTTTGAGTGTCCGGTCAAGTGGACGTCTTTTTCAGGAAGCCCCAGCAACCCTGCTATGGTGGTGACGGTCAGGTATTGCCCCATATGGAAATAAATGACAGGCTCGGTCTGCATCGGTAACTTTAACAGACAAGCATATTCTTCAATGGTAGGGGTAATGTCCATGTGAGGCAACTCAAAACATCTGAGCTGCGGGTTCCAATACTGACTCAGCGTGCTCAAAACGGCAGTTTCAACTGGTATAAAGATAAGGTCCAGGATCCCTCCATACTTCTTGACAAAGCTTCTTCGATTCTCTTGAGGTAATGCCCGACTTAGCTCCCTCAGGTTCTCCAGCGAGTTCATTATCACCTTGGAGCTCTTGCTAGTGTGCCTGGCTTTTTCCATCTCTTGTTTTTTCAAAGAAAGGGTTAACTCTCACCAAATTAATCTGTGAAAGGGAAAATTTTTATTAGCAAAAATTGAAAAATGAATGCACTCTATGAATGAATGAGGGTGCAGATACACATGAAAGGGTTGTGAACCCCTTAGGGTGCGCTATGTATTACTAGCGCATGACTGTCCTTGCAATTGACTGCGTTTCGAAGTGCAATGGAAACGTAGCATAATGCTCAAGTCAAGGACGACATTGATCATCCAGGCCCAACCTTAGGCGTAACAATGCATGAAAAAAGAAAAATGGGTAATATGCTATGATGCTTGAAATCATGATATGTATGCAGCAGAAAGGAAGGCGGAATGTGCTCTTCTTTGTCCTACATAGGTTGCATCCTATGGTTGGGATTTCTGAAGTTAAAACCCTAATTCGGACGGCTTCTATTGGCAACTTATGTGCAGAACTCTTGGCATAGATCTAGACTCCTAAAAGGCCCCCAGATTACCCTCATCTAAAAGATAAGGACCCGGATCTATGAACCTCACCACAGGGACAAATAAGTCACAATATGGCAGTCCATGTACCGGTAGCAATCTGAGCGGGAGAATCAGTGACTGCCAGGGATGCAAAAGCATCACAATAACACCACCGAAACCCCTTCTAATCCTATGGCATTCCAGGACTCGGGTATAGAGCCCAACAGTGCGTGAAGCAAGTGATAGTGCGGTGTGTGCTGAGAGCATACCAACCTGTACAAAATCCTATACAAATAAAAAACTCCCTAAACCTGCAAGAAGAATCAACCCACAGCACAATGGTTTTCTATCCTAAGGTTGCAAGAATATATACAAAAAAGTATTAGAGAGAAAAAGAAAGGAAAAAAAATAAAAAAAAATTAAATAAATAAATAAATAAATAAATAAATAAATAAAATAAAAACAAAGCAATGTACCCGGTAACAAAAAAAGAAAAAGGGGTAAAATAAATAAATAAAGGTTATTAAAGATTTACATAATCAACTATGATGGGCCTGACTCTCCAAAGTCCCCAGTGGAGTCGCCAGCTATCGCGACCGTCCCGTCCGGGCGCCGCGAAAAAAAAGGAGTTAAAAAAAACAACAGAGGAGTCGCCACCAAAATTTTTATTTGGGAAAACTTTGGAAAACCCAATTATTTAAGGAAAACTGGTCCTAAAAAAAACAAGACAGAGATTTGAGTTCGGGAGTCGGTTACGAGTAGGGAAGGTGTTAGCACCCTACGTCGCCCGTTCTAAGAACGGTACCCTAAGTTAATCGTGCAAAATTTTTAATAACCTTTGAAAATATTATTTTACCCCATTTTTAAAACAAAAAAGGAAATAAACACAAAAGGAAGAAAAATAAAATTTTGGCTTGACAGAATGATTATTCTGCTCCTACGTATTCCCCGGTGCGATAGGAAACTCAAAGCCACGTAGTTCTTAATAGAAAAAGTTGGATTGGTTGGTTTATTTTATTTTATGGGAAAAGATTCGATTTCGAAAAAGGATTTTATTTCAAAACTGATTCGCTTTTGCACAAGGTTAAAGATAGCCGTGCTATACGATAAACCTTTACAATTCTTACGACACTTGAGGATGGGAGACCATACATCAACGTCATAAATTGTCGCGCGAATTTTAAAAGATTTTACTTAAAGAAGAATTCACTCTTGCACGGGGTTAAAGATAGCAAAACTATACGATAAACCCTTACAATTCATGCGACACTTGAGGATGAAAAATTCATACATCAACGTCGTAGATTGTTGCGCGAATTTCTTTGAAAATGATTATCATTTTTTTTTTTATCTTTCCTTTCTGAACGATTTTTTTTTTTATCACAACCAATTTGATGAACCCAGCCCAAACATAAGTCAGAACAAACACAGCCCAAAACCTAAAACAAAGGACAAAAATGAAGAGAAGAAAATAAAAAGAAAAAAGGAACAAGAGATTAAACTGAGAGAAAAGGGAAGGCTTCTGCCTTCCCCCAAGCTGCCGCGAGGGAGAGAAAGAGACCAGAGGAGAGGGCCAGTCGCACGGGGGCACGGCGGCAGCGGTGCGGCTCGGTGGTCGCGGGCGGCGGTGCTGTCGGGTCGAACTCGGCGGAGGGGCAACTCGCGGTGGGTCCGGCCGGCTCGCGGTGAGTGAGACAGAGGAATCTCGGATCTGAGCTACGATGGACGGCGGTGCGGCTGGAGCGGCGGAGCTGTGCTCGTAGGTGGAGGCGCGGTGCTTCTGCGGTGCGGATCCGGGACGGATGCGCTGCGGGTTTGCTGTGAGCTCAAGCCGCAGCGGTGAGCTGGGAGGGAGCCTCAGATCACGGTGGCTGCGCGGCGGTGCTCCGGCGGCGAGGCTGGTTCGCGGTGGTTGAGGGAGCGCGCGGTGGAGCGGCGCTGCTCGCGGCGGAGTGGGGAGCTCGAGCGGAGTGGTGGGCGGCGGCGTTTCTGCCGGTGGTGGCTATGGTGGACAGAGATTGGAATGGAGAGGGAAAGCTGCAGTTGCTCTGTGTTCAGGTGAGGTTGAAAATGGCTAAGTGGGGTAGAAGTTTTTTTCCTTTTTCTTTTTGCTGTTGATGAGAGTGTGTTGATGGAGATGAATGGTTGTGTGTGTGTTTTTTGTTTTTGATTCAATGTGATCTGGCTTTGTTTTTCTTTCCCCCTCTCCCTCTCTTCTGCTCGAAAAATCCCCCCCTTTCCCTCTGTGAATTGCTGAATTTATAGACAAAATGATAGGAGAATAATTCCAAAAATTCTGTTAGCTTGCTGTACAATGCAGTGCCTTAGGAGGGGGCAGATCAGCCTTGCTCCCTGTCCTTGGGGAGGCAGAGATGCCAGAGAGCTGTGTGCCCTTGGTGCTGCTGGTATTGCTTAACAAAAAGGGGAAATAAAGCAAGAGAAAACAAAAGGAAGGGGAGAAAGAAAGAGGAGAAGACCTCCAAAAATGTGAAAGCAGAACCCTTATCCTCATGTTTTTTTGAATTGAATTTATGTTATTATTATTATTATTTTTTTTATCATTTTCGTTTTCCCTTTTTTTTTTTTTTGAACAGGAAAAGGGCTTTTAAGTGGGTTAAACAAAAATGGGATTATGGGCCAAAGCCCACTCAATTTTTCTTTCCTTTTCTGATCGCCTAATCAAAGATTAATTAACCCGGACAAAATTGGGTGTTCACACTTAGGGACGATCTTTGTGGTCCTGTAAGCTTGGGGATATTTTTGTACTCTTGAATCCAAAATCCTAAACTGGTGCATCGGTTAGGGATGGTTGGGTTTGAGCTGTTTTGGACTAGATGTCTTGTTTTGAGAAAAATGTTGTTGAGACTTAAAGAGTATAAGACATTATGGTGATTGTTAGCATTGATGTTACAACGAGGAAACATTGTTACAACAAAGATAAACCGACGGAAACCAAGTAGTTTTCTCATGCATTTGTGTGGGGCAGACGTGCCATGAAACGGGAGACCCTGATGATAGGAAACCCCGTGATGACTGTAAGTCATTATGTGTCATTGCACCTTGATAAGCAATGAATGAAATCCATATAATGTAAAACATTTGTACAGTGTGATATGATAATGACATCCATGTAGGTGTGGTAATGAAATCCATATAAAGAAAAGCATTATACCCTGTGTTGGTCAGTGTGATATGGTAAATAGGGTGTGCCTTGATTGGCAATCGAGTCTGATCAACTCATTCTTTTGGTGATGGGATTCCCGAAAATCTAGAATTGAATATTAGTTGAGATATATGGAAGTATCATGTATACGTTTAGAGAATAACGTTGATTGTGGGGTATGAAACCTTTGTATTTTTATTGTTAGTACATGGATAATATGTTGTACTATGTGATGCATGATGATATTTGGTGAGATATATTTGTATGAATCTGTTGGTTGTGTTTGGACATGTAGTTGTCGTTTTTGGATTCATATATTGGTTTCTCACCCTTACCAGTACGTGTTGGACACCCTGTTATGTTTTTGGATACACGTACATATATTTTGTTTTCAGTTTTCTGGATCGTTCTAGCTTGAGAGCTGAAAGTCGACACGAAGAGGTGTGGATTGGTGACGACGCGATCCTATCCTTTTGGTACGACTGATGTCGGGGTAGTACACTTTGTGTTCTGTAGACTTTTTCTGTTAGATTAGCTTAGGTTTATTATGTAGTAGTTATTTTTGGGTTAGTCTATTGTCGACTTTTGGTGGCCGTGGGATAGACTGATGGATTTTAATGGATAATGTTTTCCTATATATACACAAGTATATTTGTGAGTTATGCCAATGTCATTGTGAATTTATGTTCTTTAATATTATAAGAAGAAAAATTCTATCACGTTTTTCATAGTAAATAAAATGTAAGTAGAGAAAATCTTTTTCCGAAAGTAAACTAGCAAATCTTTTCCTACTTTATAGTGTTTGGGGTTACGAAAGTGACACCCGAGAAAGTGAGGTGTTACATATAATAATTTTAATTTTGATTCATTATTAATTTAAGAAAATTATAATTAAATTATACATCTTCCAGGCATTGAAAGCGAATGCTATGTTTGATTTACCGTTGAAAACGTACTTTTTGATCCAAATGTGCGTTTATCCCAAAGGAATTCTATAGATACGTTGCCCCAAACGTACGTTTGCAATTTTTCAACGATAAACCAAACATGAACTAAGGATCAGTTGATAAAAGTATCATATGTATATAATAAATTTAATTTTGATTCATTATTAATTTAGGAAAATTATAATTAAATTATACATCTTCCACCCATTGACAAGCAATTTTTTTATAAAAAAATCTCATGATATCACTATAATGTAACTTTGTTTTAGAGGAAAAGGAAATCCTACGGGTTGGATTGCTCGTGTTTTCACGGGACAAAGTCCTATTTGAAATGGATGGTGTGAGTTTGTCAAATGCTCAATAAACTGCTACATTAGTGGCGCGTAAACCATGTTCTTCAACCAAGTTTTATCGGGCCGGGATTCAAAAGAATTAGGCGAAGGGTTTATTCCTGAACGAGGGAAGTGGAAAAGACATAAGGGAAAGAGTTTACTCCTTTTTGAATCGCCGAAATTGTAGGACTATTTCAAGCTTATTACCCGGATACTTTAAGATTTTTTAAGGTACTCTTTCCTTTGATTGTATTGGACTTAAGATCCATCTTGTAAGTAAGTATGCCTGATAGACTTTATGCATTCTTTGTTTTAAAAGAAAGTAAAAGAAAAAAAAGAGGAAAAAAATAATAGTGTTGGGGATTTTTGTCTATTATATTATTATAAGGATGTAGTTGTCCATTTAAGATCGAAAAAATCATTTTTTTTTATTTTCACTTTTTATCCTTCCAAACAATCGGAGATAGAAATTCACATTTCTTTCCCTTAACTTTCTTTCATGTTTCTTTCTCATGCTAAACAACTCTTAAAATCCATATTTTTTACCCCACTTATTTTCTATCTAGATTCTTTCTTTTATTTTTTCTTTTCTTTTTATGTATTTTCTCAAATCAAACACTGGGACATAGGGGAGAGAATGAGTGATAGATAAAGAAAAATTAGAATAGAAAATATATGTAGAGATTGAAATCCATGATTCTTTTTATAATTCATAATTTTTACCATCTAATTCACTACCATCACAAGACTATTATAATGTAACTTAGTGAAAAACCAAATACAATTTATAAGTTCAAAGTACACTAAGAAAAACTTTACTATATGAACCACGTTTGCTTAGTAGTGAGCAACACTCAAAATAATAATAATTAAAATTTAAACTTTGAAGTAGATAATTGTTAAGAGAATCTTTTAGTCATGACAAAATTTGAGGAGTTAGATGTCTCAACAATATCTATAGGAATACTCTAATTAAATATTGAAGAGTCGGGTTTGGTGGCAAGCAAGCTGCCCTCCCAAAAAAAAGGATAGAAGCCTAATTTAACCAAAAAGTTCAACCTAAAATCAAACTAAAAAAATTGAAACCTAATTAAAACTAAATCAATTTTGTTCTTCTTTTATTTAATTTTGAAAAACTGATTAGATTGAATCAATTTTAGTTTTAATTTTCATAATCAATCCAATTTAAGTCAACTAATATTATATTATGAGAGTTGCTATTTGATGCGAAACAAAATAATACAAATGACTTGATTACAGTACAAAAAGAAAAAAAACGAGAATAAACATAAAACGTGGGTGAAAAAGGATGCAACCATCCCATCAAAATAAGTTAATTGAATATGACGAATTCCGTGGTGGTGCTAAATGGCATTTCTCTCATAGAGTATCATAGACCTCTTATAGAATTATTTTTTACTTTTAAGTTTATACTTTTTCCTATAGTAAGTTCAATTGCTCACATACTTCTCTCATTTGATGTATAACTCCAAATCAAATACTTTTTTGTGCATGTTAATTGAGCTAGTTTTTCTTTCTTATTTTTTCTTTTCAATGACATGAGTTGTAAATAGCTTATAAACTTTTAGGCTTAAATATTTTTTTTAACCCAAACTAATCCAATCCAAATGGATGTAACTCACATTATTGGGATTGATATATGTATTCTTTAACTAAAAAAAAACAATGATCCACACTGAACTATAAACACCGATATCATAGATCACCTCACATCCCTCTTGTTAGTTAAATATCAAACTTATTCAACTAATAATTTACTTATTACAATTCATGACATAATCCATTGGTTAATTACAAGTATATTATGATGGAAATTCGAGTATAAATGATAAAATTTTACCCTGATAATATATAAACAAATTAAGTAAGATTATGAGTAAAAAATCACATAAACATAATGTCTAAAGATTGTAATTCAACACATGATAGGAGAATACCAAATAATATCTCTTTTATTTAAAGCAAATAATATCTCTTTTTACGTGTTTTAAAAACCGGTTTAATCGGATCGATTCGATCGGTTGGATCATCGATCGGTATCTTTTTCGGTTCTGATCGAATTAGAGAATCAGAAAAACGATCTGACTATACAAAGTCATATAAAAATCTGTTCAACCAGCCTAAAATCAGTTAAACCAGCGTAAAAAGGGTTCTAGAGACCGACCGGTTCATTATTTTAATTTTCTTTTTAAAAATGGAACTTCCTTTTGGATTTTGATCTAATTTGTTTGGGGACTCCAGGACTTGAATGATTAATATTCATTTAAAATATTTGATTAACTATCTTAATCAATTAAGATATATTATCTCAACAAAATGAATGTACTTTTAACTTAATATATATATATACAAATATTGATTCTATTATCGATTAAACCAATTGAATTGATAGAATCATCAATCCATTTCTTTTTCGATCCTCTGAATTGACCCGTTTTTAAAACATTCCTTTTACCATAAATAAATAGGAATATTTGCTTTTGCATCAAGTGACATTGTCAAGTAATTGCCACGTTTCAGGTAAAAGTACAAGGGAACAACTTGAGTGTCGACAGCCATGACGACATGGGATAGTCATTTTGGATAAATCCCCTTTAAATTAAGTTTTGATTAAAAAACTAAGATTGTATTTATTTTTGAATAGTTAAAGTTAATGAAGATTTGTACACCAAAAAAAGCAAGTTAATGAGTCAACGCCGGTTGGTTCAGCCGATAAAAATATGATTCATATTCCATAAAGACGTAAGTTCAAATTTTATTATTGATATGAGGATATCGTTGATGGATGATCTATAAGTATCCCCATAAGAGCTTTTTGAACCGTGAGATCTGTCCTGATTCTGATGAATCTCTATAATCCAACTCATCTAAACTTTCTTCTATAAAAAAAAAGTTAATGAAGATTTAAATATATTTTAATTAATTAATGTTGGATATATCTTCACATGTTCACCTTAAATTCAAACTCATTTTAAAAAGGATTAAGTGTTATTTTTTAGGTGTTTGTGATATTATTTCTCAATAAAAATCGAACATATGTGTTAGTTATTATTCAACTAAATCATTTTTATCTACATTTCATGAGAACAAAAAGAACCCTGACCTAGACGGGCTCTGACTACATTAAAAGAAACTAAAAAAATGGAATAAATTAGATTATTATTTCATATTAAATATAAAATAATAAAAAAGAGATAAAATCACATTTTATATTTTCATTATTAAACTATTGCACAAGTATTTTTTTCCATTAAAAAACACCATAAATATCTATAAAACTACATTAAGTTTGGTCCTTTCAGAAAGAAAAAAAAACTCATATAAAATGAATTTGTTTCTAAAATGAATAAATAAAAATATTTTCATTTTGAATTTAAAAAATTTGTTTAAAATATTTATATACCTTATTAAATTAAGAAAAAAATATTTATATTTACTCACTATAAAGATAAATTCATTTTAAAGGATTATGATGTGATACAGAAAGGTTATTGCTAAGCATTTAGTGAACTCCTCTAAATTTGCATGCTGCACGTGTCTCACCTACTTGTGCCTGCACGTGTCAAGGATTGCCTTATCCCAACTACTAACCAGACCAACCCCCGAGCAAATTATTTTGGAGGCCCCTTCCTTCATTAAGTATCGTCTTTTTAACTTGATTTTTAATATTTTTGAAATTTCAAATTTTTTTTAAAGTTATTAAAAATTAATTAATTTAATTTTTTCGATAGTGATCAAGATGATACGAATCTTATAATTTCAGGGATCAAATTATTATAAGAATCAAATTGATACAATCTTATAATTTTAGGGACCAAATTGACGATTTATCCATTCATTAACTACTCTCATAAATATTAATATTTTTTACATGTTATAAATTTTTTTTATATTTTATGTGATTGACTGTGAATTATTTTTACAAATATTATTCAATATACGAACTAATTTATAAGGCTGAATTTGTTAAATCTAGAGTAGTTATCGCGTCTGATTGATTGATAGTTTAAAAAATTTTATATTGATAATGCATAATAATTAAACTCTATGCACGCTGGGTATGTAAAAGTATTTTACCATTAGAATTTAATTGATGGATATACATGATTAATGTAAAAATTGTTTATACTATTAACTCATTAACTAATTATAAATTATCATATTATTATTAACATATGATTGGTTTGAGTAGTAATAAACTCTGACCTTTTAAGTAAATGGTCAGGGATGCGACTCCTTACACTTGTATATGGAGAAAATCTAATTTGAAGAAGACAATCCTTAAATATTATCCAGATCTTCCGACGGAGATCCAACACTATTTATGACGGTAGATACTTCGTACCAATAACATGATTACCCAAATAAAAAGCTGTCATATCATTAAAATTGTTTGAATTTTATCATAACTATCTTAAAAGTCATACATAATATAATTTATAATTAATTGATCGTGCAAAACACTTTATAATGAAATTATGTCAAAATTCAACTCTTTGCATTAATATTAATATTTTAATATAAAAACTCTTTACAGTAATTCCAACTAATAAAATGTGCATGGGTAAGTAGGAAAGATAAGTACTAATCTTCCAACTATGCCATGGTAATGTATTTTATATTTATAAATAATTTTTAAGATAATTATAGTAAGATTCAAATATTTTAATTTATATGATAATTTTTTATTAATAGTATAAAAAATCTAATAATATATTCCAATTAACTTCATAAACTTTAATATAATTTTTTAACTAAAATATGCTGTCCACGAAAATCAAATTTCATAACCCCACCAAAGGCAAAGGCAAAGGCAAAGGCCAAATAGGAAAATGATAATTGATAATCTCCCCAACGGTGGCACTAAAATCGCTATGCATTCATTCGCTTCTGTTTCTGCAACATAATAGTGTGGTTGAAGAACAAGCTTTTCTTCCTTTCTCTTCTCTCTGTCTCTTTCTGTTCTTTCATTCCCTTCACGCCATATATTCCTTCAAATTCATTCGCTTTCTCTCACTCAACATTTTCTTCTTCTTCTCTCTCTCTCTCTCTTCGCTTTCACACATTCCAATCCCTTCCTTTGATGATGATCCCTTTTTTCTTCTCTCATTTCTTTCTGCCTTTCTCTCATCATCACCTCACTACGATCATCTTCTAATTCAGAATTGTTGTTTGGTTTCTAAGAAACTACGAGAAAATCGAACTGTTCCCCTGTACCCTTATTGATCCTCTGTTTACTCAGAACATTTCTTTCTTTTTTCATCTGTGTTTAGAGGCTCAGATAACTCGACCCAGTTCAGATTTTTCTAAGTTTTGTTAGTTTTTCATTGGAAAATCGAAAAAAGAGAAGATTTTTGAATCCGGGTCTTCTCTTTCTCTCTTTGTTTTTCATACTCATACGATATTTTCCTTCGTTTTCTCGGTGACCAAACGGTGGAGAAGTTACTTTGTTGACAGGCTTGGGAAAATGCTGGGGACTACCATGCAGTTTGGGAGTGTTCGTGGTGATGATCGGTTTTACATTCCGGTAAAAGCAAGGAAAAATCAGAATCAGCGCAAACAAGCTCAAAGAACAAAGAGTGATGAAACCGAGAGTGCAGATTCAGCTTCAAAGACAAAGCTTGTTGCTTCTGAGAATAGGAATCCCAATGAATCTTCATACTCTTTGAACATACCATCTTCTCGCCCTTCTGTTGAGCCTTCTAGTAACATTGATAGGTTTCTAGAGTCCACAACACCATTAGTCCCTGCTCAGTATTTCTCTAAGGTTGATCTCTTCTTTCCTTTATGCAACTATGCATTTGGGTTATCTTTTTGAGTGGTGATTTTTGCTATGTTGGACTTGGAGGGTACAACAACCTCCATTCGTTGTAGTTGGGTCTTGTTTTCAATATGTACAAATATTTATTGAATGTTTATTTATGATAAATGTTTAAAAATAACTAATAGTCAATGAAATGCCTCACAACTCATTCTGACAAAAATAAGTAATAGTCACTGCACCACGCATTCACGCAATCATTGAAGGATGCACGGTTGGATCAATCACACTGAAATTGTTTGTGGAAGCCTAGGATTGATCCGATTAGTGATTGCGTGAGTGCGTGGTTTTTTGACCGTAGAGAATCCGGATCCGATGATGATTTCCCTCTCTTTTCATATAGCTACTTACTTTTTGATGTTTAGAATTCTCATTACCACCATATGATTTATGACTTGTTTTTGTTGTGGGTGTAGACAACAATGAGAGGTTGGAAGACTTGTGATGTTGAGTATCAAGCTTACTTTGCCCTGAATGATCTATGGGAATCGTTTAAGGAGTGGAGTGCATATGGAGCAGGAGTCCCCTTGCTACTTGATCAAAGAGAATCTGTCGTCCAATATTATGTTCCTTATTTGTCGGCTATTCAACTATATGGTCAATCAGCTAAGAAGTCAATTGCTAAGCCAAGGTATTGGCATTTCAAATGTAGAACCATGCTTTTATATTTGCTTAAGAATTCGTAACATTGAGACATCATTGGCACTAGAAAATGGAAACATGGTACAGTTATTGTTGATAGATGAAGCTCCTTTTCTCAGTCTCACTGTGATATGTTTGTTTTGTACTATGGTGAAATTGATTTTATGCGGTATTGGATTATGTTAGCGGTGCTGGTTGAAAGGTGTAATAAATGACATAGAAAGTGAAAGAATTCAAAATGACTTTTGCGCAAAAACCAGGAAGAAAGATTGGTTTAATTCTGATTGTTCTTTTCCATCAAAATTTGGTTATACTTGCATTGTCAGAGATAACAAAAACGCACATGTAACGGAAATGTAGTTCCTTGGATTTTGTTTGCTTCATGTTCAATTCCTTTTTCATCCACGGAAAAAGATTTTGTCAGCTGAAACGGTGAATTGGAGACAGGAAGCATTTGAGGGAATTGAGAGTTATCTTCTTATAACTGACACGGTGCATATCTGATTAGTGTCTAATTTGTTTCCTTGTAGTGCTTCATGGATCTCTTTTGTCCTGTGTTGACTGTTGAGTAGAAGTGAAAACAGAAGTTCATGGAACGAGAAGAGTGCAGATGATTAATGTATCGTGTTTTGTCTGATATCTTATCAATTTTCATTTCTTCCTCTTCATTCCATACATTTTCATGCTCACCACTCACACACTACAATTCCAAATCTAATATTTATTGGATGAATTTTGTTCTTTTATACTACCAATTGGTTTGACTTTTGATGGACTTTAATGACTTTTTGTTGATCTCAATATATTGAAAACATTTTTAACCTTCAAGTATTCTTCATGTATTCGCCTTTTTTTCTCTCTCTGGTTACTAATTCCTGCATCTGGTCAATGTGGTTCTGTGCTTGTGAATTTTTTTTTCTTATTTTATATATCCATAATATGTTAAATTCATTGTGCCCATTTCTATACAATTATAAGTTTTACTGAAGAATGTGCTATTGTGCTTTAGTTGGAACCTGATCTCATTTTCTTATTTCATTAGGTACACTGGTGAAGATAGTGATGGAGATTACTACCGAGATTCAAGTAGTGATGGAAGCAGTGATTGTGAATTTGGAAAAAGGAAGGAACTTTTTACAGCACAAAGTAGTCAATATCGAAAAGGCGATGTTTCTTTTCAAATGAGCAGGTTATCGGTACATGATAAACACAGTATAATACAAGAAGAATTTTCTAGTGATGACAGTGAAACCGGGAATCCTGAAGATCTCCTTTTTGAGTATTTTGATCAAAATCCTCCTTATAGTCGTGAGCCATTGGCTGATAAGGCTAGTAATGATCTTAATTAATATGTGACTTATTAGCACTTATTTTAAACAATCCATCTGATATTTTATTATACTTGGACAGATACTAGATCTTGCACGCCACTATCCTAGCATCAAGTCGTTGAGAAGTTGTGATTTATTGCCAGTCAGTTGGATGTCTGTGGCATGGTGAGAATAACATGTTCTATTGCTTTAGTGCTGAATTTTTGTGTCAATTAACATTCTTTAATGGCATTTTCTAGGTATCCTATATATCGAATACCTACAGGTCCAACATTAAAAGATTTAGATGCATGCTTTCTTACATACCATACACTCCATACGCCCTTGACAGGTAATCATGGAACTTTATGCCTATTTTGACCTGCAGTGGCATTGTAGTTCTTGCTTATCAAGATTTAGCACTCATTTGGGCTCATTAACGTTAGATGTACTCATGCATTTTAAATTATTTTCCCTTATCACCTTTATATCTCAGGCACAAAAAAATTCAATTTTTTCCTTTGGGTCATAAAATGTGAAAGATGGGCATCTACTCAAATGGAATTTCTTCTGACCTTATCATTTCCTGCTGTATGTGCCCGTATGTGTATTGAAATGAGCAGTGTAATTTAAGACATAATGTTTGATTTTGTTTGCAAGCACAGGAAGAAATGAAAAGAGAAAGAGAGATTGTGTCTTAGTCATAATTCTTCTGTCTGGTTAACGCATAAGGGGAGTTTTTTTTTTTTTTGGATATAAAATTATGCCTAGCTCAATTTGAGAATATCTATATACTATTTGGATTCTCTGGAGCTATACAGCTTGGATCAGTGTGACCAAATTCGCTCATCTCCCCTTAGAACCTTGAATTGGATCGTGCGTACCGATTCGCGGTGCACATTCCCAGTGGTTCCTGGCGGTATGCTTTGTGGGACGTCTAAATAGAATACTGCGAGTTTCTGCAAAATCTGACCAGAAGCAGCAGCAGATCAGTTAAATCGGCAGCAGATTATGCATTTCGGCCAAGCCTCCACCGCCGGAACCGCCTGACTCAGGCCGTGGTGCAGTGGTTGATTGGATGGCTGCGGAGAAGATGCTGACAGAAACAGCAGCTACACCCAAAAGCTTCGTGAATGGGGAGAAAGAAGGATGGGCACAATGGGAATTACAAAAATTAGGTTGCTTTCTTGACCTAATAGGCCAAGTTCAAGAGTGAAGAGAAGAGTCTTTAGAAAGGAAAGGTGGACTTGTGTATTAAAAGGAAAACAATTTTCAGCAGCAAGAACCAACCCACTGAGACCAACACAAGCACTTGGGCCACAACCCAATTTGCAAATTGACAATCCAGCTTGCTCTAAGGGGCAGCAGACTTCTAACTTTGAAAAAAGAAATCAAGCAATGGGACCCAGGAGGGCCAACACCAATTAATATTATTAAAACATACCACGAATCCGAATAGCGTACCAACTAAGTATACCCCTAACATTCCGCATACTTAGTTAAGTGACGTATCGTGTACCAGCGAGTATTGCAAACATGGTAACTCTGGCTCGGATTTTCTTCATAGCGCTCTAGTGTCACTGATGTTTCAACTAAAATATGTACTCTGACCTTTGTCCTGGTCACTTCTGCACTCTAAGTCTAATTTATGTAGATAGTTATACTTCAAGCTTGTTTAAAGCTTGTACTATTAGCTTGTTTTAGTTAGACTTATCCGTTCTCTCATTGCCCCTGTAATATCATCATTATCTGGAGTCCCTCGTTATTTGTTCCTTTCTTGGATATCATCTCTTTTTTAAGAAAATGTAGATACACATCACTTTAAATCTCCTTGCTCTCACATCCCACCTACTCAGGTGGCAGCATCCAAATGCATTGATTTGGAACTTTGGGTGGAACCTGCTGTACTCATGCTGCCAGCTGTGCAGATATGAGCATATTGATTGCTACTGATCTGCATTCACTTGTATTTTTTCTTCATCTTTTTAATAGGACACTATTTTAGAAGCATGACACTCTTTGGTCTTTGACCAAGGTATCATCACAGAAGCACGGTGCTCTGTGAAAGGCATATTGTAATTTGAAACTGACAAATAAGAAATAAAATAAAAAACTGATTCTAATAACATACTTTACTTCCTGATTTATTTTATGTTATGTAAAGATAACGCTTTCTTGCAAAAATCTGAAAGGTAATTTCAAGTTGCATGCAATGTTCAGTAATTTATTTTTAAGTTTCTTTTGATTACATTTTGTAGGAAATGGGGGTACTCTGGCTCCAATTTTGGTTTATCCCAATGAGATGGATGGCATACCTAAGATTTCCTTACCAACTTTTGCTATGGCTTCTTATAAGTTAAAGGGATCTATTTGGATGCAAAATGGAGATAGTGAGAGTCAACTAGCAAATTCTCTCTTGCAGGCTGCAGATAACTGGTTAAGGTTGCTTCAGGTGTATCACCCAGATTATCAGTTCTTTGTATCGCATGGCACATACCGCAGGTGAACCAATATTAGCCTTGAATTTCTGTGTTCATTGCTCGATGCCAACTTGGTGTAATCCATCCATCTTTAGAGACTCTGATGGTGTGCTAATGTGGATTCCTTTACATGCTAAGCAGCACAAAAGTTGAGCTAATCTCAAGGGAAGAATGAAATAGAGATTTCTAAAGTGAAAATGAAAAAGAAAAAAAAAGTTGTTTTGTATGCAAAAAAAAAAGAAGAAAACTGTCGCATAAGTGGAAGGCCCTAATGGAAAGGGAGAAAGAGCTAATATACAGCAAAACTGGCTAGGGCTACAGGTTCAGGCAGAATATATGTGGGATTAAGCTAGATCGTCCAAGCCTTTTCAGTTCAATAATGGTTGAGTTCTTAGACTTAAATATTTACTGATAGTTATGTTGTCCCTTAGAAGTGAAATGTGTAGATTTATCTATATAATAAGGTACAATTTTGGCTTTATATCAGTAGTATCTGATGAACATCCTGTTACTGTTGTGAGATAAAAGAGAGGAAAATAGATGGCACTGCAATATTTTGCTATTTCAAAATAAGTGTTGTACTCTTAAAATGTTAATAATTAGCTCTATGAAGGTGTAATATTTGGAAGAGTATGTATGAATGGAGGTGGTGGCAGTCTTATTAGCATTAGAATGGGTTGGTGATATAACATGACCACTAGCTGGATAGCTGGAGACTTGTTTTGCAATGGAGGTCGGAGTCCCAATTTTTCCTCCTTTCCACAGAAATGAGAAATAAGGATTCTTTGGTGCCACTTCCTAGGTGGAATAAAAAATGGATTTGGATTCTCTCTGTTTTTAAATTACAAGATATAATTCTCTTGTAGAGAGAAAGACACAATGTTTTGTTCCTTTATTTAGAATTATATACTGTTATTTAAAAAGGAAAAGACTTATGTGCTATTCTTTTGGTGTATGTTTTTTTGTTATGTTTTTTAATGAAAATAGGACATGTGTAATTGTTGTTAAACATATTATATTTTTATTGATGAGTTGTTACATATAAACACCATCATAAGTATGTATGGAATTGTACCTAAGAATCGTACATATAAACACCACCATTAGAATTGTCCATTTAAAAATAGGAAAGGCTCCAAATTCATAAAAAAGTATGCTTAATTGATAAAAAAATTATGCTGATTCAACCGTTTAAAGTAATAATAGGTTACCAACATAAATTCTTACCACAATCCTCGGTGACAAACAATACCAATGGGGGTTCCTCATGAATCAATACCTGATCGCTGCAACCTTCTTGCATTACCATTTTTTTTGGTGGTCGTCACCTCAAATCCAACACATGGTAGTTGAGTAGATGCAAACCGAACTTGTTATAATAGTAAGAAAATGACACACTTAGATACGAGGTGCGAAATGTGCTAGACAACCTTTCATGTGTAACCCAGTAATTTTTTTTTTTTTATTGACAAATGTTAATATTTGTTTGAAATGTGAGTAGGTAAGAGTTGAGTTGAATCCTCTCTTTCCTTATCACTCCATTCCTTAATTCTCTCACTCCAACCACCAAACCAACCTTATATCCCCTACGTGTAACCCACAAGTTCAGGGACCATGAACTTCATGAGGTCAGTCATCAGTATTGAAATTCATTTGTTTCCATTTAGCTGAGTATGTTTATTTGAGGTATACTGTCTTGTGATTCTATTCCTTGGGAAATATATTGAAATTGTTTTCTTGTTCTGTCGTCACACTCAAGATGTTGGAGGAAGATGGGTGTAAACCGCCTTCAAAGTGAGATAGATATCTGTAAGGCTACAGGGGAGTTAACAATCATGACGGGAATATTTCCCATAGTGTTACTACAGGAGAGCTTATGTTGGAGAAAGTAAAACAATATAGTGAGCCAAATATGCTGTTCGACATAGAGGTCAATGTATTCAAGGAGAAGATTGAGGCACTTGATGATGATAATATGCTTCTGCAGGAAGGTCAAATAAACAAGGTTTAATCAAGATTTTAGTCCCTGAAAAGTGAATCACTTTTGATTTTGATCCCTGCACTTTTTTTTTGTTGGATTTAGTCTATGCAAGTTCCAAAACTTTGGTCTTGGTTCCTATCGTCGCTATCCATCTGTTAAGTGTTAACATAACTAATGAACCGTCACATTAGCACTGCTATGTAGGTTAATTTTATAATATTTAATGTCATGTAGGATTATATATTAATTTTTTATATTCTTTTATAATATTTAATACCACAAAGGTCAAGAACCCTATAAATGTTCTAGAATGTTGCTATTTCAACCTTTCATTCAATTAATAAAAATATAAAAAACAAATAATGACATTATAATAAAATAAAAATATTAGTATAGCCTACATGACAGTGCTGACGTGGTGGTCTGTTAGGTAAAGTGACAAAACCAAAATTTTGGAACTTGCAGGAACCAAAACCAAAACTGATTTACTTTTCGGGGACTAAAAACTTAATTAAACCAATAAACAACAATCTTGAAAGACTCCGCTGGCCAAAAAACTCTTTGAATTCCTTGGGAGTCCTTGTTTTAATGTTTTATTCATGATTTTTTGCTTAGTAAATTATAAAAGTTCTTTTCATTTTCATTTTCTTTCTTTTTTATAAAGAAAAGATCTGATAGGTCATAGTCACTTATATACATGAACAAGGAAATTAGATTGGTATCTTCTTAGGTTTGACTTAATTATAATTAACATGTCTTTTGTTTTAGAAATTATATCAATTAACTTTATGTTATCATTATGCTTACCTTGCTTAAAGTGGGATGATTGAAATTATAGACCTCTTAAAAGGAAAAGTGAGTGTAGTTAAATCAAACTTCAAATAAGGTTGGTATAATTTTCTATTATTATTATTATTATTATTATTATTGGAAGGGAAAGACCGGCCAGAGTAGATAGATAGCTGTAAGACGGGGGTGTAAGTGCTTTATACAAAATAGGTTGATTGGTCCTATATGTTATTTAAATTTTCACATCGGTCCTATAAGTTTTATTTTTTTCAAATTGGTCCTACACGTTATATTCCGTTTCCACATTAGTCCTTTCCGTCAATTTCGACCTGAAGCCGTCAATTTTGACCTAATATGGCATTGTATTAGTGCTACACGTGGCTTTTTATCTGACGCCGTAAGGTCGAAATTGACGGAAATGACTTATGTAAAAACGAAACATAATGTATAGGGCCAATTTGAAAAGAATAAAACTTATGGAATCGATATGAAAATTTAAATAAACGTAAAAGACCAATTATCCTATTTTGTCAATAGAAATATTATAGGTGAATTCTCTGATATCCCATGATAACTTTTATCCTACCTAGATGACTCAATCATATAGTGAGAATTTAGTCATTATAATACTAACATGGCCCATTTAATTGATGTAATGCATTCTGATTGAGCAGATTAACTTTTATCCCAAAATTATAAGGGGTATAAGAGAAGTCACCAATATTATATCATCCTATAAAGTCTTCTTTATAAATCTTACCTATTTAAACTTGACAAATGTCATGTTGTATTGTATTTGTGAAAATGTAAAATACTAATTTAGATTGACTTTTTAATATTTTCTCTCTTTTTTTAGTGGTTAAAAAGGTTTGTAGAAAGATATGTAAGGGGATATAATATTTTTCTTTCTGCAAATGTGAACCATACAAGAAAGAAAAAATATATCATGTTTGGATTATACCTTACTTGTAGTTGTTCAATTCAATTGATAGCTACATATATAATAAGTGAATATAATAGTAAGATTTATGGAGTCATAGTATTTGATTAAAGTCTATATATAATCTTTTTGGTCTTTTGACAGTTAAAGCCTATACTTTTTTTTACAACGGTCAAGTGGTGTTTGGGTCACCTTGTGTATACATTGACTAATCTATTGTTTTTGATCGGAATCGGATCAATGATAGGTCATCACAAGGAAATTTATTGTAGCCTAGCCTAAAAAAACTGATAAAACTAGAATTTGAATGTGTTTATACGCCCATGCACATTACATGCTCGTCCATCATTAGGCAAGTCTCTTGTAGTTAAAGACCATAATACGAGGAAATGTCACAACAACTCATAAGAAAATTTAATATTTGGTTGGTTGGGGATAGTTCAAAGGATTTAATTGATATACATTATCAGTGTAAAGATTTTTTTATACAGACAACCAATCTAAAATTATCACATAAGCTAAAATGATTGACTATTATCCTAACTATCTTAAAAGTCACATATATCATGATTTTTGATTGGTTATCAATGTAAAAATCTTTACACTGACAATACATAACAATTAAACTCTAATTCAAAAGATAACGAGTTTTGGGCTGTTATAAACTCAGTGAATACTATATAACAATGTTAGGCACACAAATTTATATATAATTATTCTATATTTTAAAATTACCATCATTGGATTATTTTAAATCATTTTTTTTATACATCTGCAATTTGATTCTGCCACTTAGACATATATATACAACAGATGTGAGAATGTTGATGAAATATTATAGAACAATGTTAGACACGCAAATTTACATGAAATTTACTCTTTTCTTTTTGGGTAGAATACATGTACATTAATTTATCTTTTAAATTTTTTTATGATCTGATTAACTTATGTTTTTAGTTTAATTGTTATGTATTGTTAGTGTAAAAAAATTTACACTATTAACTAAGTAGAAATGATTATATGATGATGATTTGTTGTTGATGTAAAAAGAACTTTACACATACCAATTAATTCATTTTGTTTATATCCAATGGCGGTGGGAGGGGGATCCCTCTATGCCACGGCGCCCCAAGGTTTCAATATATTTTTTTGCAATATGAATTGGCTTCCTTGTGTTTTATTAATTTTCCTCTTGCTTTTGTCTTGAGTTTGTTTGGACTTTGCTTGGACAATGCCGATTATTTGAGTTATTTCTCCATCTATGGTAATGAAATTCATATATCTTTTTAGTTTTCTTACAGGAATATTTTATAGTAATGTTCTTAAAAAATTTAGTTTTTAGATTGAATGTTAAGAAAACTACGGACTCATTTTTAAGAGAAAAGAGAGAGTAAACGATGAAATCGTCTACTTCACCGATTTTAAATTTGGAGAAGTGAAGATTTTAGGTATTTAATGAAATCGACTTTGAGTAATTTATTTGTGTTAACCCAGGATGGGTATATATAGACAACTAATTGTGTTTTTGAATACAAGTCAAAAAAACATGAGAATTACATTTGAGATTTAAAAGCTACTCACAATAGCTTCAAAGAAAAGTACGTTTAGAGAGAACCACTCTAGACCCATCACCGTGAATCCAAACATATGCTAAGGCAAGGATGATCTTTGCTGTCTAAAAATAATAATTATAAGGTTTAAGTAACTTTTTAGTCCCTGAAAGTGAGTCAATTTTGGTTTTGGTCCCTGTACTTTTTTTTTGTTGGTTTTGGTCACTGCAAGTTCCAAAATTTTGGTTTTGGTCCCTGCAATCACTAGTCATCCGTTAAGTGTTGACGTGACTAATAGATTGTCACTTTAGCACCGCCATATATGCTAATTTTATAATATTTAATGTGACTTATGATTAAATATTAATTTTTTTATATTTTTTATAGTATTTAATATCACCGAGATATTCAAGAACCCAATAAATGTTACTGAATTTTGTTATTTCAGTTTTTCATTCATTTAATAAAAGTATAAAAAAGATAATAAAATTATAATAAAAATAAAAATATTATAATAGCATACATGACAGTACTGACGTGACTGTCTGTTAGTTACGTCGGCACTTAACGGATGGATAGTGATAGCAGAGACCAAAACCAAAGTTCTGGAACTTGTAGGAACCAAAACCAACGAAAAAAATATACGGACCAAAACCAAAACTGACTCAGTTTTCAATGGCTAAAAACTTAATTAAACCCTAATTATAATTATGAAATATAAAATGGAATAAAATAAAAAAAACATAACAATAGTGTCTTTTATCTTTTTGTCTTTTTTGCTAAGAGAAAAAGCAGTTTAAACTGGATAAAAGTGAAACAAAAATGTCAGAGCAGCAAAAAGAAACACAAAACGTTACAATTTGAAACCAGGGTCCCACTCGACCTATGTATAATGTCAGAAATCGAGTTTCTGTCAATGATTATCTGGCGAATGAAAACGTTAGACAAAAGCATAATTAAATTAATTTATTAATAATTAAAATAATTAATTTAAATTAATTAAAGTAAAAAAAAAAACAAATAGGGAAATAGCCGTTAGAGTTTCCCTTCACCAAATTCAAATGAAGTAGTCGCGTCGCACACACACCCCAATACCCTTTTATTCATTTCAATCATCTTCACCATACAATCAGCGATTGCTCATCAAAACCTGAATTTTCTTCTTCTTCTTCTTCTTGCGATTCTCCCATTTTCTCTCTCTAGATTCTTGCCCTAATTGCAGCTACTAATCTCTGCTTTTTTCAATTGGTTCTGAGTCGGAAAAAAATTACGCAATTGTGGTCGAACCCGAGATTGATGTGAGTAACTGCTTCCATTTCCTTATTTATCTTGAATTTCCTTTTGAAATTTCTGATTGTTGATGAGGTTTCCATTTGGGGATTTAGAATGTCTTATATGTGTATTTTTTTTTCAAAAAAATTTACTTTCCTATTTTATGGTGTTGCCCAGTTTAATATAATGCTTAAAATTAGGCTCGAAGTTAAATTAACACTCAACAGTGTGATAAAATCTTTCCTTTTTTGAGTTTTTGTGTCTTAAAAATGAAATTCTGCTACATTTTTTATATTTTTTCTTACCCTTTATTTATTGTTATTATTATTTTTAATTTATTTTAATTTATGCGATTTAGTCTTGGAGTTTTTCTTAATTAATGTTTTGTATTTGATCATTCTGCAGCTAATCAATACTATATTATCAATCACCTAAAGCATTTGAAATTGTTGAATCTGTCAATTTCATTTTTATTAATAAAAATCTTCGCAGAATTTTCTTTTATAATTTTTTTATTTGCAAGAGCTGAAAGTTTCTGTTTATTACTTATTTGAGCACAATTCATGTCACAATAGACCCAACAGTGATTGGTCGGCAGTGAAAATGGATTGCGACCCCAAGTGACCTTCAAGTGCAATGTTTGGGGTTCTAGCCGTGGAGTTGTTACTCTGGGCTTTACCTAATCACCGCCCTGACCTGAGGGTTAGTCTCACAGCTTGTCTGTGGAATACCCGGTCAATAACCAAAAAAATTCATGTCACAGTTGAAATCAATTTCATTTGATTCCATATCAATTCAAGTGTTGAACATTAATCAGGAATAGAATTTGTTGGAAGAATTATGAATGTTATCTTTTTCATTTCTTAAAATTTGTGTCCATTTCATTGATAATTTTCCCACTATGACAAGCCTAGAAGATGACTGTGAGAACACCTGGAACACCAGCTTCAAAGATAGATAGGACACCAGTGTCAACACCTGGAGGGCCAAGAGCTAGGGAGGAGAAGATTGTGGTTACAGTAAGGCTAAGGCCTTTAAACAGAAGGGAGCAATTGGCTAAAGATCAGGTGGCATGGGATTGCATAGATGATTATACAATCGTGTATAAACCACCCTCACATGAACGTGCAGCTCAACCAGCATCATTTACTTTTGGTATCAAATGAAACTGTTCACCTTGTTTTATTTTTCTTACTCATTATCATTTCAAAGTTCTTGTTATCTTTTACTTAATTTAATGTCACCAATTTTTTCCCATTTTGTATGGCATCATATTTTGAATATTTGTTAACG
Organism: Ammopiptanthus mongolicus; assembly: GCA_039655645.1. Lineage (NCBI taxonomy): Eukaryota > Viridiplantae > Streptophyta > Magnoliopsida > Fabales > Fabaceae > Ammopiptanthus > Ammopiptanthus mongolicus. Next base: position 85,763,286 of record CM077349.1, on the reverse strand, counting down.
TTGGTTTTCTCCCTGCAGATAAAGTTTTTGGTCCTGCTTGTTTAACTGATTCAGTATATGAAGAAGGAGTAAAGAATGTCGCATTATCTGCATTGATGGGCATTAATGGTACTGTGTTTTTATATATTTATGTTCTGACCTCCCTTATGATTTGTGCCTTTGCTAGAGACTCTCTGTATTTACATAATGATTGTATGCTTCTTCTATTGCAGCAACTGTTTTTGCTTATGGACAAACTAGCAGCGGAAAGACATACACAATGAGAGGAATAACAGAAAAGGCTGTCAATGATATCTATGAGCATATAATGAATGTAAGTTTTTCCAAAGCTTACGGTGGTTTAATTTCAATAAAGTATTGGAGAGGATTTCAAAGGTTGCTATGTACAACTAATCCTTTCAATCGATGTGATTGCAGACTCCAGGAAGAAATTTCACTGTAAAAATATCGGGACTAGAAATATACAATGAGAATGTTAGGGACTTGTTAAATTCTGATTCTGGTCGCAATCTGAAGCTTCTAGATGATCCTGAGGTAATTTCTGAAAATATTTTTCATTTTTTATTTAACTAGAAAGCAATTCAGTAGCTTCCTTGTCCTGAATTTGGAATTTCATATTTTAATATCCTGCATAATGAGCTCGCAATTCAGTAGCTTCCTTTTTCCTCAATTTGGAATTCGGAATTTCATATTTGATATCCTGTGTGTAATGTAGAAAGGTACTGTGGTTGAGAAATTGGTGGAAGAAACAGCAAAAGATGACAAGCATTTGAGGCATTTGATCTCTATTTGTGAAGGTAGGAAACTCTATTGGCTTGCATGAGGTATATACCTGTTTCCTTATTCAAACGATTTAAGAACTTTCTTGTCTTTCTTCTTGGCAGCTCAAAGGCAGGTTGGTGAAACTGCTCTAAATGATAACAGCTCACGTTCTCACCAGATAATAAGACTGGTCAGTGATAGTGCAATTACTCGCTGGAACTCACAGAAGATGATCTTTTTTCTTTCGTTCCCTTTCATAACTAACATGGTATGGAATCATTCCCCCCCTCCCGCGATGTGTATTGCAGACAATTGAAAGTACTCTTCGTGAAAATGCAGAATGCGTGAGATCCTTTGTCGCAACCCTGGTAACTGAAGCTTCCCATTTATCTACTTTTTAATGGATAGTCTAGTTCTCATAGAATATAACAAACTCAGGTCAATGACTGCAGAACTTTGTTGATCTAGCTGGAAGTGAGAGGGCTGCACAGACACAGGCAGATGGCACTAGGCTCAGAGAAGGTTGCCATATTAACCTTAGCTTGATGACTCTTACAACTGTGATCAGGAAGCTCAGGTCAGAGTCCATGTTATTTACCTTTTTATGATACAACTTATGTTCCTTGTACACGTAATCTATAACATTTTAGATTAGATAGATGGAAGTAAGAACATGTTAACAGGAAGGTGATTGGATTGTTATAATGACAGAAATCACCTTGCAGTGCCAGTAGAATTGAGTGGTTGTTTTATGTCATATTTTACCTCTTCTGATAGCTTGTTTTCATAACATATGCAGTGTTGGAAAAAGAAGCGGTCATATACCTTACAGAGATTCAAAGCTCACACGTATATTGCAACACTCCCTTGGTGGAAATGCACGTACTGCCATCATATGTACTTTGAGTCCGGCACTAAGCCATGTAGAGCAATCACGAAACACTCTCTTCTTTGCTACTCGGGCAAAGGAAGTAACAAATAATGCTCAAGTTAACATGGTAACTACCGGTTCATAATCACCTTGATGATTTTGTAAATGTATTTTTTGACCCCGAATTTTAGAACAAAAATTTGACTTCTTTCTTTTCAAATGCTCTACATAGGTTGTTTCAGAAAAGCAGCTTGTTAAACATTTGCAAAAGGAAGTAGCAAGGCTGGAAGCAGAGCTGCGCACTCCTGATCCATCTAAAGAAAAGGATTGGAAAATTCAACAGGTAAATTGAAAAGAGAAAAAAAAACTGATTATTATGAACAAATATTTTTTTATAAGCTATTACAAACAAGTATTATTCCATAATACTTAATATTGTTACTTAATTATGTCCAGATGGAAATGGAAATCGAAGAGCTGAGACGCCAGAGAGATCTTGCACAATCTCAGGTGGATGAGTTACGCAAAAAGCTTCAGGATGACCAGCAGCAGGTCTCCCTCTGACTCTCTTTGTGTGTGCGCGCGTGTATGCGTCTTTCTCATGTGATTCATTTCAACTGACTTTAAGATCTTTTTGCACTTCAGGTCTCAAACCAACTTGAATCACCACATCTGCCTGTCAAGAAGTGCCTCTCATTCACCGGTTTATCATTGCCAAAACCAGAGAAAGGCGCTGAAAGAGTAAGAAATACCACATTAAGACAGTCCATCAGGCAATCATCTACTGCACCTTTTACCCTTATGCATGAAATTCGCAAACTTGAGCACCTCCAAGAGCAGCTGGGTGAAGAAGCCAATCGAGCTTTGGAAGTATTACAAAAGGAAGTGGCATGTCATAGACTAGGTAACCAAGATGCAGCCGAGACAATTGCAAAGCTGCAAGCTGAAATAAGGGAAATGCGTTCTGTTAGGTCAACACCAATGGAAGTTGAAGTCGGAAGTATGGTTTCTGTAAACAAGAGTGTCAGTGCTAATCTCAAGGAAGAGATTACTAGACTTCATTCACAGGGTAGCACCATTGCAAATCTTGAACAGCAGCTTGAAAATGTTCAAAGATCCATAGACAAGTTGGTGATGTCTCTCCCAAACAATTTTCAACAGGTAACCAGTGAAGCATCCCCTAAGCATAAAAAGGAACACAAAAGGAAAAAGTTGCTTCCTTTGTCTTCAAGTAACGCAGCCAATCGCCAAAACTTTATTAGATCTCCCTGCTCTCCATTATCAACTACTCAGCAAGTTTTGGAATCTGATATTGAAAATAAAGCCCCTGAGGTGAATGATGATATTGTTTCAAGTGAGACTCTGCCAGAGTCTGAGAAGGATACTCCATTAAAGAGTGAGGAATGTGGAGATGTTTCATCGAAGGAAAATACTTCTGGTCATCGACGATGTAGTTCAGTTAATATGAAGAAAATGCAGAAAATGTTTCAGAATGCAGCAGAGGAGAATGTAAGAAGTATAAGAGCATATGTCACAGAATTGAAAGAACGAGTGGCCAAACTGCAGTACCAAAAGCAGTTGCTTGTTTGCCAGGTATTTTAATATATATAAAAAATCTTTCTCCTTGCATTGACATTGCAGATTCTTCAGTTCATGTACTTCCATTACCTTTTCATTCATGTCCTTTTTCATGTGTATCTTTTGCATCTAGGTGCTCGAGCTTGAAGCAAATGAAGCAAGCGGCCACGACATAGAAAATGAAGAGTACACATGTGAACCGGAGGAACCCCAAGTTTCATGGCAAATAACATTTAGAGTGCAGCAGCAGCAGATCCTTGAATTATGGGATGCATGTTATGTCTCCATTATTCATAGGACCCAGTTTTACTTGTTATTCAAGGGAGACCAAGCTGATCAAATATACATGGAAGTTGAACTAAGGCGTTTGACATGGTTGCAACAACACCTAGCAGAAATTGGGAATGCAAGCCCAGCTCCTCATGTTGGCGATGAACCTACTATCTCGCTGTCATCAAGGTTCTCTCTCTCTCTATATATAATTTCCCCTCCACTCAATGAATTATGAATGAGGATTTTTATCAATGAATTATGAATGAGGATTTTTATTGAATATAAATTTTATAATGTGCAGTATGAGAGCCTTGAAACGAGAAAGAGAATTCCTTGCTAAGAGGTTGACATCACGTTTGACACCAGAGGAGAGGGATGCATTATATATGAAATGGGATGTTCCCCTTGATGGTAAGCAGAGGAAGATGCAATTTGTCAGCAAGCTTTGGACAGATCCTCATGATCCAAAGCATGTACAGGAGAGTGCTGAAATAGTTGCAAAGCTTGTGGGTTTCTGTACAGGAGGCAACATGTCAAAGGAGATGTTTGAGCTGAATTTTGTGCATCCATCTGATAAGAGGCCCTGGTTAATGGGATGGAATCATATAACAAATTTTCTTAATATGTAATAAATTTGTGTTTGTACATTAAGTACTGTAGATGGAAATTAATTTTGGCGCTTTTACTCAATTCAAAATGATTGTTTTGGACAACAATTTTCTCCAATAAACTAATCCAATTCATTGGATTCCTATTATAAAATAATGTGATTTGTGTTATGTAGACTTCAAGTTTATTTTGGTGTTATATAGTTCTTTCCAGCTCGGATTTTGGTCACAACTTTGTTATATTTTTTGATTTTACTCCCTCGAGCTCGAGTGATAAGACCCTTAACACGTGTTACATATTTTAGAAAAAAATGTAGATGAGAAGAATGAGTAAATACTCAATTTGGTCCCTGAAATTGTAGAGTCGTATCAACTTAGTCCCCCACATTATCAATATTCCAAAATGATCCCTGGAATTGCAGAAAGTTAATCATATTCGTCCCTCTGTTGGTATTTGCATGGACTATAATGACATTATATTGGTAATGTCAGGGATGCATTTGAAACTAAGTGAATAATGTCAGGGATGCATTTGCTACATTTTGCAATTTCAAGGATCATTTTGGAATATTAATAACGTGGGGGACTAAGTTGATACGACCCTTTAATTTCAGGGACCAAATTGAGTATTTACTCCTGAGAAGAATCCACTATATAAAAAGAGATCAAGAGCGCTAATGGATAATGTAAACATGCAACTTCATTATCTAGCCTACTGTAGGCTTGTTAACTCAAAATACCATAAAGAGAAAAGTAAAAAACAAAGAAGTTAGGCCAAGCCCCAAGCTAATTTTTTCACCACTATTATATTATTTTGAGAAGGAAACATTTTTTTTGGTTTCTCAAGATATCCTCCGCACGCAACTACGGAGACTAATCCCTTGAGGTACTGGACGACATTTAAGAGCTGATCTCTCTCCCAACCAGATTTTCTCCATACACAAGAGTCGGGGGATCGAATCCCTGACCACTTACTTAAGGGACTCAAGTTCGTTATCATTCGGACCAACCACATGATGGTTTTGAGAAGGAAACCTGAACACATGTTGTGTGGTTAATTGGGATAAAAACCTCAACAATTGTTTTACATGTTTTGGAAAAATTTGTAAATGAGAAGTTCAAACACCCTTGAAGTTTAGGCCTTATTTTCCTCTCTTGATTTTGATGGGAGTCTCCAACGGAAGCCAGGACAGCATCTCTGGCATTTAATTTCCCGAAATATGTCAACTCTTAAGGCAAATTGAATGGTGCACCACTATTACATTTGTTATCATGCACACTGAGCATGGCAATTACGTTTGTTCTTTATGGCTTGTTATATATATTTATGTCAAATAATGTTTTTCTCATGAGTCATAATAACATAAGTAAAGTCAATTGCCGAAACAACTCTATTCTATAGTCTAACCTTAAGTTAAGCAATCATAAACTGAGAGAGAGAGAGAGTTAAGAAGTAAACATGATCGGGTACTGCATTGAATTATAAATACAACCTTTTTGCAACAACTGATGTAAGATGAGACCACACCAAGGAACAGAAAAAGAAAGACATGAAACCACATACAGCATCACATTCATTGTGACTAGTACTTTTACTATAACATATAAGACGTTAAACCACACCAAATATGATATTAATTCTTCTAGTCTCTGGCTATAACACTATGCATCTTGATGCATAGTGTATGCAGGCAGAGAAAACTTCTTCAAGTTTTAACACTCAGCACCTTGGGAAGGGAGTCCCACAAGTGCTAGCAACTTTCCTGGCATTGGGAGAGTCAACAAACTTCTTGAGATTGGGATTCTTGAGGTATTGGCAGAGGCAGGGTTTCTGTTCCTTAATCTTGGAGCAGCATAGGTTAGATGGTGGAGATGAAGAGGTGATTGCACTCACACATGGGCTGAGCTGTACTGGGCTGCATGTTACACCCATTGACACTTGAACTTCAGCCAGAAGCAGCACCAGCAAAGTGCACAAAGCAATGTGTGCTGCTGCTTTCATTTTCACCTTAGGATTTTGTGTTTGAGAGTGAATGAGAGGAACGATGAACTGCTTCTGTGTACTGATGCATCTTGGATTGATTTGCCTCCCTATTTATACCGTGAGCTTAGTGGAAAACAAAGTAAAATATGTTAATGGGGGGGGGGGGGGGGTGCAATGCAGGTTTGGTCCACCTCTTTGAAAATTGGCCCACTATTAAATGGCAAAAATGACTTTAGTCCAGAAAATTAGCACTCAAACTTACTGCTTAATGATTTAAGGCAACTGTAAATAATGTTTTTAGATGTAATCTGCACAGGTTCTTTTTTGTTTCATTGATTTTATTTATAATTTAGATTAGATTTGCCTGGATAAAGCATTGCATGGTCACTTATCTCAGAGTTGGGATTTTAGAGATGCTAATGAGCATTTCACTATTTTAAACTCTTAGAGAATTATTGGTGCCCCTAAAGTCCTCTCAAGAACTATAACATTGTACGTTTCGGTGGAGCTTCATAGTCAAACCGATTGTAACAGATAAGGTTGAATTGCTGAAGCAGAAGCCAAGTCATTTTATGTGCAAGACTGTCAGTTTGCTGTACAAAATTTCAATCTCTAACCAAAGGAGGGTAAAAAAGAAACAAAGAAAAGCCCAAAAACATGCCGATGAAATTATTTTAGAAAAGTTCAGTCAAAGAGGTTGCTGACTTCAGAACTAAAGACAATTACAAAGTGGTAGAGGTAAAAGAAAACTAACTATATATCAACATAAGGTTCTATATTTTATCAGAAATTTTTTCTCAGTCTTGAGGCATCCAATGGTCTTGCCACCCAAATGTTATATAAAAATGTACTAAAATACGGCCATGGGGGAATGAACTCAAAAAATTTATTTGAACTTATCTAGTATTATAAACACATGAAGTATTTTAATTCTGTTTGAATTAGTTGATTATAACCGTTAACTCATAAACTGTTCTAGGCTTATTTTCATAAGTAAGAAATTAAAACTTATACAAATAAGCTCTAATTTCACAAAAGTTAAAAATAGCTTAGGTAATAACTATTTTTATAACAATCTCTAACTAAACATATTAGAGGCCCCATTTTTCACATCCTGTTGTACAATATTATATATCACTCACATCACATAAGGGGTAAAATTTTTTTGCTTATTTAAGTTCTTAAAAAGTCAAGCGAAGTCATTGAGAGGTGTAAGTTTGTAACTGATGAATGGTTAACATGTTGAATGACTTGATTAATTACTTGTTATTAATTAATTAGTTTCAGTATAACATTTTGCATTGGTTTTAATTCAGGATTTAATTGGTATATACTGTGAGTATAAAAAAATTTACCAATCATAAATTATCAGTAAAAATATAAATGTTTATATAACAATTAAACTCTTTAACTTATTAGGAATATTTTCCTATATTCTTTTCCCATCTATTTATAATTACTACTACCGGGCATGAAGGGCTGTGACCCACCCTTTCGACTGTGGTACCTTTCGGTGACGTTGATGTGAGTATTTGTTTACATTCAGCAATGGTTCTTTCATTATAAAGCCACATGCTCTCTTATGATTAATATGACACGCATTGGGAAATTGTTATGGAGGAGTGTATAATCACTAGCCATCATGATAAAGCCGGGTACTACATAGTGCAATAGATTTCAAAGAATATAGTGTTGCCATTGTATGATTAGCAATGAAAAATTATTTCCAAGGAGCAACCCAATTGAGAGCAATCTATGAGATTTCATTGAAGCAAAGGATTTGAATTTGATTCACCACCATACTATTTTGTTGCAAAAGGCAGTAATTAATAAGCATTTCTGAATTGTCTAAAGAAACTTCCTATGATCATACTAATTAAGAAGACCCATTTAATTGACCTTATACATTTCTCATCTACTTGTAAGTGCTCTATATTATATTGGACACATATCAACTTCAAGATTCTCTTAGAAATTGTAAAAAGTGGGGATTAGATTTGCTGTCATGAATGTAAAATGTTATTCTCCAAAGAAAGGTGAAAAACTAACTAGTTGGGGACTTGTCATATTCAAAAGAATGTGCAATTTACCAACATGTGGATGGTCCGAGTAGTAAGGGACCCGGACACCTTAAGCAAGTGGTCAGGGGTTCGAATCCTGACTCTTGTGTAAGGAGAAAACCTGGTTGGGAGGGAAAAACCCACTTTGTGTGCCCAACAGTTCCCTGACGGAGATTAGTCACTGTTAACGCGGTGGTGGATACTTCGTACCTATGTCATGGTTACCAAAAAAAGAATGTGCAATTTTGCCTTTGTAGGCGCCTGATCTTTGAATCTGTCGTTTTAGTTCAGATTTGCAGCAATGATCATTGATCTCTTGTATGAGTGGAAGACAAAGCAATTTCCACTCTGCCTTGTAAAGAGAAGGCTTCTTCTCCTTTGTCCTTTAATCCTCTAAATTTTTTTTTTCTCTTGTTATTCTTTAATGAGATAGAGGGGAGATTATGTAGGGGGAAAAAGAGTGATCATGGTTTACATTTGGCTTGGGTGTACCATACTTTAAGCACGCCAAGCAATGATAATCATTAGCTCACTTCTACAATAATTCATTTGCCAAAGGGAAGAGAGAGATCAAATTGGCGTGAATTCACGCACATAATCATTAATTTTACTGGATTATTTTGGTCTATTCTAAGTCAAAATTAAAGTGGTTGTATTTGATTCAACAATTAAAGTGGTTATTATCATAATTACAGGTTCACTCATTAATCTTATGTATCATGTACCGAATTTGTCATCAGATTTATCTTAAAAGAAAGTTTTGTAACAATAATAATATACAAAGTGATGAATCGCATATCTTAAATGAACCATGTACCTATGCAGGTACCGTATTCCTAATAAGTATTAACTAGGCTTGTTATCATGCAGTGCGTGGGACCTTAGAATTATGGTTTCAATTTACAATCGTCATGCTCACTTGATCGTTGATGGTTTATCATTGCTAACATCAGTCAATTTTGTCCTAGAGAGTGCTGAACAATGATAAGCTCACATATCAATTTCACTAGTTTATTTCACTATTATCAATCACCCAACACAAGCATGACAGCATCCAACTTTACTTTTTCTCAAGATTCACGTTCCTTTTCTTTTCTTTTCTCCATATTCCTTTTGCGGGAAAATCAAGGTTAATTGCTTTATATTGTTTACTGAGAATAGCTATTAAGAGAGATCTAGCAGTAATCTTGCATGGTCACCCCTGCTTGCTGTAGCCAACAATTTGCTTAGATGAATGGATCAATCAGATTCCTTTCAGCCTATAAACAGTTTTTCTAGGCTCTGCCAGCGCTGTTCAATATATGAATCATCAATAATGAGGTGATTTTGTGGGCCAGAAGCATGCAATTAATATAAAATTGTCATGTACTAATGTATGATTGCAATGAGATGTGTGATTAATTAGGCATGCTTATGCACCAACTTTTTAGAAAAGGGCTATCTCAAAAGATTTAAAATATGGAGAACGTTAACGAGTGCCTTTTAAAAAAACAAAAAAAGAAAGTTTTCATTGAGAGTTGATGTATTTAATATTTGAAGAAATGATACACTTAGATTTTCAATAAAAATTTGTTTTTTTAATTTCTTAATCAAAGCCTTAAGGACACTTGTTAGCATGACCCTTAAAATATTTGTCAATTCCATCACTAGTAAAATTTAAATACAACTAAAGGATTTGCATGAAGAAGTTCTTGAGTTTAATTTTACAATTGGTTCATTAACACATCATAATCTGGAATGGGAAATTGAAGCTCCAAAGCTTGAGGTGAAGTATTGAAGGGATGAATACCTATTATGCAAGGTAGCTTCTCTTTTTCTTTTTTCTTTCTTCTTTTTTATATTTCATTAAGCAGGTATCTTCATTACTCGCGTGAGTGATGATTCTCCATTCTATATCCATCTCTAAAATAAGTATTCATATTATTAGAATATGCTCAGCAATTAAGGACTTATCCATGTATAATAATACATGGCATTTTTTTTTTTTTTTTATATTTAAGTCAATGATGGAATTTTTATCTTCCACATCTAGGCATTTATGTATACACATTCCCAAAATGTGTGTGGTCTTCATGCAGAATGAACTGGTTCAATTCCAATATACAAAAGTACCAAGTAAACTAACATTATGGGGGGTTTTTGGCCTCCTATTTGTAACTATTTGTTCATTTATAATGGATATAGAAGTGGACCAATAGCTGAAGTGTGAGAACTTCACAGTGAAATTAGGAACTGGTCCAATATGGTATGGTCAAAAGAACATAGATTTTTCTTCACGGAATACAACTTGTCTAGCATATGAATGAGTGCAGAGTGGGTGTTGGGACGGATTTGAAGACATTTTTCCTGTTAGCAATGCAAAATACAGAGAATTATTGTCAAGGGTGAGGGAGCACAGGGAGGCTAAAACTAGTCAGGAAAACAGAAATGTTGAGGAATTAGGGCAGTTCAAACTAGTCCAGGAAACCAAGAATATTAAAAGACATGATGTAATTTGATTGATATGATGCTATGTTGTGATGTAATATTAAGACAAAGCCAAGAATTATATTTATATTAATAGCAAACTTGAAGTCCTAATTAAATACAAAAACAAATTGTGAAATATGAAATAAATCCTAAGAGATTATTTAGGATACTCTAAAATTATCTAAGATACAATAACGTTACTAGAAGATATTTTTCATATATTCTAACCAGAAAGATAGGAGTGTTTGATTTGTTTTCCGTTTTCATCTTCAACTAATATATTTTTACTGATAATTACAGAAGGCCACCATGTTTTCACATTGTTTCTTGCTTTCAAGTTTCAACTTATGCAAAAGAAATGGTGCCAAAACTTGTTTCCATTGCGTCCTTCACAAAAAGTTTGAATACAAGAAATAAAATGAAAAATGATAACATATCAACTAAAAATGGACGAAAAAAGACCAAATGCCATCCAAGTTCTGTGGAGAATAGTTCCTCAATAATGGCTTGCTCATAATTTAGAGCTTTGACTACGCACCAGCAAGGTGTATGGACTATAAATTATATGTTAGTTATTGCAGATTAATGTAAACAGTTCCTGCGGTATATATGCTTTCTAAGTGTATGAGTAAAGATTATGCAAGCGTGCATATTCACAAGCTGTTTGAAAATTTACAAGATCCGGTGTCAAGTTGGACAGCTGTGAAAGGAAGATTTCCTTGTTTGTTTTTTCAACCCAAAAAAAGGATTGTACATAAATTACTGTAATATAAAGTATCATCTGTCAAAACTATTCAAAGTTCTGTTATTTCTGGCATCAATAAAGGAGATATGGGGTCCTTTTGTTTTACATTTGGATAGAGAATTGAGTTTAAAAGAATTGATTTTAAAAAAAATGAGGTTAAAAAAATTGATTTCCGTTTGGTAATGATATTTTAAAAGCAAGTTTAAAAAAATTGTTTGTATTGAGATAGAATAAAGTAGAATTACTTTTGAGGTAAAATTACTAAAAAAGACATCCTATACATTTTTCTTCCCACCTTTTTTATCATTGGCTTCAGTAAGTGAGACCAAAAAATGTTCAATGCATTATATGCAATTTGCACGCACCCATGAAGCATTATGTTTTGGACCCAATGCATTTTAAGCTGCACTTTGCACGCACCCATGAAGCATTATGCAATGAAGCATTATGCAATCTACATAAGTGATGATTGTGATAAAACAGAGGAGAATGGTTGTTGGAGGAAGAAGGAAAGAAATCTTGTGATGGTTGTTGCAGGTAGAAATAATGATGGCCTTTGAGGAGTTAAGAGGGAAGGTGAGTTGTTCGACTATTGTTGGGAATGAAGGAAAGAAATAAATGATGGGTAATGATGTAAAATAACATTTTGCGTTTGCCGAGCCCAACGGAAAAGCTACTCTGGATGGCTTTTAGATTTGTCTTCTTTCAAACATACTTTCTTTCACATTGTTTTTTATCCAAACAACATTAGAAGTTGCAAATTCAACTTTTTAGAATGCCAACGAAAAAAAAAACCTCTAAAATCTGAAACAAACAGGTACATGATTTGTGGAATGCCATATATACGATGTGTTTGCATACATCTTTTAATTGAGATGATATAAATCATTAATATTATTATTTTCAGTCATGGAAATTATATTGATTCTAAATCATGATGGCAATTATTTATAGAATAAATTAGGGTTCTAAATCAATTTGCCCATGTAACATGAGCCCATTGAATAAAATTAACCACTACCTTGCTCCAATTATTTGCCATTTTGTGCAAGACTTCATAGGCAGTTTCTTTTCCAGAAAAATGGTGAGGAATGGAATAAGTGAAAACATAGCACATCATTATTTTCCATGCACCAGCCCTTCTGAGATTATTAGCCATTTGTTATACAGTGCTTTATAGAGAGCTTATGATAAGTACCACATTTACTTAAAAACATTAGAAATTCAAGGTACTTATTGAACTTAAATGGTAAAAATTAGTTTACTTGACTCCCAAAAGATTAATGTGTGTAAATAATTTGATCAATGGTAAATATATTGTGAAATTTTGAAGATCACATCTTAAATCCCTGTTTTGTGTGTATAGGTGAAGAAATGAGAGAGTAGAAACTTTTGAAGAGCCAAAGCTGGAGAAATTTGCTTAGCTAAGGCCACTTCGCTAAGCGAAAAGGACAAAAATCAACATCAGCTTACTGCCACAAATTCGCTTAGCTAATATATTTGCGCTGAGCGAATTTGTCCCAGAAGCTCAGGAACTTTGAAGAACTAAAATCCGCTTAAGTAAAATGATGTCACTAAGCGAATTTGTCCCAGAAGCCAGGGAAGTTGGCGAATCAAATTCGCTTAGCGCTATCCTTCGCACTAAGCGAGATTCTTTCTTCCATCTGAAGAATCCTCTATTCGTTTAGTGTAATACCCTGTTTTTCTTTAAGTAATTTTATTTAAGTTCGTTTGATTAAATTGTAATTGTTGGTTATGGGTTAAGTGAGATTTTTGGCTTAAAAGTCCCTTTCTGGAACATTGGCATGCTCGTGCTGATTTCCAGCACGCCCGTACTGTTTTAGCGTGTCTTGTGACTAGCTGAGTCACGAGCACGACCGTGCCGTTAGGCAGTATGGCCGTGTCGTTGTGCGAATTGCGTCTCGCTGATGCTAAGTGCGGCACGCCCGTGCCGATTGTGCGGACCGCGTCTCGCTGACGCTAAGTTTGGCACGCCCGTGCAGAAATAGAGTACGACCGTGCCATGTGCGCAGCTTATACAATTGCATAGAAACCGAGGATTAGCGATTTTAACCCTCATTTGGCGGCTGCTACTACCCTAGTGCGGCCAGAACTGCCCGTCTCCTATCTCCATCAATCTTGGTGTGTTCTTGGAGTTTTGGAGGCCTTTGGTAAGTCTTTGGTACGCCTGTGCCAATTGTGTAGGTAACGTTCTCATCTTTTCTTAGTTTCTTTTCATGTTTTGGATTAGAAACTGATTTGGTTAATATTTTAGTTGACCAAGGCTTCGTTTCGGACTGAGCCGCTTGGGAGGACGTGACCAGTTATTGTTTGGGGCTACCGTTGTTGCAACCTTCAAACCAGGTATAGGGAGAAGAATAGTTTAACCACTAGGCAGTGGTGGTAGTGTAAGATGAGGGGTTCCCATGACCCCGAGGTTAATTGTATGCTATTGTTTAACATGCCTGCTATCATATGTGTCTATTGCTATATGCCAATATTATATGCATTGCTGTTATGTTGAGAATTGATGGTGTGTTCATAGCATAATTGTTGGTTGAATTGTGGTATACGATAATTGTTGGCTGAATTGTTGTGTTGTGATGAACCTGTTGCTACATCCCTAAAATTGGTTAATTAGGATTTTAATTGGTTAAATAATAAAGAGACTGTTGTTCCCCAAAAATATTCATAAGACATGAATTAATAAAGGGTTATGTTGATGGTTTAGTCATGAACCTAGGGATGATTTTTGAGAGTGTTAGGACTTTTTGGTTAAATTGTTTAACCTGTTCATCGCTGCCCAGAATAGCACTGTCGCACGATCAGCACGGTCGTGCTGAACATGGAGCACGCCTGTGCTCCCAATTGAATTCTAGGAATGGCCGCACTTTGAGCACGACCGTGCAGTATAGGAGCACGCCCATGCAGATGTGCACGACCGTGCGTAATAGGGAGCACGCTCGTGCTATCGTGCAGCATGCCCGTGCCATATATGTAGCATGCCCGTGCTATCGTGCAGCACGCCTGTGCCACCCCTCTGGTCAGAATGTAAGGCTTACGGTTAAATGGGGTTTTAACCCCAATGTTCCTTATAATGATAGAATAATACACCAAACAAATGATGAAGATAGATAACTTAATTATATAATAATTAAGACGATGAGTTGGTTAAGTCGGTGCCCTCGGGGTTACATCACGATGATATAATTGGATGTCTTTAGTGGTCCAATGTTATGATGTTATATTGGATGCCTTTAGTGGCCCAATGATGAGGATGATATTCTTGGCTGCCTTCAGTGGCCCAAGTGGCGGTTGCTCGTTGATTGTTGTTGTGTTCATGCATCGCATTGGAGATGTTAGTTGGGAGAAGTTCAACATAGGGGAGGTCGGCCTAGAGTACGACGATCTGGCCATCTACGGTTGGTTCACCCAAGGTTTGGTGAACCGTGGCCTCCCGTGATAAGGCATCCATGGTTTGATGCGTTGGCTATCCAAGGGGTTCATCCATGGTTTGGTAAACTGCCGGCGTTAATGCCTTTAGTGGTCAATGTGGATATGTAACTCCAAAGTTGTTCTTCCTGAGTTAGTTGAATCCACATTCATTGATGGAGTAGTGGAGTAGTATTGTATTACATCATATAGCATACTAGTTGATTGATTATGTTGAGATGATGTTTATGCATGTAAGTGTATGCTTATGACTGTTATTATGCCATGATGTATGATTATCTTATTTCTATCTCCATGCCGTTGTGTTTACATGTTTCCTTACTCCCCTTTCCGTGTTTTCTTGTTTGGCATGTATGGTTTATGCAGAGGATGACGAGCAGTCCGGAGAGGAGTGACTCTGAGGAGCCACCACTCATAGTTAGTGTTCTTTAGCTTAATTGCTTATTTGTCTTTAGTTATTCAGTTGTATTCCGAGGATATTTCCGGAACGGTTGTACCAACTCTGAATTGTGACATCGAGGTTGGGTTTGTATTATGTTGATGTTTTCTTTGTCGTTTTAAGTATTGAATTAATATTTTCCGCGTTAGAGAACTAGTTCATGTGGTACCTTTTATATCCATGAATCTTTTTTATAAAAGATTGCATGTTTTAAATTTTTATCTGTATATTATTATTATTATTATTATTATTATTATTATTATTATTATTATTATTATTATTATTTACATTTAATGCATTTATAACATGCGGGGTAGAAGAGTGTCACATTTAGTGATTTTGTCTGTGCTAAGCGAATACATCATTTACTGGTTGTCCTGTTTTGGAATTTTGGGTGATATAAAAAGCAAAGGGCTAAAGGAGTCTCTCTCTACTCTCTCGGATTGTGAAACGAAAATACACAAGGTTCTCCGCCATTTCTAGAGCTCAAAGTGTGTTCAACCATTGAGGAACTTCATCTTTTCATCTTTTTGTTGATGGCTACCATGGAAATGGATAGCTAATTCACTTTTTGTTGGGAATTGGATGTAATCTACCAAACTCTTATGTAATCTCTTTGATTTAGATATATATGTCATATTTTCTTATCATTGTTAGTGATTCTCTTCTGTTCTTAATGCTTGATATGTTTTGATCATTCATATCTTGAATTGTGATTTAGAGTTTGATTGGAATATATTCTCCAAATTTTGATTTGAAGTGAATCACCTAATGGATCCTGTTGCTAGGAATAGAGCTTGATGCATTAGTTGCTTTTGAATGATAATCTTAATGTAAGATCCTTCGTTAATAAGTAAGGAATTGTTATTTAGGGAAGAAACTTAGAATCTCTTTTACTAAGGAATTAGTAATAGAGTGAAATCTTGATTGTAATAATAATGATAAGAAAAACATTCATATATATTTGCTCATTGAGTTGCTTAGGGGTGAGGTTAGATGAAATCTATTCCCAACTTTGTTTACTATTGATGTTTACAAAAACGTATTTGCTATCTTTAATCTATTTTCATACATCTCCTTCATCAACTTTAAACTTACTTGAAAACTTTAGATTATAAACAATGATGAATGGCATAATATCGCGCGAGTCTCTGTGAATACGAAACCCGAATTACTACTTTACGTGCAACGATTTGGTATTTCAACGAAACTGCAAAGAGCTTATCAACTGGTCCATTTATACTTGTCCAGATTCAAGAGTTCTTAAAACACAAACAAATTTCTAATATTTGCAGATAATTTAATAAACATGTCATTACTGAAGGTAGTAAAAAAAACCAATGATATGTCATTGCCAGGTTAAGACACCACCATCAAAAGAAGAAAGAAATTGAAGAGAGAAGCAACACAAACAAACATTTATTTTGATTCCATTGGAATGAGGGCAATTTTTATCATATACCAAAATTTTAAAAAAGAAGTGCAGTGTCCAAAATTTTAAAACGTCAATTTCTCCATTCTTGCCGAAGGAACCAATTTGTCATTATTGAGCTAGAAGGTAATTAGTGGCCCCAAAGTTTGCTCTTTATGCTTAAAAAGTCTACAAAGGGTGAAACTAGGAGAGTTTATTCTGCTCTCCAACCAAGCAAAGGCTACAATAGCTTAAATATTAAAATAATCCCTCTTTGGTGTAAATCATTCTTATCCCATTTACAGCAATACCCAGCATATTTGAGCATCTATGCTGGATTAACTGGAATAATATTGTCAAAGAAAATAATAACTTGATAAGCAACATTGTCCCAATGAAGGAATACACCATGGCCACAAGCATTTGTGAACTTATAACTGGCCCCTGAAACTGTTCAAAGAAATACCGTAATATCATCAGATCATGAAAGACACCATATTGAACCAGATTAGGCTGTGCAATGGATCTTCTGACAGTAGAAGTGGGGAGTCTAAGTCAATGAACCTACAAAAGAGCTTGCAATATTTAAATGCATGAATAAAATATGTGAGCAATACAGAAGGAAAATAGTATGTTCATAAATATAGAGAAAAATAAAATAAAATTTTCATCTATTATGATGCTTACTTAAAACGGCCAAGGCCAGCAGCAAGGTGGCCAGCAAAACCCATGGCCAGTCCTGTCTCAATCTTACAAGTTACAACCAATCATCAATTCTAATCTGGCTTCTTTTTCTTTTTCAATAATATCTAGGGAACCCACAACACCAACTTTGGCAAGCTTAATGTTAATGATGTTAGAACTTCAAGTATGAGTGGAATAAGTCCCACATCAAGAAGGATTGAAAAAGTGAAGACCGAGGATCATATAAGTGGATGGACCCATAAACGTAATGCTTTAAGATTTTGGGTTAAGAATTTAAGATGTGGTGTCAAATCCACTTACGTGGTTCTTCACTTCGCTCGTGAAAAATATCATGTCCCATGGAAGAAGATCCTCCGATGTTTTAGGTTCCCCAACCCTGATAAGTGGTGACAAAGCCAATGGTTCAACTTGTTAGGAACCTAGACTAGAATTTTGAATATAGAAATAAAAGAAGAAGAAATAGAAAGAGAGAAAGAATGGCTGTATTATTCCAAAGGAGATAACTCTCCCCAAGGGACTTATTCCCTCCACTGTACCCAATTCTATTACAGTCTAACTAATTAACCAACACAGTTACAACAATCTCCTAATATACAAAATTAAGTGTTATTTCTATTGGGCTGGGCCCTAACAGACTAGTATAGGAAAGAAAGTGGTTTGTTGGTGGATCCATGCACAGGATCCCTTGTGTCGAAAGTCTTCCTATCAATGTGAAGGCTAGGCGGCACGTTCCATTGTAGATGATGGACAACAACAATACAAGTATGAAAAAGAGCGTGTGTGACCTGATTTGGAGGCGGGCAGAGCTCTTGATGATACTATCAAATACTCGAAAGGCTTCCAAATGGATACTCCAGGGAGAGCATATTGTCGTGTGGAGGACTCACACTTAAGATTATAACTATGAGTGAAGTAGATCCCACATCAAGAAGGAATGGAAACAATGAGGACCATATAAGTTGATATTCCCATAAATCTAATGCAATAAAATTTTGGATCAAGATGTGGTGTTAAATTTATTTACGGTGGTTTTGCACTCAGACTATGGAAGAATATTTATTACTTCCCATGAAAGAAGATCTTCTAGTGCTTTGGGCTCAGGTTTTGGGTTAATATTGGATATCAAATTCACTTTTGTGGTTCTTCATTTAGTCTATGAAGGAAGATCTTCCATGCTTTGGGTTCCCCTAACCCAATTTTCAAGATCCCCTTCTATTTTTAAAACATCAACTAAACTTCCTGCAGGCTGCAGCTCTCATTAGCCGCAACAGATACTCCATATCTGTCTCTGGCCATATTGCTAACATATCCAAGACCGTCCCTATCATCTCTATGGACTGGTTGCTCTAACAGAAGAGGAATCACACCCCGTTTCTGAAATAGTAAACAATAAGTTCCTAGCACATCAGTTGGAGAAACAATTGGGGTCTGCACGTATAAGTTGCCCTTCTAGCACTTTAAGGTTTAGAACCTATATAAAATACAAAAGCCAAAAACAGTTTTATCAGAAGAAAAAGCAATCATAACCAATTCTTTATGAGATTAAATAACAACTTAACCGTTATATCAGTCACAGTGGTTATAGTAGTTGAATCCCCTCCAAAAAGCCTCCAGAGCGGCATGCGAATACACTGCTACCCTAACCTACATTGTTGCAAAGACCTCATGAGAATAACTAAGACTTTTTACTGCCAAAGATATTAAGATAATATTATCAAGTAAGAAGATAAATTATAGGACATGTGATAATGAGTAAAAATATAGTGCCTGTTAGTATAATTTTAGAAAGCTGATTCAAATATTAATCTCCTGTTCTTTCAAGAGAAGCAAAGTAAAACATCAAAGGCTAAAAATCAATGTGTTATGAATCATTTTTAGAAGTCAATCTCCACTGCAAAACCTCAACTTCAAGAATCAAGAGTGATTCTCTATTGATTTTATTCAGGTCACAATGAATTTCCTAAAATAAAATAAAGATGGGAAAAGGGGGTTAAGTACACTGCATTCAAAATGCCAAAGAATTAATACTGTCATTGAATTTGTGTCTTCTAGAAATTAAAAGGGATTTTGAAGGCAACTCTGAAGATAACGAAAAAGTATGAACTAGATCAGCTATTGTTGATATTCTGCCAATTGTACCCAGGCCCAACCATACATGCCTTCTACAACATTAAATGCATGTATTAAAGCTTTTGTGCTTCTAGACATGCAAAACCAACATCTTCTGATGAGAAAATTGTGTAAGCATTGAAAGGATTGTATTGGGAAGATCTGATATGCAAGGACTTAATGCATGTGTTTGATGCCATTAGACCTCGATCGATGATTAAGCCATTAGAATAAAGTATCAGTATATGTATACAAG
This sequence comes from Ammopiptanthus mongolicus, assembly GCA_039655645.1. NCBI lineage: Eukaryota > Viridiplantae > Streptophyta > Magnoliopsida > Fabales > Fabaceae > Ammopiptanthus > Ammopiptanthus mongolicus. The sequence goes on along the minus strand of CM077349.1, from coordinate 85,743,563 downwards.
CCCCCCACTTTCTCCGTACTGTACTGAATCTAAGACATTCCTCACATTTGAGCCCTCACTTACTTCAGGATGCCACTAGCCTGCCTAGCACTTGATGCTACATTATGGTGGAATGCACATAAATGCTTTCTCATTCCTCCTTTACTTTGGATGTGTTTGAAAGAGCTTATAAAAATAACTTACGAGATTAAACTTATACAAATAGTTTATGATATTTCCGTAAGCTCTTTTTAGCTTATTTCCATAAGCTTGTCAGATAGGCTTAAAAAAATAAGTCGTTTTTAGCTTATTTCAAAAAGAGCTTATTGATTAAACATTTAATTAAACTCTTTACCCAAGCTATGCATATACTAATTGTGATTCCACTAGCTAGTAATACCTAACCATTGAGAGCGACACCCTTATCAAACCATGAGCTTCCACAAAAGAATCATTCAAAATCACAACTAACTCTGGATTTTTTTTTTCTTTTCCTTTCTTCTCTTCCCTGCAAGATTATCCTTTTCTCTTTTAGATAAGTTAGAAAACAATGCATGAGTCATCAGTGTTTGTGTTGTTTATAACATAAGGTTCTGATTACCAGTCTTAAGCTGACCCAGCAAATTTAAAATTCCATCTCCCTTGACCATTCCAAGTAGCCAGTAGGCCCAGTACCATAGCATTTATCCACAGTATATCAGTCATGCCAGGTAAGTATCTAACTTTTATCTCACAATGCTGCATGCTGCTCAAGGCAACCACACTCCTTGAGTGTTGAGAACTGTTGAAGCAGCATGCCGGCCTGAGGGTTCCTAGAACTCTACTTCAAAAGTGTGAAGAAGGAATTATGAAGGTAGATGGAAAGTAATAATTCTATAAAAATAAATACTTAAAGGGCATTTCACAAAATTGTAATCTGAAGAGAACCGATGCTAAAATTAAGACTAATATGTAATTGTTTCAACTAAAAACTAGTTATGCCTATAAGAAGAAACTAGATCCTTATAGTTGAGTTCACCAAACTACTTTTTTTTTCACCAATTTGCTTTAAGCTACTACAAAAAAGAGCATTTCAACTAAGCCAGATAGGAAGTTCAAGGAAAATTAATGAATTATTTCATGAAGATAACATACAACTACTTTATTCTCAACACTGTCATAATCATTGGTCCAGTTCTGGCCTCTCAGATCAACCCTGAATGGATAGCATGTTCATTACAAATAAATAATCCATACAAGATTATTTTTCCTTCTTTTATTTCTTTCGAATTATCTTAATATTGATCCCAGAAAAGAAAAAGCTAGCAACTTTCAAACAAACAAGAATGTAACAGAAGAACTTTCCAAAAGCAACTAAAGTAAAAGAACCCAAGCAGAAATCTCATCAGTACTTCATAAGGAGAGGTTCTTGTATACTACTTACTTCGACAACATTACAGCAGTCCAATGAAAATGTAACATGTGGTACCTATAACCTTACATGCTGTTGGATAAAAAATAAGATATTATTATTAAATTAAAATTGCACATAGCTTAATACTCTACAACAACAGCAACATTATTCTAATGAATGATGCATTTCTTTCTTATGAAGATTCTCTGGAATATGGTTCGTTCGTAATTCTGATAATCTTTGGTGTCAAGTGTTGTATGGCAGGGAGCATGATCTGAGACTTTCAATTCAAAGTCAACAAACATTATGACTCCCCCTCCCCCTTATGGAAAGCCCTTGCGCCCCAAGTATCCAGTCTTTTTGCTGTTTTTGTTCTTTTCTTTGGGCTTTTGGCCCTCTTTTGTAACAAAAAAAGAAAGATATAGAAGCATAAAATCACTACTTGGCGTGGATTGCATACAAAATCCACAGAATCGCTTGGCAACATAGCGGACTCATCTAGATTCAGGGCATAGATACATTAGAGTAGTAGCAAGCATGCAAAGCGACCCTCAAGTCATTCCTTACTTTAGTATTGAGCATAGAATCTCCTCTGCTCATGTTCATGCATATGAACTGAATAATATAAATATAGATCAACAACTGGCAGCAAAAGAACACAATACTAGTCAAGGAGGAACTATGGTGCACAGTATGTCACATGATTCTGATAACGAAATTACCACAAGACGGCCTAAGCTCTTTGAAAAACCCATACATGAAGTTCTTGGAGGAGGAAAAGGTGCCATTAATTAAATTCAATTTTCATAGTTTGTTAGTCATTTTATGTTACATGAATTCATGTTGGACAAGGGGCATCATGTGTGTGAAACATGCATATTTGGCATATTACAATAAAATTCATTCATTGTCATAATATTGCACACTACATTTGTGCTTGCGTTTTGCGAGCAACTCATTAGAGGGCTAATCTTGCAAATGCCGTTACTCATTTTTCTCTCTTCTTTCTCAGCATTATGTTATTCATATAACTTCAATGAAGTTTAGACTTCTGAGAACCCATGAATTGATTCTGAAAAATTGGGAACTTTACTTGCAGTAGCTGATGTGTTACTATGGAGGAACAGAAATGTATCAGCTGCTCTTTTGCTTGGCATGACAGTTATATGGTTTCTGTTCGAGTTTGTTGAGTACAATTTCGTGACTCTCCTTTGTCACATTTCCATCACCACGATGCTTGTACTATTCATATGGTCCACCGTTGCGGATATCTTCAAATGGTACACCTTTTTGCTTTACATCAAACTTGTGGCTATATGGCTATTAATGGACCCTCCTAAAGATATTTTTCTCTCAATTTTTAGTAGCATATATATTGCCAAATACTACCTGATTTTCATAACGATTCACTTTGCTTTTTCTTCCAAGGGACCATTCTGTCATGCTATATACTAATGAGAATGTTGATCAAAAAAAAAAAAAAAAATAGTAGTGTTGATCAAAAAAATATACTAATGAGAATAACTGGAGGGGTAGGATTTTAAGAAAAAATGACATAATTAGAAGAGTGAGAATAATTGTATGATTTTATTATTGATATTGACAAATATTTGGTGGGTTGGAGGTAGATTATTGGTGGATTGACACTACGCTTCCATCACAAGTGATACAATTGCCTATTTATAGGCATTCTAGCTTAATTCTGTCAAAAAAATTTATGGCTATGTAGTATTACTCTTAAACTCGAGACTTTCAAAATCCCTTTCTTTTGTTTGTGTCATATTGCATGTCCTATAACCTGCTTTATAAGTCAACAAGATATTGATCTCCATTCAATTTCAATCCAAATTCCAATGCTTCTGCATTTAGATGATTGTACTAGTGAAGTGCACATGTTAAATGGTTAAAGGAGATTTTCTCATATGTTTAATGCACAAACATGGTGACAAATTCATATCCTTTTTGGTTGTTATTAAACCGTTGCTGCTTGAAGCCAATCCATTAAAAATGGTTAAGGCTCCTAAAAACCTCAATGGAGTTCCAAAGTACCAACTACCAACTTTAAGGGAAATCCTTATGGAGTGTTTTTCTTAATGGTGTCCAGACTCGAGAATACATTGCTTCATTTTCTTTGCAAATCAAATAGCATACTGAGGTCCATATCCATTCATTATATTTCCTTTGTCTGATAAATATATCTTCAGGAATGGTCCCCAGATCCCGGAAATTATTTTACAGGATTCTTTCTTCCTAGATCTTGCTTCCATTATCCACAGAGGATTTAACCAGTTATTACCAATGCTCCACTACATTTCATGCGGAATTGATCTACCACACTTTCTTCTGGTAGTACCAATGTTGATTTTCCTTCATTAAACTTCAGTTCTCAAACAAAAATTAAGTGAACCTAAGATCTCACTTTACAAAAATATTTCAGATCATTGTTTCCCTCTATATATTGTCAGTGATTGGAAACTACTTCAGCTTTGTCAATCTGCTATATATTGGTAAGCACTTGTTCACCTTGTTTCTTTTTGTGTATTATTTTATACCAAACATTAAGTGCTCTAAGATGTCTTCTTTCTGGTTGATGGTTCATTCATTACAAGGTTTTCTCTGCATGCAATTGCTGCCGAATGTGTATGAACGATATGAAGAAGAAATTGACAATCTGGTCGGTGATATAATACTAGACCTGAGGAAAACATATAGAAGGTTTGACAAGAGATATCTCAACAAAATTCCCAGAGGACCAATGAAGGAAAAGAAAACCTGATAAACTAATACTTTGAAACTTTCATATAGTGCTGTACATATATAGTTGCCTATGACAAATATATGCTGATTGTTAGCACCAAAAACAAAAGACATATATAAGATGATGGCCTACTTTTCTTTACAAGTAACCAAAGTCCCAAAAATGTAAATTTTATTTTATATATTTCAAAGCGTGATTCCAAGGTATGTACTTGGATTAAGTATGTAGAGGCTAATTTTCTTTCACTTAAATAGTTAAATCCACTTGTTAGTTTTCTTCACTGAACAATAGTGTGTGTGGAATATGTGAAAGAAACCTTACTCTTTCTAGTCTATACTTTTTGGGACTCTCCAAAGTTCAGATTTTTTATTATTTGCATTTTCCTTAGCCATAGCATACCCAACTAGGAAATTCTGGGTGCAGCACTGCCAGCACATGTTTCCAATCTGACAGTCTATGGTAAATAAAGGCACAAAGAATAACCCAACATGAGGTTCACATTAGGCTGATTGTCTTGTGCTAGCTTATATAAAATACAGCTAGATATATCGACAATGGTGCTTGTCACATGCAGCATAATACACCTGATATGGTGGTGCAGTGCAGCCTTAGAGAAATCTTTGTATGAACGTGGAGTACCGAAGTTGGATGCACCAATTACATTATTAATATAGTATATTATATTATGTAATTATTAATTAGTAGCTATCTATTGACTAACTAGTGCTGCAAGTCTCATGGCGTTAATGTCGCAAACTGATAGTCTTCCCATTAAGGAATTCAATAAACATTGTGACTGTAGAGTCTAAAGTGAAAATGTTCCATAGACCTGAAATTTGGACTTGGATGCCCTGCAATCACTTATATCACGGTTTAAACAGAAACGTGCACGGTTTCTAGGAAACGTTGCAGTGACTGCAGTGTATAAGCGAGTGCAGGGAATTCGGGTCCTTGAAATTTCTTCTTTTAGGTTTTTAGGTTTATATGGAAATCAAAGTTCAGCCTGAATTTTACCTCTTATTTATATTATACTTATACCACTAGAGTAATGCCAGTGGCTAGAGTTTCAGTCTTTGTTGTTTCCTTTGGTTACAAAGGTATTTATATGATATAGCATAATAGCTTCATTAAGTAATTTTGAACATACTTTATTAAGTAGGGAAAAAGGAGAAATTCTCTTTGGGAAGCTGAACTAACCCACATACACTAACAATAGATAACCTACAACTAGTCATGTATGAAGTTTCGTATCAGAAAGTATTAGTATTTAAGATTGGGCCTAATTGAGGAAGTGAGTTGATCTGTATAATAAGTTTGGGAGTTACTTTGTTGTCCAAAAGGGTTAAACAATTTGGACTCAAGCTTCCCAACTTATATACATTACAATTGCCTTTATTTTGCCCTACGTGAGACTTTATTCTCCAACAGAAAGGACCAAGAAGATTGTCCCTTTACCTCTCTAAGTCATTAATGGGGTACCAGACAGAAATTGTAGTTTGACGTAGTACCCACAAGTAGTGCTTGCTGATTCTGATTTGGAAACAGAACACATGTAGCAAAAGCAACAGCAAACCAACAAAACTATGAGCCGTAGGATTCTAGGATAAAAAAAAGCCTTTGCATATTGCATTTTTCTGAAGAATCAATAACCAAAACATTGTTGGCCTCCATACTCCACTAAACAATAAGTGGAGCCCCTAATAATGTTCTTTTATATAGTTTGAAGTGTAAAAGGCTGATACTAGAAGCAGCCACTAAGCCAAATAATTGCCTTTTATATTGATATTACTGAACTAGTTGAAGCCTCACCAAGACCACAACAAAGAAGTTGTGCTTAGCTTACTTATTGCAAATGAAATATGAATGCTAATTTAATAGTTGAAAGTGACCATTGGAATCACAAGATTTGTCTAAGGGAACCCGAGATTCGGCTGTCACCAAAAATTGACAAACTACAGGTCATGTTAGCTCCCACAATTGACTTTCATGACAAGAACAGTGGCACACACCACAGTCTACAGGATCAATAATGATAACTTCTGCTTTTTTAAAGATATGAAAAAAATTGAAAACGTTTTCAACATTGCAGAAAGAGAATTTTTATATTAGAACATTGACTTTATAGCTTATATAAGAAGAGTATGAACATATTCAATGTTCACTCTAGCAAGGCCTGTCCTCAAGTGCACACCAAGAGGCAAAGGAGGGAGGGAAAGATGGTGAGAGAATGGAGAGAGGTGAACAACAATTTGAATGCAAATCTTGGTTTCTTTGGTAATACCTATGCAATCTTGTGGATGGTTTTGGTTTCCTTTTGCATTATTTCAGCTATAATATTTTCTTGTGCGGATGGTGTATCCAAAGAGAAAACTTCTGCGGCAGATCTAGAGGCTTATGGTGCTGGATGCGCTGCTGGATGTGGTGCTGGATGTGGTGCATGAGACCCTGCTTCTTACTACCAACTTCTAACATAAACCTAGAGGGATAGCAAAACAGGTCACATAGAAGTGGATTTCAAGTCACTATTGTAATGTTAATTTCTTATATTTGTGAGCAGCTTATGGCTAAGGTCCAAGAAGCCTAGGATTAAATGCTATCTATATTACTTCTTGCCAGTGTTAGCAGAAAAGTCATGCAATTTTTGTTTGAGTTGAACATTTTAGTCTCAGAACTTTGAAGTTACACTTTCCAGTTTACATTCCTTTACATCACTCTATATTTTCTAATCCAAGAATTTTCTTCTATTTGTTGTATGCTGGGTCAACCATACATATAAGTAATATGATATATCATATATGCATGTCATGTAGAAAATGCAGATTCTTGTTGGAAAGCACACGTGAGTATGAGAAAAGATTCCTCTAAAGTCAGATTAGGTGTCAAGCGAGAAAGTAAATGTGCATTCACCTTTAGATCATTTAATTAGTTAAGATCTCAATATATTTTAACTAATTGAAATCCTTACTTTTTCACTTTACTCTTAACCTTACATCCATTAGTATGTAATATAAAGTGGGAAGTCCTAAGTTGGAGAGATGAGAGGAGGAACCATGTCATTCTAAATCCCAAATTTCCTACCAGAATCTGAATCTAGGGGTCCCCGAATGTAACAAAAATATTGACACATTCAAGGTGTAGCACGTGAACTACGTGCTAAACAAATGACAATGGACTCGGTTTGAGTTTCAAAGTTCAGTACATCAAGTAGAATTTGGTTTGCCAAACACTACGGAGTGTGTCCACATAGAGTGTTAAAGCATCAAAATGTTAAGCAAAGTTTTCAGATTATCAAGGTGCACCATGTGAGCTACGCGCTAAACAAAATACAATGACACGGTTTAAGTTTCAAATTTGAGTACATCAAGTAGAATTTGGTTCGCCAAACATTATGGTGTGTGTCTACATGGAGGGTTAAGCATCAAAATGTTAGGAAAATTTTTGGATTATCAAGGTGCACCACGTGAGCTACCAGCTATTGTGCTAAACAAATGAGAACAAATTTATATTACTACTAGTCTAATGCAAATTTTTGAAAGAATTTTATTGTTATACACTATCAGTATAAAAAAATCTATACTATCAATCAATAATGAATTATCATATCATTGAAAATTATTGACTCCTATAATAACTATTTTAAAAGTCACATATAAGATAATTCGTGATTGGTTGACAATATAAAAAAATTTACATTAACGAATGCCTTGGAAATAACACATCTAAATGCCTGGAACACTATAAAGTGTCTGAAAAATATAAATGAATATAAACGTTTTTACATTATTAGTTATTTAATTATTAAAAGTATTTAATTTTTTAATTTATAATTAAAAACTTTCACACTATTATTTTTGATTTTGCACTGAAGAAAATAATATTTATACAGCAAATAAAGAGAAGGTAGGATCAATAAACCTGAGTAATGTTAGATTGACACCCAACATCGACAACATACTGTGGACACCGTAGGTCTAAATGGCAAAATAGTAATAAAACAACTCAACAATCATCACTCCCAAGACACATAATTGTTTTCCCACTTATTTATTGTTTTCTTCTCTCTCATCATGTATTTCATCACTCTCAAGACATTCACCTGATATTTCTCTCATCTCAACACTCGTCTAAGCTGATCTTCACCCGTCTGATGAAGATATATGACCCGTTTGACCGAGAAAGCTCACCCATCTACTCTCACTTTCACCCGTCTGAAGCTGAAGATCTTCACCCGTCTGATGACTCTAAGTGAAGAAATGTTCACCCGTCTGAATCACCCGTTTGATGACTCTCAGTAAGGAAATGTTCATCCGTCTGATTCACCCGTCTGATGACTCTCAGTGAATAACCATTTAAATGTTCACCCGTCTGATGGCTCTCAGTGTCACCCGTCTGAAGTTGAAGATCTTCACCCGTCTGATGACTATCAGTGAAGAAATTTTCACCCATCTGAGAGTCATCAGACGGGTGAGCATTTCTTCACTGATAGTCATCAGACGGATGAAGATCTTCAGCTTCAGACGGGTGAAAGTGAGAGTAGACGGGTGAGCTTTCTCGGTCAAACGCGTGAACCAGACGGGTGAGCATTTCTTCACTGATAGTCATCAGACGGATGAAGATCTTCAGCTTCAGACGGGTGAAAGTGAGAATAGACGGGTGAGCTTTCTCGATCAGACGGGTCATATATCTTCATCAAACGGGTGAAGATCAGCTTAGACGAGTGTTGAGATGAGAGAAATATCAGGTGAGTGTCTTGGGAGTGATGAAATACATGATGAGAGAGAAGAAAATAATAAATAAGTGGGAAAGCAATTATGTGTCTTGGGAGTGATGATTGTTGAGTTGTTTTATTACTATTTTGCCATTTACACCTATGGTGTCACTGTAGGTATCCCAAATTTGGTTGTTAACTTAACATTTCTCATAAACCTCTAGCCAGTTTCAAACTTTCTATAATTTGCATTCAAGTGTTGGACCATGGAAAGGGTATTGACGTTTTTTAACCTGCTTAGACCAAGTATCCGACAATAAAAAAAAAAAAAAACTACACTTGACTTGGTCAAAGTGACTTGAAATGGGTAGAAAAATTAGGTTAACATAATAAGCATTTTACAAAGCTGTCCATATGTTTCCTCTGTTTGTTGACAAAGCACGTGTTTTTACTTTTTATTATAGTTTTAAGAGAAGGCCAATGGAGTTGTGTGTTTTTTTTTTTTGAAGGACCAATAGAGTTGTGTTACCACACGATACTTAGGTATAAACATAGAATTATACAAATGATCAAAAGTTTAAGGGGTATACTTTCCTACATAAAATTCCAATTACAGAAGTCGGCATGGAAGTCAAGATGGCCGAGTTGGTCTAAGGCGCCAGTTTCAGGTACTGGTCCGAAAGGGCATGGGTTCGAATCCCATTCTTGACAAACCTTTTCAATTTTTAATTGTAATTTTATTTTTAAGGCATATAGACTTTTGGTTAAATTCCATTATAGCGAAAATAGACCCCCAACTTTTTGGCACTTTCTGTCCCCAAAGCTTTTCAATATGGCAAAAATAATCCCCGAACTTTTTTTTGGCAAATTTAGACCTCCTAAAATCCAAATGTTACGAATTTGGTCCCCATATTTTTTTAATTGCACTTTTGGGGTACTTCATGGACTTTTTACACTTTTGGTCCTCCATTTTTCCAAAATCCATGATTTTGAGAGACTAAGTGCAAAAAACCCACAATTTTGGAGGACCAAAAGTGCAATTAAAAAATAGTCAAAATAGGTTGATTGGTTCTATACGTTTATTTAATTTTTCATATCGGTCCCATAAATTTTTTTTTTTTCAAATTGGTCCTACACGTTTCATTCCATTTCCACGTTAGTCCTTTCCGTCAATTTTGACCTAACGCCGTTAGTTTTGAGCTGACGTGGCACGATATTAGTGCGACACGTGTCCCTTTATTTGACGGCTTTAGGTCGAAATTGACAGAAAGGACTAACGTGAAAACGGAATGAAACGTGTAGGACCAATTTGAAAAAAAAAAAACTTATGGGACCGATGTGAAAAATTAAATAAACGTATAAGATCAATCAATCTATTTTGCCTAAAAAATATGAGAATCAAATTCGCAACACTTGAATTTTATGAGGACTAAATTTGCTAAGAAAAAAATTGGGGACCATTTTCGCCAAATTGAAAAACTTGGGGACCAAAATTGCAATTTTAAGCCTAGATTTTTTAATGAAGTTTTCATTTTCAGACACAACAAGATGCAGAACTATAATATATTAATATCACTGTCCCTCATATTTCTTCTTACAACTAAACTAAAACAGAAGCAAAAGCCATTCAAATAGTCATCCCTTGTAACAACAGAAAGGAAAGATGCATATAGCGAAAGACTCAATTTCTTCTTTCGGGGTTCAAATTGAACTTTGATGCATGCAGTTGCAGCCTACTTAGATAGCAAATGATGAAATCTGTTTGTTCTCTCTTCAAAAACACTACTAGGCTTTAACCTTATTACCAGACGTGACATCTGAATCAATGTCAGAAAACGAAGAATAATCTGCAAAAATCCTATTCTTTGATCCATAACAAGCCCACTGCCATACACGCCTACAGATTCTGCATGGTAGCTTGATGCAACAACAACAGATGGCAGCTAGAGGGCAACAGACACACAACAAGCAACTACTACAAAGAAATTCAATCAATTTTTCTTTGCTTTTGGGACCTTGTTGCTTAGTAGAGACAAAACTAGAACAAGAGCAAGGCTTGTCAGGCCTTACATCAATATTATCATTCTTCTGCCTCCTCCTATTGGAAAATCTAACCCTTCCTTTGTCTTCAAGGGCCATTTTGCTACCAAGAAATATGTGTTGAATGCTGTAGTTAAGGATGAGGAACTTGCAATCTTTGTTAATGGTTGTCTGAACATTTACAGGTAAATCTTGCTAGGAATGTCTCATAGTGATATGAGATTCGGAGATGTGCATTATTCTCGCTAAAATTTGGTGTACCAAAGTTATAACCCCATATAAAAGAATCCAATGCTTTCCCTCCTTTCTATGCATTCGTTCCTGGGACCAGAATTTTTGGGGTTGAAAGCATATGCAGTGTATACATTTGTTGAATACACAAAATGGACTCAAGTTAAACTCAAATTAAAAGCTCATAAAAAGTATCCTAGTCACATTTCTTTTGCATTTTTATGTGAAACTTCTCTGATTCAATCTCATAGATTCTTTACGATCATTATTTACGTGATATTATCAACACTAATTTTTATGATGCACTGTAACGTAGATCACATAAGGCTGCAAAAAGAGGATAACCTCAAATCAAAGCAAGGCATCTTCAATTCTGTATCGCTACTTTCATAGATAGCATAAACCCAATTTTGACTTTAGATTATAGATTCCTTCTTTTTCTCTCCCTCTCTCTTTTTGTTTTCAAGAGTATCCTACCGGTCGATAGATAATAGACTAATCTTCTAAACATCGAGAGACACCTAAGTGGAAATCCCTTCCAAAAATGTCTTTTTGATACATATGATTTCAAGGATCTAACCTTGGCCACTTATTTAAGGGATTCAAACCCCCTTCCACTTAAATTAACACATATTTGTAATTTCTTCTCTTTTTTGATTATTTCCTAAACCTTCTTCCTGCTTAATGATTTATTTATTACAAACAATCAATATGAGTTCATCCTCTTGTTCAAAATAATGAGGACATCGTAATCATACTTATAACAATATTTGAACGTGGGTGGTTAACTGACCCTCCAAAATATATACTTTTTTAAGCTCTTTTACTTTTTTAACAAAACAGAGCTGCTAAGTGTGGCTTGTTTTCTTTTAACTAATTCTCCATTCTTTCTCGCAACATATTTGGCTTGGTATTCATCATGTAATCCAATTTACTGCAGACCAACTCATCAAGTGCTCAAGGATTAGTAATCCCATAATCTTCAGAAACCAGCGTCCCACATTGACCTTCATTTATACCAAAGAAATGATATTATTGGTAAAAAAAAAAAACAAATCAAAATCTTTGAAGCACGTGCGTTTTGTACAAGTCAACTGGCCTACATCTGCAGACTGCAAAAGGTAATAATAATAATAATAATAATAATAATAATATTCCCTTGTCAAAATAAATAAATAATAATAATATTCTCAGAGCAATGACAGAACAAGGCAGGTGAATGTTCCAAAACTCATACATAATACACCAAACCTGGAATCTCAATTCTATTTACTTTAAGATTTGGGTAAGCTTACTAATACACTAATGACAATATTCTTCTGACCTTGATTGGGGTTAGGTGAACGTTTAGCTAATTTCCGCTAGTAGGGTCGGGTGAACTTGATGGATTCCACTTATATTTGATATTGGATTGATTGATATGAGTTTCTTTCTTTCATTTTTGGGCTTTTAATCTTTATGTTGAATGTTTTATTAAACTTGATCACTCTTTGGATGTTTTGTTGAATATGCATGCAAATGAAAGTTTACTTAGTTTAGTGTGTAATTATGATCTTAGAGATTATTAGCCTTATATTTCATGTCTAGGAATAGTCATGGAATTGCAAGTAACCTTTTGAATTCTTAGGTCTAATGCTTTTTCTCTAATTAACTCATCCATGGAATTAGAGTTTAAATAGGGATTAATAAAGGCTCAATTGCTCAAAGAATTGAGTATTAGGTATTTTTAAGTGAAATTCAGTTAGTAAAATAGGATTACAAACTTCTATCAATCCCAAATAATGTTCTAGTGATTGAAATCAAGTGAACCTAACCCTAAGTTTTTTCCACTGCATTTTCATCCGTTGTCATCTTAGTATTCAATAAATTGTCTAAAAGAAAATCTAATATTTTATTGTTTTATTGCTTGTTTTATGCCTTTAAGCTTCCTTCATATCATTTGTAAGTTAAATGGCCGGTTAACTTGCAAATTGGTAGTTGGCAACTAATCCCCATGGACGATACCCGATTTACTCACCGCTTTATTACCTACAACAATCCGGTAAACTTCATGGTCTTTGTCAAGTATCACTACCACGAGGTACAAGACTATATATATAATTAGCACTATTATATGATTTATTTCTCAGTTGAGACTGAGCACAAAGTTCCAAAATTTTAAGCATAACAAAATGCTGGGAGAAGGTAAATTACTACAACCTAAGCATTGAATTAAAACAAACACAAGATAGTTTTTCTGCAGGAATCCAAAGGCTTCTCCATGTTACCTATTATACATGATCAAGCTAAGGATGATTTGAAATCTGACCGCCACCGCCATTGGCAATTGCTAGTTCATTCATCTCTTGCTCTGTTTATCATCAATCCTCTTAAAATAAAGTTCAGGATCCTCGTCCTCATCATCAGTGTCACGTGGTGCTTCCAAATCAGAATATTCCAACCCGTAAGTTTCATCACTATCATCTTCTTCTTCTGACCCTGAACCCTTGCCCAGAATGTCCCTCATCAACTCCTGGTCATCTTCTATAGGCTTGCCCGTTAAATACCTTTGTAATATAGCCTCAAACACCGAAGGTATAGCCTCTGGATCACCCTCTTGAAGCTTTGCCACACGCCTCTTCAGCTCTTTAGCCCCCCAAAACAAAATCAAAAAAAAATCAGCATATTTTCACCCATTTATCAAAAGTTCAAATACCTAAATTCGTCTACTGGAAAAAAAAGAATGCATCCTCAAATTTAATCCTTTGAAAAATGAAAAATCCTTAGTTAGAGCCTAAAAATCTCAAATGTTGGTTAAGTTAGTCCTTTTCAAGGCAAATTTTAGAGACTCATTAGTGCCTACTAGAGAATATTTTGATACTCGTTTGATGTTCTTGGATATCAAGTTTTGATTTTTCCAAGGTTTTAAATTGCGGTTGTTATCGGGATTGGATTATGTTTTACATAATTGCGGAAAAATACAGCCATGCGGCCACAATTATGATCGCGGTGCAGAGACTAACAAAACCACAACATCGCGACCTCAATTGTGGTCACTGACCTCAATTTTAAAACCTTGGATTTTTCATTTCTCGGGGATGCATTTACTCAAACATGAAACTGACAAAACGTCAAGGTAAGTTGTAAGCATTCACAGAGGCATTACATCAAACATTTGAAGCACACCCAGGTAAGAACAACGGAAAACAATTAAAACGTAACGTTTAATAATAATAATTCATAGTGGGGAAATAAATAAAGAGAAATGTGAAAAAAACCCATTTGGGTTTGCGTTGTTTACCTTCGTTGCTGATATCTTCGACATCAATGGGGTCGTTTTTCTTCTGGGTATGAGAGAAATGAGGTTGATTTGGAGGGATATTTGTGGAAGAAGAGAAGAAGCTGCTAGAAACGGAGAGAGAAGGGAATGAAGTAGTGGGATTGAGGAAAGAGAAACGAAGACGGCGAGCAAAGAAGGAGAGGTTTCTGACAAGGTTTGTATTCATGGCTGTGTTTGCAAGAGTTCTAACAGCATCTCCCGTGTTAGATTTTTAAGGAATCATTTTGAGTTTTTAAGCAGTTTCATTGTATCCCATCACTTTTAAGGAACTCTTTTATTTTTTGTTTCAATGTTAAGAATCATTCTTTCGTTCTTAACTAATGGTCCCACAATGAATCTTACATATTTATTTTTATTCTGAATTAAATATTAATTCATATATATATATATATATATATATATATATATATATATATATATATAAGTTAAAAAAATAAGTACCCCCAATATTAACAGACACTTGTTAGCTGTTATCCTATAAATTATTCCAACGGGCGTATGTTTTTTCTTTCCAGCCCAAATCTTGAATGAGAAACCCTATCAGAATTGCCTGTCATTTCTTCATTTCAACATTGAAAACCCTCACCCCCACCTTGACTTCATTTCTTCGCTGCACTAACCCCCATCCTCTCTTCGCTGGAGACTCACCCCACCCTCTCTCTCTTCGTCTCTTCCTCCCTCAACCCCCAGATCTTGGCTTCTCCTCCCTCCTCCTTTGCATGCAATGACTTCCAACAGACAACGAAAACGCCCAAATGATCGGACCTCGATCTGAGTTTGCCGTGCATCATATCTGGGCGAAACCGAGAGATTTGTGTTGCATTTGGGCGATTCAGACATGGATCTCAGAAGGGTCCAACTTTATTTCCAATTTCTGGATTTGCTTGTTGAGATTTTCCAATTTCTGATTATTGTTCCTTTCTTCTTATTTTCTTATTTTCCCTCTCTATTCTGTTGGTATGGGAAAGATTGTGTTTTTCTGATTTTTGTATATTAAAATTGGGTTTTTGTGCTGGGAAATGAGTATTATAGTGGTAAGGAACATACAAGGAACGACTGTTACCTCTTCCCTCCACGTGTTGTCAACACGCTCCAATGCTGAGCAAAGCTAAGGAACGGTTCCATAATTTAACAACCCAGTTAAGGAACCTGCTATAGAGATGGCATCACGAGAAAGAACAGAGTCGATTGATTTCGAAAAAATTGATTTTAAAAAAACTGAAAGTGAAAAACAATTGATTTGTTTTGAAAACAATCGTTTAAAAGTGCGTTTAGAAGAATTGATTTTGTTTGAAGGCTTTTTTGTTAGGGTGAGCCACCATCTCATATCTCCTATAATGAGCATGTCCGTATTTGCAAAAAAATATTATTTTAAAATCTTTAAATTTTTTAAATTTAAAATTTCATCCTTCTTTCGTACTTCATTTTCTCTCTCCTTTACGTTCTTTCTCCTCCGCCCTTTTTCATCAAGGATCCAGTTCAAGCAAACACATAGGGGAGGCTGGACCCATGGAGTTTCTAGCAGTCCACCCATTGCTCAACCACCACGATCCCCACCACGTCGAAACTGTTGTAGCCACCATGAGTCGAACCAGCAGATCCCTGAAAACCCGATACCCACATACGGACCACCAGAAAAGCAAATCCACGTCGGCTATTGTTCCGTTACTTTCTACCATCGTGAGCCGCTCTTTTGCAGCAACTTGAACCACTGCGAATCATGTCCTCCGCCGTGCTCTATCGCAAGTTAGCACATCTTCTGCACATCCATCCTCCACTGCTCCATGTCAGCGACGCACCCAACAGCTCCGTCGCACGGTCATGAGTTCGTCGGTATCCACCGAATCGAGAAGGCAATTCCGATTCGGAGAGTTGATATCTACCGAAACAGCCTACCTGCCTCCTCTCTGTTTTACCTCTAATAACTGGGTTGCCTTCACCACCAAAGTGACCTGCGGCTAGGGTTTGTGAGGGGAGAAGAGTGACATGGGTGAGGGAGGAGAGCTTGATTCGGGTTTGCTAAAAAAATGGGTCTTGGTCCGAGGAAGTGGGGGTGACAGGGAGGCTGAGACGGTGGGGTGGGGTAACGGAGGAGAGAGGGTGGAGTGAAAAGAAAAACAAAGAAGAAGAGTAAAAAGTAAAATCTTTTTTTGCAAATAAGGACTTATCTAGATGTCTCAAGATGGGAGACATGGCAAAGTCTCTCATCTTAGAAGCAGCCTTTGTTTGAATGATAAAGTAAAGAATAAAGGCTCAAACCAGTAGTAGACAAAAACACGGTGATACACCCTCCAATCCTATATACAAATACTCCCTCCGGACTTATATATAAATAAAAAAAATTATATATAAATAAAAAAAACTATATATAAATAAAAAAAACTAACTTCACACGTATTAAGAAAGTTAGTTATATTAGTTTAATTGTCTTGATTTGTGTAAAAAAAATAAGTTATAGTTACTAAACTATCATTTCTTGGGAGTGTATAATGCTCTTGGAAGTTGTGTTTTGTGAATGTATAATACTCTTGAAAATAAAAACAATTAATCAAAGGGTATTTTTGAAACCCTGGCATTAAATAGGGTTAATTTGCTTAACTTTTACTTATATTTGAGTCCAAAAAAATTAGGTACCTTTTTTGCTTATATATAGGTCTAGAGGGAGTATAAGAAACATTTGACAATATCATCAAGATTAAGAAAATACATTGTAATCTGTTGATTTCATCTAATATTCCTATAAATTTAAATTTTATTCCATAAATGTCCTTATATTAATTACTCCTAATTCACTAACTTAATTACTTCTAATATCCTCTCTCATAATAAATAAGAGTATAATTGAAATTTAACATTAAATACATTTAAAAATTGATCCATGTTTCTTACAAATAAGACCAAGAAAAAAATACATTTTTGTTTCTTATATATAGGATCAGAGAGAGTATTTTGGTCCATGAGAAATGAAAAATACCAATTTGGTTCTCAAGAATGTAAAATGCAGGTCAAAATGGCATCTGATAGGGACTAAAAATTATCCTAAAAAACTAATTTGATCCGCAATTTTTTCATTTCTCAGGGACCAAAATGTCACTATTTTTTTTTTGTCAAGGACTAGTTTTGACCTTTATTCTAAAGTAAAATTACTTTTGAGGTGTAAATATAAATAATTTTATGCGTCTTACATCTAAAATCAATTCGACTCAACAGAAAAGTTAGGAATTCTTACTTTTCTTAAAATCAATTATATCAAGGTGAATTCTCTAATACCCCTTGGGTAACTTATACTCTGACTAGATGAGATCATGAGCACTTAGTTGAGGTGGGGAATAGATGGGTCATTTAATTGAGATGATATGATTGGACAAGATAACTTTTACCTCCAAAATTATTAGGGTACTTAAGAAGGCACCATACATCAAACCCTAAATCGAATTTTGTGGATGCAATTCTATAAACAAATACTTTCAAAATACTCAAACCGCTTTCATTGCACCTAGAATCACATTCAGGTTACCCAAAATCTTAACTAAACAAACTACCTAATTGCTCATACAAATTTAGTCATGGAGAAGTGATTAGATAAGGATTTGAATTCGCAGGCATCGGTGCTTTCACTCTCCCACACATTCATTGAAACGTAGCGTTGGGTTAGTGTTGTTTTATTTTTTAACATACACTCAAATGTATTCAATTTAATGCGCACTTAAATGCATTTAATGATGCATTTCGGTAAATATGTGAATGCAACGTGCCTTTAGGTAAGGCCATAATCAAAATTATTATTATGTCTTTTAAAATTCAAACCACTAATTAGACAAATGTGAAAATTGGGAAAAGGTAAAACAAGTTAACAAGAGCAATATAGAGTACGGAGGGACTTGAACGAGTTATACAAAGATCGTTCATTTCTACTCTGTCCACGTTCTTGAGCGGCAAGATGGTGACCACCTAGATTCCACCAAAAATCAAAAGATTTAATCAAATAGAAATTAGACAACATGAATTCCACCAGAGGGGCACCTAAACTGTGTAGGTAATCCTCTGATACAAAGATAGACTAGAATGACAAATGTGGTTTAGCTAAAAAAATTGCAAAAAGCATTGCTTTTATACGGTGAATGAATTGCAAAAACATGCGAAAGGTTACGTATAAAGTTATATCGCATTTTTCGTACCTCAAAATTAGTAATTAGATAAAGTCATTATCAAAGTTACGACTTAAAAATTCAAGCCATTGATATTACATATAAGGTTTAGTTATATTTTTCGTCCCTTCACTTTTTTAATTATGCGATTTTGATTCATTAAAAATTTTAATTGTATTTTTTCTTGAACTTTTTAAATTATGCAATGAAAGCCTTTATTTTTATCTCTAAAAGGACTAATTTTGTACATTTTCATAAAATTGAAGAATGAAAAATGCACTTAAATTTTTTGAGGAACCAAATTCACATAATTGAAAAGATTGAGGGACGAAAAGTGTAATCAAAAATTTTTAAGGATCAAAATAATATAATTAAAAAAGTTGAGGGACTAAAAGTGCAATTAAGTTTACGTATAAAATTCATTTGGGATCATAATCGGCTGAACTTAATATAAACTTACACATTCTCAATGAAAATGGAACAATTGTGAAATTTTGGAACAAATAAAACAATTTAACATGAGCAATAGAGTGTTGAGGGACTTGAACAAGATACGAGATCGTTGACACCCTGACCACATTCGTGAGCTGCAAGATCACCACGTAGATTCCACCTTAAATTAAAACAATTAATCAAATAGAAATTAGAAAACACGAAATCCACCATATGGGTTCCCCAAACTGTATATAGGCAATCCTCTAATATACAGATAGACTAGAATAATAAGATGCCATTTAGCTAGACAATTAATAAAGATTTATTCTAAAAAAAAAAAAGACAACTAATAAAAATTTATAACTTCTCGATTGATTTTTTTTTGGATAAGCAAAAGTATATTAAATAAGAGCGTTAGAGATACTCTAATCCATATATATGACCATCAAAAGGGAAACAGAACTAATGTAAATAAAATATTGTTGTTAAACAAAATAGATGATAGTATTTTCTTTACACAAGGCTAACCTCCTATGCCCCAACTGTGAATGAGCCAAACAAAACTTTTCGATTGATTAATTTGTAACGAAATTTGCACAAAGCATTGCTTATATACGGTGGAGGAATTGAGGAAAACATACAAAATCTTACATATGGCTTATAGATCTCATCACAGATCACAGAGTACTAAAGCTAGATACAAAAAAAAAATGATTATATGTGACAGTGTAAAAAATTGCTAAATGAAACCAACGAAATTGGGAAAAAAATATAAGTGTGAGGATTGAAATTCACTCACGAACCAAAATTCATCTCCAATGGCCACGTTGTATGTGGGACACTTTTTCATGAAATATAGAATTTCAATCAAATCAACGGAACACCAAATAATTTGAGAAAATGATTTCTATCTTATTTGATATTTCGTTGACTGATCAAGATTCATCTTCAGTCTTGTAAATTCACATAATGGAGAGAAATAAATAAAATAAACAACCTATCTAGCTAGTAATTAGGCATATATATAAAAACATATGCAAGCACCAAACACTCACTCAGCTCATATCCAAGCCTAATCTTTACTGCTCTTTTGCATTTGCTGTGTGTTATATATAGTGGTACACATACAGGCCTTGATACAACGGTAGGTGGGTCGCATATTTTTTTTTCTTTTCTTTTTATCATTTATATATCTAACCAATATAAAAACTTATCTACTCTTATAGATACTCTTAAAAGTCTTTTATTTTTAATGATTCATATGACGAATATTTATGGTAATTCATTTTTTTCATAAAATTAAATATTAAGAATCTGATTACGCTAATATGAAAAAAAAAAAAGTAGATTTGGTAGTTTTTTTATTATCCATATCAATGTTCATTATTGCTCCCCAAATATAATTATAGTGAGTGGTAGGAAAATACTTTTAGTAAAAGGAGTGAATCCTCAAATTACTCCTTGAAAATTTTTGGGATCTACTTTTAATCCCTGAAAAAATTAAATTAATTATTTAGTCCCTCAAATTTATAAACATAGGACATATTAGTCCCTAAGTTTAGTTTCGACGTCCATTTACGTGCCTACGTGTTCCATTAACCATCCTACTTGTCCCGTTAGTAGTTCTGCATGATCTATGACGAATTTTCACCGTGGAGAATGAATGAAAAGTGGAAAAAAAGTGCATAATTTTCAGGTATTTTGGGTTTTAAAATTGTGCATGTTTTTCGACTTTTTATTCCTTTTCCATATAGGAAATTCGCCAAAAGACACACAGGACCACAAACGAGATAGTTAGGATGGTTAATGGGACATGTAGGCAAGTAAATGAACGTCAGAACCAATCTTAGGGATTAATGTGTCCCACATTTATAAATTTGAGGGACTAAATGGTTAGTTTATTTTTTTCAAAGACTAAAAGTGGGTCCTCGAAAAATTTTCAGGGACCAATTTATACATTCACTCAACTAAAAAAAGAATACAAACAACGGGTTACAACTGGTCGTCAACAAAATTTAATAATTGAATAAAAAAATTTAAAAAATAAAGAATAAACAAATAAATGATTGATAATGGTTTGGAGTTTTGGTCATCTGCAAAACTTTGGAGAATCTTAGACTTTAGTCGTTACCTTGGCGTTGTCTTCAATCCTCCTATTAATATGTGGAGGACTGATCCTCTTTGAATCTAAACCATAGATTTATTATTAAAACAAAGCAACGGAGGAGATCAAACAAGGGAAATCGGAGAAACTCGTTGCTCTCTCTCTCTATGGTAATGCCTATCTCTCCTCTCTCTTTCAGTAGCATGTTCATCTCAACCATTTTTTTCGTGGTTAAAGTAATATTTTGGTCCCTATACATGACACCGATTCTTCATTTAGTCCCTATACGTAAGAAGTTATTAAAAAGGTCCTCATACGTGCAAATATTATTCATTTGGTCCTTCCCGTTATGTTGTCGTCTTTAATGATTTCTGAACTACTACGTATAGGGACTAAATGAAGAATTTGTGTCACGTATAGGGACTAAATGAAGAATTTGTGCCATATATAGGGACCAGATTATTACTTTAACCTAAATTATTGGGTTCCTATACGTGACACAATTTTTCATTTAGTCTCTATACGTGACACAAATTCTTCATTTAGTCCCTATATGTAATAGTTCAGAGATCATTAAAGACGACAACATAACGGGAGGGACCAAATGGATAATATTTGCACATATGAGAACCTTTTTAATAACTTTTTACGTATACGGACTAAATGAAGAATCGGTGTCACGTACAGGACCTAACCTTTTTTCGTCTTCTGTTCATCTTCTCCCCCAACCCCCAACTTTTTACGTATACGGACTAAATGAAGAATCGGTGTCACGTACAGGACCTAACCTTTTTTCGTCTTCTGTTCATCTTCTCCCCCAACCCCCACTCACGTTGCCTCATTGGTCTCTTCATCTGTCAAATAGAGGTTGGATTAGACACAGAATTAAGAAGCAGTTCATTTTCAGAAGCTTTTAAATCAATAAAGGCTCTTCGAATCTTCGAGAAGGAAACAGATTTGGAGAAAAACCCGACAAGGAGGGTCTCGATGGAGTGGGAAGTTGATAGAGCGGGAATTTGGAACGGAATAATGGTAGGGAGGCAGAAAGGGTCTTGCTAGTTTGAATCGAGTTTCGGGCCGGGTTTCGATGGGGCTTTAGTGGATTGAGGAGCGAGTGTTTTGGATTTTGAATCTGAGTCCCACTTTCGAGAATTCTTTAGAAGCATTGAGCTCCAGTAACTTCGAGAGCTTGAGGTTGCGTCTTGTGAACTCTCCTACTCGAAGAATGTATATTGTTATTGAAATATTGGTGAAATTTTTTTTTAAGAAGAAAAGGAGATTGATAATTATATAGTAGAAATTGGTGAGGCGAAAGAAGCGAACCAGGTGAGATAAGAAGAAGGATGTTCGCTGACGAAGCAGGAGGCGTGATCGTTGGTGGTGGGAGGTGCGAGAAGGGCTGAGCCACCGTCGACGACGATGTTGGAGGAAGAAGGAACGGAAAGTTCGATCCACCGAATGGCGTCACCTTCGATGATGGGTACTTCTTTCCCTGCAAGGAGCGGGTTCCCATTACCGTCTTCGGCAGTGGAAAATATGGTTTTGTTGTTGGCAGAATTGTGTGAGAATTGTTGAGAAGAGAATTGCGTGAGAAAATGAGGTTGAAGAAGGGGAAGAATCCATTATTGATAATGGTGGAGATTCTATCAAAATTTGAATCGATTATTGATGATAAACAAGAAGGAATCAGTTTTTTCGCAGATGATAGTAATTGGTTAATGGAGAATTGATTAAAAAAATGATCGTCATTTCAAGTTTTTTTTTTTTTTGTTTTTTTATTCTTATTAGTTGGAGCAAGTGATAAACGATTATACCCAATATTTTCCACTTGAGGATCAGTCCTCAACTACAATGTTGGAGGATGTTAGAATTCCCCATTACCTTAATTACTTACAGCTAAGCATATTCCACTTCTGGCAACTTAAACTTTTAAAAGTATAATAACTGCATTTAATGGCATTGTTCATAAAAATATGATTGGAATATTTTAACAAAAAAGTTGTTGGAATAAAAGGAACGAGACACTGTAACTCTTTCAAACAAAAAATCCACATTCTCATATCCAAATACAGAGGAGAGTGAGAGAGAGAATGGACGCCATCAATTCTATCTTCGATCCCCTTAGAGAATTTTCTAAGGATAGCGTCAGGCTCGTCAAGCATTGCCACAAACCTGATTGCAAAGGATTCTTCAAGGTTGTTGTGCGCACCGCGATTGGTTTCTTTGTGATGGGATTCATGGGCTTCTTCGTCAAGCCCATCTTCATCCCAATCAACAACATCATCGTCGGATCTGGTTAGGCGTGCCTGTCGTTTTATTCAGTGTTCTACAATGTCATCTAGAACATCACGGAATGTTGAAGCTGTGCTTGATAGTGAGAGATTCCTTAACTGATGGTAATGAGGTTGTACCTCCAGCTAAGTTACTCTTGGCCAAGAATATGTTGAGTATAATAAGTTAGGGTTAATGCATTTACTTTTGCCGTTTAAATTTTTGAAGTTAATGTACTTGTGGTAGAGCAACAGACTGCTTGATGGGCTCTTGTTTTATGGTTCTGAACATTGATGAATACCTTGAGATGCCATGTTTAATATGTTTTAAAATCTTAAAAAAAAAGGAACAAGATACAACCTCAAAGATAAATAATACGAATGTTTATAATAAATTTGCTAGCAAATTTGATAAATATTAATTGATTATTTGAAATAATATTCAAAATGTTGAGAGTGTAATGTAATACGTAATATTTATAATTATACACTGTTATATTTTTTAAAAATATTTTCAAATTAAATCAGGCGATTATGAAACTCCCAAGAATAATGCTTAGGGAGTAAATAATTTCTCCAAATATTAAGAACCATCAATTTGTCTGATTCGGTTTTTCACCTACTTCGTTCCTTAGATATATGAGCTTGTATATTGATT
Source organism: Ammopiptanthus mongolicus (assembly GCA_039655645.1). Lineage (NCBI taxonomy): Eukaryota > Viridiplantae > Streptophyta > Magnoliopsida > Fabales > Fabaceae > Ammopiptanthus > Ammopiptanthus mongolicus. The sequence continues at coordinate 85,719,520 of CM077349.1, read as the reverse complement.
ACTGACCAACTACTATTCATGCATTTGTGATTGTGGCATATATATATATATAGTGTTTGGTTGGAGGAGAATTGAGAAGAGGAGAGGAGAGGAGAGGAATTTTTTAAAACATTTCTTATTTGGTTCAAGTTTTAGGAGGAAGGGGAGCAAAATCCTTCATCACCCAATTTTGTCTCCCCTGCAATATTGAGGGGATTTGGAAGGGAGTGGATTTAAAACATTTAGAAGGCATTGATTAAAATATCCCCACTCATGTTTTTTAAAATCCAAAATTATAAGGGTATAATAGTTAGTTTTAAAATATTTCTTCTCCCCTTATGAACCAAACATGAAAAATGATATTTCTCATCTTCTCCATTAAAATTCCTCCACTCCACTCCCTTCCCTCCCCCTCCCCTCCTCTCTATTAAAATCCCTCCCTCCCTTCCCTTCCTTCATTTGAACCAAACATAACCTTAATATTTTGGTTTAATTGCATTTTTTGTTCCTTAACTTTTTCAATTTTGTGATTTTGGTCCCTCGAAAATTTTAATTGCACATTTAGTTCTCTAATTTGTTAAATTGTGCAAAATCGATCCTTCTGTCCATAACCAGTCAAATTATAACGGAGTGATCCTACCTGACAGTACACGCGAAATTTTCCTTATTAAAAAGTTATTATTTTAATAATTAAATTTTAAATAAATAAAACTCATTAGTGGGTCATGTGACTGTCACGTGATCCCTCTTTGCCCCCAAAACCCTATCACAAGAGTGATTAGGGTTTCAAATCCCTCTGTAGGCCCCCGCATGTTTGCGTTTTCGATGAGCAATTGCAGGGCAGCTCGTGGAGCCATGTTGAGCCGGAGAGAGTAAAGAGGGATAAGAAGAAGGAAAATCTGATCCCTTCGCCACCGAAATCACAAGAGCCACCGCAATTTAAGAGAAGGATCATCCACGGTTGTTGCAACCCTTGATCAGGAATAAGACCCATCGGAGAAGAAGACACAATAGGGAAAAAAGACTAAAAATTCGATTTGGTCCTTTATCTTTTTATTTGAATTCAATTCGGTCCTCCACGTGGCTTCAACACATACTGTCACGTGGAGGACGTGCCAACTCAGCTACCCAAATGATCACTTAACTGCCACACACGCTAAAATTAACAGCGTTACTAACAGGGGTGACAAAAAGGGTAACTTCTACTAACGTTTAAAATTTAAGGGACTAAAATAGATATTTTTAACGATAAAAGACCAAATCGAATTTAAAAAAATAAGATAAAGAATCAAAAATCTAATTTAGCCTATTAAATATAATGGAAATGGAAATTGACATCTTGCAAGTATTGCTATCTTTGCATTCTTCATTGGCTAAAGATGATAAGTGCAAATAGCACATTAGCACAGGAGGGGAGAGTAGGAAAGATAAATGTTGATAAGCGGAAAGTTGTTTCAAACAATTACTTCGATGAACTAAAAAAAAGAATCTTACCAAAACAAGAAAAGTAAGTTTTTTTTTTGGGGTAAAAACAAGAGAAAGCTCATAGGGGTGCTCCAAAAGAAACCAAGGTTGATGACCTCTAGCTCTCAGCTTTGCCAAAAAATCAGCCACTTAGTTTGCCTCTCGAAGCACATGCTTGAGCTCCATCAACCACTCTTGTCTCAGAAGAAAATGAGTATAATTGATAACGCAAGCATAAAAGTGGAACTTCACATCATCCTTCTTGATAAGGTCGATAGCTTCAAGAGAATCTGTTTCACAGATCCAATTCCTCACACCCTGTTGTCAGACCAAGCAAAAACCATGTTTGGTAGCTTGAACTTCCGCCAACAAATTAGAAGCTTCTCCAATCGACCTCTCAAAACCAATCTTCCAGCAGCGAAGATGATCACGAAGAACAAGCCCTGCCTGGATTGCCAAGACTGTCGTCGTCCACATTTAATTTGATAGAGTCCATAGTTGGTGTTACCCAACGCACCCACCTCGTTTCCTTCACGTAAGCATGCTTATTCATCAGCAAAATTGAGCTACATGTATCTATCATGGCTCAGATCTTGTGCACATGCCCCATAACTGGAACTTTTGTTTGGCCCATCACCTCCTCATTCCTGGCTCTCCAAACCCACCATAAGACACATGCAGACACTAATGAACTCTTGCCTATACTGTACCTTGGTTGATGGTTGGATATAAGCCAATCAATCCCTTCGTATTGCCAAAAATCATCACGATTACCAAAACCAAAGAAACTCCAAACTTGGCACGCTTGATCACAGTCCTGAAAACAATGTAAGGTACTCTCATCCATGGTCCTACATCTGGTACAAACCACGGTCTGAGAGAGGCGTCTACGTTGGCGGAAAGAGTCATTATTTGGAGTAATTGATCAAACTGACCCACTTTTAAAAATTATTTATCAATATAACTTTATTTTGAAACTATTTATCAAACTAACCCACTTTTAGTCACGTGACATTTTTAATTATTTTTTTTCTGACACTGAAAAATGCTACTTTGACTAGCGTTTTCTGAAAATGCTACTGTCAGTAGCGTTTTTACCAGATTGTGGTGGCTCACTGTACGAAAAATTAAAAATTTTACGTTTAGCGTGGGTCAAGGTCGACCCTAGAGGTGTCACCTGTCTGAAGCTAAGATCTTCACCCATCTGATGACATCAGACGGGTGAACATTTTTTCACCCGTCTGATACATTCTTCACCCTTCTGAGGGTGAAGATCTTCACCCATATGATGACTGTCACCAGTCTGATGATTGTCAGATGGGGATTAGACGGGTGATTCACCCGTCTGACGAATATCAGACGGGTGATTCACGTGTCTGATGACTATCAGATGGGTGAAGAAATGTTCACTCCCGTTTGATACATTTCTTCACCCGTTTGAGGGTGAAGATCTTCAGCTTCAGACGGGTGAAGAAATGTGTCAGACGGGTGAACATTTCTTCACCCCTCTGATAGTCATTAGACACGTGAATCACCCGTCTGATACCCGTCTGATAGGGTCTACAGCTTCAGACGAGTGAAGATATATATCATACGGGTGAATATTTCTTCACTCATCTGATAGACATCAGACGAGTGAAGATATTCAGCTTCAGACGGGTGACACATCAAGGCCGACGCTAAACTTAAAATTTTTAAATTTTTTATAGCGAACCAGATTTTGCCACGTGGCACAATCTGGTAAAAATACTACTGACAGTAGCATTTTCCAAAAACGCTAGTCAAAGTAGCGTCTTTGGTGTCAGAAAAAAATAATAAAAAATACTAGGCTGGCAAAAAGTGGGTTAGTTTGATAAATAATTTCAAAATAAGGTTATATTAGTAAATAATTTCTAAAAATAGGTTAGTTGGGTCAATTAGCCCATTATTTGAAATATCCATTTTAAGCAATTAAAAAAAGATATAATTTGTTGTACATAACATTATAACTTTTTTTAATAAGTTAGGGTTGTAATAATTAAAAAATAAGTCATGGTTAGTAATCATAACTTTGTTAAAAACTGAAAAATAAATTATAGTTAGCTATGACAACTTTTTAAAATTATAAATCAATAATTAATCTATTGGTATTTTTAAATTAAATTGCATTGTTCAAATAACAAAGTCATATTTTTCCCTCTCATGTTTCCGGTAGAAATAAACAAAAAAAATCATTTTTTTTATGAACCATCGTAATTAGGGTCTTTGACTCCCCAGTGACATCCCAGGGTATCCTCACAAGGTTCAGCCCTTTGAACCGGCTATGAGACTAATCCTCGGTCGGCTGTTTAGAGCATGAAATTAACTATTGGTTTTCGCAACCTCTTAACTAGAGTGTTGCTATCAAGATTCGAACTTGCGTCCTCCTTTTTATGGGATCGAAATGTTTATCACTCAATCAACCTTTGATTGATACAAGGAAAAGTGATATAGGCACATACATTTTTGTTACATTTCCTCACATTGTTTTTAATTTAAAAAGATTTTCATCATACAATTAAAAGTGCAAAATTATAGTCAAAAAATTGTCCAACTCATATTAACTCATATTATGTGAGGAATGTAAAGTTAATGATGATATATGCAAATATCATAACTCAATTAACAGTGTTTTTGGCTACTGCAGCATGACAGTAACTAATGACTTATGTTTTGAAAATTACATCAAGTTGCTTTACATGGAAGACAATCCTTGGATCAAATTCAAGACACCCCCACCACATGATAACAACTATTTCTTTAGAGAGCTGGCAAGTAAATGATGGGTGTGATATTATAATCCCAAAGCACTCATAGTTTTTGACCTTGTGATTTCTGTGTGGGGGACCCTTTCCAAATGCTGTCGACCCTAACATCTGAAATCTAACTTTCTGTAGCGTTTTATACTATTATATTATATTACCCCTTTTCCTGTGTCCCTCTTTTCCATTCTAAATCAAGCCTCAGGCCAAACTACTACACTCCAAGGACAAGAGAGGAAGGAGTTTTCAACTTTTCTTTTGATATGTAGCATCAGTTTGGCTTAAAAAGCACAAAAAGAAGCAAAAGTTAGTCACAGATTCCAGGGCCTCAGTCTACTCTACTGATTGCATAGCATATGTCCATAATTTCAGCAAGAAGACAAACAAGAGCGCACCTAACAACCCTAGAAGGAAAGCAACCCCACATTTAAAATATTCATTATTTCAAAACTAAGCAAAATAAAGAGAAGGAGTAATGCTAATCAATGTTGTGAAAAAAATGAAAAAATGAAATAAGTGTAAGAAGTAAGCTTAATTATAAGAGTTTAATTGATATACACATTATTAACCAATCAAAAATAATGTTGTGGGTGACTTTTAAGATAGTTAGGATAAAAATCAAATATTTTTAATGATATATGAATTTATAATTGGTTGATAATGTAATTTTTTTTATATTGAAAGTATATATGAATTAAATCTTAATTATAAATAGATAAAATTATGTAAAAATGTAGGATATAAGATAAAGTGGTTACCACTTGTGCAAACTACACTCTGCATCTACAAAAGTAGTTCCATTCCCTCCTAATCTCATATGATGTTTAATTCATCGCTATTCTCATCTTAGTTCGTAAGTCTTAGCACTGTTAACACACAAACATACACTCTCTAAATCATGCCTGTTGTCACAGAACACATGAAATTGAGAAAACATAGAAACAGGTTCAGCCACCCCATTTCAGAAACTGATCCGAACCCACAAAGCTCTTCCATAATCCAATCCACACGTTGCAAATCCACCATCTCCTCTCTCCTCCTCTCTACTTTCTCCAACAACACCACTTCGAATGAAACCACACATGCCAATGGCCAAAACAGGAACAAGAAGAAGAAGAAGAAGAACAGCAACTTTTCTGAAGCAACCTTCAGGGGGCTTGGTTGCACCGCCGGTGCATCACAGCAGGTGTCAGTTCCTGCGATGATTCGATCCTCTGCGGATTGGCAAGAGAAGAAGAACGGAAAGAAGAAGCAGAGAAGGAACAGTGACAAGAGCAGTAACAACAGCAGCAAAAGATATCATGGGGTTGTTGTTGATGGTCCTATTAGTCATGGTTCTGCTACATTTGTGGATTTTCAGGATGTTTGGTGTGGCCCTGGAATTGGGTTCTCAGCTGATGCTGCTGCTGCTGCTGCTTCTGTTGAATGTGTTGTGGCAAGGAAGAATGTGTCTGCAAGAGGGAAACATGATGATGTGGAGAAGATAACACGCAGGGAGGTACTCTAGTTTCTGCATAATGATCCTTTTTCTTGAGTCTTGAATGATTTGGTGGCTAAATCTGTTGAAAAGTTAGCTATGTTTTTAATTATAAATTCTTCCAAGTGTTCATCTATGTCTAATTTCATAGAGCCAGAAGATTTGATTCCTTGTGCATGATATATGGTTATCCTACATTTGTATTGTGAAAACTAAAATCATCTATTTCACACGTAGTAGGTTTAGGACCGGCTTGGATAAATAAATTATTTAAACGCTTATTTTATTAGAGTAGAACTTATAGGAATGTCATAAAATTATACTCTATTTTAAAATACAAGATATATCAATATTTATTTAGACCCAGGAAATTGATCAGTAGTTTTCTTTATTGACCTTTAATAATTGATTGATTGATTGATTTTTTTTATCACGATAATAGCATATTAGGAAATTGACCGGTTGTTTTCTTCAATGAACTTTGAAAGTGCATATTTATTAAATAATAAAGACATTATTGAAGGTGCTACCTCAACTAGTATTGGTAAAGTCATCTAGCTATTGTTAACTGTGAGAAGGACCTGATATCAAATTCTACATTCATCAATTTGTGAAATATGAGGAAAGCTCAACGTTGCCTCCAATTTGGCAGGTGTAATATGTGTGCATGTGTGTGTATTTGGGCCTCAAAGAAGTCTTTGTTCAATTTCATCTAGAAATGCTTTTATTTTTTTGTTTTTCTTCATTTATGTTTCTGGTAAAGTGTTTTCTGATCATCATGATCATCCATAAATAGCTGCAACCTGCTTCTCCTATTGATTGGTTTGTTGTGGACCCCTTGAGGGAGAGATGACTGCAATAACATATCCCTTGATAATTGATTGAAGTGAAGAAGGACTTATACTCATTATCACTTTCACTTACATAGAGTTGTTTGTTTTAGGACAAGACTTGGTTGATTTTCTTTAAGTGCATGTGGCGTTGTATTCCAATGAGTATATGACACATGTAATAGATGTTACACATGTTATATTTTCATTGATGAATTATTACACATATATTCTTCTAATTGAAAAACAACACCACAGGTATTTATGGAACTGAACCTAATTTTTCTCCTTTGTTTGATTGTATTTGTACATAACATAAACACGTGCATGTTTAGTTGCAATTTTTGTTCCATTTGTGCTATGTTAAGTTTGGTCATTGTTCTGGTTTCTAGTTGCTTTGACATGTGGTCTAACTGTGCTTCATAAATATATTGGCAGCGTCCATCTTATTTGGGAAGGCATGCTGTAAACCCAGAAAGCGTCTCATTTTTGGATGATTATTCTGACATATTTGTACCACGCCCTGGCTTAGAGTCTTTTAATACTGCTAGATACTATCGCAATGTTCCACATCCTTCCTCTGATGGTCTTGCTGAGGTTGGTTCAACCCTCTCATGTACTCTTGTTGTGTCAGTGCATGGTTTATTACTTTGAGCAAAACTTGGCTTATTCTTATCTTATCAGAAGCTATTGCTTGGTATGTGGTCTGCCATTGAATATGATTTGACTGAAGGTGATCATAATTTACTCTTACCCTTCTTAATTTTTCAAAAATAATATTTCAAATTGTAAATTCTGAAATTCAAGTTAAAACTGGAAGTTACTGTGGACGGGGCTTGAATTTGCTGGCAAAACCAATTGATTGTAGAGTATAACTAGCTAACTTGAATTTATCTGATCTTACCTTTTGTTTGAAACAAACTTAGCATGACTAGTAGCTACCTTGAATTTACCTGATCATTCCTTTGTTTGAAACTAACTTACCATACCTTATTTTCTTCAAGCCTGAATAAGTGTGTGTGTGTGTGTTTTGATCCTAAAGGATTATGTTGTGTCAGGCAGCATGCTTGTGTCAAATTCTTAGAAAACCGAAAAAAATTAATGGTGATTATTGTTGAGTATCATGGATTATGTAAACAGTTGAATCACCAATTCAGTCAGCTGGTATTTTCTGATTGAAGTGGAACTGTGTTAAAGAAGTAACTTTAGGGACTGCCACATCCTGTACAAGATAAACCGGCAATGGAACTTTGGTTTCAGAAAATTAATGGTTCGTTGGCCAGGAAAGTAACCTGTTTCCTAGAAATAGGCAAAAAAAAAAAAAAAAAAAAAAAAAAAAACTTGGAGGAACACTTGTTTCATGTTTTAGTTTTCGTTTTAATCATTTTTTTATGACCATGTATATGACTGTGTTTTTTGCACCATGTATTTAAATTTGAGTAATGAAATTTTTCCATTATCATTTTTTTAGTGGAAGTTTTGATTTCTTGTAATGAGAACAAACACGTACATAAGATCATTGTGCTATAAATATAATACATCAAGTATTGGCTTAGACCTTATTGTTTTCAAGAGCTAATATTGCATATCTTGATTGTTGGCGGCACTTTGAAGATAATGATACTTCAAGGAAGGCTATTAATGGGGGAACGATTAAATTCATCTGATCAATTTAGAGACTGGAGACTTGATGTTGATAACATGTCTTACGAGGTGAGTTCTTTCTCCAGTGAAGCTGCCTATTATTTTTATTTTTTTAATATACTATATGGTTACATGCATCTTAATTTTATGTTTGTCTAAATTTCTAGTTTGTGATTGTTTGACAGCAATTGATTCAGCTGGGTGAGAAAATTGGTTATGTGAACACTGGACTTAAAGAGGATGAGATGGGACTCAACATAAGGAAAATTAAGCTTGTAATTTCAAATGATACATCAAATAATCAAATAGACAAAAAGTGCAGCATTTGCCAGGTGAGTTTGTAAAATTAAGTTTCAGATTTCAAAAGTTCATCACATTACTTTACTTTCACTTGCTTTATAGGCATTGCACTAAGCTTTTTAAAATGTGTTTATATGATTTAAGATCATGTTCATGTATCTTTTTTGGATGTACAGGAGGACTATGAAGAAGATGAAGAGCTGGGGAGGCTAAATTGTGAACACAGCTATCACTTTCAGTGTATACAACAATGGCTTGTGCATAAAAACTTCTGCCCGGTCTGTAAGCAAGAAGTGGTGGTTCGACAATGAGTGCCAAGTCCTAATGTTTTCCCCCTTAAATTTGTGTATAATTTTTCATATGCAATATAAGCAAGAATATTAATTCTTCGTTGTTCAATCTTCATTGGATCTTTTAGGGCTTCTTTTTTTTTTTTTATGAACCACCATAATTAAGGCATATGGCTCTCCAGTGACATTCTAGGGTATCTCCACAAGTTTCGATTCTTTGAATCAGTTATGTAACTAATCCTTGGTCGGGATTTCTTTTTTTATATTGGATATTTGTCTCGCAATTGGATGATGCTTTTGCATTTATACGAGTAATCCTTTTTTTTTTTATGAGATGTCATTTTGGAATTGAATGAGATGAGTTCAATGCCATTATTGAAAACAGTTGAAGAGTTAAGATAATTCTAGTGTATCTTTACAAATAGTTGCAGAACTTATCCATGTGATCATGCAAAGGCTATAATCTTGCTTTTATAGTTGTTGATATATGAATTTGCAATAATGTATCCTAGTTATTGCATGTTATAAATATATTTCGGTGAAAGAATTTCTTTAAATCCAAAGTTGAGACCACGTTTGCTGAAATAATAATGGCTCTGAAGGCATTGCAGAAGCCAATTATTGGGGCTCAAGTGCCTAGACCAAGTCCAAGTACACCAGGTAGGCATGAGAAGGCTCAGTCATCACGAGTTGCAGAAGAACAAGAAGGATAGGAATCAATTATACAGCTAACCTAATTTTTGTTCATTTTACTACAAAAAAAACTGGCAGATAAGTTGTATTTTTGGCATGAAAAACGGAGTACGGTTAATGCCAACAGCCTACGTAAATTCTCATTCAACGTTGTGAAATTGAAATTTAATGCTATCTGGTGATGGCAACAAGGGCTGGGAGGAAGCAAAATCATTTTGCATGTGTGCCTGCTATGCTGTAATAATGTGATTGGCATTTAGTGCAATACTGATGAATGGTGAAAACTGGCCCAATCATTTTGCAACACTGTTCATCTGTGCAAACTGCCCCTCCATCACCCCCAACAACCATTTGCTCTTGCTGAAGCCTATTACTAGTGCAGCCATTTTCATCAACACGAACCCGAATTGGAGGCAGATTAGCCATTGAAGGATAAGAACCATTTGTTGAACTGTTCTCTACATCAGGAAAACTCTTCACCTTATGGTTGCTATCACCCTGAGCCTGAGCCTGAGCCTCCAAGTTGTTGCTTGAAGCACTAGGAGTAACAGTAACAACATCAAGGCTCACAAAGCAGTCCACCGTAGTAGAATCTGACACTACCATTAAGAGGATCCCTGAGTTGTTTAATACATCAACAAACCATGTCTATTACTTGGCATCATCGAGGATTGATCCCATTGAAGCGTGGACTCTGGATTGCTGAAGAACAGGATAGGTGGTATGAAACCTGATGTTGTTACTTACAGTGCCTTAATGGATGAGTATTGCTTAGTGAATGAAGTAAACAATGCAAAATATGTATTCAACACCATGGCTCAAATGGGAGTGGCTCCCGATGTTCACAGCTATAATATCATGATTAACGGATTTTGTAAGATTAAATGGTGGATGAAGCCATGAATCTCTTGAAAGAAATGCATCGCAAAAATATAATCCCTAATACTTTAACTTATACATCTCTTATTGATGGTTTGTGCAAACAAGGGAGATTCTCTTATGCTTGGGAGCTTGTTGATGAGATGCGTGGACCCTAAAACCATACATGGTGGGTTCTTGTATGTAAAAAATTTGTGTCTCTCTCCAACATAATCATATCATGTTCGTCCACAACAGGCGAGGATCCAAATCCAATAATAAATGTCATAACAAGTGATACTTGCATCATGTCTATTCCGTGGCAATTTTTGTGTAAAATATGAAACACTTCCGACGACTGCCCCTTTACAAATTGAATAATGATACAAATTTCTGAAGAAACCAATCTGACTTGTGAGTACAACCATCTTTATATTTGCATCTTACATCCATTACAGAACAAGTGCTACTATGCTAATATAGATTTCTATGACAAGCCCTCTTCTTTTTGGCTAAATGGTGATTATTAAATTCAACTTACGGATCTGTCTTCATTAATTTACTCGAACCACATGTACTAATTGAACATGAACATATCTGATTATTGACTTCTGGAAAACTTAGGTTATGTACAAAAGAGGACAAAGTGTAAATGGCTGGACTTTTTAAAATCTGAGATTGGATTTGTTAATAAGAAGACAAAATAAACTTGACTGTCAAGTGACTCAAGTCTACAACAAAATCAAAAACTTTAGAAAGAAAAGCATTAATAAAAGGTCCCTCCATAAGTCTACTGGCAACAACTGACCTTATTCAACTGAGTTACTGTGATAAAAGCTAGATTTGCAATATATGATTTTACATGTCATTCATTTTCATATAGATAATAAAAAGAAAGAAACAATTATTTTGTCCATAATTTTCTTTAGAAAAGTAGGCTCCATATGTTCATTATTAAACAATGAAAACATAGTTCAATTAACCCCCCAATATGCCTCCTCCAAAATGGTTCATCTCCATATCGATTTATACAGGCTGTGAAGTTCTATTTGGCTGCTGCTGAATATTGTCAGCAGGAAACTGTTTTGAAGCATCGGATAGTGCTGCAGCAGCTGCTGCTGGGATCATGGATTGGTACTGAGTAGGCAATGGAGCAGTGGTTTGTTGTTGTGTGTAGTATCCTGGGTCTTGCACAGTGCCACCATATTCATAACCATAACTAGTAGAACCTGAGGGAGCTATAGCTATGGGCTGTGGTGGATGATGATGGACTTGAGGCAAACCCACATATTGTTGCTGAAATTGATTGGAAGGTATTGGAACAAATGAAGGATTTGATGCCACTGGAGCTTTGTAAACACTTGGAGTCACCTCAGGTGTTGGTGGTGTAACTGACTTACTGGGGTAAATAGGTGGAGTGCCATCCTTGTATGGTGTTGAGGCAGCAGCACTTTGGGGTATTAGTGGTCTACCTGAGGCTACCACAATTGGGTCAGCTATATTGGGTTGCAATGCCATGTTGTATGGTTGTGTAGGTCCAACAGGCATTACATAAACCGGGTATTGTTGCTGAGCAATGGGATGGTGAAGTTGTTGCTGTGATGGTGGAGCATAAACTGGGTAGTAGGATGAAACTGGCACTGGACCTTTAGTTGTAGGGTGGTGGATGTAGTGAGTGCTGGCATGGACAAATTGCTGTTGTTGATATTGCTGCTGGAGTTGCTGATTTTGATCCAATTGTGGGGGTAGTGTGTAACCAGAATCCTGAACTTGTTCCCTTTGTAGTCCAGGGATGTGATCTGATATTTCACTCTTAGCATTCGGCAAAGCAGTAGCTTTGTTGTCTATCTTGGCAGCTTGGACTTGTTCTTGATAGTAAACAGCCTTGGAGAAAGAATTTGTAGATGCAACACTACTATCGCTGAAAATATTAACCAAAAATGATAATTTTAAAAGACATGCTATCATCACCTAATTTAAAATTGTAAGACTTTGATTTTTCTTTTACTGAAAATATTAACCAGAAACAATAATTTGAAAAAACATATTATCATCACCTAAATTAAATTTGCAAGAATTTGATTTTTGTATAAGAGAAAAGAACAATATATTGACATACTGAAAAATATGTAAGAAATAAAAATAAAAAGGAGCCAGAAACAACTATCATCTAAAAAACATAAAATTAATATGACAAAAATCACACACAAAAAGATAGATACCTTGCAACTGAATCTGGAGAAGGCAAACTCAAACCACCACTAGTCCTTTGTTGCCCAAGTTGCAATGGTAAAGGAGGCTTTCTAAACCCAACAGGTGCACCATGATCTGATCTCTCATCATCAGAGACAACCCTATTCATATTATCAGTAGCAGTAACCATAGCTGCTGATGCCATAGTCACTACTGCAGGATTTGCAGGCATAGTCACATCAGAAGAAACAACAACATAACCTTCATCTTGCTTCACTCCACTTGCAGCAATGTTCATCTGTTCTAACTGCTCCTCCATCACCCCAACAACCATTTGCTCTTGCTGAAGCCTACTACTAGTACAACCATTTTCATCAACAGGAATCCGAATCGGTGGCAGATTAGCCATTAAAGGAGAAGAAGAACCATTTGTTGAACTGTTCTCTACATCAGGAAAATTCTTAACCTTATTGTTGCTATCACCCTGAGCCCGAGCCTGAGCCTGAGCCTCCAAGTTGTTGCTTGAAGCACTAGGAGTAACAGTAACAGCATCAAGGTTCACAAAGCAATCAACCGTAGCAGAATCTGACACTACCCTAGAGAGGATCCCTGAGTTGTTCAATGCATCAACAAACCATGACTCTGACTTTGCATCATCGAGGAGTGATCCCATTGAAACCGTGGACTCTGGCTTGCTGAAGAACAAGAACACTCTGAGTCTTGAAGTTGAAGGTTTCAGGGTAGATGCAGAGGATGAAGCTATACGATCATACTCTTCGATCATGTTGTCAAAGTCTTCATCATTGGTGACAGTGATGAGGTTATCAAGATCTTCATTGGGTAGTTGGTACTTTAGAGCAAAGGGTCTTCCATTGAGGAGGGAGTGAGAGAGGCGTGTGGAAAGGTCTTTCAAGGAGGAATGCCGATCAACGACGACGATTCGGGTGTCGCCGCCGATGTAACAGAGAGACTTGTCGTGAGGGCGTGGCATTATGTGGCCGCCGTAGCTGCACATGAGGCGGAGCTTGCCACCAGGGACAGGTGGCAGAAGAACCTCATCACTCCATGGTGAGGATTCCACTGAGTCAGGGTTGGTGGTAGCAGAGAGGGAGGGTGCTGATGGTGGCAGTGGTGGATCCATTAGAAGTGGTGTGGTGGTGAATGATAACAGAGGAGAAGTTAGTGGAAGTTGATACTCTTATATGTTGATGCAATCATGCAAGTGGGACTTATTCTTTTATTTTATTTTTTTTTGTGTGTGTGTGTATGTGTGACTTTATTATTCTATTAGTGAAAAGTAACCAAAATGGAATGCCTAAGTCAGTTACAACTTGTTTGGAGCTGTATTTAGTACCATCCAGCTTTTGCCTAAGTATTCAATCACAAGTTTCAAGGATCAAAAGATGTGGAAAATAAATAAATAAATCAGCCCAAGATTCAAAGATGTAAAGTGACACAGCATCATCACTTCAATTCAACCTTTGGCTTGCATTTAGAGATACCCGCTTCGTTTTCATTTTCAATGCTGATATTCTGGTTTTAGTATCACTCTTTTTCATTGGAATCTCATTATTTATAAAACAAATTAAATATCAACCTTATATTTTTATCTTTTTACACATTTATGTATTATTTTTGTCCTTTTTTTCCCCATATCATTTTAATGTTGAAACATAACAGTGATAACAACTTTCATAGGATGTCACCATGTAATATTTAGGTTTGTTTTTGGTTTTCTACAGTATCTTCCCACATGACACAGACATGCATCTAAGGGGAAACTTCTCGCAATAGTGTATTTTTAAGTTTTTTTATTAGTCTATTTCTTTTCTTTTTATTGAAATTATTCTATTGTTCTATTCATTAAAAGGTGAGTAAGTTGATCTAATAGGTGGCCCAAATGAAGGTATATATGAGATAACTATATCTCACTGTTTTTGTGTATTTTTTTTAAGAGAAATGCTAACATTTGCCCTTGAGAAACTCCAATAGGAGTTGCTTATCTAGTTCTTAAAATTAATGACAACTTCTTGTTGAGTTGTATCATTGGAGCAAGCTGATATGGATGCCACATGTAAGGATTGTTGCTTTTATAATCAATTGGTCTTTATATAAAAATCACCAATTAAAAGAGAAAGAAAGAGAGATAATAAAGACCTTCCTCCGGAAATCAAAATCGAAAAATAAATATAAATAAAGATATGAAATAACGTGTGGGACCTATTTGATAAACTTTTAAGAGTTACATCATTGGAGTGTAGAGTTGATTAAGCAGTATGAAGTAAAAAGTGATGAGGTGACATGATAATGCCCATTAAAAGAGGAGTTAAGGAGCTCTAATGAGTTGCACCATTGGAGATGCTCTTAGGGCATTATTTAAGAAATCAAGAAATGAAATTTTGTACGGGAAAATAATGTATTTAATATATTGAAAAATGTTACACTTAGTTTCCCAATACAAGTTTTGCTTTTGTTGATTATATTCCTTAACCAGTGCTCTTAGGACACTCGTTAGCATGGCCCTTTTTTAATTATGTATTATATTATTCTTTTATATTTTATAATATAATTTATGTATTTTTCTGTATTTTGTATATGAGATGATTTTATAATTTTTACAGCCTTATTTATACAATATTTTTCCAAATTAGCAAAAAAAAAAAAATATAAACTATCAATTGAATATAATATTTTCATCATTTTCTAAAGCACTTAAATTTTTTAATATCCAACTGCACAAATTATAAAACAGTTACACATTGATAAAACAATAGAATGTTCTAAATAATAAAATTACTAATAAAATATTTCTAAATTATTTTCATGTATACTATCATCTAAAAATTAGATTATATGCTAGACTTAAAATAAGAAACATAAAAAATATTCAATGCATTTTAAAATTAAGGAAAAATACTTTTATGAAAAAATAAATTAAGAATATGTTTTACCAAATTTGTTGATTTCTATAAATAAAAATAGAGTGTAACAATATACATCTATTTTTAATTTTTTTTATTAACAAAACCAATTCAACAAATAATTTGTAATTTCTCACTGGCAGCAATTGAAAAGAGGATTTTCATTCTCTAGAATATTTATTTTTTTATTCTCATTTAAAATAGATTTTTTTTAAAAAAAAGAAAGAAAGAAAGATCGAAGTTTAAAAGACATATATATGAATACTTACGGACGCTTGGATGAGATGACAGTGGTCTCTTCCAGCTTAACCAAGGTATCAGGTTCGAATCCGAACTTGGGAATGCAACAGCGTTAAAACTCTTGAGGGAGAGCTTTGTTGCCCATGTAATTCTATCCGGCTCGAGGGATTAGTCTCCGCAGTTGCGCGTGAAGGATACCCAGTTTATACCATAAAAAAGACATATAAGAATGAAAAAAATAAATAAAAAAGATGACTTACAAGCCTTGGCTCACTTGAATCGGTATAGAAGCTTATGGCCCAAAGAAATATGCCACAATTAATTAAGGCTATGTTTGGCATGTGCAATAAGCTAGTTTATAACTTATTTGACTAGCTTATAAGCCTGTTTGACCAAATTGTATAGGTGTTTGATAAACAAACTTATCTTATTAGCTTATAGTTTTTCTTCATAAGCTAATTTATTTGTGCGTTTGGGTAAACAACTTAATTAAGCGCTTATTTAATGAACTCTTTTTCAAATAAGCTAAAAAGAGCTTATAGGAAGATCATAAACTATTTTCATTATCTATTTGCATAAGTTTACTTCTATAAGTTATTCTCATAAGCTTTTTATAAACTCTTCCAGACACACTCTTAGCTTATAGCTTATGACTTATATTTTATCGAATTTTCTCTCATTTTTATCCTTATTTTTAAAAAGAAATTCCTACCTTACGCAACCCCTACCTTATAAAATAAAATTTATATATAAAAAAATCATATAAACATATTATTTCATTTATATTATTTAATATAAATAAATAAAATTAAAAATTAATATTCTAATTATAAATATATAATTAGAATTTAAAAATAATTTATAAAAAAAACATATAAACATATGCTTTTATGTCATTTTATATTTATAAGCTAGTTCAACAATTAATTTTATTAAACGCTTCAAATTCAATCAGCTAGTTTTTTTAGCTAACAGCCAAAAATTAGTTTATTAATTATAAGCTAGTTTATCAGTCCTAAACTAGCTTATCAGTTATTTTTGTCAAACAAAACCTAAATTTCATAAAGAACCAGTTCTATTACGGTAACACTATTAGAACATTATAGTGAAATGACATCCATATATAAGCACTATTGACTTATAAAAGCAATTGTTATTGAAGTAACCTTTATAGAAATTGTTTCTAAAATCGGGGTCACGAAATTTATCTCTGTTAACAAAGAAACAAACCAAGACAGCCACTATGCAAAACCAACTAGATGCACAATACAAACAAGATATAAACGCAACAAAAATAAAACGATAAAAGAGATGAACACCGGATTTACGTGGTTCGGTCAATGCAACCTACATCCACGGGAGAGAACAGCCAATCTTCACTATCATGAACAAAGAGATACAAAGCTTTACAATAGAAATCTAAGCCTATCTTGCCTATTTTTGTACTTCCATGTGATTCCCATCATGCCTCTAAGAAATACCCCAAGATAGCTATTTCTACTCCTATGCACTTTCTCAATCTCTTACAAATCACTCTATGATTCTCTCAAGATAGAATTGTTATCCAAGAACTCTCTTACTCACAAATCCTCTCAAAATCTCCTTTCAATCTCACTTCTGGAAGTTACTCAAGTCTAAGCATGTATTCTCTTTTACTACTTTCGAAATCATCACCTCTTCCAAGTCCTCTCCAAGTCCTCTTATTTATAGATGCTTCAATCACTTGTTCTGTTTCTGAATCTACATTTCGCTTAGCGCAATACCGTCCGCTAAGCGAAATTGACACAGTGATGCTAGCCCCGTCTAAACAATGTTCATCTGTCTATATTGTGTGTGTTAATCCGTCTGTGCTTCGCGACCCGTCTGTGCTTCAGAAAAACTTCAGTTTCGCTTAGTCGCTTAGCGAAATTAATAAAGAGATGCATTACTTGAAAATTCATCTCGCTCGCTTAGCGATATCACATTCGCTCAGCGAATTCTGCAGAATTGATCACAAGGCAGATTTACTGATTTTGAGTCATTCTCAACAATTCTCCACCTTGACTCTAAATCATAGAATCTCTTCCATCAAAGTGCTGCTCTCCCACTTATGTTTACGCTTCAGAGAAACCAACCCAAGCCCAAGTCATGCTTGAACTTGTCCCGAGGTAGTGTCTTCACCAAAACCTCCTTCTTCTCAACCACATCAAACATCTCTCCACCTTCTTCCCAGTCTAAGGTCTCAAAGACTACCAAAGCCTCTGTACCTTCATAGTCATCCAAAACAGCCACAACATCTGCAGAATCTTCAACTCCTTTGATCTTCTTTTCTAGACAATCCTTCCTATAATGACCCGTTTTGTGACATCTGAAACACTTGTAACCCTTGGACTTCTTCCCCTTTGATCCTTTCTTCTCTTCTCTCCCTCTTGAGACATTCAAGCCTTCACCATACGCCTCAGATTTCAGCTCTTGATTCTTTTGGAGCTCCTTGGTTCGAATGGAAGTTTGAACCTCATCTAAAGGAATGGTTTGATCCTTGCCATACAAAATTGCATCCTTGAAATGCTCATAGGACTTCGGTAAAGAGTTGAGAAGGAGCAAAGCCTTGTCCTCATCATCAAGTTTCACCTCAATGTTCTCCAAGTCATCTAGAACTTTGTTGAATTCCCCAAGTTGTTCCACTATCGACTTTGATTCCGCCATCTTGAAGGAATAGAGTTGTTGCTTCATACATAACCTATTCGCCAAAGATTTTGTCATGTAGAGGGACTCCAACTTGACCCACATAGAAGCAGCTGTTTTCTCTCTTGCAACCTCCCTCAAAGCCTTATCACCAAGGCATAAGATGATAGCACTCCTTGCCTTGTTTATCTTGTCATCCTTCTCTTTTTGAGATAGAGTGGGAGACATCTTAGATTCTCCCTCCAATGCTTCTGCACATCCTAGCTGCACCAAGATAGCTTCCATCTTGACTTTCCACAGCCCAAAGTCGTTGTTTCCAGAGAACTTCTCAATGTCATATGTAGTGGTACTCATGATCAAGCCTTTCTTGATCTTTTCTTCCCACTACCAAGCTCCCTATCAAAAAAAACAAAATTTAAAAGCAGTAGCAATTCTCTAAAACAAAACAGAGAACAAGAATACACAAGCAATGAGAATAGAATACACCTTTCTTTTCTGACTTCCCAGAAATTTTGCTCGTTTAAGTATAAAAGAAAAACAACCAATACACAATCGGAACAACAGCCTGGTGGTCTCCTCCTTTGCCCTGAAGCCGTGCGTCCCTGATGCCCACGGTTCGAACCTCACCGTTGTCCCTTCTTCTTGATTTTAAACGTTTAAACTCTTGTATTGGAAAAAGAAGCTTTAAATAATTTTAAAACAAGAACCGCGAACACGGAGAATCGACCTTGCAACCCTCTGATTCCTTCCAGAGCGCTAAGCCACTGGACCACAGCACTCACTGATGCAAATAACCAACCACGAAATATATTTATCTTTAACCGAATTGCTCCTTCAGATAAAAATAGCTTCGCCTCCGTTGAACCTCCGATCGTCTTCTTTCTTTCTTCTTGTTCCAATTGCGTTCTTGCGTTTCACTTCTCCACAAAGATCTTGTTTCGCTATTCCCACAGACGGCGCCACTTGTTGTGAAAATCGGGGTCACGAAATGTATCTCTGTTAATAAAGAAACAAACCAAGACAGCAACTATGCAAAACCAACCAAATGCACAATACAAACAAGATATAAATGCAGCAAAAATAAAACGATAAAAGAGATGAACACTGGATTTATGTGGTTCGGTCAATGCGACCTACATCCACGGGAGAGAGCAGCCAATCTTCACTATCATGAACAAAGAGATACAAAGCTTTACAATAGAAATCTAAGCCTATCTTGCCTATTCTTGTACTTCCATGTGATTCTCATCATGCCTCCAAGAAATACCCCAAGATAGCTATTTCTACTCCTATGCACTTTCTCAATCCTTACAAATCACTCTATGATTCTCTCAAGATAGAATTGCTATCTAAGAACTCTATTACTCACAAATCCTCTCAAAATCTCCTTTCAATCTCACTTCTGGAAGTTACTCAAGTCTAAGCATGTATTCTCTTTTACTACTTTCGAAATCATCACCTCTTCCAAGTCCTCTCCAAGTCCTCTTATTTATAAATGCTTCAATCACTTGTTCTGTTTCTGAATCTACATTTCGCTTAGCGCAATACCGTCCGCTTAGCGAAATTGATACAGTGATGCTAGCCCCGTCTAAACACTGTTCATCTGTTTATATTGTGTGTTTAACCCGTCTGTGCTTCAGAAAAACTTCAGTTTCGCTTGGCGAGTTCCCAGTCGCTTAACGAAATTAATACAGAGATGCATTACTTGAAAATTCCTCTCGCTCGCTTAGCGATATCACATTCGCTCAGCGAATTCTGCAGAATTGATCACAAGGCAGATTTACTGATTTTGAATCATTCTCAACAGAAACACTCAAACTTTTTAGAGTTATATTATTAAAATAAAAAATTGCTAAGTAGTATAATATAAAAAATAACCATATGATATGAAAGAGCCTATGAAAATGAGTTAATCAACTCATTAACTTAAATGAGTTGCGTGATTGGACATGTTTTTCTTCCACCTTTACTTACACTTGCTTCTCTGTATATATTCACCAGTAAGGGGAATTGAACTAAGCACATGCATATGCTGATCTATTGGTACTCGTGCATACCCAAATTTACAGCTTGAATCGGCTGGTTAATTATAAAGGCAGTCGACACTATTATGAAGTTCTTGACTTCTTGTCCTTCTGAGTTGGCCTCACCTCCCGCACGAGGGGGCAGCTTAAGAAGAACGCAACCCAAGCGAGCAACTATAGGAGAGTAACGTGGTCAAAACAAAACAAGGCTATTTTTTATTTGTTGAAGTTTTACATAATTATTAGATATTATAATTCAATTCTAGGTTCTCACATTCATTGGTTGGAGTGCTTGAATTTTGTAATAATAGTGCTCAGGTTTCAGCCAAAAATGTTTGTCCAATTTGAAATCTGTCATTTGTAGTTGTGCTCCAGATTATGTCTCCGGAATGATTTATACTTGCCTAGGTGATCCGTGATTGAAACACGAATACATATATTATTGATATTTTAAGTATATCATACTAATTACAATATAAATAGCAAGACGTTTTAACTTTCATTAGACCTCATAATTAATTAATGCATAACATTTATCACTAAGCTGATATGAAAGAATGGAACTAATGAGAAAGGTTTATTTGGATTGACCACAAATTATTACAACTGAGATTGAGAGAGAGAATTGCAAGAGAGTTTCTGAATTGCATCTGAATTCATTGAATGTAAAGTTGTGTACAAAAGAGTTTATATAGCTAAGCTATTACAAAGCTGAGTTAGCTAACTAATTAATAACCACTTAACTAACTATAGTTACATAACAGTTACACATAACAGTTTCAATTAGAATAACTAACTTCTCAATACGCACCCTGTAACACCCCTCCAACTCGGATGTCACTTTTGTAACCCCAAACCATATAAAGTATGAAAATAAAATTTTGCTGGTTTACTTTCGGAAAATAGATTCTTTTTCTTAGGTCTTACTTATGGTAAAAACGTGATGAAATTTTTCCTTCGCACTACATGCAAAATATACATACTCAAGATAAATATTAACGCCACTCATATACACATACTTGTATCACCAGATTAACAAAACACATATGAGACTTTGGACAACACACTTGTCTCCAAATTATATTGACATAAACAAAACACTCTATAAGTCCAAATACTAGATAGTGATGGGTCTAAGAATCATATCTCCAAACACCCTGGCCATCAGTAGCCATTCACAGATTAGCCCAAAAGGCACTACCTCAAAAGACATCTTAAGCTGGTCTAGCACTAGCAAAAGATGCACTACCTAACATACTCCGCATTCCGGAGACTGAGTCTCGTCTTCAACCGTCCGCACTTCTTCGCCTTCAGCATCGAGAGATTCAAGCCACTGAGTCCCTAAGTGACCCAGGGAACTGTTGACAAACAGCTAGAGCTGGGTATACGGATCGGTCCGGTCCGATCCGCACTTAGACGGACCGAACCGGAATAGTCCACAAAATAAATCGACTTGTACTTATCAAGTCCGCGTCCAGTCCGCATAGTCCACGGGTTAAATGGACTGGTCCACGGACTCAAAAAAATAGAGGAGCAAATTTTGTAGGCCAGTTTTAAATTTTATTTATTTTCTTTAGTTAAAACCTTTTTCATGCTACAAAGACTGAAATTGGTAAATACAAAGTCTGAATATACATGCTTTAATAGCCTGCATCAAACATAATTTAAAGCAATCTGATGGGTCACAAATTGGGCTCTAAATTCTTTGGGTGCGTAAGTCCTCCTAATTCAGGATTTTTTTTATATTATATAAGTCTACGGACTGGTCCGCGAGCCCGCCGACTAATTCCGTTTAGTTCACGGGTTAAACGGACAAGACTTAAAAAACTCGCATTTAAATGAAGATGAATTTTGCCTAGTCCAGGCCCGGGCGGGCTGCGGGCTAAACGGACTGTCCGCGGAGCCAGGTCCATATACCCAGCTCTACAAACAGCTATACATGTATCCAAAAACACAACAGGGTATCCAACATGTACAGGCAAGGGGTGAGAAACCAATATATGAATTCAAAAACGACAACTATATGCCAAATCAAAACAGCAGATTCATACAATATATCTCACCAAATAATATCATATATCACATAGTACAGCCTATATAGTCATGTACTAACAGCAGTAAATACACAAGGGCTTCGTACCCCACAATCAATGTTATTCTCCAAATGTATGCATGACACTTCCATATATCTCAACTAATCTCTAGATTTCCGGAAACCCCGTCACCATAAACGAGTTGATCAGACTCAACGTCATTGTCCTGTAGGCAACAATGACAAACGCCAGAATTAAAATTCAGCAAAACGTGAGCACGTAACCTCCCAGGAAATAATACATAGGCGCGCATGTCAGTGGTACTCACGATGTATAAGTCATACTATATTGTCCTCTTCACTGGGCACAATACGTTCTAACATGGCACGTATGACATCATTGTCCATCAAGGCACAATGTTACACAACGACAATAAGTCATCTCAGGCTCCCCTTGCCTATCAAGGTCCCCCGTTTTATGGCACGTCTGCCCACATAAAAATGCATGAGAAAACTATTTAGTTTTCGATAATTGATCTTTGTCGCATCAATATTTCCTCGTTGTAGCATCAACGCTAACAACCCCCATAATGTCTTAGACTCTTTAAGTCTCAAAAACATTTTCTCAAAACAGGACATCTTGTCCAAAACAACTCAAATCCAAACATTCCTAACCGGTGTACCAGTTTAGAATTTTGGATTCAAGAGCATAAAACATCCTCAAGCTTATAGGACCACAAAGATCGTCCCTAGGTCGACAAGACCACAACTAACATGGATCCTTGATCCACGTATTTCTGCAGAACCCTAGAACCCCGACGTCTCGGTTTCTAGTTTCTAAGTTGAAAACCACTTTTTCTCGAAAATTCAAAAACCAAAAACCCAAATCTCCGACACTTATACAAAGTCCTCGGGATCGGTTTTCCATAAAACAAAACTTGGTTTAAAGACCACTTCTTTTCCTTTCGTCATTTTTCGGTAAAACACAAACCTTAAACCAAAGCTTGTAAAAACCCTTTTTCTTGGATAAAACCAATTAATTTGAAAATCACGTTTCTTAAAACGCTTTTGCTCAAACGGTTAACTTTATTAGTTTAAAAACTAATAAAGGTTTCTAACGCCTTATTTATCTTAAAAACATCGTTTTCATTATTAAAAACACATTTGTACAACTCTGCCATTTTAAGTTCACTTTTCTCAAAAGCAGTTATTTATTATTATTTCATTCCGAAAGAGATAATTAATTATTTTCTCTTAAATTAAATTGAGATACAATAGAGCATTATTTATTTTTCTCAATTCCACAGTTCAAGCTTTTAAAGCTTTTAAGTTGCACGATGTCGGATCCTAATCGATATTAGGTCCTCTAACGCCTTAAATCCCACAGCAGGACACACGATACATCCATTCAATTATTTAACAATTATAGCATGTATCCACAGATATCAACAGTTTTTTCATGCATAGTCAAATCAACAGCAGTAAATAAAACAATCAACCAATAATCAGATACAAACATTTATTTACAATACAAACAACAATGCAGCATATAGCTGTCGGAATTGGAATTCTTCAGGTTTGTCCCCTTACCTCTTGTAGTTCCAAGGTAAGCAGTAGACACCTGATCAATCTGACAACTGGCTCAACTAGCTGCCGATCACTACATACACACAATCAATAAAGGCATTAACTCAAAAAAACAAAGATTTCTCCTTTTGCACCACCCCTAGGGTTCGGCCCTATTAAATTAAAAATAGTTAGGGAGCTCCATAAATTCTCATTTCTTGGATAACACCCTAACTAAGTGTGATAACCCTAGATATCAACTCAACATCAAAAACCAACCAAAGACCCTACCCTACACACTAAGGGGGTTTCGGCCTCTCCCTCAAACAAATAGCTAGAGAGATTTCTTGGCCCTAACCTCTTGGATCATGCAAGTATGTCATGAACCTAGGCCATAGAAATTGGTTTGGTATTAAAATGATTTTTCTATATTTTTTCATGGATTTTTGAAGATGTAGGGATAAAAACCCTAACTTCTATGATCATGGAAATTAGAGGAGAAACATGAGAGATTGAGAGAGATAGAGAAGACTAGCTATCTCCTAGGATAATTTCCTTCAAATTTGGTGAAGATTGCTTCAAGAAATTCAAGCTCAAAGTCTCCTAAAATGGAGTTTTGTGCAGAGAAAAAGAGAGAAAGAAGAGAAAAAAAAGGAGAAGAGGTTTGGAGGGGGCTGCTGGTTGAAATTTTTGGGGAAGGAGACGGAGGAAATTTAGATATTTATTAAGAAGACTTACGAGTTATGTCATGGTAAAAAAAATGGTAAAAGGTAATTAGTAAAAATTAACCAAGGGCAATTTAGTCAATTCACGTCCCGACATTTTGAAAATCCTCAAGACACTGATAGGAGTCCCCGAATGATTTAACATAGCCCTGGTATGAAAATCATTGGCTCAAGGTTCTTGAAAAACCCTAAGACAGCTCGAATCATCTCCCTGATCGATTATCAGGTCGAATATAAAATATTATTTATATTTTTGGACGTCAGGACACATTTTAGCAAAAAGGTAGAGGATTGAATTCTAATACTAATGGTCAGGACCATTAGTCAAAAAGAGGTCTTGATAGTAGAAAAACACTATCATCCGAAAAACGTATATCGGGCTTAGTTTG
This sequence comes from Ammopiptanthus mongolicus, assembly GCA_039655645.1. NCBI lineage: Eukaryota > Viridiplantae > Streptophyta > Magnoliopsida > Fabales > Fabaceae > Ammopiptanthus > Ammopiptanthus mongolicus. Next base: position 85,694,451 of record CM077349.1, on the reverse strand, counting down.
AGTTTTCGGCCCAAACTTTAACCGTTGGCTCCCACGATTATTTGGAGCATGAATATGATTTTAGTTTTCCCATAATCATTTTCTAAAACAGATAAAAATAGAAACTCATTTATACAGTTTACTGATCTTAGAAAGCGTGAAAATTGGGGTGTTACACCCCCTCAAGTTGGAGCAAAGATATCCAAAGCTCCCAACTTGAACAATAAGGCATGGAATTAAGTGGACGAAACTGGCTTTGTCAGTAAATCAGCAAGTTGGTGCTATGTCTTGACATGTATAAGGTTGATGAAACCAGAAGTGACATGCTTTCTAATGAAGTGGCAGTCAATTTCAAAGTGGACCGTGGAGTCTGCATGTACTGGCTGAGTTTATTGACTGCATAGGTGATGTCTGGCCTTGAAATGGCTAGGTACATCAGCCAACCAATCAACCTTCTATAGAGAGAGGCATAAGGCAGTAGGTCTCTAACAGAGGCTGAGAGTTTAATGTTAGGATCCACAGGGAGGGTCACAGGTTTTGCAGCCATGAATCTAGTGTCTTCTACGAGTAAGAGTGCATACTTCCTCTGAGATAGACATATACCTTTAGAGGATTTTGCTATTTTCAAGCCAAGGAAATACTTAAAATCTCCTAGAACTTTGAGTTTGAAATGTTGTTGCAGTAATGCTTGAGCGGAGGCAAGTTTTGTAGAGTCGGATCCAGCCAAGATAATATCATCTACATAGACTAAAAGGATTACAAGAGTGGAACCAATACCTGTTGTGAATAAGGAGTAATCACTTTTGGATTGAATGAACCCGATAGAGATGAGAATAGTAGAAAACTTATGAAACCACTGCCTTGAAGCTTGTTTCAAGCCATAAATGGACTTGCGTAATTTGCATGCCAGACCCTTTCCTTGAACTGAATAACCAAGAGGCAACTCCATATATACCTCCTCAAATAGATCACTATTCAAAAAGGCGTTGTTCACATCCAATTGCATCACGGACTAACCTTTCACATAAGAAATGGACAAGAGCACTCTCACAGTTGTTAATTTGGCTACTAGTGAGAATGTGTCCATAACATCTACCCCAGTTTGTTGTGTGTAGCCTTTTGGGACTAGTCAAACCTTGTACATGTCTAAGGCGCCATCAACTCAATATTTAACTTTATAGATCCATTTATAACCAATTGTGTGGTGATTAGTAGGAAGTGGAACCACAGTCCAAGTCTCCATGGCATTGAGTTCCTCAAACATGGCTTGTTTCCATTCTGGTTTAGCGATAAAATTTTGGTTCATAGATGGATGAGACTTGCAGGGTGTAGGCTTTATAGGTAGCGGAAAGGTGGTTGTAGGTGACATGGTCTTGGATGGGATAGGCAGGGTCTGTATTGGTGCAAGATAGTGTGTAATCTTGCAGGAATGTGGGTGGTCTGGTTGGTCTAGTAGATCTCTTACAAGCAGAGTTGTATTAGGAGGGTCATTGTGTGGGATAGCAGGGATTGGATCTGGGTTTTCAGGCACAGGGGTAGCTGTATCAGGCTGAGCAGGGTTTGCAGTCACTGGGATCGCTGCATTAGGCTGATCAATAGCTATATCAGGCTAAGCAATGGGAATGACTGTATCAGGGAAGGCCTCTATGGGATTGGGAGAAAGTGTGATTGTATGGAAATGGAATGTTCCATCATGAAAAATGACATCCTGAGAGATCATAACAATTTTTTCTAATAAAAACAGTTTTTTGTTATTTAATCAGGTTTTTCAAACATGCCAGATTAATTCCAAAACAATTTTAAAAATAATAATAATCTGTTTTAAATCTATACTCATGAGAATTGGGGAAACTATTATTCTGTAAACTGTCATTGACGATATCCTTGATTGTGAGTGGACAAACCAAGTCAAGGGATCTCTATTGTATCCTGAATGGGTTTCGTTATTACATCTCTTGCATCCAATTTAGATAGAAACTGGTGGGGGTGAATCGAAAGTAAAGCCTAGTATCCACATACACCATGGAGATTTGCGCTTGTTCTTTATTCATTCCTCTTTGTTGCAGAATCATTACCACTAACATAAATACACCCTTAATTACTTTCTCACTTTATCGTGAAGATAATTTTATAAAAAAAAAAAAAAAAAGAGAGAATGTAGGGAATTGGTTAAGAAATCTAAAAAAGTAGATTTTCATTGAAAAATTATGTGTTTAATATAACGAGAATGATGTATTTAGATTTTCAATGAAAACATTCCATCTTTTAATTCTTCAACCAATATCCTTAGAATACTGGTTAACAAGACCCAAAAGAAGAACCAACAGAATTTTCGTCGGACGGATAGGATGCCCAATATAAAAGAAAGCTCCATTAATACAGACCTTCAATAACACTATTACTACCCACGACCCAGAAATAAACACAAAATAAATACCAAAGAGCTAACACATCGGAAGTTGGTTTCTGAGATTTTTATTTGTATCTTTCGAGTCTCAATAATCTGCCACTTCCTACAGGTTACCAGAAAAATTAATATACTGGTCTACGATACTATATGATTTACCACAAGCTTTGTAGTTGTTGAAGGGAAAGTGTAATATTGTGTTGGCCTGTTGGTGCCGGGAGAAGCAAAAGCAGGAGATTGTAATAGTGACTTGTGCCACATCAATCGGTTACTCCCTCCGGACATTATAATTAAAATTCAATCAAATCAATTTTATTTATGATAGTGTTTCAAAAATATTCTTTGGTTAATTATTTTTTTATTTTTTCAAGAGTATTATACACTCACAAGAAACAATTTCCAAAAGCATTATATATATTCTCAAGAGCATTATAACTTATTTTTTACAGAATTAAGCTAATATAATTAACATTCTTAATACATGTGAAGTTAATTTTTTTTTGCTTATATATAAATCCGGAAGAAGTACTAATTAACAATTTTGTCCAAAAGAAAAGTATATTTAAGTAGTAATATTTGTAAAGCCAACTACCACCTCATACTGTTAGTTGGCTTTAAATTTCATTTTAATTAGAGCCCGTTGGCATACGTTGTATGACAAATAAAGCGAAAAAGCAAATCCCCAATTTAGTCTCTGAAATTATAAGATCGTATTAATTTTGTCGTTGACATTTTCGAAATTTCAAAAACATCTCTGAAATTATCAAAAGTTAATCAATCTAGTCCCTCTGTCGGGGACCAAGTTGATACGAACCTTATAATTTCAAGGACCAAATTAATCATAAGAATCAAATTGATACGATCTTATAATTTCAAAAATCAAATTGAATATTTACTCTATATCGAATCCTCTGATTTTCCTTTGACATAAGGTTCTTGTACATGATACTATATCCACGCCTTACCCGATATTGCTTCCAAATATAGTGGTCCTATTGAATTTCTCATCTCTCTCGATCCTTATCATAACATGGCTGATAGTTGTTCAGTCTCTCACAGGTTAATTAGTGTACATATATTTATTAATATATATTATAAGAGAATAACAATGAGTGTTCTAAGGGTATTGGTTAAAAAAAAAAATTTTATGAGCTTCCTTAACCGATATCTTTAGGACACCCCTTAGCATAACCTATATATATATAGAGTACTTATCTTGGATATGTATACTAGATTAATTAAATCATTAATTAGCAAATTATCTTTATATATATAAAAGTAATGTTCAATTTGTTGACCTAATTTTAGTTGCCCTATGGGTGAATTTGTAAGTCTGTATTGGGACAATTTGTAAGAGCAACTTCAACGCTTGTTCCTTATGCCGTTCCTTAACTTAAGCAACCGTATCTTATATTTTTTTACCATTGGAGTTGTCTTACATGGCAAATCAGGTTGTTTAAGTTTAAACTCCGTTCCTTATATAAGGAACGTTTCCTTATGGTTGCATAACATTAGAAAAAACAATTTATTGTATATTTTCAACCACAACAGATCATGATAAGAAAGGAAGAAGATGAAAACAAATCCAAAAATACATGACAAAAATCATACAACTCCAGATCCAAAAACCTCTGTAAGCAAAATCATCAAATCTGTAATGGTCCTCATCCTTTGGAACCCTAGCCTTGCTGCACTACTCGCACATCTCGCATGGTGGGGGGAGTCGATCTGAGTGTTGGGTTTGCTAACAAGAAAGAGAGCTCAGTGGTTTGCCAACAAGAAAGGTGGATCTAAGGTTTCCACCGTGGGACTTGCTAGCTAGAGAAAGGGAGGAGGGTGACGCTTGAGAGCATGCGATGGAGAAAGGAGATCGACAAAGAGGGAGATGAGAAGCCGGAGAGACCAAGGGAATGTTTGCAAAGAGCAATTTGAGAGACTCGGGGGGGGGGGGGGTATGCGGAGATCTCTAGGTACATTTGAGAGAAAATGACAAAGAATTTTCTAGAGTGAGTGAAATGAGATAATTTTTTCTAAACAACGTGTGATTGATCAAGGATAGAGGTGTGAGATTAAGTGACAGGGTAAATAAATTAATTAATGTTTTAAATGAAATAAAATTAAGTGTAAATAAAAAAAAAAGTGAGTTTCTTAAGGATTGCTTATTGTATATATCATTAGAGTAAAAAGTATGTAAATTGCTTAAAAGTGATGTAGCATTATGATATAATGGAACCCACTTAAAGGTGATATAAGAACCCGAAGTATGATGCATGGGAGATGCTCTAAGTTATGAGCTGCTAATATGAGATTTAGTGTGTGTTTGATTTCACTTTTGGAGACATCAGAAGTGCTTCTGTCACTATTAAACGTGATTTTGGTAAAAACAGAGGTGTTTGGTTATTATTTGACAAAATTGATTTTGCCTTCAAATGTGATTCTAGTAGAAGCTACAATTTGTAGCTTCTGAGTTGAATTGAAAAATTTACACTGAGTTTTTCATCAAACTTGCTTTCAAAATAAAAATATCCAAACATAAATCCATTCACTTCAAACTCAATTGTACTGAAATCAATTCTATCCAAAATCATATTTGTCAAACGCTCATCCAAACACACACTTAATTGTCAGGAAACCAAGGGCCTCTGTTGGGAACATCAGTACATCACCCACTCCTCTTTCCCGTTGCTTGCTGGCTGGGTTATTCTCTTTCCCTCTTACGAAAAAGAAGGCAGCTTCTATGATGCTCCACCAAAAAGCAAATGGATCATGGCATGCTCCTATATCATGGACTGTTGGATGAGGTCAAAATTAGATGGACGACTGTGATACATTATGGGCAACCTGCTAAACTGGTTGAGATCTTTCAATTTTTGATATTGCTGAAAAGTCCTTTGAGAATGGGTATTTATTTTGTGTCAATGAAAAAAAAAGGGGAAAAAATAATTCAATTCCTAACTTGACAGAATGCTTGCATCTTTGATACTTGGAGGGCAACAGCGGCGCGCCGGAGCAGGACGACGACGACGACGTGACGGAGCAAGACCAGATCTGCAGATAAAGAAAACACGACAACGCAGAACCATCTTTTTGTCAAACCCATGAAGAGGAAGAAGAAAAGGAAAACTTCGGACAAAGAAGACCTGTGGTTGCAGGCGTTGAACGCCAAAGGTAAGTACAGCTGGAATTGAATAGTGTTCACCCATTATTATTTTGAATTTTCTTTTTGTCAGTTAGAGATGGCTCACCTGTGGGCCGATTTGTGTCCAGCGCTGCTAAACCTGTTAACATTTCTAGCAGAACAACACCAAATCCATACACATTGATTTTAACAGAGGTATGACCTGTAAATTTTGGATTATATATTTGGTATTATACATACGAGCTTTTCCGAAACAATCATTATCATTCATTGATGATTCTCCATCAATAAAATATGTTCTTAGAAAGGTAGTTAAACAACAAAATATTGAAGTCCTAACTCGCATAAGTGGTGGTTCCATTTCGAAGAACAAGTTTAGATCAGCCTTCTGGTGGGGGAGGGCCATTTTGAAAATTTTAAAAATCAAGGAATTATTTCATAAATAACAAAAAAAAAAAAAAAAAAGAGTTAACATAATAAAAGTGGTTGGAGCATGATGCACCCTACATCATAGAAGCAGCCAAGAAGGAAGAAACGATGCTCTCTCTGGACAGTGAAGCTTCTCATGGAAGCTTGTTTCTTGAAAAGGAAAAATTCCCCCCAAACTTCTTCTTTTCATACCTTCTCTCTTCTCCTTATTTATTTGCTTCACACCGTCTCTCTTTACTTCCAATTCATTCATTCATCTTTTTATTTCTACCTTCATTCTGATCCACGGTTTATTGATTTGGGGATTTGCTGAATCATGAGCCGCACGATGTGAAATTATTGATTTGCAGCTTTGTTGATTCATCCGTACGCAGGTTAGCTTATTTTTATGTAGAGTAAATGTTCATATTGGTTTTTCACAAAAATATACGGACGGTGACAATTTGGTCCAATCAAAAATAAAAAAATATCAATTTGATCTTCGAAAATATAAAATACGGATCAAAATAATTCTTGACAGGGATTAAAATAATCCTAAAAATCATCCTAAAATGATTAATTTGATTCACATTTTATATTCTCGATGATTAAATTGATATTTTTTATTTTTGAAGCACCAAATTATCACAGTATAATTTTGTCAATTTGTCACATAAGCCTTTACTCTTTTATATATTTATCTCCACCTTATTCCTCTTCCTTCATTACACGAACAATTTTTGAATCAGATTGAGCTTCTTCCTATTGCTTCTTCAAGGTGAGTTTTCTACTATTGCTTCAACGTATTTGTCAACCAGTGTGTGTCATTTTCTGACATCTTTAATTCCACTTTAGAAAACAAAATAGCTTTGATTTGTTAACAAACTAAATGAAGAATACTACCCCGAGTTTTTCATTGCTGAGATGACTATGAGCATACCCCTGAATTTTGGCTGATTTGGTTTTATTCATGGAGATTTCAGGACCGCCCCAATTTCTGAACGTAATTTGACAATAGTGTTAAATAATTAACATTTGGTAATTTATTCAATCAAACATTCTTAGCTATGTAAGTAATATATTTTGAATAAAAATTTCGTATACACAATTGAGAAGAGTCCAACTAAAGTTTTTACTTTGCCACATATTGTGCAGCTGCCCCACAAAATTGTATATTTTTTACTTTTACATGAGAAGAGTCCAATTAAATTTCAAAACATACTTAAATTTTATATTCTTTAATTTTTTTAATGAGAAGAGTCCAATTCTCTTTGATAGTTATAGTTTAACTTTGTATTTTCTTTCTTCATTAAAGTTGATAATCTTAAGTTATAAATAATGTCCTAATGACAAAGTTTTTTTTTTGAGAGAATCCTAATGACAAAGTTATTTTACTAAAAAAGTGGTATTTTTGTCCAAATAAAAATGTGGACATGGAGGTATGAAAGTTAGCAATCTCATATTAAAATACTCCAACATGTATATTACCTCCATTCTTTTTCAAACCTGTTTTTTCAGGCACTTGCACAAAAAATAAACAAGCTAATAAAAAATCTTGATTTTGTCAAATAAATAAATAAATAATCTCAATAATAAGCAAATCTATCAATCAATCTTGATTTTGTAAATAAATAAATAAATAAATAAATAAATAAATGATTGATTGACACTGTAAAAAAATTTTACATTGTCAATCAATCATAAATTGTCACGTAAGATAAAATGTTTGACTCTTATCCTAACTATCTCAAAAGATACTCATATCATGATTTTTGATTAATTGATAATGTAAAAACCTTTTATTAATACACACGGTTACAATGCAAAATCCAACGCATTACATGGTTATGCTCACAATTAATGCGCCTACAATTCTCCCAAGTGGCAAATATTCTGAATTAAAAAATATAAAATATAAATAATATGTATATGTATTAATAATTAATAATCTATCAATACTCCGTGCATCGTACCGGTATTCGTACTAGTTATAGTAATTAATAAATAATTATTATAATACATCATAATTAATCATCTAATTGAATTTTTTTGATTAAAAAATATATTCATTCATTCAAATTTGTAAAATGCATTGAAAACAATATAAATTCAACATCGTTAAAAATCGAAAAGGATGAATCTGCGAACAAATTCACACCACCCAGGTTAATAGAATAAAACGGCAAAATGCCTACAAATGTGACAAAATCAAAGTGACTGGAACAATCTGAACCAAACGAACACCGCAACAAGACTGGAAACCAAACAATGCCGCACCAAGACGATGAACAAAACAACGTCGCACTCAGATGACGAAATCACGGAAAAACACGAAAAAAAAACTAGATTTATATAAAAAAAATCACTTATTTAGATAAAAGGAGATAAAAACGATGTAGATGGGTGATTCCAGGCCAAAAAATGGCATAAAATCACCCCTCCAGTGGATGAGGAAGAAGGAAGAGAGGAGTAGAAGGAATATTGTGAGAGAGAGGCGGCTCTAGGTTGAGAGAGAGCGAGTTGCATTATCATCTAATTGGACTAATACACATAACTTTGAGTACACCATATTTACACAATAATATTTTTTTGGATAACCATGTTATTGGTACGAAGTATCCACCGTCGTAAATAGTGACTAATCTCTGTCGGGGGACTTGGACGACATTTAAGGGTTGCCCCTCCCAACCAAGTTTTCTCCATACGCAAGAGTCAGGAATCGAACCCCTGACTAATTGCTTACGGGGCCCGAGCTCGTTGCCACTCAGACCAACTACATGTTGGTTTTACACAATAATTTATGCCTTTTCCTTTGGTCATGCAGCTATATATCACATACCTAATACCCCCAATCAGTCAATCACCTTTGTTTCTCTGTGGCTATTTGCCTCCTTTGCCCCCTCCCGCTTCTCTTTCTCTCTCTCAAAATTACACACACACACACCACACGAGTACAACATGGAGACAATTGGTTTTGTTCCCATATGCGGAAGCATGAAGAAGTACAGAAGGAACGGAACCTATCATAAACTTAAGAGCATCAAAGAGGTAAGTGATTGTAGCCAAAGTTCGAATGTTGGTATGTTAAGTCCAGATGTGAAAATGGTTGAAGTGATTATACCAAAAGTTCAACCAAAGATTATATCATCCATAAATCTGTTGAAAAGGTTTAGAAATGCTTATGTAGAAGGTATGTTTTGTTTTGCCGTAAATGTTGCTCACATGAACAATGGCGATATTTGCTTTGTGAAGATGATTCATGATGATGATATTTAGTAGTTGACACTTCCATGAAAGTAAGGCTTTTGAAGCGCTTTTATGCAAGAAAGGAGCATTTATGTAAATTTCTAAGTAAATTATGTTTTTTCCTGCTATTACGCTTTAATTTGCTTAATACGGTAGAGATAATACTTCGGTATAATCAATTTCCATCTTCATACCAATTGGTGTTAGTCCAAGTAAAAAGACTTGAGTCCCAAAATTCTAAGGTCGATCACTCACTGAATTTATATATATATATGAAAAAACACCGTTAAGATTCCCGCTTAAAACATCTGACCATACCTAACCGTTGCGAGGACAATTATATGAGAAACCAAAAAAAATCACATATATAGTGAAATTTCACCTATTCCCATATTCTTATTTGCTAGAGCATGAAGACAAGAAAGGGGGACATGCAAATGTTGATTGGTTGAGACAGGAATCGAAACAACATTTGGGGATAATGGATCTTGATTCATTGAGTAGAATCAAGATTCACTATCCCCAAATGTTGTCTCAATTCTTGTCTCAACCAATTAACATTTGTCAAATCATAAAGTCGGAAAGAAAGGGGAGAAAGAATCAAGATTCACTGTCCCCAAATGTTACCTCTATATTCCAGTCTCAACCAATCAACATTTGCCAAATCACATTTATCTCCCTCCCTTTCTTCTAGGGGTGATAAAATAGGTTGGTCCATATCAACCCGTTTAACCCGCCTATTTTGGTGCGTTGGGTTGGGGTCCTCAACCCACCAACCCCTTTTGATCCGTCCCACTTAACCCACTTCAAAACGGGTTTGTAACGGGTCAGGCGCGGGCTGACTCGTTAACCAGCATATTTAAAATATTTATTTTTTAATTATTTTTTACTGACTATACTTAATCACTTAACATTGGTCATTATAGCCTTTAGGGTTCAAGTGTTCCATTCCACCTCTCAATACTCATCCTCTTCACTAGTCTTCATGCCGTCACAGTCCAAAGGTAAAGACAGAGCTCCTCGCGCGCGACTCGCCTTCACCACCATCGTCGTCGCCATCGCACGCAACTCAGAGTCACCGTCGTGTCGTCGCTTCTGCAAGACTGCTGTTCTCCATTGCGTCGTCTCCTCCTCCATCGCGCCGTCTTCGTCTCACCTTTCCACTCTGTTTTCTTATAGTTTCATGGCTGATTTTTTCTAAGATTGGTTTTTAATTGCTAAATGCTGATAAATCATTGCTGATTATGGCTAATTATTTTTGCTGAATGCTGATTATTCATGGCTGATTATTTTTGCTACTTAGTTTTTATGTGTTTTTTGTGTTTGGCGGGCTAACCCGCCATTAAGCGGGGTGGGTTGGTGGGGGCAAACCCACATAACAAAAACGGGTTAGCCCGCCCCACCCCATTTTTGGAGGATTGATGGCGGGTCGGGACGGGTTGGCCCGCTTTGCCATCCCTACTTTCTTCCTTTCTTCTATGATTTGGCAAATGTTGATTGGTTGAGTCAGGAACAGAGACAACATTTGGGGACATTGGCGAAATCACTGTGAGGGCCTAGCTCGTTGGTAATGCACAAAATAGATGTTGAAATTACCGGCAAACTTGACCTTCGATAACTAAAAGAATTAATACCAAGGGTCAATCTCATTGGACCTCGTAAATCCAACCATTAGTTTTCTACGAAAAAAAGTCATCAGTAAGGGTACTATACTTACTGATGGGTAAGGTCGCTGTCCCCAAATGTTGCCTCTGTTCCTGTCTCAACGAATCAACATTTGCCAAATCATTTATCTTTCTCCCCTCTCTTCCTCACTTCTATGATTTGACAAATGTTGATTGGTTGAGAAAGTCAGCAAAAAATTATGTGTGTGCGCCTCCATTAAAGCAATATTAATAAAGAACAATATACTGTCTGCATTACAGTAAAGACGAGATTACTTTAATTACAGTCCATATCTTGTCTCTTCTCCGTTATGGTACTATACTTTTGATTCTTTATCTTTATTCGTTTTGGTCCCTCTTTTATTTTTTTGTTTCGAATTAGTCCCTTATCTTGCAAAGGTTAGCCCATCTTGGTCCTCACTGTCAACCTTGTCACTAACGTTAACGGAGCTTGCGCACGTGGGTCTGATGTGGACTTAACGGTGTTTGAGATGTCTAAATGGAATAGTTGACACAAAACGACGTCGTTTAGGCAAGCATTATACGATGTCGTTTTGATGTTGTGTCACAAATAGCATCCAGATAGGAAGAATCTCATCATGTTGCATCATTTGGAGGGAAAATTGAAACCAAGTTTCAAAGATAGTGAGAGCATAGCAAGGGTTAGGGTTTGCAGCTTAGCAACGGTTTGTTGCAATCATCTTCCACATTTGAAGGTTAATTTGAATGTCTTTTTCTTTCATTGATTTTCTGCTTTTCAGTGTTTCGTTAATTTTCTTTTTGTGTGTTATTTTCGTTTGTACTTTGCCTTAAGGTGTTGTTTGTCTGCTTGAGGTTTTTCCTTTGAAAGTTGTGTGTTTTGGTCCAACACATGAGGTTTTTTTTCATTTTGCATGGTAGTGGGGTTTAGGTTTTGACCTTGTAGTCCCGCTCTTGTGTGGTCCCTTTGATAGAGGGTATTTTTTTTAGGGTATCTTCTGATTTTGGTCTCATTATTGTATTTTGTGTTTGTCATTTAGTGTTTTTTAAAATGTTTTTGTTTGTTTGTATGCTATGTATTTAAATAGATGTACTTTGTCTATGCCTAATTATGATGGACAATTTTTTTGAGTGTGTAGTACACCATGAGGGGGACTTTACTAGTAAGGATGTATTATTGGACTACATGGGTTTTGTTTCAACATAGAAATATGACCCTGGAAGATGGTCTTACCGTGAGATTTTAGGCATTTTGGGAGAGATGGGATACCCACAGGATCATTAGCATGTGGTATAAAGACCCAACGTACAAAGGAGTTGGGTGAGGGGCTTAGGTTATTGGTTGATGACAAGGGTGCAATGGAGATGACTGTCTTATATAGCAAGGGTCCATTGGAAGATGGACCTGATTGTGTTGCATTCTATGTCACAACCCCGACATAATTAGTGGCGCTCTTAAGGATGATGGGCCTGGTGAGTTGCTGTGGCAGCCTATGTGACAGTGCTCACAAGGCATACCATTAGTCACATCATACCAGTGAATCAGTGGACGGGAGATGGGAGGAATAAAAAACAAATGATCAAAATCAACAAAAAAAAAAAAAAAAGTTTATAGATGAAAACCAAAATTCTCCTATTTTATCAGGATTAAAGACTTCATTAAACCTTGATGAAATTACTCTTTCTTGGAATACTGGGATATTATCCTCACCCGTCCCCAAATACTCCTCGTGCATTAACTTCCACTCCTCCATTAAACTTGGGCTTTTCGATAAGATAAAGGGCAAGCTTCTAAGTTCCCAAACAAATAAACTGCAGATATATTGGATGGTTGGGCATATATTAAAGGCTCCTTATTAAAAAGTGTCAATATTTTTAATTCGCCTTCCAAAACACTTGGTGGGGAATTCCTTTAGACACCTAACTGTGTCTATATATTAATTCATCATTGTTGATTCTTTTTACATTTAAATTTAAATTGTAGTGAAGGCACACTTGAGTTGCGACGCACAATCCAATGGAAAAGAAATGGATAATGCACTACTGTAACTCTCACGAGATATTGCTTGTGGGGGAGGGAGATTTTTCTTTTGCACTTTGCTTGGCAAGGGCATTTGGCACGGCTACGAACATGGTTGCTACCTCTCGAGATTCTAGAGGTATGTTTTGAACTATTGAACTGGAAATACTATATGATGGTTACAACTTGCAATCATTAACTAGTTCGGTTGAAATTAAGAACAATATTTAGTTCACTTATTGCTATGGTGCTAATGTATTGTACCAAATAAATACTAACTTCATTATTTTTTTTTTTTATAAAATTAATTATACGACAAATTGAAGTGTCTCTAGAGCTGAAGTACGCAAGTGCATTAAGGAACTTGACTGAACTTGAAAATCTTGGTTGCACCATTGTTCACGGAGTGGATGTCCATAGCATGTCGCAACACCCACTTCTTCAGTGCCAGGTTTTTGACCGGATAGTCTTCAATTTTCCTCATGCTGGTTTCATTGGTCATGAGCATGATTACCGCCAAATTAAGTAAGTCATGCAAAAATGTGTAATATAAATTTTTTTAGCATTGAAATATTGTAGTGAGTCAGAAATAACATTAACATAAATATGTACAACTATTGTAATTGTAATTAAATGTAGGCGCCACAAGAAATTAGTGAGTGGGTTTCTCCGAAATGCTAAATCCATGCTTGCTCGAAGAGGACAAATTCATATCACCCACAAGACTGCGTATCCTTACAGTGAGTGGGAAATCGAGGAGCTGGCAGAACGTGGGAATTTGATTTTGGTTGGAGAAGAAGAATTCTGTCTAGGACATTACCCAGGATACATTAACAAGAAAGGAGATGGGCGTCATTGTGACAGTAGTTTCCCTGTTGGAGAGAGCAGTACTTTCATGTTCGCAATGGGCTACTAGAAAGGTTTTATGGACAAATTTGTAATCCACGTTTTCGCCACGTGTTTTGTATTGATTGTGTGTTTGGAATCATCCTAGAAAGATTCAGAATTAAGTTTTCACCATGGATGTAGCTTCTGTTGGAAGTGTTTTTATGGGGGAGTAAAAGCAGATCTAAACATGGAACTACACTTAGGATGTACGAATGGTTGCTCATAATCTAGTAGCACACTTCAATTTAAAAATGTGCACCTAATATTTCAGTAATCAAATAATTAAAAACTAAGTGTGCTCATTGCTCCTACTCCGACCAATGGAATGTTATACTATCGCGATTTTTAAATAATTGACTCTTTTCGATTTAATGTTATATTTTAAATTTATTTAAATGATTAATGAATATGCTTATAAAAAAATGATCAATGACTATTTATTACGTTTTTTAACTACTATCTTTAAGCAACTTTCACACAACAGTTTTTAATATTTGTGCATTGTAACATTTAATATACAACAATTTTCAATAATTACAATTAAATTAAGTAATACAAATTTTTATTATTAAATAGTACTATTATTTAATATGTTTTTTAATCATAATATAAAATTCTATGCAAAAAAAATTCATAATATAAAATTTCAAATTTCATTTGTTTAAAAATAGATTTGGATCCTATCTTTTAATTTTCTTTCTCCTTATTTTCTCATGTTAAGAGAGAAAAAGATAAAATCAAGTTTTAAAATTGACCTAACATATAAAAACAAAATTTGTTTGTGTCTTTCTCTCTCTCTAACATGAGAGGAAAAAGAGAAGAAAAAGAAAAACCAAGGTATTTAATATTTAATATCTTTTAATAAAAATCTCTACCAAATAAGTAAAGGAATCAATTAATCTAATGATCCAAGTGTCTATTTAGGACTCGTTTGGTGGTCAGGATAAGGGAGGCGGGATAAATAAGCTATCATATCATGCTTTAATCTGTAGTTTGGTAAACTAGCAGGATAGGATAAGCTTATCCTGTTATCTTATCATATCCTGTTACTTAGTTATAATTCTATCCTGAGGGTGAAGCTAGGTTAGAACCAACAGGATAGATAAGAAAATGCTTTCTTTTTTGTCTCTTACCCTTAATATTGTTATTATTTAATTATGGTTTCAAACCTAATTAGTCAATCTTATTACTAATTAAAATTTATGGTTTAATTAGCAATTTTTATTAAATTTAAAAAAATTAATTTTTAATAATTTAAAAAATGGACTAATATATAATTAAAAAACCAAAAATATATATTATCAAATATTTTTTAATTTAAATATATAAAAAAGCCATATAATATTAAATTTTATTTTTGAAAAAAAAATATAATTTTGATATAAGGGTAATTTTATCATTTATGGATATTTTATATCATATCCTATTATTATTTGATGCTCATAAAACATCGGACAGGATAAGAGTTTATTATGCTCATATTCTATCCTATCCGTATCCAGCTCTTATATTCTATCCATTCTTATCCTATCATGACCACCAAACGAGTCCTTAGTTGAAATTATTCTCAATATAAACGTGAAAATAATATTTCCTGAGATAATTATTTTGAAAGGTATGTGAAAGAAACTTTTTTCAACGTGATTTTACCTTGTGTTATGCTACCGAATGCCCTAAGGGCACTATTTAAGAAAACAAAAACAAAAAAATTTAATGGGAAAACCAAGTATATCACCTCTTCAACTATTAAATACATCAATTTCCAATGCAAAATTTCTTTTCTTACTTCGAGCCTGTTTGGCAAGCCACTACTACGAACTTATAGCGGATGAGAAAGTAGCCCCGTTTGATAAGCGCCTCTGTCACGAGCTTATAGCGTTTTTTCAGACGCTACTTGAAGTAGCGTTTGAACTTATAGCTTATAGCGTTTCATTTTTCTGTCCATTTTTATCCTTAATATCTTCATTTAATACTTTTATTTTCTTCTCTCTCTTTTATGTAAAATCATTAATGAATATGTCCTTTTATGTCATTTTATATTTTTCAACTAGTTCAACTGCTAGTTTTACCAAACACTTCCACATAAAATAAGCTACCTTATCCGCTATCCGCTATCCGCTATCAGCTAACTTATCCGCTAATAGCTAATTTTACCAAACAAACTCTTCCTTACTCGTTAGCATTCTCCTTTTTTAATTGGTCTTCCAAAACACTTTGTAGGTAATTCCTACAGACACCAAAATGTGTCTATAAATTAATTCATCATTCCTGATTCTCTTTACATTAATATATATATTGCAGTAGAGGCACACTTGAGTTGCGACGCACTGTCCAATGGAAAAGAAATGGAAAATGCACTACTGTAGCTCTCACAAGATACTGCTTGTGGGGGAGGGAGATGTTTCATTTGCACTTTGCTTGGCAAGGGCATTTGGCACGGCTACGAACATGTTTGCTACCTCTTGAGATTCTAGAGGTATGTTTGAATTACTGAACTGGATACAGCTTATATATATGGTAGTGGTTATAACTTGCAACCGTTAATCAGTTCGATCCAATTTATGAACAATTTAGATAACTTACCTGTGTAATGATGCTGATGGATTGTGCTAAATACTAACTTCATTATATTAATTGTTTTAAATTCAATACGACAAATTGAAGAGCCTCTAAGGCTGAAGTACGTAAGTGCATTCTGTAACTTAACTAGACTTGAGAGTCTTGGTTGCACCATTGTGTAATTTAATATTTTCAGCTTTCAATATTTTAGTATGAGTTAGAAATAAAAGTACACACACACACACAGATATATATATATATATATATATATATATATATATATATATATATATATATATATATATATATATATATATATATATTTATTGTGATTGTGATTAAATGCAGGCTTCACAAGAAATTAGGGATTTGGGTTTCCCAGTAACGCGAAATGTATGCTTTTTTCATCATCAGGCAGAGAAATTCAGATCACCCACAAGACAATGCATCCTTTCAATCAATGGAAAGTCAAGGAGCTCGCAGAACATGAGGGATCGATCTTGGTTGGAGAAGAGGGCTTCTATCTAGGTTGCTACCCAGGTTATACTAACGGAAATGGATTCTCTTATGTAACATGATAGTTATGTTAGATAAATATAGATACAATTTAATCTATATATGGACACACCACGATTGGTTATAGGATCTATTAAATGCATATTTTAAATTTTGTATCTTTCTCTTTTCAATAGAATTGTATCCTTTTTTTTTTTGCAAGCAAGAGAGGATCTAAATCCTATACTAACAAGAGATGAGATCGGCGTTTTTGTAACCATACTTTCACTGCTGGAAACTGCAGTACTTTCATGTTCGGAATGGGCGGGGTTTTGTGAAGCACAAAAAAAAGAAGGTGAATTCTTCGATACCTAAGCAATATTTTGGGTAAGTGATGCCAACTCACTACCAACCATTTCCAACTTTTCATTTTATTCTAAGACCCCTTTCAACTATTAGTTTTAACTATGGCCCAAAGGGACTTTATTGCAACAATAAAATTTTTAAGTTCTTTTAACTTTTCTTTTTATTTTTTAGATTTAGATATACATTATGCAAAATAAAAAACATAAACATGGAATCAAAATAAACACTTTTCAGAGAACAAAGAGGACTATTCATCTTCATAACGTTATTCCAGCAGTAAAAATCAAAGAGCTCATTCCAATCCTAGGCATAATCACCTCTAGGTCCAAGATCTACAAAAATCAAAGAACCCCATTGAAGTTCCACCTGTTGCCTTGACTAGCAGCAGCTTGAGCGTTAAACCGTTGGAAGAATATTTTTATTCAGTTTTTTGACATTTTTGAACGCAAAATTTACACATTTTTTATCCTGAATCATCAAATAATCATCCCCAATCAAGATCTGTTAGAAAATGTTCCAAAATGTTCAAGGAAACGACCAAAAACGGTCTTAGGTCCCGCAAACCTGTTTTTTTGCGTTTCGGACCTTTTTGACCCGACTAAATGTTGGGAACGATCTAAATCTCGCTTCATTTTTAGCATTTAAATAGATTAAATATGATAGTTAGTAACATCTCTTATCATAGTGATGCAGTGGTTTCTGTCACTTTGTCTTTAGTTACTGGGCACGAGTTCAATCCCCGAGTTCCTTAACAATGGTAAATTAAAATGGCAGGTGGGGAGTGGTGACCACACAAGAATCAAACCGTTGACCTGAATGATGAAAACACAACATACAACCACTGCACCAACTCTTTTATAGTACTTAATTCCCTAAATAAATTATATTAATAGTTAATATTTAATGAATTATTTTGGGGATAAATATTATCCAACTTTGGGATTCGACTAATTGGAGTGAATGTATACCACCAACCCACCACAATGATATTAATCATTTTGTTTTATTTTATTATTTTTCAGCTCCTAACAATTTTTCTCTGAATAATTATGCAAGTCAATTAGAATTTTAACGGCAAATAATTAGGAAACTAAAAAAAGTATAATTATTTACTAAAATATTTATGATTAATAAAACTAACTAGATTTGACCTCACGCATTTAAACGAGCTTATATGATATGACCCAGATCGTAAACAAACTTATATTGATATGACTCGATTTGTCTGGCACAAAAAGAATTAACTAACCAATAAAAAGGTTAGAGTAGTGTACATGAGATTTCATGTAAGCATGTTCATAATAGGCTTCGGCTTATGGTTATGGTATATGTTCTATTCCATCCCTTGAGACTTAAAGTAGAGTATTGTACATGATATTTAACATAGAACATTGAGTAGAAATAATGTCACGAACATAATTACGATAATGATATCAAACTAACAATATCAATTAAAATATTATTAAATTAATATATATATATATATATATATATATATATATATATATATATATATATATATATATATAATAATCAGATATACGTTCAAATATTTAAGGTAATTGATTAAATTTTATGATGAATTCACAATAAATTTATTAATTATTTTAAATATATATATATATATATATATATATATATATATATATATATATATATATATATATATATATATATAGATATAAATTAGGGACACGTTAACGGGATATCATGAGCATATAACATATAACATAAAATTCCTATGTGGGAGGAATATATGAGGGGCAGATGAGTCATGTTTTCCTGGCTGGTGTTTGGTGGTCCTGGAAAGTTCGAAGTATGCAGTGCATTGCTAAGGAGAATTTTACGTTGCAGAAGCTCATTTCTCCGTTAATTGACCAAATTGATTCACTTTTAGAAAATATTTATCAATATAATTTTGTTTTGAAATTATTGACCAAATTAACCCACTTTTAGCGACGTGACATTTTTTATTACTTTTTTTTCTTACACTGAAAAACACTACTTTGACTAGCGTTTTCTGAAAACGCTACTATCAGTAGCGTTTTTACCAGATTGTGCCTCTAGCTCACTGTAAGAAAATTTAAAAATTTTATATTTAGCGTGGGCCAATGCCGATGCTAGAGGTGTCACCAGTCTGAAGCTGAAGATGTTCACCCGTCTAATGACTATCAAGCGGGTGAAGAAATGTTCACCCGTCTGAGGGTGAAGATCTTCACCGGTCTGATGATTGTCAGACGGGTCTCAGACGGGTGATTCACCCGTCTGATGAATATCAGACGGGTGAAGAAATGTTCACTCCCGTCTGATACATTTCTTCACCCCGTCTGATACATTTCTTTACCCGTATGAGGGTGAAGATCTTCAGCTTCAGACGGGTGAAGAAATGCATCAGACGGGTGAAAAAATGTATCAGACGGGTGAACATTTTTTCACCCGTCTGATAATCATTAGACCGGTGAATCACCCGTCTGATGACTTTGAACATCTTCAGCTTTAAACCGGTGACACCTCTAGCGTCGGCCTTGTCCTATGCTAAACGTAAAATTTTTAAATTTTCTTACAACGAGGGCACAATCTGATAAAAACGCTACTGACAGTAGAGTTTTTCAAAAACGCTAGTCAAAGTAGCGTCTTTGGTGTCATAAAAAAATAATAAAAAATGTCAGGTTGGCAAAAAGTGGGTTAATTTGGTAAATAGTTTCAAAATAAGGTTATATTAATAAATAGTTACTAAAAATAAGTTAGTTGGATCAATTAGCCCTCATTTCTGTGGTCCATAACTTGCCGCCACCATTCATTCTTGTTTCAACTATGACATGATGGGTGTGAATGTTGTTAGATGGGTGAGTTGGCATCCTTGTCGTTTGGCTAGCACCATTAAATGCTGATGGAAGTTGCTTTGGATATCCTGGGAGAGCTGGCTTTGGAGGGGTTATTCGCAACTCTGATGGCTCTTGGTTAAAGGAGTTTGCCGATAATATTGGCATTTCAAACAATATCCATGCAAAACTTCTTGCTATCCTTTATGGTCTCAATAGAGTTTGGGTTTGAGAAGTATCATATACTACTCGGATTGCCTTTCTGTTTTGAATATGATAAATCAGCCTCTTCCTCCTGCGCACAAGTATCACTACAAGAATTCGCGTCATTACCGATAGCCAAAACTCGTCGGAAATGATAAAAAATCATTATTAACTGTGAATTAACGACGGCTGATCGACGATCCTGTATCGGTTGGAAATACGCTTGTCGGAAATGGTTACCGAAGACCGTTTCGTAAAACCGTCGGTAAAATGTTACCTATTCACCAACGGCTATATCCATCGGTAATTACCGATGGCTTTTCTTACTCTCGTACCGACGCTCCTGCCTGTCGGTAATTTTTTTTTTTAAATGTATTTATTTAATAATTAATAATTATTTATATATTTTATATTTATAATAATTAAAATTAACATTATTAATAATTACCAATATATTTAAAAAATAATAACAATAATAATAAAATGAATACAATAAATGATGGAACATAACCATATACATAATATAATGTATCTTAGTACAAAAATTTAAATAAAAATAATACAATCTAGGCAATATAGAACATAACCATAACCATACTCATTGCTCCTATACGTTAATTTAATTTTTCATATCGGTCTCATAAGGTTTTTTTTTTTTTTTTTCTTTTCAAATTGATCCTATACGTTCCATTCCGTTTCCACGTTAGTCATTTCCGACAATTTCGACCTAACGCCGTCAAATAAAGAGACATGTGTCACACTAATATCGTGCCACGTCAGTTCAAAACTAACGGCGTTAGGTCAAAATTGACGGAAAGGACTAACGTGAAAACGGAATGAAACGTGTAGGACAAATTTGGAAAGAAAAAAAAAAACTTATGGGACTGATGTGAAAAACTAAATAAACGTATAGGACCAATCAACCTATTTTGCCTACAATCTAATAGTTATCGCAATAACCCTGCAATAGATCGTCGAACTGTTGATCGTCATCATCGGTAGGCTGTAGGCTCGGCTGAGGCTGAGGCTGACCGGGTGTGATGCGTTGCATGAACTCCCTCTGTTGTGCCATCATGGCCTCCATGGTCTGCAACATCCGACGTTAATGCTCGTCGCTCGTGGCCACGACCTCCAGTATACAACGCTCTCGCTCCTCGGATGCAGCCACTCTCTGTCCTCTGCTCGGCAATCTCGACGGACTCCTGTGAGTGGCGACTCCTGGCGGTGGATGCTTTTTGTGCTAGGTATTGATGCTCGAGGCCCCTCGTCGGTAGTTGCTGGCGAGTTCTCCTCAACCATAAATGCGACCCTTCTTCTTGCCACCAGCAACCTCCACCTATGTCTGAAGCTCCAGTCGCCCCTCCTCCTCAGGGTTAGCTGCGGTGGACTTAGTAGAGGCTGCCTGAGACCTAGCCTGACTTAATCTCGCCTCATACTCCTCCTGTTATGCATAAACACACACCAATGCGAGAGTATAATATTTTAAAACAATACATTTTATAAAAAAAATAAAGGGGTTTTACCTGAGTTCTCCTTGAACGCTCGTCCACAAACTCGTTAGTACCCTTTCTAACATGGGTACGACGATGGACCTCGTTCGGCAGTAGTCACGGTGTAATTTGTTACTGACTTATTTTGTTATTTACTTGTTGGTGTAATTTGTTATTAACTTTTTTTATTATTTATTATTTAACTTTCAAATTTTATTTATTAGATTTTTGTTTTAAGTCCAAAAAGTCACACGATGGACGAAGCAACTGCCATTCCTGCATCTATACTTTCGGCATCCAATAAAGCAAATTTCTCTCCAGTGTCAGCATGCAGAACAACGATGACTTTTATTAATAATTTTTTCAGTGTTATGAGATTTATAACCAATTATATGTGCTAACAGTTCTATTTATTAAGTTTAATTTTCAATTACCAATTTAACCAACGAAGCAACACTCAACTACATCTAATCAATTTCAAATTGACAGTTCTAGATTTCATTTTTCTAGCTAAAGAGGCAACTCTGATTAAGTTCATGATCAATTGCCACAACCATATGCAAAACAACACACCCTCCATTTTATACCCAAAATGAAATACTGCATAATAACAAGCAGCTATACAAATTTGCCTAATATCAAACAAAAACACATTTGCTTGATATGTAATCCACAACAGAAATCTTCAGTAAAAAAAAATCCACAACAGAAATCTATACTAAATTTGCCCTATATCAGCCCAATAATCATGCACAGAAATTCTACGAAAACATATTTTAAGATTAAATTTGAACCACAAATTTCAAAAACAAATCTGAAAACCCATTTAGGCACAACATAAATGCTAAGAATAAAGGGAAAAGGAGGGAAGATGTTACCTATTGTTGGTGCGGTGGTTGGGGTCGCTACCGCTGGTGCAAACTTGCGGAGACTGAAAAATGTGTTGGGTGAGTTGGGGAGAACATAGAGAAAGGGAGGGAAGAGGGAGAAGGAGGGAAAAAGGGAGAAGAGGGTTACCTGAGGAGGGCAGCAGGAGAGAGAGGGGGAGGGAAGGCGGAGAATGCGTATATGCCAACGTTACCAACGGCCTAAAGCCGTAGGAAATTAATTGAATGAACTACCAATGACCCAAGCCGTCGGTACCATTAAAGAGTTGTTGCGTCCCGTCGTCCCATCAGTAGAACCTAAGATATTAACTAACCTTAATCGCATTATAATCGTTAACGCGCCTTATTAATAAGAAGCGAAGCGAAAATTGAGCGCGGAAGCAAAACAATTTTCGGCACGCTACGCCTCAGAGTACACAGCTTTAAATATAAAGAAATATATCACATACATCATTGCCCCATCAGTAGGGCTACAGTATTGAAGTAATAATACGTAGAGTATTTTAATACAAACGAAAATAAAAGCATGAAAATAGGTCGAGAGGCAACTCTTCGGCTAACCACGATCATTGCCCAATCTCTCAAGGCTAGGGTCCGTGGCACGTCCTCCTGTATCAGGCTCGTAAGGAATGTCATCCAGCTCTTCAGCAACTGGTTCGTCCTCGGAGTCTTCCCATAAAAGAAAAATAACACATATAGAAATTAAAGGTAGATAAGAATCATAATTCATCAATATGGAAGAGGAGCATTAGTACAGTATATATATATACATACATCACACAACACGATTTAATCATACGACACAACCTCATCTATCTCTTAAATCACCCATCACAATCATCTCAAAGGTCATTCTCTCGGATAATCCTAGAAGAGGGATGTTAATCCCTATGTGTTTGCTGACTTCCCTATATGCATGTCGGCCGATACATCACGTCCCCAGTTGGACATCCCCGTCGGGATTACATCACATCACGTCCCCTATTAACGCCTCGGGATTTAAAGTAACGTTGCAATTGGACATCCCCCTTCAGGACAAAATGTTGTGGTATGAAATGATATGAAAATGCAACAAACTTCCATCGCAGGTTGATATCGGGACCTCACGCCTAAGCACTGGTCCACGACCACGACACATCGCATCACATCAACATCAACATCAATCATTAACATCAACAGCACATCATCATCGACATCACATCAGCATCAATATCAGCATCAGCATCACGACACCTTGCGTCTACGAGCCACAGCTCCACGGTTGGGACCACAACGATATCAAACCGAACAACATCCTCACTCGCCATACTCTCATCAACACCCAATCATCAGTCAAATCACAATAACATTACAACAGTATTTCATTCCAGTGCAGATATCATCATAAAATCGAATAGCAGTAAATCACACAGGCAGTTCAACAAATTAAAGCAACAGATAATCAAATAAATAAATCAACACATCAACCTCAA
This sequence comes from Ammopiptanthus mongolicus, assembly GCA_039655645.1. Lineage (NCBI taxonomy): Eukaryota > Viridiplantae > Streptophyta > Magnoliopsida > Fabales > Fabaceae > Ammopiptanthus > Ammopiptanthus mongolicus. The sequence goes on along the minus strand of CM077349.1, from coordinate 85,670,426 downwards.
TCAATTACATCATCCATAATATCAACTTAGTGGTGATAGCCCAAAAGTACCTACACCTAGGGTTCAGACACTTTATCCATGGCTCAACCTCTAGTAGGGTTTAAGGGTTTCCCTATACTAAGCTTGCCTTCTCGACGATATTAGTTCTTTCTCCCCACCTTAGTAATGCTCATGTGTGAAATAGACAGATGCAAACACTAGAAGGGGGTTGAATGGTGTTTGACAAATTTATGCGGAATATAGAAACTTTTTCGCAAGCACAGACGAGTTGTAATAGATGAGTAAACACAGACAGGTCAATCAGACTGATAACTCGTCTGAAGGTTTTCACAGAAAACGCACAATCATGCAAGATAAGAAAAGTTTTGATAAACACAATTATAAACCCCTTTAGTTAGAGATAGTTAAGACAAATAATTAAACTAAAGAGTTAAGGGAAAGAGAGATCACTCAGCAGGTTTTATCATGGTTCACCCCTTAACAATGAGGCTACGTCCAGTCCTTGGCAGCACCAAGTTTTCTCACTATAACTGATTTAGGTTAGAGGACAGACAAGTATTGTTTTCACACCTAGCCTCTTCAGGCTCCAGACGAGTATTGTTTTCACACCTAGCCTCTCCAGGCTCCAGACAAGTATTATTTGCACACTTAGCCTCTTCAGGCTCAGACGGGTTTGTTTGAGAGAAGTTGTAAAAAGATTACACTTTGCAAGTCTTTCACAAGCACTCAGACGAGTGTATTAAATGTGAAGTTCTAAAAGACTGCGTAATAACTTCAAATGATTGAAGAATAAATAATGAAAGAATGAAGATATAATTGTACAGAGTAATTGCTCTTGATTGCTTTGATCGTTTTCTACTCTCTGCTTGAATCTTCGAAGTCTTCTTCATTAAATAGGCTTCAAGATTTTAAAGTCGTTAGACACAAAGTCTGAAGGCTTGGCTTCTTGCAGATCTTCAATAAATGCAATAGAGTCGTTCTGATCAGCCATTAAAGCATAGGGAACTTCGCTTGTTCTCTCTCATCAGAGTGATACAGACTTCTGATATATCTTTGGTCTCAGCAGGTCTGTATACGTGCTTTTTGTTTGCAGAGGGAAGACTTTCCCTTTTGGTGTAAGATGCAGTTGTGTTCAAGCAAAGCACTTTGTTGAAGTTCTTTATCAGAGTCGAGGCAACTTTCATCCAATGTATTCTTTAACATTAGTCTTTAGATGGATGAGTAGCTTCATTAGACGGGTTGACTCTTTAACAAAGAGATGACGTCAGTTGCAAAGTCTTTTAGACAGGTGAGTCTTCCTTTGATCAGACGGTTGAAGACTTCATTAGACGAGTGAACTTCTCTTAGTTCAGACGAGTGAACCTTAGCTAGTTCAGACGAGTGAACTTATCTCAGTTCAGACGAGTGAACTTTAGTTAGTTCAGACGTGTGAACAGTTCATATAGACGCTTATTGTTATAATCTGCACACTAAGTAGACGAGTTAAATACCACAGACGGGTTCAATTAAATCATTGAATAACTGTTTTAATCTCATCAAAACTAAGGTAAATGCACATCAGACATTTGGAGACTCAACAATGTGCAGCTCCGGCTACGGCTCCACAACAGTCAGTTAGGTGTGTGGTCAGATGTTCGAGTCCTGTCCGATTTTATACAACAAAATACAACCAAAATTAAAACAGTTAAATCAAAAATTCCCTAATTCCTTAGGATTAGCTACTTTCCATATTTAATTAATTAGGCTAGGGATGTCTAAAAATTTCTAACTCTTGGATTAATGATCCTTGGATATCCTTAAACGTAATCAATGAAGGCATTAACTCAAAAAAAAAAAAAACAAAGATATCTCCTATTGCACTACCCCTTGGGTTCGGCCCTATTAAATGAAAAATAGCTAGGGAGCTCCAAAAATTCTCATTTCTTGGATAACACCCTAACTAAGTGTGATAACCCTAGATATCAATTCAAAACATCAAAAACCAACCAAAGACCCTACCCTATACTATAAGGGGGTTTCGGCCTCTCTCTCAAAAAAATAGCTAGAGAGATTTCTTGGCTCTAATCATTTGGATCATGCAAGTATGTCACGAATCTAGGCCATAGAAATTGGTTTGGTATTAAAATGATTTTTCTACAATTTTTCATGGATTTTTAAAGATTTAGGGATAAAAACCCTAACATTTATGATCATGAAATGTAGAGGGGAAAAATGAGAGATTGAGAGAGATAGAGAAGACTAGCTACCTCCTAGGATAATCTCCTTCAAAGTTGATGAAAATTGCTTCACAAAAACACCAAGTTTCAAGCTCCAAAAATGAGCTTTAATGGTGAGGAAATGAAGAAATGAGAGAAAGAAGAAGATAGGTTGGGGATGCTAGGTTCTGGCAGAAAATTTGAGAGAGAGAGGGTGAGATAATAGATATTTATTAGGAGACTTAAGAAAAAAAAAGTAAAAGTAATAAAAGGTAATTAGTAAAAACTAACCAAGAGTAATTTGGTCAATTCACGTCTCGACATTTTGAAAATCTTCACGACACTGGTAGGAGTCACCAAATGATTTAACATAGCCCAGGTATAAAAATCATCGGCTTAAGGTTCTCGAAAAACCCTAAGACAGCTCGAATCGTCTTCCCGACCGATTTTCGGCCCGAATATAAAATATTATTTATATTTTTGGACGTCCGGACACATTTTAGTAAAAAGGTAGAGGATTGAATTCTAAGACTAATGGTTCTGACCGTTAGTCAAAATGAGTTCTTGATAGTAGAAAAACACTATTATCCAAAAAATATAGATCGAGCTCCATTTGAGTTTTCGGCTCAAAACTTAACTATAGTCTCCTACGATGGCGTAGAGCGTGACTATGGCCTCGGAATAATTTATTAAATTTTATAGACCCTCCAATAAAATACAATTACTTAAATACTGATTAATTAAAAAGATTAAGAAAAATCGGGGTGTTACACGCCCCGTAACACGAACAGTCGTTTACCGACGGGTTGACCGTCGGCAATGAAAAAAGACAGCTACCGACGGCCTGGCAGTCGGAAAGTGCGCGGGATATATTTGGCGCAAATTTGGCCAAAGTTATCGACGGGAGTTTTCGACGGTACGTCGTCGATAGTTATCTTTTTTAATTACTGATGGTCAACCAGTCGGTAATATGGAAAATAACTCACTCGCTTATTACCGATGGGCTTTGCCGTCAGAAATGACTAATTTTCCGACTGTCTTTTGGCCGTTGGAAATAAGCCGTCGGTAATGACACGAATTCTTGTAGTGTATGCATCATTGGATCTGGATATTAGATAAAACCTTCACTTGGAGTGGAATGTGAGATTGGAGCATACTCTTAGAGAAGGGAATGCTTGTGCTCACTTTATGGCCAAGTTTGGTGCCTCCTTTGAAGAGTGAGAGTCTTTGATTCTGTATGATAACTCTCCTCCTAGTTTGACTCCTTCTTTTTTATGACAAAAAAAGAGTGGTTTTTCATAGGGTGTAGCCTTTGTTTTTCTGTTTCTTTTGCTACTTGTCACACTTTACCAAAAAAATAATAATATATTATACAAACAACAATTACAAAACTTCAACACATGTTGGCAGAAGAAATTTTAACTTTTAAAGCATTCCCAATAAACCATGTCTCAACGATAACTCCTAATTTAATTGTTTGTGAGTAAATTAAATTATGAATCAATCAAAAAATACAACGTTCAAGAAAATGACAAGTAATCCATAAAAATTTGTCAATAGATCATTGTGATGACATACATTTACTTCAATTAGTGGAATCCCAAAGTTAGATGATATTTATCCCCAAAATAATTCAATTATATTAACTATTTTAGTTAATTTAAATTATTTAGGGAATGAAGTTCCATAAATGACGTTGTTGCAGTGGTTGTGAGTTTTGTTTTCAGCTTTAAGGTCCACGGCTCCATTCTTGTGTGGTCACCATATGCCATTTTAATTTACCATAGTTTAGACAAAACAGTCATAAAAATTTAAAATCCCACCTGCATTATAATAAATTTGTTATATACCTACAGACACTTTTAGTGAGAGCCGTTAAAACTGTAGTTATAGATATTAGTGTCAGTCAAACCGTGGGTAAAGATAGATGGATCGTAGATAAAACCTATAGTGACAGTCATTTTCTGTTGTTATTTGTCGCTCATAATGAAGAGTTGGATCGGTCGTAGGTGAATATAAGTTTTACATATACCTACGGATTTTAAATATATAGTGACAGATTTTAAAAGCCACAAAAAGGAACTTTGGGGATCGAACTCGTTCCCAGTAACTGAAGACGAAGTGACAGAAATCACTGCACCACTATGATAAGAGGTGTAACTAAGTGTCATTTTGAATCTATTTAAATGTTAAAAACAAAGCGAGTTTTAGATCGTCCCCAACCTTTAGTCAAGTCAAAAAGACTTGATATATAGAAAAACGGGTTCGCTCGACCCGCAACTGTTTGTGGTTGTTTCCTTGAACATTTTGGAACATTTTCTAACAGATCTAGTAGCACTCTTAATACACTTTAACTAATCAAGGATAAATATACTCTTAATTTCTCACTTTAGATTTAGAGGAGCTAAATCCAAATTGTAAAAAGTTATTGTCATGTGTTTTGTATTGAATGGCACTACTCAAGTGAATGTGTAAGAATGTTGGCTCATAATTCTAGTAGCACACTTTAATTTAAATGTGCCCATTCAGTTATTTAAAAAAATAAAAAATAAGTGTGCTCATTAGTACTTTGTCTAGGGTTTTACTAACTAGTGTCTTAGGCATTTGTTTTGAGGAATTCAATATAAGCAATTATTTATTGAAAAATAATATACATTTTTTAAAGTATTAAATATATCACTGGCCTCCCAAATAAAAATATGTTAGACTCTTTAGCTAATGTCACGGGTTATCATTTACCTATTTATAATTATGACAAATTTTCACTTTTCCAATATTACCCACAAACACTTTAAAATCACTTTGTAAAGTAAAATCACTTTTTAGATATAGTTAAACACAAAATCACCATTTTCTTCAATAAACATTCACCAATAAAAATGACAAAGTTGTGATGTAGTTTAGTTGTATTTTCTTTCTTGGTCAAACCTCAGCTTGCACCATTTTTGTTCTTGACATTACTGTCATTCTTCTTTCTGCTTTAGTGAAATAGCAACTAAATTTAATTCTTGAGGAAACAATTGTAGTCTTGGTCCATAATGTAATGAGGATGGGGCTGCTGTGGATACAACATTGGTTAAAACATTGGTCAAGGATGAATGTATTGAACTTGTCAACGAGAGCTGCCGATGAATTGAAGTCTGGTTGACTCTGTAAAAGTCCATTGTCCCAGAACTATATAGACTTGTAAATCAGTAATGAGAGTTCATTATTTGTGGAAAAAAGAAAGAAAGAAATAAAAGCACCAACACTGGAATTGGAGTTTATGTTGGTATCCTTAAATGTATCCCTCGTCAAGTGGACCACCAACCATCACACCTTTCATGTGTGGTGTTATTTACATCTGGGACATAAAATATGCTAAGTCTGTGTCAAACTAATTTGGCTGGTTCATCAATTATGGCTTGCTCAGAGACTTGTTGATGAACGACCTGAATGTTATATTTATTTTCATTGAACCAGATAGAATATCGCTGGTGCTGCCTCACACTTTCTCACTATCTTTAGGTTGTAGATGTACTTTCATTGTGACTTTGTGAAATGCATCTGTGTATAAGTTTACATGGTAAAACAGTTGAAGACTTAATATGATTCAAGCGTTTCTTTACAAATAGTTGCAGAACATAAACATGTTACCAATTGCTTTATTAATTACTTTATTTTCATTTAAACTTTTTATTTTAGCTTCTTTATCAAGTATCCTCTTTCTTTAGGCACTTGTTAGCAAAATTCCAATATAATATGTTGCCAAGACATAAATGCACATCTTAATTCTGGTTTCGCCAGTGAAAACTGTGTGCTCTAGTCTATTGATCTTAAAATACAGCTAGATCTTGGGAATGCTGCATACATGTTTGTAGATTCCCTTGAAGAGAAATGATAGTAATATACTTTTTCCAGCACTCCCTCTAGCACATTCTTTATTATTGGTTGATTTTCATATGGGACCCAGTAAATAACATGACCCCACTCTCTATATAGTGAATCTCACATGAAATCATCAAATAACAAAGAGTGTGTTAAAAAGTATTGAAAAAAGTGTGTTGCTGTCATTGGTCTTCCCATGAATAGTATGCCAATAATAAATGTCAGAACAGAGTGATACTTGCATCATGTCATTCTGTGGCGATTTTTGTGTAAAATATGAAACCCTTTCCATGACCACGACTTGAATAGTGATACAAGTTTCGTAAGAAACCAATCTGACTAGTGACTACAACCATCTTTATTTTTGCAGCTATTACAGAACAAGTGCTACTATGCTCATATATATAGATTTCTATGATAACCCTATTCTTCTTTTTGGCTGAATAGTGATTTGTCAAATTCAATTTATGGACTTGTCTTTATTAATTTACTAGAACCACTTTCGCGTACCGATTCAACATGCACATATCTGACAATTTACTTCGGCCAAACTTTGGTTATGCTCAAAACTGGACAAAGTGTAAATGGCTGAACTTTCTGAAATCCGATGTTGCATTTGTTAATAAGACAAAATAAACTTGTCAGTCAAGTGACTCCAGTCTACAACAATATTAAAAAAAGGTTAAAATAATATTTTAGTCCCTATATGTGACATCAATTCTTAATTTGGTCCCTACACGAAAAAAATTATTAAATCAGTCCCTATACGTGTAACCGTTACCCGTTTAGTCCCTGCCGTCCACCCACGTTTGGCTGCCGTTTCTAACGTTCTGATTTGTAACATTAAGTGCTTATGTGGATTGCCACTTCCATAGCTGACCTCCACCTGGTTTCCCCTCCTCCAACTCTAAATAGCCGACCTCCAACACCTCTACCTTCACACTTCCAAGGACTGCACAAGAGAGCTGCGCAAGAATGGAGTCTCAAGCAACGGAGAGCTGTGCAAGTCGTGGTAATGGTGGGAGGTTGTACTGTACCTGTGGTGGCAGGATTAGGATGTTCACTGCAAGGACTACACAAAACCCTGGGAGGCGTTTTCGAAGATGCCCAAATTACAAGGTCCCTCTGAATTCCTACATTGTTTCTCTAATCCCTCATAATTTGTCCTATAATCTCTCTTAATGTGTTTGGCAGGAGGATTGGAGTTGTGGTTACTTTGACTGTATAGATGAAGCTGCTAAGGAATTGTTCAAAAGACAAGAGAAGTTGATTGGTGAATTGAAGGCACAAGTTAGGATGTACAAGTGGTTGACGTCACTTTCATGGGTTGTGACTGTAATTGTAGTGATGGTTGTGGTCTGGAAGTAGGAGTTTGTAGAATATGTAATGAATGGGTTTAGGGACTGTTATTATTGTAATGGAGTTTGTATTAGTGGTTGCTGAAAGTCTGTAATGGTTCATTGTGATAATATATGGTATGGATTGTGCCTTTTTGGTCATTGTTGCATCTCAAAATGGTCCCTGTTAAACAAATTGATCCATGTTAAACAAATGGTCATTGTGACAAATTCGCTTGGTTCTTCAAAACCTGTTTGAGATCACCTGCCTATGATAATCGTCTGATCACCTGGGACAAATTCGCTTAGCAAAACTAGTTTAGCTAAACGAATTTGTGGCAGTAAGTTGCTGCTGGTTTTTGTCCTTTTCGCTTAGCGACAATGCCTTGGCTAAGCGAAATTTCTCCAGCTTTGGCTCTTGAAGGCTTTTAAAAATCTTCTACTCTCTCATTCCAATGTTTGTTTACAGAACCCAAAATCAAACCCTAAACACTAAAAAAAGGGTAACCCGAAATTAATCAAAAAACCCACTTGCAACAGAGACACCCGATGCTTACCCGGGTTAGATGACGACGCCATTTTCGGAGTCAGCTTTAGCGAAGGTGAGACCCGCTTGAACCCGTTCAACAATGTGATTATCAGTTACAAAATGGGTGGAGTGTCTTGTTCAGAAGTGAGGTTGAGAACTGAGGTTTAGAGGTGAAGTGAACTGAGAAGAGAATGGAGGGAATGGAGGGAAGAAGAAAAACCCGATGCTTCACTAATCCTAGGTGGATGAGAGAGTTAGAGTGTTGGTGAGGTGGGTGCAAGGTATTGTAATGTGACAGTCCACATAAGCACTTAACGTTACAAGTCAGAACGTTAGAAACGGCTGCCAAACGTGGGTGGACGGCAGGGACTAAACGGGTAACGGTTACATGTATAGGGACTGATTTAATAATTTTCTTCGTGTAGGGACCAAATTAAGAATTGATGTCACGTATAGGGACTACAATATTATTTTAACCTTAAAAAAATTTAGAAGGAAATTCCCTAGAAAAAGGTCCCTCTGTTAGTCTAATGGCAACAACTTGCCTTAGTCCACCGAGTTACTGTGATAACTAGAAAAGCTATATTTGCAATATATGATCTTACATGTCATTCATTCTCATATGGATAATAAAAAGAAAGAAACTATGATTTTGTCCATATTTTTCTCCAGAAAAGTAGGCTCCATATGTTCATCATTAAAGAATAAAAGCATAGTCCAATTAAACTCCAAAAATGCCTCTTCCAAAATGGTTCTTTTCTCTCCTAATCGATTTATACTGGGTGTGTAGTTCTATTTGTTTGCTGCTGAATATTGTCTGCAGGAAATTGTTTTGAAGTATCAGATAGTGCCGTAGCAGCTGCTGCTGGGATCATGGATTGGTATTGAGGAGGCAATGGAGCAGCAGTTTGCTGTTGTGTGTAGCGTGCTTGGTCTTTCACAGTGCCACCATATTCATAACCATAACTTGTAGAAACCGAGGGAGATACAACAACAATTGGCTTTGGTGGATGGTCGTGGACTTTGTTGCTGAAATTGATTGGAAGGTATTGGAATAAATGCAGGATTTGATGCCACAGAAGCTTTGTAAACACTAGGAGTCACCTCAGGTATAGTTGGGATAGCTGACTTAGTGGGGTAACTAGGCGGAGTTCCATCCTTATATGCTGTTGAGGCAGCTGCACTTTGGGGTATTAGCAGTTTACCTGTGGCTAGTGGCTACAACATTTGGGTCAGCTATATTGGGTTGCAATGCCATGTTGTATGGTTGTGTAGGTCCAACAGGCATTACACAAATTGGGTATTGTTGCTGACCAATGTTATGGTGAAGTTTATGTTGTGATATTGTGGCATAAACGGGGTAATAGGATGACAATGGTACTGAACCTGTGGCTGTAGGGTGGTGGATGTAAGGAGTGCTGTCAGTTATCACTAATAGTAACTATAGCTGCTGATGCCATAGTCACAGCTGCTGGGATTGCAGGCCTAGTCACAGCAGAAGAAACAACAACATACCCTTCATTTTGCATCACCCCACTTGCAGCAATAGTCATTTAATTTGCGCAAACTGCTCCTCCATCACCCCAAGGACCATTTGCTCTTGCTGAAGCCAACTACTAGTACACAAATCAATCCACTGCAGCAGAATCTGAAACTACCCTTGAGAGGATGCCTGAGTTGTTTCATCCATCAACGAACCATATCTCTGACTTGGCATCATCGAGGAGTGATCCCATTGAAACCGTGGTCTCAGGCCACAATGTATTATAAAACATTAATTTTGGTACATTGTGAAACATTTATTCTATAAGTATTTCACTTGTCAATACTCCAATATATTGATTAAATTGATTTTGCTTTTATGAGCCTACTGGAATCATCTTGTGTTCTTGTATGGATTTTTATGATTAGGAGAACTAGGAAACTTATGAAATAAGTTAAAGGGCAAGAATCTTACAGTTGTGAAAACTCTCTTGTAACCTGTCGTCATGATTGTTAAGGTTATTAGCTTGTCGATACCATTCAGAATGGAGTGTTTTGAGGAGCTCGGGAATGCCAGAAACATGAGGGCATAACATTAACATTGAAGTTCCAAAAAAGTCATTCAATGGCGTTTATCAGATAATTGTTCTGTTGAAGATGTGGCTTCTTTTCTTTACGGTCTTACGAGCGCTTCCCAAAATTGATTTTCTTTTAAGGCATGGGCTAGCATTTGCCTTTTCTTTATAAGAATAAATTAGTGTCCCATTCTGCCATTCAATGAACTTTTCCTCTCTCCCATCAGTATTATAAGTAAAAATTTAATAAAACACACATATTAAAGAAGTTGATTAATCATATTTAATGTTGTTAAAAAATTAGATCTATTATCTAAAATACCCTTCATAAAGGGACCTGGGACTTGGAATAAAATGAGTTATTGAAAAACAAAATTGGTAATAAATGAAAAAAAGTATTTTAGGAATAATGTCATTAAATAGAAGGAAAATAATTATCTTTTGCTTATATATTTGACCAAAATCTCTAGAACTTTTTTGCTTATAATATTGATCAGAGGGAGTATTGGGGAGTACTTCATAAGCTTTTTTATAAGCTTAACAATGGTGGAGCTACAAGATTTTTGTTGAAGAGGTTAAAGATGAACAATATACTTTTTATGCTAACCAAGTTAAAGAATTTATACTTTTTTCAAACAAATTACATGTAAAAAAACTCAATTTTTAAGAATATTGGAATAATCTATAACCCCTGGTGAGCTAGAAAAGCCTGTAGAATCTTAATGTCTCTGTGTCCCTTACCATCAAGACTCTACCACAACCCTCTTTCTCCATTCCGAGGATCATGCACGAAACAACCCTGACCAAACCACAAGTCCACAACATAAATTTTGCATTCCACTACTTGGCTTCAATGCCTCGTAAACATCCATGTCACGCTAATTTTAAATGCTAACTAGTAGTAGTAATCCTAGTAATATTTGTAAAGCCAACCACCACCTCCTCTTGTTAGTTGGCTTTAAATTTCAATTTTAATTAGAGCCCGTTGGCATACGCTGCATGACAAATATAGCGAATCATCTGCTTTTCCTTTGACATAAGGTTCTTGTACATGGTACTACATCCACGCCTTACCCCATATTGCTTCCAAATATAGCGAATCATCTGCTTTTCCTTTGACATAAGGTTCTTGTACATGGTCCTATTGAATTTCTCATCTGTCTCGGTCCTTGTCATAACATGGCTCATAGTAGTTCAGTCTCTCACACGTTATTTAGTGTACATATATTATAGGAGAATGCTAACGAGTGACCTAAAGATATTGGTTATGGAATTAAGAAAAGAAAGTTTTCATTAGGAATTGATGTATTTAATATTTGAAGGAGTTAGAGTCTGTTTAGTTTATTTCTAATTTTCTGTTTCTGTTTTTATTTCTTATTTTTATAAATAATTACAAAATTGTCATATTGTTTTTGTTCTGTTTCTTAATTTCAAAAATTTGTAGAGGAGACACTGAAAACAACTTTTTGTTTGTTTTCACGGTTTCCTATATGAATCTTTGGAAACAAAAAACAGAATGAAAACAATGTGACAGTTTTATAATTATTTGTGTTGTAATTATGTTAGAATTAGGAAATGAAAACAGAAAACTAGAAACAAACCAAACGGGCCCATAGTTTTCCAATAAAAACTTGCTTTTATGAGCTTCCTAGGACACTCGTTAGCATGACTCATATATTATATACTTTACTAACATCCACTACATTTGCCTGATAAAATCTTCTATAAATTTAGAGTACTTATCTTGGATATGTATATGGACCAGGATCCTCTATATTCACAAAATTCACGCATTCACTAATTCACCTTAATCTATGGTATCAGGATCTCATACACTCATTTTTACATTAATATATTTATCTTACGTAAAATTTAATCAATGGTCAAGATCTCCTTACAGTCAAAAAGTGACTGCAGGGGATCAATTTCCATATGTATACTAGATTAATTAAATCATTAGTTGGAAAATTATTATTATAGTAATTAATATTTAATTATTATAATATATCATAATTAATCATGTAATTGGTCTAATACACATAACTTTGAGTACTCCATATTTACACAATAATTTGTGCCTTTGCCTTTGGTCATACAGCTATATATCACACACCACCAATCAGTCAATCACCTTTGTTTCTCTACGGCTCTTTGCTCCTCCCCCCTTCTCTCTCTCTCTCTCTAAAAATCACACACACACACACCCCACACGAGTACGACATGGAGATAACTAGTTTTGTTCCCATATGTGGAAGCATGAAGAAGTACAGAAGGAACGGAACATATCATAGGCTTAAGAGCATCAGAGAGGCAAGTGATTGTAACCAAAGTTCGAATGTTAGTATGTTAAGTCCAGATGTGAGAATGGTTGAAGTGATGATACCAAAAGTTCAACCAAAGATCAGATCGTCCATAAATCGGTTGAAAAGGTTTAGAGATGCTTATGTAGAAGGTATGCTTTGTTTTGCCATAAATGTTGCTCACATGAACAATGGCGATATTTGCTTTGGGAAGAAGATCCATGATGATGACGCTCAGTAGTTGACACTTTCATGAAAGTTGGGCTTTTGAAGCTTTTATAAATGCAAGAAAGGAAGCACTTATGTAAATTTCTAAGTAAATTATGTTTTTTATTTTTTATTTTCTGCTATTACGCTTTAATTTGCTTAATTTGGTAGAGCTAATACTTTTGTATAATCAATCTCCACCCACAATATCCATCTACGTTGGTCCAAATGGAAATAATACAAGAAACTACTGGTTTAGCCATCGAATAATTCGGTTGTTAACTATGAAAATTCGATCGCTAGCTAAAGGATTTAACGGTTGGGTCAGGCTAAATTAATCACGGGCCAATAATTTTCTAAGTCAGTCGAACTCTTTATGGGCTACGGTTTGAACGGGCTGGCCCATAGACCCATATTTTAAAAAAAATCATTTTTTAACAATTGAAACAATATATATAATGGAGCGATTAAATAAATTATGTTTGATTTTTCATTTTTTTTTACAATATAAAGAAAATGTATGATTTAACTACGTTAAAGACTAAAATAAATTAAATATTCTTCATCCTACAAATTCAATAATGCATGGGGAGCATCAACCACCTTCAATCCAAATGTTGTTTTCAAACACTTAATACAAATTCTCTTTTAATTATTTTTTCAGCACATTCTATTATTCTAATAATAACATTGTTTATGCAACATAAATAAATTTTATTTTTTATTATATTTTTAAATCATTGTTTGAGCCAGCAGGTTGGCCTGGCCCACCATGGGCCATCTTGGGTTGAGCCAACAATTTTTTGGGTTGGGTTAGACTAAAAATATTTCGGACTTAAATTTTGTTAACTCAATCCATTCTTTATATTGGGCCAACCCATCAGACTCGACCCATTTTGACACCCTTAATGTTTGTGCTCATGTAAAAACATGGTTTTTCACCTTTTAAACTCTTCCCTAACCTCTTTTAATCATTCTAACTCTTATAGATGTTTGAATTAAATATTCTTGGTCTTAATATTAAGTTACTACTTAACATAGAGTTTTAAGATGTTACACAATGAAATGAAATGATGTAAGTTTGTTATTGTCAAAAAAAAAAAAAAAATGTTACACAATGAATGGAGTTGCTCTAAAGTTAAGAAATAATTAATGCTTTGTTAATTTTCTCAAACGACAAAAAACACAAAAAAATTCTAAAAAAACAAATAAAAAAAGAACATAACGAATACTCCCTCAGGTCTCTATTATAAGCAAAACTTAAATGGAACACACATATTCAGGAACTTGGTTAATCTCATTTAATGTTGTTAAAAATTAAGTGTATTAACTAAAGTAACCTTCATAGAAAACTTCAATTTTTATTAAATACATCCCACATTGAGTTATTGGAAAACAAAATTGGTATTAAATGAAGGGTATTTTAGGAATAATGTCATTAAATAAGATGAAAGTAGTTGAAATTTACTTATATATTTGACAAAAAAATTTGGGACTTTTTTGCTTAAAATAGTGACGAGAGGGAGTATGAGTATATGAAAAATAATTAATTATATTTAAATATTTTTTTGGTATAATATTTGTACTTTGTTAACTATTATCTTGATTAAAACTAGAAGTTTCAAATTAAAATACGGAGAATACTAACCAATGTCCTTAGAGCGCTAGTAAAGGAATTAAGAAAATAAAATTTTCATTGGGAATTGATGCATTTGATATTTTGAAAAGTGATAAACATAGTTTTACGATGAAAATTTATTTCTTTAGGATTCCTTAACCAGAACCCTTAGTGTGTGTTCGGATAGGATATTTCGAAATTTTAAGATATTTGAAATTTGAAATACAAGACAATTGAATTATTTCAATTGAATCGCTTTCATTTTCAAAATAGTGTTTGGATAAAGCAATTCAAATACCTTGTATATAAAATTCTTTGTTTGGATAAAAGAATTTAATTTTCTTCAATTATAAAATTTCATTTTTTAAAGTTTATTTAAAGAGTTGGTGGGGGTGGGGGTCCGGTGGCAACGGCAGTCCGGTAACCGGTCGGCGACTGGCTGGCGGTGGTCCGATGACCGACAGCGATGGTCCGTCGACCATTGGGGGCGGTCCAGCTATGGCGGTCCGATGAGAATTCACATTAGAGACGACAAAGTAATTTCAACTTCCTAGGTTTGAGGTGGTATTTCAAATCCCTTAAACTTAGTTCAAATGAAATATTCCATAAAATCCATTCATTTTTTAAATTCTCCACATTTTTATATCCAAACAAAGTATTTTAGAGTAATGTATTTTAATTACTCTCTATAAATACTTCACGCTCTCTATCATTACCCCATCCAAACCCACCCTTAGATAGCATGACCATTAAAATAAAACGTTTAAGGGTCTTGCCAACCATAGGGATCTAGTTAAGGAATCGATAAGAGAGAAATATTAATCGGGAAACTAAGTGAATCACTCCTCAATCAATTAAATAAACTTCTTTCCAATAAAAACTTACCATTTTAAATTCTTTAAGGAGAATGCTAACCAATGCTCTAAGGACATCGGTTAAGGAAATTTTGTATGGGAAAATGATATATTTAATGTATTAAAAAATTTTACACTTATCTTTCCAATGCAAACTTATCTTTTATTGATTTTTTAACCAATGCCCTTAGGGCATTGGTTAGCAAAACCCATTCTTTAACCACTAGTGTCCTTAAAGCTCTGGTTAACATTCTCCAACACTTCATACCTTAAAAACTGAGTCGGTTTTATTCTTTTAGTTAAAAAAATTTGGTCTCTTAGCTAATCTTATACTCTCGCAATTTTCTAAATAACTGACTCTTTCAAGATAGTGTTATATTTTAATAACTGTTACAAGATCAGTGAATATTTATTACATCTTTTAATTAAATCTTCAAGGAATTAGGAGCCTGTTTGGTAAAACTAATTGTTAGCGGATAAGTTAGTTGATAGCGGATAACTTATAGCGGATAGCAGATGAGGTAGTTGGCCTAATAGCGGATAAGCTGGCTTATTTTCTGTGGAAGTGTTTGGTAAAACTATCGGTTGAACTAGCTAAAAAATATAAAATGATATAAAAAACATCTTCATTAATGATTTACATAAAAGAGAGAGAAGACTATAAATGTAGAATTAAAAGAAGATAATAGATAAAAGTGAAAAAAAAAATGAAACACTATAAGCTATAAGCTCAAACGCTACTTTAAGTAGCGTCGGAAAAAACGCTATAAGCTCGTGACAAAGGCGTTTGTCAAACGGGACTACTTTCTCATCCGCTATAAGCTATCTTCTATAAGCTCGCAAAAGGGACGTACCAAAACAGGTTCTAGCACACAATCAATTTTAATATTTCTGAATTGTAACATTTATTTACAACAATTTTCAATAATAACAATTTAAATAAGCAGTACACATTTTTATTATTAACTAATATTATTTAATATATCTTTTTTAATCATAATGTAAAAGTTTAGACGCTATTATTAGTTGTTAAAAAACGAAGGTTCTTTTAATAAAAATCTCTGCCAAATAAGTAAACGAATCGATTAATCCAAGTATCCCACTATGAACTATCCAAGTAATGTCGGGTGTCTATGTTTGCCGAATTCCTTACCACTAGTCATCCCCCTTAAAGTTCAATTGTGCTTCCGTTCATTGGGAATAACATTATTTTCACCTCCTCCATTATTCTTGGGCTAGCTTTTCGATAAATTAAAGAGCAAGCTTCTCAGTTCCCAAACAAATACAGTGCACATATATTGGATGATTGGGCATATAGTAAAGGCTCTTCATAAGAAAAGTGTGAATATTTATTAATAATTCGTCTTCCCAAACACTTCGTGGGGAATCCTTCAGACACCAAAATGTGTCTATATATTCATTGCCTGCAGTGGAGGCACAATTGTGTTGCGACGCACTGTCCAATGGAAGAAAAAAGGATAATGTATTACAGTAATTCTAACAAGATACTGCTCGTGGGGGAGGGAGATTTTTCATTTGCTCTTTGCTTGACAAGGGAATTTGGCATGGCTACGAACATTGTTGCTACCTCTCTAGATTCTAGAGGTATTTTTTTTTTTGAACTCCTGAACTAGATACATTATATATGTTAATTATGAACAATTTAATTATTCCCTCCATTCCAATATATATGTCATATTTGACTAAATCACACATTTTAAGAAAAAACAATAAATGGAAGAAAGAGAGTAGTAATTTTATTAAATTAACCTTATTAATCTTTGGTGTTTAACTATTGTCATAAATGCAAAGTGCAGTATTTAAGAGTACAATTAATAGAAAACATTTAATATTATATTGAAAATAGAAAATGACATATATTTTGGAACAATTTTTTTATAAATGTGACACATATAATGGGACAGAGGGAGTAAATCACTTACCTGTGTTACTAGGCTAATGGATTTTGTGCTAAATACTAACTTCATTATATTGTTTTAAATTCAATATCACAAATTATTGAAGAGTCTCTAATGCTGAAGTACACAAATGCATTAAGTAACTTGACTGAACTTGACAATCTTGGTTGCACCATTGTGCACGAAGTGGATGTCCATACCATGACCCAACACCCACTTACTCAGTGCAAGTATTTTGACCGGATAGTCTTCAATTTTCCTCATGCTGGATTCGTTTTTCGTGAACATGACCTTTACCAGATTGAGTAATTAAGTTACGCATAATTTTGTGTAATTTCAGCTTTCAATACTTTAGTATGAGTTAGAAATAACAGTACACACACACACACACACATATATATATATATATATATATATATATATATATATATATATATATATATATATATATATATATATTGTGATTGTGATTAAATGCAGGCTTCACGAGAAATTAGCGAGTGGGTTTCCGAGTAATGCTAAATGTATGCTTATTTCAGCACGTCGAGAAATTCATATCACCCACAAGACAGCGCATCCTTTCAGTCAATGGAAAGTCAAGGAGCTCGCAGAACGTGAGGGATTGAAATTGGTTGGAGAAGAGGACTTCTCTTTAGGTTGTTACCCAGGTTATGCTAACAAGAGAGGAGATGGGTGTTATTGCGACCTTAGTTTTCCTGTTTGAAAGAGCGGTACTTTCATGTTCCAAATAGGCTAATAGAAACGGTTTTTGTGAAGAAGAAAAAAAAGAAGCGTTTTTGTGGACAAATTTATAAGGAATTTTTTTTCTTCTAAAGTATCCAAAAGTGTAAAGTAAGAAAATAATAATGTATCCACCCTTAATTAGTTAAAGTGAGTTGTGACCTCAATACACTTTAAGTAATATTCACCCTTAATATCTCACTTTACAATTTTAATCATTTTAAATGAGCTTAATCCAATTTGTAATCCAACCGTTATTGTCATGTGTTTTGTATTTTATGGCACTAATTATGTTCGCTCATAATCTATTAGCACACTTTAATTTAAAGAGAGCTATGTTATTTGAACAATAAATTTTGGACATCGTATCTGACATCATATATGTTTATCCTTATTTATCACTTACTTTTTATCTTATTTATATACACGCATATCAAAATACATCACAAAAACAAAGGGACATCGTATGATACCCTTATTATAATGTTCAAAAATTGTTTCTCATTTAAAAGTTTAAAAATGTGCGCATTTCAGTTATTAAAAAAAAATAAAAATAGATGTACTCATTAGTACTTTCTATTATCAGGATTTTACAAATTAGTGTCTTAAGGCACTTGTTTTGAGGAATTTAAAATAAGTAATTATTCATTAAAAAATATTATATATAATTTTTTAATGTATTAAATATATCACTTCCCAAAAAAAATATTTTATTAAAGGCGAATGCTAATCAGTGCCCTAAGGGCAATGGATAAGGAAACAAACATAGAAGTTTTGCATTGAAAGTTGTGTATTTAATATATTGAACAATCAAAAATTACATTTTTCAATAAAGTTTTTCTATCTATGAATTTCTTAAACAATATCCTTAGAACACTTATTAGCAAGACCCTTTATTAAATTCTTTAACCAATGTCACTAGTAAGTACTTAGGCTATTTATAGTTATTACAATTTTTCACTTTTCCAATATTACCCACAAACACTTTAAAACTACTTTATACAGTAAAATCACTAGTTAAACATAAAATAGCTTCTAATTTTATAAAAATCAATGTAAATGTTTATGAAAATAATTTTTTAAGCCCAACTTTATAGCTTTTGACCTTTTGTTAATGTAGTAGTTGGATTCAGGGAATTGTTACCTCCATCATCACAAATGCTTCAATCACCACCCCACTTTTTAATTTGGAGTGTGAAAAGTCGGTTTTGCCCGTCTCAGTCCCGCACTCCCGCCCCAATTTGTTCCTGCAACTAGTTGCCGGAATAAAAAAAAAAATTGTACTCCAACAATTAATTATCGGAACACAATTTTTTTGTATTTTGGAAACTAAATTCCGGTAGGTAAAAAAACTTGTAAAATTTCAGAGCACTAATTTTTTTGTATTCCGACAATTATTGTCGGAACGCAATTTTTTTTGTATTTTGCAAACTAATTGTCGGTAAGTCAAAAAACTTGAAAAATTTTGAAACACTATTTTTTTGTATTTCGGCAACTAATTGTCGGAACACAATTTTTTGAATTTCGGAAACTAATTGCCTGTAGGTCAAAAAACTTGAATAATTCCTGAACACAAATTTTTTGTATTCCGGCAACTAATTGCCGGTACGTCAAAAAACTTGAAAAAGAATTGTGTGAGGTACGTCATTATTCTCTTGGGTTGATTGAGGCTCTTTTATCGGGGGGTTATATCCGTGGTCTGTGAGGATTGCTCGGAAGGTTACCAACACCTGTTAAGCTTGGTTGAGGCTCTTTCAATGGGGGAGGTGATATCCCTGGTATGTGAGGAGTGCTCTTTTGTGAAGGTTTCTAGCTGAACCTGATTTAAAAGCTAGTTATTGAGTGAAAACCCTTGGTGGTTGACCTTAGGGACTGGACGTGGGCTACTGGGGTAGTTGGTAGCCGAACGAGAATAAATTTGCGTGTTCTCTCTTTCCCTATCCTTTTTATTATTGCAGTTTATTATTGTTCTTTGTCTTAAAGCAATTTACTTATAGTACTCTTCATTGAGTCATTTTATTTAACGCCATAGTAATTTATTTTATTCCGTTGTTATCTCTGATTAAGTTTCAAAAAGGCGTTTTGATTACACAAAAAGTTTTCAATTACACGATCACTCAATTCATCCCCTCTTGGTATTGGTTGCCACCACTAACATGTGGTATCAGAGCTTCGGCTCTGGTTAGTAGATTAACAGCTTAGAGTTAAGATCCTCTTTGCTGGCTACCATTTAAAAGGTTTTTCAAAATGTATGGTTTTGAAATTGACAAACCACAATTCTTTGATGGTGAGAATTTTATTTATTGGAAAATGAGAATCAAAATATTTATGCAATCAATTGATGTGGACTTATGGGATATTGGAGTCGATGGACTCATTCTTAAACCCAAAGAATATCGGATTGAGTTTGACAAAAACTGTTTTTGTTTGAATCTCAAAGCTATGCAAATTCTCCGGAATTATTTGTGCGATGATGCTATTAAGAGAATTAAAAATTATGATTGTGCCAAGGACATTTTGAATATGCTTGATCATCATTACCTTATCACTAACAATTTCGAGATTGAAAGTAATTAAATGCAGGGAAGGGCAAAATTCATTGGAGGAGAATCATCCTCAAGATAATGCCAAGAAAAAGTGTCCCATGAACAAAGAGTCAAAAGTGCAAAAAATAGGAACTATTCTTAAAATGACTCAAAGAGAAATAGAGGTAAATGATAATAAACTCAAATTATTAAATGATGAATGGTTATATGCATTAAATGATGTATATGATGGTTTGATAAGTTTAGGAAACAAAAGTTTAAATTGCCTGAAAAATATTTCTTCAATTGAAAATGATATAGATAATTTAAGGAAGGAATATACTTTTCTAGGTGAAGAAAATCTTATGAAATTTGAATCCTTACCATGTTATGTAAATTGCATATCTCTTGAGAATCAAGTTGAGGATTTATTTCATGAAATTACTAAAACAAAAGATTTCACATGTGTACAACCTTCATATGAAAGAGAAGAAATTCATGCCAACTATAATTTATCTATTTTTAAACATGGCATTCATCAAGATCAGGATCACTCAATAGTTGGAAATGAAAATTATTATATGAAAAATGAAAAGAGTATAACATGCAATTATTGTGGTAAGTTAGGGACATATTTCTCATATGTGCATCTATAGGAAAGATCATTGTATGAGAAATAAACTTGTTTGGGCACTTAAACTTGCAAATAGCTTGTCCACTAACCCACAAGGACCAAATATGAAATGGGTACCAAAAAGTTTCTCTAGGTCTTCAAATGTGCTGGAAAAATCCAAAATTGAGAAACAATCTTGCATGCAAAAGGAGATGACATCAAGAAGAATGCCTCACAATCTTGAGAATGCAATTGCTACCAAAAAAAAGCTAAGGCCTGTTGATGAACAACTCAAACAAGCCTAAGATAGACGATGTAAAAGCTAGATTCAAGATCAAGCGAATGTGGGCAAGAAAGAATCGTCTTGTGAATTCACGCAACGAGATAACTTTATCCCATACATTCTCGAATGTGAAACTTCCTAAATGGAGGTATGTTAATAAAGATGTCTATATGAAATCAATCAAAATGAAACATAGATATATTCCGGGCAATAATCCCAACTTGAATATGATTAATTGATTATGAAAATTTTGGTCAAGACAAAATGACATTTCAAATTTCTGCTTAGAATAAACTATATGTCATATGTGCTTGTGATGCTTATATGGTTAATTATTATTTCAAGAATGTTAAGTTTATACTAGTGGGTCAAATATCTCTAGAAAAGCTAGGAATTCTCAACAAGAAATTATAGGGCTTCATAGAAACAATCAAATCTCTCTTGTTATGAAAATGTGAAAATCGAATAGGATAATCGATTATTAAATCGATTATAGTCCGTCGAGAAAACTAAAGAGAAAAACAATAGCTTCATAATTGATTATGGTAATCGATTATATAATAATCCTAATATTTCGCCGCAAAACAGAAAGCTCATAATCGATTAAGGAAATCAATTATGAAAATGAGTTATGCCATGATAAGAGACCAGAGGCATTATAATTTATTATTGTCCAAAAAATAATAATAATGGGAAAAATATTCCTAAAAATATTGTTAAATCAAATCTTAATTAATTCCCTAATTAATATCTTATTAGAAGACAAAATCTGGTCTTATTCTCTTTCTCCTAAAAGAAGCTTTTCAAATTCAAAATATTTCAAATACATGACAAATCAAATCCAAATCTTTGACAAATCAAAAGAGAATATATTTTGAATAATTCCTTCAATATACACAATGTTAAATTGTCCCAAATATTCTAAACATTTCACATGTTGTTATATCACATTAATTGTATTTGAATATCTTAAAGATTGTGATTGAAAAACCTACACAATAAATGGGATTAATTTTAGAAGGAATAAAGAAATAACAAAAGAAAATATTTTTATTGGTTCAAAAATTAAAATTCTCTTGTTATGAAAGTCATAATCAATTCTTCACTATCCATAAAATTTGAATATCTTATTTGAAGGATTAATGTAAGACTTAAATAAATTCATGACCATATTATATTGGATAATTATTTTCTAATCATGAATAAATATACCACGTCTACTCAAAATTTGAAAATCATTATGATTATGGTAACAAAATCTTTAATGCTAATTGATTTGAAAATTTTATAAAGAGACTATCTCCTAATTAATATGCTTAATATTTGAGAAATAAATCAATGGAAAATTCGTCTCATAAATTAAGGACTGAATTAAAAGTTCAGATGATCAAATAAAAATTATGATGAAAATTAGACCATATAGATTGAAATTCAAAATTGTCTATTTTATGAAAATCTTTAAATATATCACAAATGCTTAAATGAAAATTTATTGAGATTGTGGTTAATAAGGAAAGATCTTAAATGAATTTGACACCTTTTATACTTGAGTTTCTCTTGCCTAATTAATCCAAGATTTGAAAATTCAAAATTCAAATGTTTTTAAAATTTGAATCTTGGAACTTACTTAAAATGTGAAGAATCGGAACTAAATGCAAATTAATTAGAAAGATCCTCCAAGTTTAATTAGTAAGGGTTGGACAAAATTGAAGATTGAAAGTGATTCCTCCCTAGTCATCTCAGCCTTCAAGTCTATGAATAGCTCTTTGGTTCCTTGGAATATAAGAAATTGGTGGCATAACTGTTTGTCCCTTACAAGAAATATGAATGTGATGGCCTCTCACATTTATAGGGAAGGAAATTGCTGTGCTGACAAGCTAGCGAACGTTGGCTCTAGTTCAGTTGGGTTTTTTTGGTGTAATCATGTCCCACATTTTATTTTAGATGATTTCAATAGAAATAGGTTTAGGTGATTCTTTCATGGGTTTTGACTCTATGTCCCCCCATGTCTTGTTTTCTTTCTCTTGTATTATTTTGTCTTTTTTAATAATAATTGGGGTGCTCTTTTTCCTTCATGAATTATGAGAAACATATCAATCTTATAATTTAATCATATCTGTTACCTCCATTGATCCTTACATTGAAATATATCTTGAAAGTAAATTATTCATAATTTGGAGGAACTTCATCTCTTAATTGACATAATATGTGGCTCACATGATCATTAAATGCTCCAACATGTTTATACAAGTTTTGATGATGATCATTCATCCTTTGGCAATATTAAGTCACAACCACGCTTAAATCAAGTTTTTGATCTTAAATGCATATGTGCGAAATTTGTCCTTAATTAAATGACTGGTTGATATTGTGATATATATGCCTTACGTGTTATCTTCCAACCTATATCTTGCTTGTAGATGTACTTAAACTATTTTTTATGCTAACATTTGTTTTTAAGAGCTCTATAAGTGTCAAATAGCAATCAATTATCGGAATTAGAAGCACATGTGGAAAAAAGGAAAATTGAATAAAGATGAGCACTGAAAAAAAAAATTTCTTCCAGCAATATGAAATGGGAAACTCAAGGGAAGACAACTCAAGCGCAAAAGAGTACCGCAAATGAGGAGCACCACATTACATTATACGTATGCAATGAGTTTCCTAGTCCCTATACTCTTATGATACTCTACATTATGGCTTGAGTGATGCTTATTGTGATCAAATGCTCTTCCATCTTTTCTCCAATGCCCTATGAAAAATTGAAATGCTTATTTGGAAAAATTGTTTTCGAAATGGGGAGAAATATATACATCACTACTAAAAAAGTCCATTTTTGTGACTGACATTTTCCGACCGATTTAAATTCGGTGGCAATAGTTGTTTTTGCCACCGAAACTCCGACCGATTCCTATTTAACAAAAACAGAAAAAATAAATGCTTTAAAAAATCATTTCCGACCGATTTTTGCGACCGTTTGTGCAGTGGCAAAATTTTTTTCCAGTTCGATGGGAAATTCAGTTGGAAACATTAATGGGTGAAAAGTCAAATAAGTGGGCAGTTTTTCCGACCGCTTTTCCGACTACAAATGGTAACAATTTTCCCACCGATTTTAAAATCGATCGGAAACTGCTGATTTTCCCACTGATTTTAAAATCGGCCAGAAACTCCAGATTTTACTGCGAACTAGGGCCAGCCCCTTATGAGACTTAACACTTTTATAAGTGCTAAGAGAAATTATGATTTGATATTTAATTAATATTTGATTATTTAACTATTTATGTTATTAACCTATTAAATTTTTAATTTTTAAATTTTATTCATTTAGTCTGGTTGTGTCGCATGAGCCGCTGCCAATCACCTGCAATCTGCTATGGCCACCACCGAATGAGTCGTCCCACCGCACGAGCCACTTTTTATTAAATTGATAATTAATTTTTTTTATTTTAAGTTTTACGAGGCTTAACACATATATAAGTAGTAAGAGATATTAATATTTTATCTTTATTATTTTAATTTTATTTTTTAGTATAGATTATTTATTATTTATTTGTATATTTATTTATATTTATTTATAAGTCACATTTGATATTCTATTAGTTATTCAAAACATTTTAAACAATAAACAAAACCAAACAAACTATAAGATTACAACAACAAAGCCGATACATACATACATACACATTTCACAATCAAAATTACACATTACAATTGATAATATCATAACAAAATGTATTCAACATGTTCAGTATTCAATCTTCAAATTGTTCAACATGTAAGAAAGCATTAAAAATAAGTATTCAATTACAACATTTTTAAAACATCACAACAAAAATTTTATTCAATTGACTAAACCAAAATGCTAAATGTTCAATGTCAAAACAGAGGCAAGAAAGCAAACCAGGGAGCAAAGGGGATGAAAAAGTGGTGGTGGTGGTCCGGTGGTGGTCCGATTTTGCAAAATTTATAAAAAAATTAAAAATTTATGTAGAAACACAGAGGCAGGGGCAGAGGGACATGGACAGAGGCAAAGAGAGATACCTGCAATAGTGGTGGTGGCTAGTAGCTGGTGCGGTGGAGGAGGGAGGGTGACACAGATAGAGACAGCAGAGTAAGGATTTGCTTGCGTTGGTGCGGTGGAGTCGCGGTGGTGCGTTGAAGCTCGCAGTGGTGCGATGAAGCTGGTGGTGGTGCGGTGAAGCCCGCGGTGTTGGTGACTGGTGGTTGTGGTGGCTAATGGCTGGGGGGAGTGGTGGTTAGTGGCTCCGGGCTGAGAGGAGAGGCGGAGAAGGAGAGGATGAACAGAGAAATGAAGGGGAGAAGACGCGAGTGCTTAGGTTAGTGAAGCTTACCGACGACCAAGCCGTCGGTAACAAGCAACTTCCCTTACCGATATCTACGCCCGTCGGTAACAAAAAAAATAGCCGTTTGAGTCCGAAATGCGAAACGACACATACCGACCAATTAACTTCCCTTACCGAAGGCTATAGCCGTCAGAAACGCAGCGACAAAATTGCGTGCGTAATTTTGCCAGAATTACCTACGAAATTATCGTCGGCTTAGCCCTAGGTAAAGTTACCAACGGCTTAAGGTGTCGATAACCTGGTCAGCTATACATATAACTAATACTGACGGTTAAATCTGTCGGTAATAACTATATTACCAATGGCCTTAAGGTCGTCGGTAAAAAGGCGTAGGTAATTGAGCGCTTTCTTGCAGTGTCCTGCGCTGGTGTCCTCTTCCGTCGACTTTGCCATTCACGGCCTCTGAGATGCAAAGAGAGAGAAGAGAAGCGAAAGGTTGAGCTTTGTAGTAGGTGGAAGGTGATTTTCTATGGGAAGAATGAAAGTGGCATGAGTAAGTTGAAAGGAAGGAAAAATCCAAATTGAAGGAATGATAGGAGTTGAAGAGGAGTAGCATGAAGTCATAGTTAAAAGAGAATGAAGTTTCAATGCATGACACAAGTAATGAATCGATTAAATTTAAAAGAATGAATCGATTCAATTTCGCTAGATTATTCCAAAGCATGTATGTGAATGTAGGTTACAAGTAATTGATCAAGACCGTCCCATTTTTTTTTATTATATCTATGGTCATTGTTAAGAGAGGATGGAAACTCCAAATTTTGTTGGGGGGATTAAAGACATTCCCCACAAGATGGCGTATCCTTTTGGCAGATTCTACTATTCTCAACCTATATCCAATCAAGAGGTTGAAGATTGATCTTCCAAAAATATGAATTAATATGAATTGATTAAAAAAATTAAAGGATTAAAAAATAAATAAATCAATGATCGAAAATCAACAATGTGACACTTTCAATCTGGTACCACATTCGTAACCCAAAACTCCAATAAAACGCTTAATAAAACTTGCTGGTTTTACTTTTGGAAAAAAAAAAAACATATTATTAGGTATACATATCTTTAATTCCTGAAAATCGTGATAAAATTTTTTCTTATTTAATAACTATAAACGACAACCGCTCAGAGTAAAAAGAGGTAGACTCATATACATATATATGCATCAGTAACTAGTCATATACAAAATAACTGTGGACAACATGTCCCTTCAAAAGAAACTAGTAAGAGTAAAATACTAAAACTCTAAAAACTAGGTAGCTATACTCTAGAACCATATCTCTAAAACTCATGGCCATCAGTAGCCGTTAACAGACTACCCAAAAATCACTACCTCAAAAGGAAAAGTCTTTACCCTACGCTAGTTAGACTAGTGGAAACCGTTGGATAGTCCCCTAAAGGAGGGTCCAACAGGTCCATCAGGAGAGTGATCAGGGGAAACTGCATCCCTATTGACCATCCTCGCATCCCCGACTCCCTCAATTGGAGCATCCCCGTTTTTCAGAGGATGATACTCAGGAGTCGCGATGCGCTCCTCCTCCTCATCACCCTCCTCCTCTGACCCCATGGGCACCAAAAAAAATGGACGGGGAGGGGTCACAGGTGGCTGCTGCTGTAAAGGCTCGACTGCTAGAATGTGGTGCTGAAGTTCCCCTTGATCAACCAGGTACTGCAAAATCATCCAAGCCGACGGTAGCTCGTTCTAATGTCTGACACAATGCCAAAAGGACGACGACATGTCAACATGAATACAAGTACCTTTCTCTAAACGTGAGTTCTCACAAAGCCTTAACCTGATTAGAACTCAACGAAACGCACACCTTGTGTGACGGCACATTGTTTCGCCAAGGAAACAAGTTCAACACGGTCCTACTCTTTTGGAGAAATAAAAATTAATTCCTGAAACTCATCATTGTTGAGTCTCCAAATGTCTGATGTGCATTTACCTTAGTTTTGATGAGATTAAAACAGTTATTCAATGAATTGAATCCGTCTGTGGTATTTAACTCGTCTACTTAGTGTGCAGATTAAAATATTAAGTGCCTATATGAACTGTTCACTCGTCTGAACTTAGATAAGTTCACCCGTCTGAACTAACTTAAAGTTCACACATCTGAACTAACTAAAGTTCACTCGTCTGAACTAGCTAAGGTTCACTCGTCTGAACTAAGAGAAGTTCACTCGTCTGATCAAAGGAATACTCACCCATCTAAAAGACTTTGCAACTGACGTCATCTTTTTATTAAAGAGTCAACCCGTCTAATGAAGCTACTCATCCGTCTAGTGACTAATGTTAAAGAATACATTGGATGAAAGCTGTCTCGACTCTAATAAGGAACTTCAACAAAGTGCTTTGCCTGAACACAACTGCATCTTACACCAAAAGGGAAAGTCTTCCCTCTGCAAACAAAAAGCACGTATACAGACCTGCTAAGACCAAAGGTATATCAGAAGTCTGTATCACTCTGATGAAAGAGAACAAGCGAAGTTCCCTATGCTTTAATGGCTGATCAGAACGACTCTATTGCATTTATTGAAGATCTGCAAGAAGCCAAGCCTTCAAACTTTGTGTCTAATGGCTTTAAAATCTTGAAGCCTATTTAATGAAGAAGACTTCGAAGATTCAAGTAGACAAGAGAACAATCAAAGCAATCAAGAGCAATTACTCTGTGCATTTATATCTTCATTCTTTCATTATTTATTCTTCAATCATTTGAAGTTATTACGCAGTCTTTTAGATCTTCATATTTAATACACTCGTCTGAGTGCTTGTGAAAGACTTGTAAAGTGTAATCTTTTTACAACTTCTCTCAAACAAACCCGTCTGAGCCTGAAGAGGCTAAGTGTGCAAACAATACTTGTCTGGAGCCTGGAGAGGCTAGGTGT
The DNA here is from genome assembly GCA_039655645.1 of Ammopiptanthus mongolicus. Lineage (NCBI taxonomy): Eukaryota > Viridiplantae > Streptophyta > Magnoliopsida > Fabales > Fabaceae > Ammopiptanthus > Ammopiptanthus mongolicus. The sequence goes on along the minus strand of CM077349.1, from coordinate 85,642,134 downwards.
GAAAACAATACTCGTCTGGAGCCTGAAGAGGCTAGGTGTAAAAATAATACTTGTCTGTCCTATAATCTAAATCAGTTATAGTGAGAAAACTTGGTGCTGCCAAGGACTGGACGTAGCGTCATTGTTAAGGGGTGAACCAGGATAAAACTTGCTAAGTGATCTCTCTCTTTCCCTTAACTCTTTAGTTTGATTATTTGTCTTAACTATCATCTAACTAAAGGGGTTTATAATTGTGTTTATCAAATTCTTTTTATCTTGCATGATTGTGTGTTTTCTGTAAAACCTTCAGACGAGTTATCAGTCTGATTGACCTGTCTGTGTTTAATCGTCTATTATAAGCCGTCTGTGATTGCGAAAAAGTTTCTAAATTCCGCTTAAATTTGTCAAACACCATTCAACCCCCCTTCTAGTGTTTTGCATCTGTTTATTTCAGTTAGTATCAAAGCTCAGCCTCTGGGTTGAGCACCTAACAGTGTAGAGCAAAGATCCTGAAGAATAGACAATGTATTCTGGAGCAAGCTCAAGTGGGAACCCCCAACCTGAAGGAGGCTCTATGACCAGACCTCCCTTTTTCAATGGTTCAAATTATAACTACTGGAAAGAAAGGTTTCACTGGTTCATCTTGTCAACAAATTGTGATGTATGGGATGTTATTACTGCTCCTCAAAATAATGATGGCTCAGACAAGCCTAAGGCTCAGTGGACACCTGCAGAAAAGACAAGATGGCATCTAAACCATAAAGCCAGATATGCTATAATCTGTGCTCTCAGTCCAGAAGAGTTTGAAAAGGTATGTGCTTGTGATTCTGCTAAAGAAATGTGGGACTCCTTATCTATCACACATGAAGGAACTGCAAAGGTAAAAGAATCTAAAATTTCTATTCTTGTTAGAAAATATGAATTGTTCACCATGGATGAAGGTGAATCTGTTGCTCAAATGATTGGTAGATTCCAAAATATTACTAATGGTTTAAAATCTCTTGGTAAAACATATACTAATGCTGAGAAAGTTGCTAAGATTCTCAGAAGTCTTCCAAGGCAATGGAGACCTCTTGTCACTGCTATTTCTCAAGCTAAGGATCTCACCTCCTTTACTATGGATGAACTTCTTGGCACACTCACTGTTCATGAGCAAGAGCTCAATGAAGATGTGTCAATCAAAAAGAGCAAAGCCATTGCTCTAAAAGTTGATCTAAAGGCAGCTAAAGCCTTAAAAGCTTCAAAGGCAGACGAGTCTGACTGTGACATAGACGAGTCTGATGATGAGGATTCTGATGATGATGAAGAGACTTCTCTCATGACCAGAAAGATGAAAAAGCTCAGGAGAAAGAAGAAGTTCAGAAAGGAGAAGCCTTTCAGAAAATCTCACAAAGAATCCATATCAACAGACAAGAGTCCAGTTGTCTGCTATGAGTGCAAGAAGCCTGGTCACATCAAACCTGAATGCCCTCTTTTGAAGAAAGCTTCCAAAAAGAAGTTCTTCAGAAAGAAGAAGAAAGGAATGATGGCCACATGGGAAGATCTTGAATGCTCATCTTCTGAAGGAGAGGAGACAGAAGAGGAAGCCAATCTCTGTCTGATGGCCAATATAGATTCAGAACCTGAAACTGAGGTACATTTTGAACTTGAGGAATTGCATGATGCATATGATGAGCTGGTAGAGGAATCCAAAGGCTTATCTAAGGCCTTCAAATCCCTCAAGAGAGATTATGTTAAACTCCTCCGTGATCATAAACAAAAATCTCAAGAGTGTGAGATGCTGGCCAAAGAGAATAGCCAGCTGAGGACTGAAAAGTCTGATGAAGTTTCGATCTCAAGTGAAACATCACATTCTGAAAAAGTGGTCACACTTCAACAGAAAGTGAAGGAGCTCACTTCTGATCTTGCTAGATTTATTAATGGCAGAGATAATCTGACAAAACTGCTAGGATGTCAGAGACACTCTCTTAACAAAGAAGGCATTGGATATGATTATCAAGCTGATCATAAAGTATCAACAAAATCTTCAACTATCTATGTTAAACCCATTCCAGTTAGAATTAGACCCGTCTGTAACTTCTGTGGAAAATTTGGATATGTTATGTCTAAGTGTTTTCACAAGAAGAAGAGGAAGTCTTCACAGACTCCTAAAACTAACAGAAAAGGACCCAGAAAAATATGGGTACCTAAAGATAAAATAATTTCTGTTACAGACATCCTTAATAAGACAAAGCAGACGCCTCTGCTGGTACCTGGACAGTGGCTGCTCGCGACATATGACCGGAGAAAGGTCTATGTTCCAAGACCTCTAGTCTAAGAATGGTGGATTTGTTGCCTTTGGAGGCAATAAAAAAGGAAGAGTAATTGGTGTTGGTACAATTGGTGGTAAACCCCCTCTTCCCTCTATCTCAAATGTGCTTATGGTTGAAGGACTAAGACACAATTTACTTAGCATAAGTCAATTATGTGATAATGGATTTGATGTCTCCTTCACTAAGAATGAATGCATAGTCAAAGACAAGAGTGGCAAGATCCTTTTTTTAGCTAATAGACAGCAAAATCTTTATAAGATTGAGCTAACTGAACTCTCAGATCAAAGTGTAACCTGTCTGATGTCTAAAGAGGATGAAATATGGTTATGGCATAAGAAACTAGGACATGCTAGTATGAAACTTATTTCGAAATTGAAAAAGGATAACCTTTTGAGAGGATTGCCTGACATTAGTTTTAAGAAAGATGTTTTATGTGATGCATGTCAGAGAGGTAAACAAGAAAAATCAAGTTTCAAATCAAAAAACCTTGTATCAACCTCTAGACCTCTTCAACTGTTACACATGGATCTGTTTGGACCAGTTAGTGTTGCCAGTTTAGCAAGAAGGAAATATGGATTTGTCATTGTTGATGACTATTCTAGATTTACTTGGGTACTTTTCTTAACCCACAAGGATGAGTCTTTTAAGGCCTTCTCTATATTCTGTGAGAAAGTACAAAATGAGCAAGGTTTCTGTATTTCTACCCTTAGAAGTGATCATGGGGGAGAATTTGAAAATGAGCAATTCAAACTGTTCTGTGAAGAGAATGGAATCTCTCACAACTTCTCTGCACCTAGAACTCCACAGCAAAATTGAGTGGTTGAGAGAAAGAATAGATCTCTGCAAGAGATGGCTAGATCAATGCTCAATGAAAATAATCTCCCTAAGTACTTCTGGGCTGAAGCAGTAAACACTGCATGTTATGTGTAAAATAGAATACTTATAAGGTCTATCCTGAAGAAGACTCCTTATGAATTGTGGAAAGGTAGAAAACCCAACATATCTTATTTCCATGCATTTGGATGTGAATGCTTCATCCTAAATACCAAGGATCAACTTGGAAAGTTTGATTCCAAGGTAGACAAAGGTATCTTCATTGGATAATCTGAAGTGTCTAAGGCATATAGAGTTTTTAACTCTAGAACCTCTGTTGTTGAGGAATCCATTCATGTAAAATTCAATGATAATCTAAAGACTGATAGGGAACTATCAGATCTAGAAGATGATCTTACAGGACTTGATCTTACCCAGCAGACGAGTCAATAGCCAGATGTATTAAAAATTGAATCTGCTGAGGAATCTTTCAGACAAGTGGAGCAGACGAGTCATCAATCAAATCAACATCAAAATGATGATCTCAGAAGATACTGGAAGTTCAAAGCTCATCATCCTGAAGATCTTATCATTGGAAGTCCCTCTGAAGGTGTTAGAACCAGATCTGTCTTAAGAGAGTCAAGCAATATGGCTTTTTTATCTGAAATTGAACCAAAGCATATTGAGGAAGCTCTTGAAGATGAAAGCTGGATTCTTGCTATGCAATAGGAACTTAACGAAAGACTTACTTCACGAAAGACTTACTTTCATGATTAAGTCAAACACTTAAGCTAGTTCTTATTCCATTATTACACGTCTCAATCTCACCAACTTTAATGCACTCTAATCCCCAATAAGCTCACTTAAGAGTTCCAATATCTAAGTGAAAATCCAAACTTACTACCAACCTTAGTCCAAGTCCTCAAATTTTAAAAGCATCAAACAAAGAGTCAATCATATTCGCCTCGCGATCCGATGCTCGCCTCGCGAGCTAGAAGGCTAGCCCGAGCAGTAAAAGACAGTCTTTTGGCCTCGCGAAGCAAACAAATGCTCGCCTCGCGAGCAAGAGGGGCTGTCTGCGAAGTAAAATAAAGCCTCTTGGCCTCGCTGCGGGAAACCAATGCTCGCCTCGCGAGCCAGGAGGCCAAACGTATTCATCATATGCCTTACCAGAGAGTGGTCGTTGCGACCGAGTCTAAACTCACATGTCTTACTTATCTCTGTCGGACACTGTCTTAAGTTCTATTAACAAGGCAATACTTCCATCCATATAGGATCCAGTGTAATTCTTTCCCCTACTGATACCAGTCTTAAGGACACTTGCCCTATAACCAAAGTTCACGTTTCAATTCTGGCTCGCTCAGTCTCTGATCATTCGCAACCTTTGAAAGCTTATACTTAGGTATTATACGAATCCTTCACCATCAACAACATGGATCACAAGTCCACCCATAAGGTGTAGCCTTTCATTTGTCCTAATGATGCCAAACATGCTATCCATCAAATTCATCAACAGCGGAGGCTCCAATCGTTTTCTTAAAATACTATCAGAAGAAATTTCACACAGTATCCCACTTTTATTGCTTTACCGGAATTCCGTTCTAGTCTTTCAACTCCATTAGAGCACACATCATTGTCTTGCCATTCCTTTGGTCACTGACTAGCTACCTATGTATCTCCTCCAAAAACTTTTTGGTATTCTTCCACTTGCCTAAGGCACACTCGTTCCTTCGGCAAACTTTCCCACATTCAAACTTCCTTTACGTACCAAGGAGTCTTCACTCACTTGATAACTAAGAGTCTAACATCCTTGAGTCATAAAGTAAAGGACATATTCAAGCCTATTCACTAGAACTGACTAAGGAGCTATCTCAAAGCTTACCTTAGATGTTACCTCTTAATAACTCGGATAACTCTTCTCTTAAGAGTCTTAACTTATCTCAAACATCAGATCCAACCAATCCATTTGGTTGTATTCCAAAAGAAACAAGTCATCACAGACTGTTCTTACTGTTACTGTTCTCTATAAAAAACAAAAAAAACACAGAGTAAACACATCAAAAACATCATGAATCCATAACCTAGATCCCAAAAGACATCAACCATCTCTGATACCACTGTTGTAACAACCCCTCGAGGTGTCACAGTTTGTAACCCAAATTCTCTTTTTCGGTTAATTAAAACCTTTTCGAAAATATTGATTAAACTTTTTGCGGAAATTCTGATACCAATCCAATACTTTAATAATAAGAAAGGAATAAATTCAAACTCATCATTTATAAACTCATTCAATTTCGCCTTAAGGCATACATCACTCCAATATCTTAATACATGTCATACCGTGTCATGGTCAAAGGACCTGACTTTAAATATCAAAATCCTAAGAGTTGGTCTAACAAAACTCCAAGAATAATAAACATACTACCTAGCATGCATCACCCAAATAATATTGGGCCTCGTCTTCGACAGTCCACTTGTCTTTATAAACTCATTCAATTTCGCCTTAAGGCATACATCACTCCAATATCTTAATACATGTCATACTGTGTCACGGTCAAAGGACCTGACTTTAAATATCAAAATCCTAAGAGTTGGTCTAACAAAACTCTAAGAATAATAAACATACTACCTAGCATGCATCACCCAAATAATATTGGGCCTCGTCTTCGACAGTCCACTTGTCTTCGTCGTCGACACCAAGTAACTCAGCTACAGAGTCCCGCAGTGACCCAGAGGACAGCTGGAAAAATCTGTACATGTGTTCAAAAAATACAACAGGGTGTTCAACATGTACAAGCTAGGGTGAGATACTCTTTCACAAGTTTATCATAATAGCCACACAAATAAAGCTGCATACAAATAATGCATCAACACAGTCATGCGATAAAATATCAATATTCAATATACTATCACAATTGGATAATTTCACTTTCAAATATCATACTCATTCATCAAGATAAGTCAAATGAATGCATGAGACTTCTCAACTCTCTAGTTCATGTACTTCGAACACTCCTAACTCCCGAGCGATAGGCCGTGAATACTCCCATAACACAATTGTTCTCGTGAGTCGGTCTCTCAATTTAGGTCTGAGCTCCAATTGTTCTGGGATAACACGTCAAACCATATCATGAATAGTCTAGTCTCTGATTGAGTTCATTCGTGTTGGGTAGCCGATTTACCACGGCACAGTGTCGCGATGCCTCCGGCCACTTGTGGAGTTTCGAACATAGAATGTCCCTATAGACCTAGTGGTTTCAACCTTGCTGAATTCACAACCACTTGGGTTGTAGCTCGGTTCAAATGGCACGTCAACCAACTCATGCATGTATGCAGGAGTTTTTCCATTCTTTCTTTTCATTCGTTCTTTCTTTTCTTTCATTCTTTCTTTTTCTGTCAAGGCACAAGGCTCATGACTCATTTTAAAGGACATATAGCCTGTTCAACTCAAATTTTAGGACACGAGGTCCAAGTTCTTGGTTTGCGAAGTACTAGGCCGACATCACGGACACTAGACTTGCATGAGATACTAAGTCTATTCTTTCTCTTTTCTAAAACACAGGACACGTAATCCGAGTGTTCAATCCACGATGTACTAGGCCGACGTCGCGGACACTAGACTTGCATATAAGACACAAAGTCCGTTCATGTCACTGAACTCTAGCCCGACGTCTCGATCACTAGGTTCATGTGCTTCACATCCATGAAGGGGAAATCACCAGTTTCATCAAATTCATTTTCGTAGTTCAAATCTCGAAAACAAAACACAGGTTCTCTTTGGTTTAAATTAAACTCGTTTTCCCTCTAAAACTCTTTGCCATAAAACTTTCCTTTACAAATCATTTTCAAAACTCAAGTTCTAAAGATGCATTTTCAAAGGATTTTGGCTTTAGAAGCCTTCTCTAACGATTGAAATACTTTCAGAAGAAATTTTTTCATTTTCGGAACATCAAATACTTTCAGAAGATCTTTTCTTGACAAACTAAATACTTTTCATTGTTTTCTTTCTTTGTACAAAATGTTTAGAAAATAATGATAAAGCAACTTTTCACTATTTTCCTCACTAACTCTCGATTTCCTAAGTCTTATTCAAAAACATCTTGGGTTCTTAACTTAGTGGTTTATTAGTAAAAATTGGCCATTATAACATTTAGCTTAGAAGCTTTTCATTTCCTCAAATCAAAACATTTCAAAAATCTTTGATTAAGACTTTTGGTTAGCTTAATCTTCATTATTGAGCTATAGCTAGTGCTATGCTCATAACCAGTCCAGAATATAAATATATATATACACATCAATTCTCAATCAAGGCATCAATGCCACAATTCATATTCAAATATTCAAGCATATACTTCATATAGCATATCTTCAAAGCACTAATCAAACATAAATGTCACATAATGCATCAACTTCACATCACAACCAACCTCATGCAGCTATCAAACTCATTGGATCTAATCTCCCCTTACCTTTAGGAGTCATCCTCCGAAGGTAAAGTCGCCCGATCGGTCCACGAATTCTCCTGATTCCTCGTCCGAGTATCCGGCAACAACTACAAACACCCAATCACACCAATCATCAACAAATAACAACATAATTAACAACATCAAAACATAAGTTCTCCTTCCCCAAAAATGGTCTAAGGTTCGGCCAAAAAAAATGGTGAGAAGGGCTAGAGATCTATTTTGGTTCCAATCTTTTGGAAGGTTGGTTCTTAAGCTTGATAAACACTAGTGTAAGTCCTATTACCCAAAAATTGAAACAAAACTCAAGGTTCCTCATACTCATAGGTTTCGGCCACGGAGATAAAATTGAGCTAGGAAATTGATTTGGTTTTCCATCACTTGGATTCAAAGACAATAGGAAAGGTAAGGATGGAATAAAGAGTTAGAAATCAAAAATTTGAACAAAACACTATTCATCATCACCATCAAGGGTTCGGCCACTTTTGGGAATTTAGTCTAGGATAAGCGTTGGATCATAAGCTCTTGGGTTTAGATAGAGAATGATGAAGTGAGCTCAAAGAAATTGGTTTCCCATTAAAAGGATTTTTCTACAATTTCCTATGGATTTTTGAAGTTTTGGATCATAAACTTGAAAACTATGAAATCAAGATTTCAAACTTGAAATAGAAAGAGATTCATGAAGATTAGAGATCATAGAAGTGATCTTACCAAATAAAGGATGAAGATTGATCAAGGAATCAAGCTTTTCTTCCATGGATTCAAGCTTTTTCTCCATGAAAAAAGTGGAGTTTTGGTGCAAGGAAGAAGATGAAGCGAGGCTCACCTAGGGGCTGTCTTGCGTGATTTTGGGGCTGAGAATGGGGGCTGACCAGCCGATAAAACAAGTCACTTAAGGGCAAAATGGTCATTTCCTTCAAGGATAAAATGGTAAAAATGAAAAAAGTTAGGGGTATTTTGGTCATTTCGCATCCCGATATTTTCGAACGTCATGACGACTCTGGCATGCTTTCCCAAGTGATATGACATGATGAGGTATCAAGATTATCCGTTGGCGGGTCTCGGTAAGTCCATATGCGGCTCCGTTGGTCACCTGATTGAGGATTTCGCTCGAACGAAGTTCAGGAAATGATTTTTGTGAAATTTGACCAAAACGTAGAGAATCGAATTCTAAGACTTACTGTCTCGTTCACAGTTCCACCTGAGGTCTCCTGAGCAGTAAAACCATAATGTCAGTGTAAAAACGTAGACCAGGCTCCGTTTGAGTTTTCGGCTCAAAATTTAATCGTAGCTTCGTACTATAACGTTGAGCATGAATATGGTCTCGGATTATTTTATTTCCCTCTTTAGGCCCCTCAATAAAATACAGACATATAAATACTGATTAATTAGTATTGGAGAGCTTTGAAAAATCGGAGTGTTACACTACGCCCCCGGGTCATCTCGATTCTCAAACGTTAGGGAGCGAACTCCCGAATAGGCTAACCCCTCGCTTCCCTGGTCTATCTGTACATATATAGATATATATCCAACCAAAAACAGAACAGTCCAAGAAAATTGTAAGGATGAGAAACCAATATATGAATCCAAAAACGACAACTATATACTTAAACACAAACAGAAGATTCATATAATCATGTCTCACAAGATACCATCATGCATAACATAGTATAATCTATATCAAGGTACTAGTAGTAAAACACAAGGGTCTCGTGCCCCACAGTCAACGTTATTTTCAAAACGTACGCATGAGCACTTCCACATTTGTCTACAAATATTCAATTCTTAATTTCTGGAAATCTCATCACCATTCAAAAACAACGAGTTGATCAGACTCTAACGTCATTGACCCGTAGGCAACAATGACTAACACCAAAGTAAATTGGTAAAATGTAAGCACTTAACCTCCCAGGAAATAATACATGGGCGCGCATGTCAGTGGTACTTATGATGTATAAGTCATACTACATTGTCCTCTCACCGGGCACAATACGCACACACATGGCTCGTATGACATCATTATCCATCAAGACACAATGTTACATGATGACAAAGTCATCCCCCAGGTTTCCTTTCCCATGAAGGGCCCCTCATTTCAAGGCACGTCTGCCAAAAACATGAATGCATTAGAAAATTCATTTTGTTTTCGATAGTTTATCTTTGTCGTATCAATATTTCCTTGTTGAAGCATCAACGCTATCAACCACCACAATGTCTTAGACTCTTTAAGCATTTACAACATCTTTTTCAAAATAGGACATCTAGTCCAAAAACAGTTCGAACCCCAAAAATCCCTAACCGATGCACTAGTCTAGGACTTTGGATTCCATAGCATAAAAGCATCCTCAAGCCTTACAGGACCACAAAGATTGTCCCTAAGCTGGCAGGATCAACAAACCAACATGGATCCTTGATCCACGTGTTTTTGCAAAACCCTAAAACCCCGAAGTCTCGGTTTCTAGTTTCTAAGTTGAAATCCACATTTTTCTTGAAATCTCAAAAACAAAACCCAAATCACCGACACTTACACAAAGTCCTCGGGATCGGTTTTCCATAAAACAAAACTTGATCCAAAGACCCTTGAAATACAGTTTGTAAAAACCCTTTTTCTTGGATTAGCCCAAATAAATCGAAATCACGTTTCTGGAAAACTCTTTTGCTCAAAGGTTAACTTCATTATTTCAAAAACCAATAAAGTTTTCTAAAAACACTATTCATCCTAAAAAATCCATTTTTCTTTGTTAAAGTCATGTTTTTACTATTTTAAGTTAACTTATCCTTAAAAGCAAATATTTATTATTATTTTATTTCCAAAAAGCTAATTTATTACTTTTCTTTTAAAATTAATTGAAAAACAATAAAATATTATTATTTTTCTCCAATTCCCATCTCAAGCTTTTTAAAACTTTTAGGTTACACATTGTCGGATCCTAATCTATATTAGGTCCTCTAACACAGTACTCACCACAATAGGGCACACGATACATCCATACATTTATTTCAATTGTTATATATACCATACATTCACATATATAAGCAGGTATATCATGCATAGGCAATTTAACAGCAGTAAATGAACCACTCCACAAACAATCCAATACAGATAAATATTTACAACTCAGACACACAAATACAACACATAGCTGTCAGAATTGGAATTCTTTAGGTTTGTCCCCTTACCTCTTGAAGTTCCAAAAGGTAGCAACACTCGCCTGATTGTTCCGAAACCTCGCTCGACTATTCACCGATCACTACACACATACAATCAATCAATGTGTTAACACAAAGTACAAAGATTTCTTCTATTTCCCTCGCTCCAGGGTTCGGCCCTTTGACCTTAAAAATAGCTAGGAAGCTCCAAAAATTCTCATCTCTTGGATACTACACTAACTAAGTGAGATAAACCTAGATACCAACTCAAAACATCAAAAACTAACCAAAAACCCTATCCTCCACACAAAGGGGGTTTCGGCCCTATCTCACCAAAATTGGTTAGAAGGATTTCTTGGCTCTAAGCTCTTGAATCATGGAAGTATGTCATGAACCTAGGCCAAAGAAATTGATTTGGTATTAAAAGGATTTTTTTACAATTTTTCATGGATTTTTAAAGTTTAGGGGTAAAAACCCTAGCTAGCTTCCATGAGAATGGATTATTAGAGGAGAGAAAGGAGAGATTGAGAGAGATAGAGAAAGATGGCTACCTCCTAGGTGATTCTCCTTCAAAGATTTGAGTTCTAATTGTTGGGGTAAGCCCTAGTGGCCAATCTATTTTGAATAGATAATCATTTGTATCATGACTTTGATCATATATTTAATATATGTATTATGCATTTATTTATTATGTCATATTTTATGATCATATTTATAGCATAATAAAGTCCTTAGAATATGTAGTTCATTTAATGGAACGTCAAGTATGACTTGACCGTGAGATGCCATTAAATTATAGAAAACTATTCTTAAATATTCAGAGTCAAACATTATTATTATTAATAAGGACAATAATAATACATTGAGACTATTATGTGAGTGTACTGATAATCACATCTCACGGGTCATAGATATAAAATATCAGGTCTTCACGTAGGTATAAATATTAGTGGAATATTTATAGTGGAGTGACCCGCTATGAGAACGCTGCATAATAGTTATGTAAGTGTCATAAGTGATTCTCATGGAGACCATAGTGAAGTAGTCATTCGACTTGAAGCCACTAGGATTCCTAACATATGTAGTTGTAGGCTTTAGTACTATTAAACGTTGTCTATAACAGGACAACTATAACGATATTTATTGGGTCTGCAATGAAACATGTTGAAGAATGTGAGTGATGTAGATAGGATTTGTCCCTCCTACATAACAGGAGTAATGTCTATAGGCCTCTTGATGGTATGCGACGTAGAAATGCATGGCCATGCTAAGGTGGGACAATATGAGATATTGGGCCCATATGATCGTACGTCAATTACTAGATCAAGAAATAAATAATTGAGCTTAACAAGGATGACATATTTATGCCTTGTGTTCAATTAAGACATTGAGACGAAAGGACGTTGACTTCATATTATATATGGTTACAAGATGGTTTTAATTGTATCACCAATATTCTAATTAATTGGGTAGCAATGATGTATTGTTAGATGCCGCTCATTGTTTATAATATTAATTGATTATTAATTTGATTAATAATAATTAATATTATTGTCAATTAATTGAGAACCTATAGGGTCACACGCATAGAGCAAATGTTCCGAGAATTAATTTAATTGATTAATTAAATATGATTTAATTAATAATTAAACTTTGGGCCTGAAGCGTACAGTAGCCCAAGTGGGTTAGGTTTGACAGCTATTATTAAGCTGTGCACGTCACTTAAGCTAGAAACAACACAGAGCACTCATAATAGCCGCTGTACATCCTTGACAGGCACGCCCTCTTTTCTCTCTCTGTGTACCGTGCTTCTCTCAATCCTGATATCTAGCACTACGCTATCTCTGACGTTGGTTTGCTCGCGTAGACTGAATAGAGGTATTGCTACTTTGCGATACTGGTGAAAGAGAAACCTTTCCTTATGGTGGTTATGACTAGACAGTTATCGTAATCTTGCGATTCAAGATTCGTTAACCTTTGGATCGGGCTGATTTTTGGATAACAGGTTCGTGACATGTGGCTCTACATCTTCACTGTTCAGTTTTGCGATACGAGGTCTGGAGCAAAATTTATGAGCATCGCAAGTATCATCGTTTTTGGTTAATCGGTGTTGTTGGCGCGCTCACAGTGTTCGCAGTAAAGCTACGCTTCAAGAGGTAAACACTTTATCCTTGTGATTCATGTGCAATACATGGTCCTTTTTTAGTAAAGGGGTATTTCCGCTCAAGAGGTTTTTATAAATTGTTTTTGAAAATTATCCCTCTTGAAACCCCAACACTAATTACTCAAAACTCAAGCTTCTAAGTTCAACAATGGTGAAAATGTGAAGGAAAATAAGAGAGAAAATGTGAAATTGAGTTGATGATGATGATGGTCGAATGGTGTGAGTGAGGATGAGTGAAAAGTTAGATATTTTTACTTAAGGTAAACTTAAGGATTAAGAAAAGGGTAAAATGGTCATTTTGTAAAAAGAAAGACCAAGGGCAATTTGATCATTTTGCGTCCAGATATTTGAAATCATCTCGACATTGGCACTAGTCCCCAGATGACTTGACACTGACTTGGCATGAAGATTATCCGTTCGTGAGTCCCGTAAAACCTTTATACGGCTCCAATCGACACCTAGTGCGATTCTCGGTCCGAATATAATATATTATTTTCATTTTTTGAACGTTAGGATGCATTTTAGCAAAAAGGTAGAGGATTGAATTCTAAGACTAAAGGTCTCGTTCGTTAGTCAAGATGAGGTCTTGATAGTAGTAAAACACTATCATCCGTAAAACGTAGATCGGGCTCCATTAGAGTTTTAGACCAAAAAATTAATCGTAAGTTCCTACGATTATACCAAGCATAAATATGATTTTAGTTTTTCCCAAAAATCATTTTCTAAAGCTAGCACAAATAAAAATATAAACTCATTAATCGAGTTTATTGTTTTTAGAAAGCACGAAAAATCAGGATGCTACAAACAAGGTTCAATATAGTTGGTTGATAGTTGAGTTCCTTAAACATGTTTTCAGAAATTTACATAAAAAAAAAAAAGCAATGAATTAAATACGTTATCTTCCACAAGATGGCTTTGCCCTTCGCTATCGTTTTAGTGACTGGAAAATCATGAATGCCCATTTTTATACCACCCACAAGATGGCTTATCCTTAAATGATCTGCTGAAAATATTTTTAAAAAATTGTTCGTACTTGGAAATACTATTTTAATTTTTGTTTCATAAATGTTATATTTTTTAAAAAGAAATACGCCTCTTAACTAAACATCTAAAGTATATATACTCCTCTAGACTTTTGGTATATATAATTTAGAGGTTTAGTTTCACACTAGAATTTTGGTATCACATTTGCAGAACCACTTGTGTACAGGTCAAAAGTCTTGAATTAATTAATTAATTAATAGACTGCAAACCTACTACATTCGATTATATTGTATATATAGCTAATTGGTTGATACCATCATTGCATAGGGCATTTTTATACAACATTTATATACATGCATTCGATTTTAAAAATAAATATAGGTGTGATTATAAATGTAATTTTTTTCAAGAAAAATGTTTTTTGTGCAACTTTTGTTGAACACTTAATATAGACACCATATATTAATGTGAGAAATAAATAGGCATTGAGATATGTCAGTTGAGTAAACTTATTATATGCAGACATGGGAGAAGTGATCTCATAATTGAGATATCAAATCTAATTGTACGTACAAATAATCGAGTTATTTTCTCAAATACCTATCGAAGTTCTTAATACTTGATATGCTTAAGTTGACTTTAACCAATATCATTATCTTATACACTTTTTTATTTGCACGTATTACCATTTTCTTTCCCTATACCAACCATCGAACCTTGGAAAATAGTGACCATGTAGCTAACCACTGTCTCACGTTGTACTCTTCTTGATACAGACAAATCAGTTCTCTTGTTTATGTCTCTATCGGCCAGCTAGCATACAGTCAATCAAGCGAACAAACTAGACATAGACTCCATTACTATATATATAAACATAAACATATCAAGTTCTCACTCAACTCCAAAGGCATATGACAAATACGAAGAACCACTTTGAGTTTGCAATCAAGCAAACATGAAGGTGAGATCGATGGCATGAGTTTTGCTCTTTTTTGTTTCGCTTAATATATAAATTTCTAACGACCTATATACATAATTAATTTATAATGCCAAATGATGCAGCAAAAAGTAGTTATAAAGTTGCAATTGGAATGTGAAAAATGCAGAAACAAGGCCCTGAAAACTGCTGCGGAGGTAAAAGGTAAAAGGCGCGCGCACAAAGAAATATCATATATATATATATATATATATATATATATATATATATATATATATATATAGAGAGAGAGAGAGAGAGAGAGAGAGCAAAATAAGTGGATTGGTCATATATGTTTATTTAAATTTTTATATCGGTCCCATAAACTTTAATTTTTTTAAATTGGTCCTATACGTTATATTCTGTTTCTACATTAGTCCTTTCCGTCAATTTCGACCTAACGCCATGATTTTTGATCTAACATGCCATTGTATTAGTGCTACACGTGGCTTTTGATCTGATACCGTAACTTCAAAATTGACAGAAAAAACTAACGTGAAAGCAAAACATGATGTATAGGACCAATTTGAAAAAAATAAAACTTACGAGACTGATGTAAAAATTTAAATAAACGTATAGCACCAATCAACTATTTTACCATGTATATAGGATAAGCACACAGAAATTTGGGATATGTGCATGATTAGAGTTGATGTTAATTTCTAAATACCAACACCTAAAAGTTTACGCGATACATGCTGTAGGGAAAAAAAATCTTAGGTGCTCCTGTAATGGTAAAAAGTTATTTTGTTTATGTCACCACCTCAGTCACGTGAGTTGCTATCCTCTTTCAGTTTAATTATATTTTTAAGAGAAATTCTGAGACACATCTCATGTAGTATTGAAATATAAAGTTGATATTCTTGCACCAATCTCTTTTACACATTTTTTACATCTAATTTATAGTTATTGGTCAAATCACTTTAGTCATAAAAATAACAATGAGTAGAAAATGAATGGTTAACCAACATGTGATTGATCCCAATGATAAGATCGGGATTCGGACACCTTAAGTAAGTGGTCAGATATTCAAATCTTAACTCATGTGTATGGAGAAAATAGTAAAGAAATATTGTGTTTTTGTTTTTAATTCTAAGCATTTTTTTCTTCTACTCTTTTCTTTTTATTGTGTAAGAGTTGACATCTTTCTTATTGTTCTTGGTATCCAGAATAATATTATTATTCTAAAAGATACCGTTAAATTTTGGGGAAGTTTCGCAATTTGATATAATTCTATTGTGGACGAAATAATTCTTAAGGACAATATGATATCATACGTTTCAGACTATGGGGTTTTTCATTTCTATATTATTTATCCATTTTATTTACTATTTTTATAACATTTAATTCCCGTAGAGATGAGCAGTGAATAGTTAGAGCAACAATTTTTGCATGTAAGAATTTCTCTACTATAGTGATTCTTAATTTGTCATCATGAGTCATGACCACAACACCCACAGGTGTGACTGCGGTGTCAATAGAAGGGGAAGAAAAAGACCGAGTGGCGGTGATCGGTGACAATGTGGACACAGTTTGTTTGGCCAACCAGCTTAAGAAGAAGTTCCGCTGTGTCATCATTTTGAGTGTGGAAGAAGTGAAGAAACCTAAGCCTGATGAAAAGAAGAAGGAAGAAAAGCCAAAACCAGCGTGTTGTGCTGTTCTGTGTCTTCCACCACCTTGTGACCCCTGTACAAAGTATCATAGCCCCGATTGCCAAGGTAAGTGTGACCCTTGCTCCAAGTGCCACAGTTCCAAGTGTGGTGGTCAGTGTTTCCTAATCTGCTTCAAGTGCCACAGCCCCAAGTGTCAGGGTAACTGTGATCCTTGCTCAAAGTGCCAAAGTCCCAAGTGTGATGGTCATTGTGTCATATGCATTATGTGCCATAGCTCCAAGTGCCATGGTCAATGTAACCCTTGCCCCAAATGTCACAGCTCCAAGTGCCATGGCCAGTGTACATCGTCATGTAAGCCTCTTCCACCACCGTCCATCAATCCGTGTCCTCCATGGTGCTCTTGTCCTAGATGCTATATACCGTATTCACCATGTCCCCCTTATAAGATCATTTATGATACATGCCCTGATACATCTTGCTCAATCATGTGATATTCCTCGAGTAATGATATTTTTGGTATCAAGTTAAAAATGGAGGTAAACAATTCATGGATTGGTTTTATTTGTAAGTTATTACATTAAAAAACTCATCGATAAATTTTTTTACCTACATCTTTACATCCATATCAAAATGACCCGAGGATTATTTATGTCTATTGCAATCATGGTTTAATGAGATATTTGTAATATCCAATCATTTCCCCTAGTGTGCACACCCGCACGGACATGTATTTGGTTTGTTCATGTTGTTGGCTTTGATTTCATGTAATGTTTTAGGAGTTGATTTTCCACGTTTTCCTTCTCGTTGAACGAGAAGATAACTTTGTGTATGTTTCATCCTCTTTGTGATATCCTAATTAATAAAAGCAAATCAGCTTGCAAATTAAATAAGCTTCGTCAAAGAATATGTTGGGATTTTAAGTATAATGAAGTCTTAATAGATACTAGTATGTAGATAAACAGAAACAAACTAGTCCTTTAAAGTGAGTAAAAGTGTAAAGTAAAAAAGTAATAGTGAATTTACCTTTAATTAGTTAAGGTAGGTTGAGATCTCAGTGCATTTTAACAAATTAAGGGTGAATACAATTTCTTACTACTTTACAATATTTTTGCTCATTTTAGACATTACTAGAAATTCATTAATTACTTGCGGATTTTCTTGTGGAATTTTTCTACAGTAATTTCCTGCGAATTTTGCTGCAATGTTTTTAAAAATAAGGTTTTTTCTTATAGATTCAAATTTTTAGGGAATTTTGACATTTCCTACGAATTTCTCACAAATTTAAATTTTTTTTAAGATAATTTGCAGGAAATTTCCTGCGGATTTTAAAATTCGCATGGACAAATTACCCACGAAGATATTATCTATGGACAAAAATTCATAGAAAAAACTGTAGGAAACTTGTTTCCTACAAATTTTTGTGTAAAATCCGCAACAAAATCTACAGGTAATCAGAAAATTTCTAGTTGTGAGAGGAGTTTTGTTCCGATAAAAAAGTATTGCAATGTTAAATAATTGACACAGTGGAAACTTTATAAAGACATGAACCTAATACTTTTAAGTCATGAGTATTAAGAGGTAAATCAAATCACTTTATTATTTCACTTAATTTATAAGGATTTTAAGAATCAAATGGGAGATCCAACTGTCTTCAGCATTGAATCCAATTAAATACAACCATGTCAAGTAATGCCATTTGAAAAAATAATCATTTATGTTAACCAAAAAATAATAATCATTTAATAGTATTCAACTATGAATTCTTTCTTAATGGTACCAAAGTGGGTAATAAGTCAATTTGATCGATCATCTGCTCCTCCAATAAAAGTCTTAGCCTGGAACACAGAAGAATCCGAGTTAACAACTAAAAGACAAGAAGCAACATGTTATGGATTGAATATCAATTTGATCATCTCCTACAATAAAAGTCTTGGCCTGGAACACAGAAGAATCCGAGTTCACAACTAAAAGACAAGAAGCAACATGCATGTTATATGGATTGAATATTGAAGCCGTACACTTTCACTTATCTAATTTTAGACACTCATTTTGTTAAAGAAAATTACACTAACATTTTTCTATGTTTGACTTAATTACGACAATGGACATTTTTATAATAAAAACATTAATCTCAAAGAAAGTTGATATAATTTTTAATACACGAGAGGTGTCAAATATAATTAAAATCAAATTTCAAGAGAAACTAGTGTAATTTCTTCTATTTTTTATGTTTTCCATATATTGTTTAGTACAAATCACAAACTCTGTCAACCAACCTAAGTAATCAAGAAAGATTTAAAATCGTATGGCTATAGAACGCAAGTATAAATCAAACTTCAAGAGAATTAGTGTCATTTCTTTTATTTTCTAGTTCTTATGTATTTCGAATCAAATTTTGCTGAGATTGCTTATAATCCTTGACGGATTGATCGATTCTGGATGTACAACTCATGTTTCTAATACGATGCAAGAATTTCTTACGACCCATAAGACCAAATGAAAAGTTTGTCTTTATGGGGAATAGGATGAAGGTCCCAATGGAAGCTATTGAAACTTATCGTTTAATTCTCCATGTTGGACAACATTTATATTTGTTTGAAACTATTTATGTACCTGCATTTCTAGGAGTTAAGTTTCCTTATCTAAACTAGATGTTGTTGGATACTTTATTAATTTCAGTAATGAATGTTTCAGTTTGTATATTGATTGGTAGTGGTATATTATGTGATGGAGATTATACCAGTTAAATCTTGATAATCTTTTTGTTGAAACTTTCTTAACCTTGCATCATAACGTTGGCACTAAACATAGTTTAGTGAATGAATATTTTGTTTACTTGTGGCACAAATGTTTGGGACATGGTTATAAAGAATGAATGCAAAGATTGGTAAAGAATGAAATCCTTCGAGATTTAGATTTTACTGATCTGAATATAAGTGTGGATTGTATTAAAGCTAAACAAACAAAACACACAAAGAAATGAGCCACAAGAAGTACTCAGCTTCTTAAAATCGTACACACCGATATTTGTGGACCTTTTGATGATAATTCTTTCAATAAAGAAAAATAATTTATCACTTTCATTGATGATTATTCACGTTATGGTTATATCTATTTGCTGCATGATAAATCTCAAGTTGTAAATGCATTAGAGATTTATATTGAAGAAGTTGAAGGATAATTAGATGGAAAAGTGAAAATTGTTAGGTCTGGTTGAGGTGGTGAGTATTATGGAAGGTATGATGAAAGTGGACAACATCCACATCCATTTGCTAAGTTTGTTGACAGTGTGACATATGTGCGTAATACACAATGTCAGGTACACCACAACAAAATGGTGTATCGGAAAGGCATAATTGAACCTTGCTAGATATGGTTAGGAGTATGTTAAGTAACTATTCTTTACCCATTTCATTGTGGAATTATGCTTTAAAGATTGCTATGTATTTATTGAATAATTAAGGTTCCTAGTAAGGCAATTCCAAAGTCTCCCTTTGAATTGTGGAACGGAAGGAAATCAAGTTTAAGATACCTACATGTTTGGGGATGGCCGACAGAAATTAGATTTTATAATCCATAAGAAATGAAATTGGATGCAAGGACAAATGGTGATTAATTCATTGGTTATCTCGAAAAGTAAAAAAAAAAGTATAGATTTTACTGTCCAAACCATACTACAAGGATTATTGAAACTGAGAAAGCTAGGTTCATTAAAAATGATGAAGTTAGTGGGAATGAAACACCACGTAAGGTGGAAAATCAAGAAGTGAGAGTACAAGTCTCATTAACTTGTGTCTCTAATAAAGTCTCTTTAACTTTTCATCTTCTTCATTTTTTTATACTATTTTTATATAAGTTGGTTGATTATTAGGGTAATTAGTGTAGAGTATTAATTCTTACTAATCTAATGAGTCATTAGTTGGATTAATAGTTAAATTTTTAGCTTTTTTGTTACTTTATTATTTCATTGAAAAAGCACACAAATTTAATGGCTGAATAATAAGCCATTAGTCACATAAATTGCTTCCCAATTTCCAATAATAGTAGCAGTAACCGTGACCTCTTTCCAAATTCCACAAACATTTATTAAGTTAACCGTGCTTTGTTTTAGTTTTTTGGAATTATAAGTTGATGATTATTTGACTTAACTGCTTTCAATGATACTTTATCAATGCTAACTACTAAGCTGACTTTACTTTTATAGGTTCAATCCAAAAAACCTGCTCGGGGGAGGAACTGGGTGCCTTTGCTTGAAGTGGCGCGAAAGTGACTTAAATGAGAGAAGAGAATGATCGAGGAAGAGAAAGGAGAAAAGAGAGAGGGAGAAGAGAAAGGATACGAAGCATACCTGACCGGAGGAAAGACTGAGGAGGCGCGACGGAGGAGATAGTGGTGGCTTTGCTTCATGGAGGAGAGACTGGGTGGATTTGCTTCACAAAGGGTTTTCAGTGAGACGTGAGTGAAAAGGAGAGAAGGAATTGAATTAGGCGCGATATATAATATATCTGTATAACGTCATAATTTTTGGGTACATGTTTAACGTCTGTTGTTACAATAACAGACATTAAATAAGAGATTTAACGTCAGTTGATAAAAAAACAGACGTTAAAAGCTTTTCTTTCACGTCTGTTTACAATAACAGATGTTAAATAAGAGATTTAACGTCGGTTGATAAAAGAACAGACGTTAAAAGCTTTTCTTTCACATCTGTTCTTAATATAACAGACGTTAAATCGCTTTAATGGCGGTTATTATAACAACCGACATTAAAGTTTATTTAAATGAATGAAATATTTACGGTTCTGTCACCGCGTCATTTTTAACGTCAATTTTTATTTAATAGACGTTAATACTGATCATAAAATTCATAATTTTCACCAGTGCGACCCTCTTAGGTACTCGTTAGCATGACTCATATATATTATATACTTTACTAACATTCACTATGTTAATTGCATATATGATTAATTACATGTTTAAAGTGATTAATTGGTTGAATGTTTATTTTTGTTAATTTATTTGACTTGATTAATTTTATTTGTTTATTTAATTGTTTTATCAGATGCGTTAACACTGCGTCATTGCAGTGTATACACGCTTGCAAGACAATCATATTCCATTATCTATTATCACTATTATTGTTGTTTAGAAAAATATTATTTTGAATATTATGGTTAAGAGAAATTTATTTTCAGATTCTACTCTATTTAATTTGTTTTTCTTAAAAAAATAAAATTGAAAAGGGAATCAAGAAAAAAAAAAAGGGGGAGCGGGGGGGCCTGTTTCTTTTTCCTGGTGCAGAAACGCCCACATCGACCCCCCCCCCCCCAGCTTTCCTTCTTTTCTCTGTTTCTTCCTCATTCGCTTCAACGTCTCTCTCTCCCTCTCTTCAACTTCGCTCCACCTTCTCTCTTAATTTCCGGCCAACTCCGGCCTCCTCTCACAAAACCAAAATCATAGAAATACTCCTCACCTTCTCCTCTTCAATTCTAACGGAACACTTTTCCAAACGGGCAACGTTGACGGCGGAGCCACCACAAACCGCCCCTGTTCGGGCTTTTTCCGACACCGTCCGACAACCTATCACCAAACAAACACCATAACCTTGCTCTCCTCCTCTTCCTCTACAATTCTAACCGATTTGATTCTCGTACCACCGCCGGCCACCGTCGTCCGCCGCCGTCGGAGCTGTTGAGGCCACCACCATTCTCTTCCTCTTTGATTGATGAGTTGATTCCACACCATTTCCTTTAATCTGCTTGAACCCGAAGTTCCCGATTTATGCTCTAAATTCTATTTTAAATTTTGTTTTATTTTAAATTCGAAAATTAATCATTTAAATTAATTATTTGGTTATTATTGTACCGATTTTGGTTCTGCTTGCTATGGGTTGTGTTGATGGCCATTTTCATCTATATGGCTATGACTGTCATGCTTGGAGGAGCCCGATTTACATTGTTGGAGCTGTCACATAGTTGCCTGCGCGTGCTGTGAAGTGCCAAAGGAAAATCGGGGCGTCAATGCCAGGTGGGGGAAGATAATACTCTAGGCATAGTGTGGGATTAATGCGGGTCTTAGGGTATATGCTTAGGAAATTGCATGAAATTAATTGTATAAATTGCTTAGTTAGCATTTTGTGAACTATATGGTTTGTATGATTGGAACTTTATCTGATGCTATTTGAGGGATATTTTTGTTGTTCAAAATGATTGTTTTTGCTGGTTTTGGCTGTTTCTACTGGTTTGGGATTAGAAATAGGGAACAATTATTCCTTTGGGACTTAAATCATGTGCGATGTTACTGGATGAAAAGGGCAACAAGAGTAGAGCGGTAATATGTGTGTGAAGAGGCGTGAGTGAACCTTGAAGGCATATTAACTTATTAAAATTGTTTATTAGCATATATATATGAATTTCCAAGACTGTGACTGAATTCTAGAAGCAATTGCGTCCTGGTGCAAGTTTATTCGACTAAGGTTTGTTGGATTTATGTTTTAAAGTAATTGCTAAGTCAAGAAACAAGGTATAATGCTAATATAATTCTATGGACTGTATAATTTGAGCATGATGGCTGTGATGGGTAGATAGACAGGATGAGTTGATCATGATATGCATTAATTTGAGTACAAGGAGTTTCCAAGACAATGGGGTATGATAAGAAAATGACGGGTCTTATTACAATTATTGGTGAGTTGAAAGGATAATGTTATAGTAATAGAGAGTTCCTTTAAAGTGGAATTTTGTAAGAGTAAGGAATTAATTAGTAGGAACATACTTTGATTATGGGAATTATGATGGATAGTAATAAGACTTAGGATGAATAGTAATAAGGGGCAATGAAGTGTGTTACGACAAGAAGGTGGATAACGTTTCATGTTGATTTGATGAGGGGGTGTTCATGAAAGCATGTAGTTAGGAGGAGATTATTTGTGTGCATAATGCTTTAAGTTTACTAAATAGATATTATGATTATTATGTGATAAGTATGAAGAGATGAGATTTTATTAGTTATGTTTGATGGTAAATAGTGTGCTATGAGCTTGATGTGTATTTCTTTTGAGCAAGTAATGGTAGTATCCTTTGTGATTTTTTTTTTTTTTTTGAGTAAGGTTTGAATTCGAGAACCCTATCTATTCTTGAATTTTGGACTTTGCACGTCAATTTGATTTCGGTATATTTAGGCTCTAAGTATGGCCTATGAGTTATAACTGTTAAGTCGCTTAGGGACTTTTTGTGATGTGCATTTGTTTCTGAATTTAGATTCGGAAGGTGTTGGAATTTTATTAGTTGGTATCAATTCTCTATATATTGAATTTATGAATTCAATCTCAAGGTTAATCCTCATTCATATTTCTCTATATATTGGTATCAACAGCTCTTCACTCTCTCACACACCCAACCAATTTCTCTCTTTTAGTGATTATTCTTCTTCTTCCATTTGAAAAGTATGATTTTTTGGGTGTGATTCATTGAGAGATGTATGTATTTTCCATGCAAAAGTCATTCAATTGAAAGTCCTTGAAACTGATATCCAACACGCCAATGCCCTGTGAGTTTCTCTCTTTGTTTTGACTTCGATGATCCTTCCTTTGATAAATTTTTAATTTTGTTTTGAATGTGAGGGTGATCACTGTTAAGGTTAATTAGTTACTCACCCGTTAATGGTTGTAACCTTTTTTTTTTCTTTGAAAAAGGTTATCTTTTTTTCTTCCTTGGGAATGTAGTTGATGATTGCTGAGTGAGATTCTTTATCCGGGTATAACGGGTTCCTATTGTTTTGGGGTTTCTCCCATGATTTTTTTTTCTTTTCATGTATTTGCTTTTCTTACTGGTCACTGTTCATCCTTGAACTTTCCTTCATAAATTTACTGGCAACCTATATATTATGGCTGAACTAATTTTGATTAGAACCGTGCTATATTTCATTGACATGGTTTCAATATTTCTTGGTGGAGGAAGCACAGTATTGTATCTCATTATCATTAGAACGCTTTGGATGTGTATATGAATATGATAAGTGACTCCTAGTTTGGATTTAGCTATTGATATGGCTACAACTAATACCTATGTGGTGTTATGTAGCAATGGAAAGAGTGTGGTGATTTTTTTGCCTCCAATGATGCCTGTAAAACCACAACAAAGCATGGTGATCTTGCATCTCCATAGGATTGCTTTTTAAGGCTGATACAAGGATCTGAAAGTAAGGGTGGCAGGAGTGTTGTTTTCCTTGATCTCTAGTCACAGTTGGTAAGGGTTTCTGATAGTTGAATATGGTCCATGTGGGCTTTTGTTTTCGCAAAAAAGGAAAATTCTGTTTAAGGTTATATTTTTTAATGAATTTAATAAAGTTAATTTTTTTTAGTTTTAAAGTGTTTATAAGCACTAGTGTAATGATGTATCCAAACGCTCTAATTTGCATAAGTGCTTTTCAAAGTGTGTATCCAAACGCAAATAGTTTATTGAATTTAAGCGCTTAAGACAGAAGCTCTCATGCGATAAGCGCTTATCACATAAGCGCTTAATTAAGCCGTTTACCCAAACGCGACCTTAATGCACTTTACATAAGTAAGGAGGATACACCCTTAATTTCTCACTTTACAATTTTAATCATTTTAAATGAGGTTAATCCAATTTGTAATCCAACGGTTATTGACATGTGTTTGGTATTTTATGGCACTACTCAAGTGAATACATAAGAATGTTCGGTCATAATCTATTAGCACACATTAATTTAAAAATGTGCGCATTTCAGTTATTAGAAAAAAAGGTCTAGTTAATGAGTGTCCTAAAAGATTTGTTTAAGGAATCAAGGTCCCATTTGAGTAAACAGTTTATTTAAGCGCTTATATTAGAAGGTCTTATATGAAAAACTTTTATGCATTACACTTCTTTTAATTAAGTTATTTTGTGTTTAGATACATACTCGAAGGAGCGCTTTTAAAATCTATAAACTTGAGAGAGGAATATGGAAACGGTTGTTTTGAAGTAATTTCAAACTATTATGGGATATAATTATCTTATAAAATATGAAAACAAATTCTCGTATAAGCTTCTATCCAAGATTTTTCAATAAGCTAAAAAAATTGGCCTCTCAAAATAAACTAAAAACAGTTTCTGAGGGTTAATAAGTTATTTATTTAAGCTTACCCAAACGCTATTTTTTTAACATAAAAACGCTTATATCTACAGAGAAGCTCTAATAAGCTGTAAGCTGTGCTATCCAAACTGGACCCAAGTAAAGGAAAATTTATATTGGGAAACTAAATAAAGTACTTTCCAATCTATCAAATACATAATCTTCTCATACAAAATTTCCTTTCTTAATTCCTTAAACAATGCCCTAAGGGCACTCGTTAGCATTCTCCTTAATAAAAAAGAAAAATAAGTGTGTTCATTAGTACTTTCTAGGCAAAATAGGTTAATTGATCCTATAAGTTTATTTAAATTTTTACATTGATCCCACAAGTTTTATTTTTTTCAAATTGGTCCTACACGTTATATTTAGTTTTTAAATTAGGCTTTTTCGTCAGTTTCGACCTAGCGCCGTTAGTTTTGACCTGATATGAAAATTTAAATAAATGTATAGTACCAATCAATCTATTTCGCCTACTTTCTATGAAAAATAAGTAATTATTCAATAAAAAAATAGAAAGTAGACAAAATAGGTTGATTGATCCTATAAACGTACCAATCAAAACCCTGCTGGAACACTTGTCAAACTCTCCTTCTCCCACTTTCCAGCTTCTTTTCTTCCCATTCTTTTTTTTTCTATTCCTGTTAATTTCTTTTTCATGTTCTTCTTCCCTCTCTCTCTGTCTCTCTTCCTTTCTTCAGGACACCATTTCCCTCTTTCTCTCTCACTCCATTTTTTCAGGTTCGAAATTTGAAATCTATCACAAGTTCGAAATGAGTTTGAAATTTTTTCAGGTTCAGCTGGTTTGGATCGGGTTGGGGTTGAGCTGAAGAATATCTGGCAAGTTATATGGAGCTGTGTCTCACTTCTCCTTCTTGCTTCTTCAAAGGTGGGTTTCCTTGCTCCTGCGTGTGGTTGCAGAGCTTTCTCCTCATTCAATTCTTAGTTATCCATCTTTTCATTCATTTTACATATCAGGTGAAGGGAAAATTGATGAGTGTGGCTGTTTATTCATGCTCATTATACATAGGGATTGCACCAAAGTGCCACTACTGGTAAAAATGATTGTGTGTAACAATAGAAAAGATATTGGACTGTCCCAAAATTAAGATATGATATGTACTTGCATATTTCCTTCTCTCTGTTCTCACCATCCCTCTGTACTTGCATATTTTCTTCTTGTTCTCACCATTCCCACGTTGTGCAGGGAAATCTTCGTGAATCCTTGAAAAGAAAAGGAGCTTTGAAACCAGGTAAACCATTTAAAGGTGCGAATAAAGAGATGGATAGGAACTTCCATTGATGAATGATACTCCCAAATAGTGTCAGTCCATGCTTAAATACAAAGAAATATTGCTTGTCCTCTTTAAGCTCAAGCAGTAGTAGTGGTAAGTAGATAGTGGACACTAACATGGAAAATTCATAAAAGTTAATAATAACTGGGGGAGCGTTGTTCTACAATGTGTATGATCTTCGCTGTGCACAAATAGCTTGACATATTGTATGGGGATATTAAATTGCTGAATTGTAAAAAATAGGTAGTTTGGTTTTGGTTTTACATCCTATTTCTAATACTAGTATCTTCATAATGCTTATGCGCGCATTTATCTAACTGTACCATCTATATTTAGTATTGTTCCTCTGATCAGAATTGTTATTGTCATGTTTGAGGCAACCCATTAGGACAATGAATTTCTTTAAATGAAAAGGAAGATAAGGCAATCAATTCGGTCGTTTTCCAAAGCTCAACATCTAAGGCAACTCATTAGATCATGGTCTTCAGTTGTTGGCTGAAAATGATTTAGATAGTATCTAAACCCGATAAGAGTCGTGTGGTTGTGCAATAATAACCTGCTACATGGGTTGTGCAAACTGAAAACTATATATCTTTGAATCTCTTTGCTCATATCCACTTTTGGCTTATATATAACACTTGTTTTCACAGCACAAGAGAGGGAGAAACAGAAAGTATAAACATGATGTAGCATTTACTACACGGGGGCTCCATATCACTATATATATATATATATATATGAGGTCGATACGCTACATACTTTGACTGATCCATGCAACTTCAATCTCTGAAGCAAGGTGTTTTAATCGAAAACTATCCCCTGTTTTAATCTTTAATCATTACTATTAACAACTAATAATTATGAGAAAAGTTCGAGGCAGTTGCATCTTCATTGAGTTTAAAGTCTCACTTTCTATATTTCAATTTGAAGAATGGGCAAGTACACAAGTCACTAAAAAAAAAATGCTTAAATATATTTTTGTCCATGAAAATAAAATACTTTTGGATTTTAGTTCCTTTAATTTTTTTATTGGTTTTGGTGCTTTTATTTTTACGATATATTGCATCATATGTTAGCCCTTTTTTGAGCTCAATGTGCTTTCATTATTTAAGGTTCTTATGAAGCTCCAATTTTTGTCAGGATCATATTATCTTTGATCGGGATTAACAGTCTTGCGCCATCAATTACTTCATAGCATTTTTTTCCCAGATATATAGGTTGGTTAAAGCAAAGGTCTCTGAGATTACAATTGTACATAGGTTAATGTACATTGTTATCAAATGTATATAGTAATGCGGCTTTGTTATCAAATTTCATATTGAATATAGGCGTGGAGAGACAAACGTAACAAAAATAAGAAAAAAGAACCTCAAATTTTCAAATTTGGTGGAAAATTTCATTAAAAAGGAAATTGGTGGTTCACTGGGTGGCTTTTAGCAAAAGCTTCTTTAGGTTGGGGTGTTATAACCTATTTTTGGTGTTCAACTAAAATTTGTAACTACCTGTTTGCTTCATTTGCTGTACTTTAGAAGAATGAAAGATTCAGAATTCATTTGTATTATGATAAAACAAAAAATAAGTATTTTAAGATTCACGTAAGTTGATGGTACTGGATGGTTTAACTTATAAGCTTCATGTGAAGACAAATACTTATGTACATGTTGCTATGGCTAAAAACTTACTAATGTTTCTCTTAATGATACTATGCACAGGCTATCTTGCATACACCTCACCATTGCCAATGATCTCATCCAGAATTGTTGTGGATTCATCCACTCCCTTTTCCTTATAAGCAGCTTTAATATCAAGTGATAAGTAAACTTGATAAAATTTGCAGCATTAATATCAAGCTTTAAACATCTTCTTGAGTTGTAGCATTACAAAATTTCCAGCCGACTCATCAGATAGTTTCTCAACATCATAAGCAAATCTGACAGCTACCGGCTTTTTGATCAAACTAGTGTTATTTTAGAAACTATTTACTTAAATGGGGTTGTTTTGTAACTATTTACCAAAATAGGGTTGTTTGAAATTTTTTACATTTGGCGTCAGCCAAGGCCCACGCTAAAGGCCCACGCTAGAGGTGTCATCCGTCTGAAGCTGGATCTTGACCCGTCTGATGACCATCAGAGTGGTGATTGACTATCAGACGGGTGATTCAGATCAGTCTCAGTGGACAAGTGACCAGCAGACGGATCACAGCAGATGGGTGACACCTCTAGCGTGGGCCTTGGCCGACGCTAAAAGTAAAAAATTCCAAACAACCCTATTTTGGTAAATAATTACAAAACAACCTCATTTTGATAAATAGTTTCTAAAATAACACTAGTTTGGTCAAAAAGCCGCCAGCTGCCATATATACAAGAATTGGATGGCCTGTTGCTTTATGGAATTTGAAAAAATAGTCACCGAGAGTCATCAGACGGATGAACATTTCTTCACTGATAGTCATCAGACGGGTGAAGATCTTCAGCTTCAGACGGGTGAAACTGAGAGTAGACGAGTGAGCTTTTTCGGTCAGACGGGTCATATATCTTCATCAGACGGGTGAAAATCAGTTTAGACGAGTGTTAAGATGAGAAAAATATCAGGTGAGTATCTTGGGAGTGATGAAATATATTAGAGAGAAAAAAACAATAAATAAGTGAGAAAACAATTATGTATCTTGTGAGTGATGATTGTTGAATTTTTTTTATTATTATTTTACCATTTATATTTACAATGTCATCATAGATATCCCAAATTTGATTGTCAATCTAACATTACTCTTGTCTTATACATGCTTCTTATTTGTACGTATTACCGTTTTCTTTCCCTATACCAACCATCGAACCTTGGAACCAATAGGGACCAAGTAGCTAACCACTGTCTCACGTTGTACTCTTCTTGATACAGACAAATCATCAGTTCTCTTGTTTGTCTCTATCGGCCAGCATACCGTCGCTGATCAAGTCAACAACCCAGACACATACTTTATCCATTGTCATTTCTAGTTTCAACCTTAGTTTTTTTTAAGTTAATTTTGACCGTATGACATTACATCAAAAGTCACATATTCGATTAATATGATATTTACATTAGATCAAAATTGATGATATTAAGTCAAAATTAATAGAAATGATTAATATGAAAACGGAACATAACATATAAAATTAATTTGAAAAAAATAAAATTTATAAAAATAATGTAAAAAATAAAAAAAATGTATAATATCAATCAATCTATTTTGCCTATTATTAAACTAGATCAGTGAATGCAAATGTAAAAGCTCTCTTTTTATTTCACCAATAATTATGATTTCAGTGGAATGATGGCCGCTTTTGCTTTCTGAGCTAAAAACTAGGGATGGCAACGGGGCGGGACGGGCACGGATAGTAGCTACCCGCTACCCGCCCCGCGAGAAGAAAATCCGTCCCGTGTCCGCCCGCTACCCGCGCGGATATCTGTTAAGGAGATATCCACGGATATTTCAAAAATCCGCAGATATCCATGAATATCCATAGATATTTACTAAAAAAATAAAAAAAATAAAAAACATATATTCCTATTGAAACACAGAAAAATTCTAAAATTAATTACTACAACAAAAATCCAAATTTCTATCCAAGTTCAAAGTTACATTAAACAAGTTACAAAAATCCGTGAATGAGAGAGTGAGAGTGAAATTAGAGTTATATTATTAGGGAGAAAATATTTATTTTAGCATATGCGGGTATCCGCGGGTACGGATAGTACTAAATCCGTACCCGTCCCGTTAACTAACGGATAGTGAAAAAATCCGTTAAACCTTACCCGCGGATATCCGCTAAACTATCCAAATCCGATCCGCGACGAATTTTATCCGCGGATATCCACGGGTACGGATTTTTTTGTCATCCCTACTAAAAACCAATAAATAGATAGTTATTTGTTTTAGAGAATGGATTTGGAATAGGGATGTTCATCTATTTCAATCGATTGGATGAATCCAAACATCCAAATCAATTTGATTGTTTAAAATTTTTTTTTTGTCTGGATTCAAATCAAACTTGATGATAATTGGTTCAGTTCTCAGGTTCAAGAATTTTGGAATCGAACCGATCCGAACATATCCAAATAGTATATTTTAATATTATATATAGTATTTTTATATTGAAATTTTTTAATATTTAATTTATTTTAATTTTAATATTTATATACATTTGAATATTTTTTTTTATATTTACTATATTTAATATGTATATATATTTTAATTTTTTTATGTTTAAAATTTTTGTATTTTTCGGATCCGATTCGATCCACTTAATCGAGTTGGTTTGATTCGAATTTTCTAAAAAAAAATCTGTAAATCCAAATCGAACCAATTGATTTTGATTGATTTAAATTTTTTTTTTTATACAAATCTGAACCAAACTGATACGTGAACACCTTTAGTTTTGACGATGTAGAACTTCCATCCTCAAAGACAAAGCCAGTATGCCCTTTCTCTAATATTCCATGAGGACAAATTCAACCACCCAAAAAGATAACGTATTCTTTTGGCAGATTCTACTGTCCTCATCAACGGTTGAGGGATTGGTCATCCAAAAATATATGGATCACTGATTAATTAATTAAAAAAAAGCAGTGGAAAAAATAAATAAATTAATGAAAATATGTAAAAGATTCATCCTCTACTATGAGTAGGAGGACCATCCCTATCCTTTTGGTGACTGGAAAATCAAGAAGTCGGCATTTCTATATTACCCACAAGATGACTTATCCTTTCATGATCTGCTGAAAATATTTTTAAAAAAGAATTCGTACTTGGAAACTAATATTTTAAAACGTTTCTTTTTTTTTTTTATCATGTTATATTTTTTAAAAATAAAGACGCATCTTAACTATGCCTCTAAATTGTGCTCCTCTAAACAAAAATACATTTGCATACTTCCAAATTTTCACACAAGAATTATGGTATCATGTTTGCCAGACCACTTGTACCAATTAAACTGATCAAAAGTCTAGAAATGACAGCAAACCTACTAGTTTCAATTATATTGTATAGCTAGTTGATTAATACAATCATTGCATAGGACATTTCCAAATTAATGTTTTTTATGCAACATTTATATACATGCATTCGATTTTATAGATAAATTACAGTATGTTTAATGTTATTTTTCTCAAGTAAAATGATTTTTGTGCAGCTTGGTTGAACACTCAATATATAGACATAACGTTTGGAATTAGGTTTAACTCAACCTCAAAAGCTAGCTTATAGGGTGAGAGTTACCTCCCACTTATAATACTATTCAGGTCATATCACTATCCAATGTGAGACTCCAACACACCCCTCACATCCAGGACTGGACATCTAGAGCGTGAAGTTTTCAAGACTGGACATCTGCGTGTGTTCCAACGAATCTCAGATAAGGTCTTTGATGTCATCTTTGAATTTGGGTTTAGGTTTAACTTAACCCCAAAAACTAACTCATGGGTGACGGTTGCCTCCTACTTATAAATACTATTCAGGCCATATCACTATCCAATGTCGGACTCAACAATATGAGCATACTTATTTTCTCAAGTAAGTATTAAGATATGTCAGAGGAGTAAACTTATTATATGCAGATATGGGAGAAGTGATAATTGAGATATTAGAGCATGTTTGGGAAAGATTAATTTTTTCCATTTCAGCTATTTTTTGGCTAAAAAGTTGTTTCATATATAATCTATCATGTTTGGAATTTAGCTTAAATTTATAAAAAAAAAAAAAACTTTTTTTGAGGAAAAAAAAGTTGTTTTATGTCATCCAATTTATTTTAGCTTAAGATTGTTGTGATTTGATTATTTTTCATTCCCAAAATTTGCTTTCCTATTTATCCCTACAAAACTAACTTTCAAACTAGTATTATGAAATTATATAAATAATTTCATACTCTTTTTCATAATTTATTATATAAAAGTGATTTTTTTTGCACCGTCCAAACGAAATAGATTATCTTAAAATCGATTTTCAGCAAACATAGCCAAACAAAAGCAAATTCTTATTATAATCGATTATCACCACAATCTATTTTTTCAACTTTCTCAAACAGACTCCAAATCTAATTGTACGTACAAATAATCGAGTTCTTATTTCAAATATCTATAGAAGTTCTTAATACTTTTTTTTTTTTTACAAAGGAAGGAAAATCTAAAAGACTAAAACATTACGAGGAAAAGAAACACCATCAAGTTCACGAAGAAGAAGTTCTCCGCATCCCATAAGAGGTAAGTTCAAGAGGTGCACACCACTGTATGAGAGTGATTAGCCAGCACCTGTTTCCTTTAAGTTGACTTTAATTAACCAATATATATCATTATCTAATTATACACTTTTTATTTGTATTATATTATAATTTTCTTTCCCTGTGCCAATCATCGAACCTTTGGAGCCAATAGTGACAAGTATAGCTACGTACCCACAGCCTTATACGTAGCTTTGTACACTTCTTGGTACAAACAAAGTTCTCTTGTACTTGTGTCTCTGTCGGCCAGCATACACTCGCTCAAGTCAACGAACTAGACATAGACTCCAGTACTATATATATATATATATATATATATATATACATAAGCATATCAAGTTCTCACTCAACTCCGAAGCATAGGACAAATACGAAGAACCGCTTTGAGTTTGCAATCAAACAAACATGAAGGTGAGATCTGATCACATGAGTTTTGTTCTGTTTTTTTTTTTTTTTTTCTAGATAAATTTCTGAACGAGTTATATACTGCCAAATGATGCAGCAAAAAATA
Organism: Ammopiptanthus mongolicus; assembly: GCA_039655645.1. Taxonomy (NCBI): domain Eukaryota; kingdom Viridiplantae; phylum Streptophyta; class Magnoliopsida; order Fabales; family Fabaceae; genus Ammopiptanthus; species Ammopiptanthus mongolicus. Next base: position 85,608,491 of record CM077349.1, on the reverse strand, counting down.
GTTATAAAGTTGCAAATGGACTGTGAAAAATGCAGAAACAAGGCCCTGAAAACTGCTGCCGAGGTAAAAGGTAAAAGGCGCTCGCGCACAAGGATATATTTATATATAAATAAATATATGTATCTACCATAAGCACACAAAAATTTGGCATATGTGAAACCAACACTCAAAAGTTTACACGATACAAGAACACGTGGTTGATTCGGGTGATAAAACACTTAGATATCTTAAGCAAGTAGTTAGGGATTCGAATCTGATTCTTGTGTATGAAAAAAATTAATTTGGTTGGAATGGGAGAATTATGTGTCCAACAAATTTTTCGATGAAGATTTTTAAAAAGAAAAATTTACGCGATACATGCTGTAGTGAAAAATTCTTAGGTGATGCGGTAATAATAAAAAAATTATTTTGTTTATTATTCAATGGTCACCACCTCAGTCACGTGATTGCTATCGTCTTTCAGTTTAATTATATTTTTAAGAGAAATTTTGAGACACATCTCATGTAGTATTGAAATATAAAGTTGATATTCTTGCACCTATCTTTTTTACACATTTTTTACATCTAATTTATAGTTATCGGTCAAATCACTGTTGCCTTAAAAATAACAATGGGAGTAGAAAATGAATGGAAACATTTAGGTGTAAAATAGGCGGTGTAATAAAAAAAATGGTGAGATGAATACTTTTAGTAATTAAAGTGAGATATATAACATAAAACTCTCATATATTATACATTGAATAAGAAAATCTTTTATTCCAATAACACCTAAGAATCTTTCCCATTTTAATGCCCGTAGAGATGAGCAGTGAATAGTTAGAGCAACAACTTTTGCATGTAAGAATTTCTATACTATAGTGATTCTTAATTTGTGATCATGAGTCATGGCCACAACACACACAGGTGTGACTGCGGTGTCAATAGAAGGGGAAGAAAAAGACCGAGTGGCGGTGACCGGTGAGAATATGGACACAGTTTGTTTGGCTAACCAGCTTAAGAAGAAGTTCCGCTGTGTCATCATTTTGAGTGTGGAAGAGGTGAAGAAACCTAAGCCTGATGAAAAGAAGGAAGAAAAGCCAAAACCAGCGTGTTGTGCTGTTCTGTGTCTTCCACCACCTTGTGACCCCTGTACAAAGTGCCATAGCCCCGATTGCAAAGGTAAGTGTGACCCTTGCTCCAAGTGCCACAGTTCCAAGTGTGGTGGTCAGTGTTTCCTAATCTGCTTCAAGTGCCACAGCCCCAAGTGTCAGGGTAACTGTGATCCTTGCTCAAAGTGCCAAAGTCCCAAGTGTGATGGTCATTGTGTCATATGCATTATGTGCCGTAGCCCCAAGTGCCATGGTCAATGTAACCCTGGCTCCAAATGTCACAGCTCCAAGTGCCATGGCCAGTGTACTTCGTCATGTAAGCCTCTTCCACCACCGTCCATCAATCCGTGTCCTCCATGGTGCTCTTGTCCTAGGTGCTATATACCGTATTCACCATGTCCCCCTTATAAGATCATTTACGATACATGCCCTGATACATCTTGCTCAATCATGTGATATTCCTCGAGTAACGATATTTTTGGTATCAAGTTAAAAATGGAGGTAAACAATTCATGGATTAGTTTTATTTGTAAGTTATTATTACATTAAAAACTCATCCATAAATTTTTTTACATACATTTTTACATTCATATCAAACCTACCCGAGGATTATTTATGTCTATTGCAATCATGGTTTAATGAGATATTTGTAATATCCAATAATTTCCCCTAGTGTGCACAACCGCACGGACATGCATGTATTTGGTTTGCTCATGTTGTTGGCTTTGATTTCATGTAAATTTTTAGGAGTTGATTTTCCACCTTTTCCTTCTCGTTGAACGAGAAGATCACTTTGTATATGTTTCATCCTCTTTGTGATATCCTATTTAATAAAAGCAAATCAGCTTGCAAATAAGCTTCGTTAAAGAATATGTTGGGATTTTAAGTATAAGAGTTAATATATATGTAGATAAAATAGACTCCTCTAAAGTGAGCAAAAATGTAAAGTGAAAAAATAAGAGTGTATTCACACTAATTAGTTAAGGTGAATTAAGATCTCAGTACATTTTAACTAATTAAGGGTGAATATGCCATATTTTCTTACTTTATAATATTTTTGCTCAATTTAGAGGAGTTTTATCCCGATAAAAAAATATTGTAATGTTAAATAATTGACATAGTGGAAACTTTATAAAGACATGAACTTAATACTTTTAAGTCATGAGTATTAAGCCGTAAATCAAATCACTTTATCATTTCACTTAATTAAAAGGATTTTAATAATCGAATCGGAGATTGAATTGTCCAGACTTTCTGGTTCAACATTGAATCCAATTAAATACAACCATGTCAAGTACTGTCATTTGAAAAATAATCATTTATGTTAACCAAAAAATAATAATCATTTAATATTATTCAACTATAATTCTTTCTTAATGGTACAAAAGTGGGTAATAAGTCCATTTGATCATCTGCTCCTACAATAAAAGTCTTAGCCTGGAGCACAGAAGAATCCGAGTTAACAACTAAAAGACAAGAAGCAACATGTTATGGATTGAATATCAATTTGATCATCTCCTACAATAAAAGTCTTGGCCTGGAACACAGAAGAATCCGAGTTCACAACTAAAAGACAAGAAGCAACATGCATGTTATATGGATTGAATATTGAAGCCGTACACTTTCACTTATCTAATTTTAGACATTCATTTTGTTAAAGAAAATTACACTAACATTTTTCTATGTTTGACTTAATTACGTACAATGGACATTTTTATAATAAAAACATTAATCGCAAAGAAAGTTGATATAATTTTTAATACACGAGAGGTGTACATCAAATATAATTAAAAATCAATTTTCAAGAGAAACTAGTGTAATTTCTTTAATTTTTTATGTTTTCCATATATTGTTTAGTACAAATCACAACCTCTGTCAACCAACCTAAGTAATCAAGAAAGATTTAAAATCATATGGCTAGAACTCAAGTATAAATCAAACTTGGAGAGAATTTAGTGTAATTTCTTTTATTTTCTAGTGCTTGTATTTCGAGTCAAATTTTGCTGAGGTTGTTTATAATACTTGGCGGATTGATCGATTCTAGATGTATAACTCATGTTTCTAATACGATGCAAAAATTTCTTATGACCCATAAGACTAAGAGAAAAGTTAGTCTTTATGGGGAATAGGGTGAAGGTCCTAATGGAAGCTATTGGAATTTATCGTTTAATTCTCGATGTTGGACATCATTTAGATTTATTTGAAACTCTTTATGTACCTGCATTTCTAGGAGTTAAGTTTCCTTATCTAAACTCAATGTTGCTCGATACTTTATTAATTTCAGTAATGAATGTTTCAGTTTGTATATTGATTGGTAGTGGTATATTATGGGTTGGACATTATACATGTTAAATCTTGATAATCTTTTTGCTAAAACTCTCTTAACCTTGCATCATACTAAACATAGTTTAGTGAATGAATATTTTGCTTACTTGTGGCACAAATGTTTGGGACATGGTTTATAAAGAACCAATGGATTGGTAAAGAATGAAATCCTTCGAGATTTAGATTTCACTGATCTGAATATAAGTTTGGATTATATTAAAGCTAAACACACAAAGAAATGAGCCACAAGAAGTACTCAACTTCTTAAAATCATACACATCGATATTTGTGGACCTTTTGATGACAATTCTTTCAATAAAGAAAAATAATTTATCACTTTCATTGATGATTATTCACGTTATGGTTATATCTATTTGTTGCATGCATGATAAATCTTAAGTTATAAATGCATTAGAGATTTATATTGAAGAAGTTGAAAGACAATTAGATAGAAAAGTGAAAATTGTTGGGTCTGATTGAGGTGGTGAGTATTATGGAAGGTATGATGAAAGTGGACAACATCCACATCCATTTGCTAAGTTTCTTGAAAGTGTGACATATGCGCGCAATACACAATGTCAGGTACAACACAACAAAATGGTGTATCAGAAAGGCGTAATTGAACCTTGCTAGATATGGTTAGGAGTATGTTAAGTAACTATTCTTTACCCATTTCATCATGGAATTATGCTTTAAAGACTGCTATATATTTATTGAATAATTAAAGTTCCTAGTAAGGGAATTCCAAAGTCTCCCTTTGAATTGTGGAACGGAAGGAAATCTAGTTTAAGATACCTGCATGTTTGGGGACGCCCGACAGAAATTAGATTTTATAATCCATAAGAAAAGAAATTGGATGCAAGGACAAACAATGATTAATTCATTGGTTATCTAGAAAAGTAAAAAAAAAAAGTATAGATTTTACTGTCCAAACAATACTACAAGGATAATTGAAACTGGGAATGCTAGGTTCATTAAAAATGATGAAGTTAGTGAGAATGAAACACCACAAAAGGTGGAAAATCAAGAAGTGAGTATGCAAGTCCCATTAACTTGTGTCTCTAATAAAATCTCATTAACTTTTCATCTTTTTCATTATTTTTATACTTTTTTTATATAAGTTGGTTGATTATTAGGGTAATTAGTGTAGAGTATTAATTCTTACTAAACTAATGAGTCATTAGTTGGATTAATCGTTAAATTTTTAGTTTTTTTGTTACTTTATTATTTCACTGAAAAAGCACACAAATTTAATGGTTGAATAATGAGCCATTAGTCACACAAATTACTTCCCAAATTCCAATAATAGTAGCAGTAACTGTGACCTCTTTCCAAATTCCACAAACATTTATTAAGTTAACCATGCTTTGTTTTAGTTTTTGGAATTATAAGTTGGTGATTATTTGACTTAACTGCTTTTAATTAATGATACCTTATCAATGCTAACTACTAAGCTGACTTTACTTTTATAGGTCCAACCCAAAAAGCCTGCGCGGGGGAGAAATTGGTGCCTTTGCTTGAAGTGGCGTGAAAGTGACCTAAATGAGAGAAGAGAATGATTAGGGAAGAGAAAGGAGAAAGGAGAAAAGAGAGAGGGAGAAGAGAAAGGATACGAAGCATACCTGATCGGAGGAGAGACTAAGGAGGCGTGACGAAGGAGACAGTGGTGGCTTTGCTTCACAGAGGAGAGACTGGGTGGCATTGCTTCACGAAGGGTTATCAGTGAGTAGTGTGTGAAAAGGAGAGAAGGAATTGAATTGGGCCCGATATATAGTATATCTATATAACGTTATAATTTTTGGGTACATCTTTAATGTCTGTTGTTACAATAACAGACGTTAAATAAGAGATTTAACGTCAGTTGATAAAAGAACATACGTTAAAAGCTTTTCTTTCACGTCTATTTACAATAACAGACGTTAAATAAGAGATTTAACGTCGGTTGATAAAAGAACAGACATTAAAAGCTTTTCTTTCACATCTGTTCTTAATATAACAGACGTTAAATAGCTTTAACGGCGGTTATTATAACAAAGAATTGGGGTTCAACAAGACCAATTAGGAATAAAGAACTCTCCTATGCACACAAACCAAAACAAGCAAGCATGAAAGTAACCAATGCACATAAACCAGCAACAATAAAACTGAATTCAAAACAAGATAAAGGGAAAAGAAAATTGCACACAAGATTTACGTGGTTTGGTCAATGCGACCTACATCCACGGGAGAGAGCATCTTCCAGTATGATCAACAAATGAGAGTACACCATGGCTTCCCAATAGAAACTTTCCCCAACCTTATTCTTGATCCTCCATGTGCTTCCCACATACCTCCAAGAACCCTAGATTATAGTTTTTATCCCTAAGCTCTTCTACCCTCGATGTTCAAGAAAACAATAGAGAACCATTGGTCCTTGCCTACACCATGTCCAAGATGAACATACAACAATTCCCCAAGTATATCTTTCACACTCTATTTTCTCTCAAACCCTTTGATCCTAAACCGAAGATCCCTATCTCTAATCTCATATTTTTCTCAAGCTCTATTCCTTTCTATGATTCATTATATTGATCATTCCTCTTCTTTCACCTATTACAAGAGATGTATATATAGACCTATACAACAATCACTAATTGGTTATAGATGAGTCATCAATCCATGTGAAGTCCCTGATCCTTGTGAAGTTTTAAACCAAGTGAATCTTGAAGTTCTCCACCTTCCACAACTAATTTCTAACAGTCTTGGACAAATCTGTTATAACAGGTATTCGCCCCGCGAGCACCACTTCGCCCCGCGAACCAGAGAGCTTCATAACACTGATGCTTGCATTCGCCCCGCTAACCAGAGAGCTGAATTTCCTGATACTCACATTCACCCCGCGAACCAGAGAGCTGAATTTCCTGATGCTCACATTCGCCCCGTGGACATAGCTTCGCCCCGCGAATGAACCTGTCTTGTTGCTCACAGAAAACACTAGTCTCTGTCTCGCCCAGCGAAGATCAATTCGTCCAGCGAATTATATCAGAACATAGCAAGATTTTGAGTCATTCTTCACACAACCGACATTAAAGTTTATTTAAATGAATGAAATATTTACGGTTCAGCCACCGCGTCTTTTTTAACGTCCATTTTTATTTAATAGATGTTACTACTGGTTGTAAAATCCATAATTTCCACCAGTGCGACGCTGTTAGGTACTCGTTAGCATGACTCATATATATTATATACTTTACTAACATCCACTATATTTGCTTGATAATTTATTTTATAAATTTAGAGTACATATCTTGGATATGTATACTAGATTAATTAAAGCATTAATTGGCAAATTATTATTATAGTAATTAATATTGAATTATTATAATATAGCATAACTGATCATGTAATTGGTCTAATACACATAACTTTGAGGACTCCATATTTACACAATAATTTCTGCCTTTGCCTTTGGTCATGCAGCTATATATCACATACCACCAATTAGTCAATCACCTTTGTTTCTCTGCAGCTCTTTACACATAACTTAGAGATGCTTTTGTAGAAGGTATGCTTTGTTTTGCCGTAAATGTTGCTCACATGAACAATGGCGATTTTTGCTTTGTGAAGAAGATCCATGATGATGATGCTCAGTAGTTGATACTTTCATGACAGTTGGGCTTTTGAAGCTTTTATAAATGCAAGAAAGGAAGCACTTATGTAAATTTCTAAGTAAATTATGTTTGTTTATTTTTTTTTTAATTTTCTGCTATTACACTTTAATTTGCTTAATAGGTAGAGATAATACTTTTGTATAATCAATCTCCAGCCACATATCCATCTAGGTTGGTCCAAGTGGAAATATTACAAGAAACTACTAGTTTAGCGATCGAATAATTCGGTTGTTAAATATGAAAATTCGATCGCTAGCTAAAGAATTTAACGGTTGGGTCGGGCTAAATTAATCCCGGGCCAATAATTTTCTAAGTTAGCCCACCTCTTTATGGGCTACAGTTTGAACAGGCTGGCCCATCGAGCCATATTTTTAAAAAATTCATTTTTTAACAATAGAAACAATATATCTAATGAAGCGCTTAAATAAATTATGTTTGATTTTTCATTGGTTTACAATATAAAGAAAATGTATGATTTAACTACGTTGAAGACTAAAATAAATTAAATATTCTTCATCCTACAAATTCAATAATGCATGGCGAGCATCAACCACCTTCAATACAAATGTTGTTTTCAAACACTTAACACAAATTCTCTTTTAATTATTTTTCCAACACATTCTATTATTCTAATAATAACATTGTTTATGTAACATAAATAAATTTTATTTTTTATTATATTTTTAAATCATTGTTCGGGCCAACAGGTTGGCCTGGCCTACCATGGGCCAACCTGTGTTGAGCCAACAATTTTTCGGGTTGGGTTGGACTAAAAATATTTCGGACTTAAATTTGTTAACCCAATCCATTCTTTATATTGGGCCAACCCATCAGACTCGACCCATTTTGACACCCTGAATGTTTGTGCTCATGTAAAAACATGGTTTTTCACCTTTTAAACTCTTCCCTAAGCTCTTTTAATCATTCTAACTCTTATAGATGTTTGAATTAAACATTCTTGGTCTTAATATTAAATTATTACTTAACATAGAGTTTTACACACGATGAAATGAAATGAAGTAAGTTTGTTATTGTAAAAAAAAAAAAAAAAAAAAAAAGATGTTACACAATGAATGGAGTTGCTCTAAAGTTAAGAAATAATTAATGCTTTGTTAATTTTCTAAAATGACAAAAAAAACAAAAAAAATTCTAAAAAGACAAATAAAAAAAGAACATAACGAGTATGAGTATATGAAAAATAATTAATAATATTTAAATACTTTTTTGGTATAATATTTGTACTTTGTTAACTAGTATCTTGATTAAAACTAGAAGTTTCAAATTAAAATAGGGAGAATGCTAACAACGTCCTTAGGGAGCTAGTTAAGGAATCAAAAAAATAAAATTTTCATTGGGAATTGATGCATTTGATATTTTGAAAAGTGATAAACGTAGTTTTACGATGAAAATTTATTTCTTCAGAATTCCTTAACCAGAACCCTTAGTATGTGTTTGGATGGGATTTTGAAATTTTAAGGGATTTGAAATACAAGACAATTGAATTGCTTCAATTGAATTACTTTCATTTTCAAAATATTATGTTTGGATAAAGCGATTCAAATACCTTGTATTTAAAATTCTTTGTTTGGATAAAGGAATTTAATTTTCTTCAATTATAAAATTTCATTTTTTAAAGTTTATTTAAAGAATTGGTGGTAATGGTGGTGGTGGTGATGGTTCGGTGGCAGCGGCAGTCCGAGGACCGGTGGTGGTGATCTGATGACCAACAACGATGGTCTGTCGACTGGTGATGGTGGTTCGACGATGGTGGTTTGGTGAGAATTCACATTAGATAAGACAAAGGAATTTCAAATTCCTAGGCTTGAGGTGATATTTCAAATCCCTTAAACTTAGTTCAAATGAAATACCCCATAAAATCCATTCATTTTTTTAAATCCTCCACATTTTTATAACAAAGTATTTTGGAATAATATATTTTAATTACTCTTTATAAATACTTCACGCCCTCTATCATTACCCCATCCAAACACACCCTTAGGTAGCATGACCATTAAAATAAAACTTTTAAGGGTCTTGCCAACCATAAGGATCTGGTTAAGGAATCAATAAGAAAGCAATATTAATTGGGAAACTACGTGGATCACTCCTCAATCAATTAAATACACTTTTTTTCAATAAAAACTTACCATTTTAAATTCTTTAAGGAGAATGCTAACCAATGCCTGTTCAGGAATCAAATAAGAAAATTTTGTATGGAAAAATGATGTATTTAATGTATTAATAAGTTTTACACTTATCTTTCCAATGCAAACTTACCTTTTATTGATTTTTTTAACCAATGTCCTTAAGGCACTAATTAGCAAGACTCATTCTTTAACCATTAGTGTCCTTAGGACTCTGGTTAACATTCTCCAACATTTAATACCTCAAAAACTGAGACGGTTTTATTCTTTTAGTTAAAAAAAATTTACTCTATTTACTAATCTTATAGTCTCGCAATTTTGTAAATAACTGACTCGTTCAAGATAGTGTTATATTTTAGTAACTGTTATAAGATCAATGAATATTTATTACATCTTTTAATTATATCTTTAAGCAATTAGGACACAACAATTTTAATATTTGTGAATTGTAACATTTATCTACAACAATTTTCAATAATAACAATTTAATTAAGCAGTACACATTTTTATTATTAACTAATATTATTTAATATATGTTTTTTAATCATAATGTAAAAGTTTAGACGTTATTAGTTGTTAAAAAACGAAGGTTCTTTTAATAAAAATCCCTGCCAAATAAGTAAACGAATCGAATAATCCAAGTATCCAACTATGAACTATCCAAGTAATGTCGGGTGTCTATGTTTACCGAATTCCTTACCACTAGTCATCCCCCTTAAAGTTCAATTGTGCTTCCTTTCATTGGGAATAGCATTATTTTCACCTCCTCCATTATTCTTGGGCTAGCTTTTCGATAAATTAAAGGGCAAGCTTCTCATTTCCCAAACAAGGATGATTGGGCATATAGTAAAGGCTCTTAATTAGAAAAGTGGGAATATTAATTATTAATTCGTCTTGCCAAACACTTCGTGGGGAATTATCCTTCAGACACCAAAATGTGTCTATATATTCATTGCATGCAGTGCAGGCACAATTGTGTTGCGTGGCACTGTCCAATGGAAGAAAAAAGGATAATGTATTACGGTAATTCTGACAAGATACTGTGGGGGAGGGAGATTTTTCATTTGCACTTTGTTTGGCAAGGGAATTTGGCACGCCTACGAACATGGTTGCTACCTCTCTAGATTCTAGAGGTATTTTTTTTGAACTCCTGAACTGGATACATTATACTCCCTCCGATCCTTATTATAAGTAAAAAATCCCAAATTTTTTGATTTAATATATAAACAAATTTCAACTACTTCCATCATATTTAATGACATTATTCTTAAAATACCCTTCATTTAATATCAATTTTGTTTTTCAATAACTCAATGTGGGATGCATTTAATAAAAATTGAAGTTTTCTATGAAGGTTACTTTAAGTAATACCCTTAATTTTTTAACAACATTAAATGTGATTAACCAACTTCCTTAATATGTATGTTCAGTTTAAGTTTTGCTTATAATAAAGATCGGAATAGTATGGTGGTAATTAATTAGTTTGGGTCGAAGTTAATTATGAACAATTTAATTAAATCACTTACCTGTGTTATTATGCTAATGGATTTTGTGCTAAATTCTACTAACTTCATTATATTGTTTTAAATTCAATACGACAAATTATTGAAGAGTCTCTAATGCTGAAGTACGCAGGTGCATTAAGTAACTTAACTGAACTTGGGAGTCTTGGTTGCACCATTGTGCACGAAGTGGATGTCCATACCATGACCCAACACCCACTTCTTCAGTGCAAGTATTTTGACCGGATAGTCTTCAATTTTCCTCATGTTGGTTTCGTTTTTCGTGAACATGACCTTCTCTAGATTGAGTAAGTTACGCAAAAAAATTGTGTAATTTAGTTTTTTTTTCCAGCTTTCAATATATTGGTATGAGTTAGAAATAACATTACACATAAATATGTATTAATATATATTGTGTGATTGTGATTAAATGCAGGCTTCGCAAGAAATTAGTGAGTGGGTTTCTCAGTAATGCTAAATGCATGCTTGCTTCAGACGGAGAAATTCATATCACACACAAGACAGCGCATCCTTTCTGTGAAGGGAAAGTCAAGGAGCTGGCAGAACGTGAGGGATTGATCTTGGTTGGAGAAGAGGAATTCTATCCACGGTGTTACCTAGGTTAAACAAGAGAGGATATGGGAGTTATTGTGACCGTAGTTTCCCTGTTGGAAGGTGCAGTACTTTCAAATTTGGTTTTTCATTACCAAATTTGAAATCCACATCATAGCTACCCATGTGTTTTTTTTTTTTTGAGTAACCATGTTATTAGTGGTACAAATTATCCACCGTCGTAAACAGTGACTAATCTCCGTCGGGGACCTGGATGTCATTTAAGGGTTGCCCTATCCCAACCAAGTTTTCTCCATACGCAAGAATCAGAAATCGAATCCCTGACCACTTACTTAAGGGGTCCGAACTCGTTACTATTCGGACCAACCATATATTGGTAGCTACCCATGTGTTTTGTAATGAATTTCCCTACTTTACTGAATATGACATAATTTTCGTTAATAATGTTGTTGCAATTTTCTCGATTTAAATATGTGAACATTGCAGTCGTGGGGAAAAAAATTGGTTTCCAATACCCAAAAAGAAAATGCTCATTGTTCCCTGATCTATTACAATTATGACAATTAATGATTACCTTTTGTCAATGTTTTAAAAATCGAACCGGTCATTGAATTGGTGAAGGCACTGATTCACGGTTCACTGGTTCAAACTTGGTCGAATCGTGATCGAACCGTAGTCGAACCAGTTGTAATTAAATATATATATTTAATTTTATACACCATATTTAATAATACAAGATAATATAATTATACTAATAAAATGGACTCTAGAAATTGTGAGAGATTTTTATTTTTTTGTTTGAGTAGCTGGAAAGCAAGGGTCAAGCTCAATGGCATATGTATCCAAATGCCCCAGCCCATTTACTCAATGCTAAAACATTTATTTTGTTTGAAAATTTTTACAAAAACATATTCTATTCAATAGCCCACTATTAGCCCAACCAATTTCATTTTGTGCGCCGCCCAACTTTAATATCCAATTAAGAACCCTAGTCCTCAGTTTCATTGATATGTTGCAACCAAAAACCCTAGTCCCCAGCCCCTCTTTCCTTCCCAACGCACGCCGCCTCATCTTCTCTCGAAGTTCGACTAAGCACGCCGCCTCATTTCACTTCGATTAAGCATAACAATGACACCAAAGTTCGACCCCTAAAACCCCAAGTTCATTTCGAACCTGCTTGTGTCCTTGTTTCATGGTGCCAGAAGAAGATGGAGCTTGCAACAAGTTGTGTCATGATGAAGAAGAAGATGGTAGTGGAATAAAGGAGATGAACCGAGGTTGTTGCTGAAGAATCAAGAGGTGTTTACTCAAACCGGAGGTAACCGGCAAATCACCGGTTTTGTCCGATTCGTAACCAGTTTGAGCAGTTTTTGGATGGTTTGATTGATAGCCGGTTTCCTGGGTGGTCCAGTTCATCAGTTCACCGGTCGGACCAACCGGTCCAGTCCGGTTTTGATAACCGTGCCTTTTGTATACTTCTATTATATATATATATATATATATATATCACTCTTTAATCCATTAATAACACAATTAACTTCAGTACCACTAATAAATATTTAGTACTTTTTTAAAAGAAAAAAGGTTCAAATTGGTCCTTGACAAAAAAAAAAAAACAATGACATTTTGGTCCCTCGTAAATAAAAATATCAATTTGGTCATCAAGAATGTAAAATGCAGGTCAAATTAGTCATTTTTAGGATAATTTTTAGGGACATTTTAGTCCTTGCCACGGACTATTTTGACCTGCACTTTACATTCTTAATTAAGGACCAAATTGATATTTTTCATTTCTGAGGAACTAAAATATCACAGTAATTTTTTATCAAGAATCATTTTGAGCCTTTACTCTTTTTAAAATATCGTCCTACTTCTATGAGTGAGTGGACGCATCTATGAAACTTGGAAGGCCATCACCAAGAAGGACACCTCTTCAGACAGAAATGATGCATGAGTCATATGATCAGTACTGGTTCCATGGCACAAGGTAGAAACTCACCATTTGGGTGAGAGTTTGATTTAATTGCAAGTTAGTGCAATTCATTCCTTGGGTTGTCTTCAATCCTCCAAGTCATAAGATGAGGATCCATCCTCCCAAAAACAACACCTACTATAACCGATTTTCAAGTTAATTTTTTTTTTTTACTTATTTTAATTAAAAAAAAAAAATCCTGAACTTCCATCCGGCTCCTCCACCTTCCCCGTCCATTCTAAATCTAGTAACCGTCCGCTGTGATGTCCCTTACCATTCCAAATCCCATTATTATGGTAGCAGTAAGAGAATCTTTGTCTATCTAGGTATATTCAACATTTCCAACTTCCAAATCGACGATAATTACGTACCATCATTACGGGCTAAAGAATTTGTAATATTCTTGGTGTAAACATCCATCATTACAAACCCAAGATTTGTTCATCATCTCTACCTTGAGGTTACCAAATTTTAATTGTATTACCTTTTACCTTATAATTCTTTTTTATATATTCTTTTTGTTGTAATTATGAGACATGGTCTGTCTTGGCATCCTTGAGAAAGCTCTACTATACCATTGTCTTTGTTCAAGATCAGACAATGCTTCCTGTTGTGACCACGGCAAGTATACCGGATTGTTGCAAGTAATAAAACGGTGAGAACCGGATATCGTCCACAGGGATCGGTTGTCAAGTACCAATTCATAAGTTAAACAGCTATTTAAACCAAAATTTGGTATGAAGAGAGCTCAGAATATAAAATAAAGCAATTAAACTATTTTTGGATTTTTCTTTTAGACAACTAGACAAACACTTAGGAGATAAAAATAGAGATAAAAACGCTAAGAATTTGATTTCACCCAATTATGAATCCGGATTCCTCATAGACAAGGAATGCTATGAATTATCGAAACCCCGATTATCCTAATCCCAATTGGTTTGTTGAAGGTTAAATTCCCTTAATTAATTGAAACCTAATTCCTTAGTGAATCAATTCTACCAAAACCCCATCAATTAGCTAATTCCTTAGGTCTAATTAATAAAGCATGGTGATGAAAGCTCTATAGAATTTGTGATACAACCACATCAATCAAGTCATCCATCCCTAGATACACTCAATTAATGGTAATGAATACAAGAGGCAAGTCCACATATCACCATTCCTAGCATATACATGAACCCTCAAAACACAAGAATGGTAGCTAAGCATTCAAATGTCATTAAGCAAAGTAAACATCACATCAATAATACCAAATGTTCATAAGATAATCAAAGAATCAATTAAAACATTATCATAAAAGGATTACACCAAAACCCTAGCTAAAAATGGATTTAGCTAGACATGCTAAACCCTAAAATAAAAATAAAATAAAGAGAGAGAGAAAAGCAAAAGGAAAAAAACTCCATAAAAATAAAGATGAGAGCATCAGCTCTCATTTCTTTCTCAGGCGCAGCCCTTCCCTGCTGGTCGCTGCCTATGCGGCTATCCCCCCCGATTCTATTCCTTACGTTTTGTCTCTTAAGAGCATCTCCTCCTCGGGCTTCCTGATTTCTTACAAAAATCCAATTCATAATGCAATTCCTTCCAATATGGGCCCCATATCATTTAGCCATCCTTCCTCCCAATTGCTGATGGGTTGTGGCTGAGCAAAGTTACACAATTGGGCTTGCTTCTTTGATTTCTATTTTCTTAGGAGCCTAATGTCCAAACTAATGCAAATCTTTATTATTTCCTACAAACATAAACAAGTAAAAACACAATATTAGATTATTTCTAAAAACATAAAATAAAACTAAAATGTGTAAAACACTAATAAAAACTCAACTAACTACACTTAGGGACAAAACTAAATCAATGAGCACAATTAGGAGCAATGATTCACCCATTAAGCACACAAAAATCACATAATCTAGAAGATTATCACTTCCTCTATATATGTATATGATATGTCCTTAGTTCTAGCAATGTTGGCTTATAAAGCCATGGCAAACTATACTTGGCAGGGAGCTTTTGTCTTTAATACAAGATCATAGTATATTTGCAAGATTATGCATTTTTTAATTTAAAGGGTCTTGAAAAGAATTGTTAATTTAGAATTCTCCATGCATAAGAATATCGTGATATATTTAGGTTTTTAAGACGAAAGGGATAAATAGTCACCTATTACTTTGAGCATTGGCTTAACTTTGGCCACAAGGTTATTTTTATGGTTTTCAAATTTCAACACTTCGAATAAATTCTGCCCACCTAAAGCTCAATTTGCTAGTTGAGCCACACTTCATGGTGTTCGGTAGATTTTGTTTTAAATTAAATCAATGGTGACAATCTTGATTTCACATTATTTCTCCTACTTCCCAAATAAATAATTTCACAACAAATTCCCGATTCTTCAGCTTTGCAATAGAAAAATTGCAACTCTTGATGAATTCTTGACAACCAATACACAGACATAGCAAACCAACACACGACATAGTTTAAAATTATTCAATAAATAACTATATTTAATATTTCAATAAGTAATAATATTAAACAAATAATAAAAATAAGAGAAAAGTGCATATATCCCCACTAAACTTTAGCCCGCTTGTAAATAAGTACCATTAACTATTGATTCTTTCCGATTAATCTTCAGATTCTAACTATTAGCGAAATAGATCCTTTTGTTAACCCAAAGTTAAATTACCAATAGTGATTGAATCCAACCCTTCATTGCACTTTGATCATCCGTTCATTGCATTTTTGTTTTTAAAAAAGAAAAAAAAACCGAGAGTGCTCCCTGATGCGTCTTCTTCTTAATGACTTCTGTTCTTCTTCCCTGATTCCTTTCTCTTGTTTGCTAGTCTTATTCTTTTCAGTTGCTATAGCGTGTTTTACCAAAAAGAATCTCACTATTCAAAATGCCTTCAGAATCAGCAAGGGAATTCTGAAAGGCTTCATTCATAGCACTGTGTCAGTATCTGAGTACTAACCTCAAAGATACTGCAAGCTTATGCCATTTTCTGAGCTTTCTTTATAAAATAAAAGAAAAACCTCCGCAATAAAACAAAAAACAGCCATTTTTCTCCAAAGGCAAAAAGCTAAAGCCAAAATCTAAATGCCCCTTCTTATTCCCAAAGCACCATTCTCTTTCTCCCTCTCTCTCCCTATATGGATGTTCTGAGCTTCCTCAAGTTCTGAAGTTACGACACCACCATGAGCACAATCTCAAACACAGTACCTCATTTTGTGGTGGAGAAAGCAGGAAGAAGAAAACGCAGAGGAGTATTCTCTCTTTTTTTTTTTTTCCTGTTTTAAAAAAATTAAAAATTAAATGCAATCAACTGTTTAGATTACAATGAAATGAATGGTGGGATTTGATCACTGTTACTAATTTTAAGTTTGAGTTAACAAAATGACCTATTTCATTGAAGTTTAAGGATTAATCAGGAAGAATCAATAGTTGAGAGTATCTATTTACAAACAAACTAAAATTTAGGGGGTGCATGCACTTTTCCCTAAAAATAATTACTAACTTGTGAGGTAGGAGGGGTATCAACTCACCTATATATTTGCTAAATTGGTTGCTATAATTTGATATGAGGTGTGAGTTGTTTAGCTAATAATGATTAATTTGGAGTTTAGCATGGTTATAATTAAGGATAATGTTATGCCTCAATCAAGAGTTGCTATTAAAATTATAGTAGGTATGATGAACCATCAAGTGGCTAATGTGATTGTTGCTCTAGAGTTACACTTTTGCTTGACAATCCTACTGATGACAATTAATGTCAAAGTATCTGTTGGTTCAATAATATACCATGTCTGAGCTAAAGTCCTTCATAGTATATTTTTGTAGTTTGGTTAAAATTTTCATGTATGACAAATTGACTATGTATTCAGTGTCTTACTGTTTTTTTTTTTTTGACACACCATGTCTTATTGTTATTGAATGATTATTTACAATAAGAAATTCAAGTCTATTAAGTTATTTATCTCAATTGTAAATTACATGACCAAATGGATTATGTATTCGGTGTCTTATTGTTATTGAATGACTATTTAGTATTTACAGTAAGAAATTTCAAGTCTATCCAACTATTCATTCCGATTGTAAATCACATGTCCAAATAGGTGGCATGAAAGTTACTATATAAGTGGAAGAGGAATTTCATTCATCCACATATTAAGTTAATTATGAATGAAGTGGAATAAGTTACAAGTATTGTTTGAGTTTATTAAATTATATTAAAGTAGTTTGTGACGTAACCATTGTTGGAAATATTTTGTGAGACACATACACAAATGTGAGCTTTATTTCCAAACTCCTCATCATGTGATGATTCTAACATCCCTGATTGAGTAATACCAGATAGTCACTGTGGTGGTGGGATAATTATAGATAATGATTAAAGAAACCTTAGAATAAAAAATTATAGCAATTTTTTTATAAAAGTTAGCCAAACAAATGTTAAAATATATTTAATCTTAGAACAAGTAATAATATTAATAAATAATAAAATATTAACTGCCCGTGCGGTAGCACGAGTATTTTACTAGATGGATGAGAGGTCTTAGGCTCCACTTCATTTTATCTTTTGAGTTGTTTTTCCTTAAATAAATGACAATTTTAGAAGTGCATATGTTAATATCAAACCACAATAACTTATTTATATTTACATAATTTTTTTTATATAGGGATGTATTTGGAGCTAATAGGCTAAGACTTCTAAGAACAAAGACAAACTATTTTTGGCAACAGCCATTTATCTGTAAATAATGTTTACCACTATATGTTACTTAAAACACTGAATTTCTTATCGACAAGTAAAACCAACTTTGCCATTGAAAACCGGTTCTTTTTCTTTACTTGCTATTATATCTTACTTGACAAAGCAACTTTCTTCTCTATTGCTAAAATTAGCTTCACCACTGAAAATCAACTATATGTTATTATGTTTAATTCTTTTCCTCCTAAATCAACTTCAACATTGAAAACCAATGGCTTCTGTGAGTCATAATATGGATCTATTTGCAAGTTTCTTCTACAAGCTTCGCATTGTTTGGCTCTACATTATTCATAACCTGAAATCATGTGTTGATTTGTATTTGAGATTTTTCCATTGTTTTGGACTGTTATTCCTCTTATGAGTCAGCGCTCTCATCACCTTCGTAATTTTGATAATGTGAACATTGTGCATACGGTCACATTTTCTTTATATGTTCATCAAACTTTGAGTGTTATAACACTCAATTCTGTATATTTCATCGCAATTTCGTGTACTGCCATTTTTTATTATATGGATATCCTATATTTGTGATTGTTATTATCAAGTGGCTCATTTATTTCTTGATGATGGTGCATTGAAGCATATCAACTAAAACTTGTGAAAACTTGCTACCAGATATATGATTATTTTGTTCACATAAAATTTTGTACGTTTTGAGGTCACAATTGTAACATTTACACATAAGAAATAGATATGCATATCAGCTTATTAGTATTTAATAACAATGACGGATGAATGGACTAATTGCCTATTTGGTTTAGATTTTAAATGGCCCAAAATCACGTTTGCTTCTAGTAAAAGTGTTTTTGGGATTCTGAAGGTGTTTGTTTTAAATTTAGCGTTCAATAAAATCAATTATGAGTTGAGTAGAATTGATTTTAAGAGAAGCGAGAATTTTTCGCTTTCCCGTTGAGAATAATTGATTCTAGGTGTGGAACCCATAATGTTCTTCATATTTATACATCAAAAGTGATTTTACTCTATCATCCAAACAAAACCAATTCTTCTAAACTAGCTTTTCAAATATCATTACCAAACACAAATCAATTTTTTAAACTCAATTTTTTTAAAATCAATTCCTTCAAAATCAATTCTATCAAAATTTAAATCAAACAGAACGTTAGCATATACTGCCTTTTAATAGTATATAAACATGCCCATTTACAAACATGCATAAAAATCAACGCAATCAAAATGCACTAGCTTGTAAACTAAAACAATAAGTGTGTTTGGTATAGCTTTTATTTGGACAAATTCACGTCCCAGAGGTGTGGACGTAGAAGCTTCAAATTGAAGCTTTCACGATTTGTTTCTAAATTTTTATAACAATGTCACTGTTGCCGTGGTTTTAGTCCCAATGCAGTTTTCTGACGCATTACCAAATTGGTTGATGCATTAGGTAAGGAAGGAAAGATCAAAGAAGCTTGAAATGTGTTGGCTGTGATGATAAAAGAAGCTGTGAAACCCAATGTAGTTACTTATAGTGCCTTAATGGATGAGTATTTCTTAGTTAATGAAGTGAGCAAGGCAAAATGGGTATTCAGCAATATGGCCAGAATGGGAGTGACTCCTAATGTTCACAGCTATAGTATCATGATTAATGGATTTTGTAAGAATAAAATGGTGGATGAAGCCATGAATCTTTTTAAAGAAATGCATCGCAAAAATATGATCCCTAATACTGTAACTTACAGTTCTCTTATTGATGGTTTGTGCAAATCAGGAAGAATCTGTAATGCTTGGGAGCTTGTTGATGAGATGAATGATAGAGGTCAACCTGCCAATGGAATCACTTACACTTCCTTGTTGGACGCTTTATGCAAAAATCAACAGCTTGACAAGGCCATTGCATTACTCAATAAAATTGAAGACCGGGGAATTCAGCCAGACGTGTACACATATACCATACTTATTGATGGACTATGCAAAGATGGAAGACTTGAGACTGCAAAAGAGGTTTTTCATGATTTTTTTATTAGAGGCTATCGTCCAAATGTCTGGATATGCACTGTTATGATAAATGGGCTTTGTAAAGAGGACTTGTTTGATGAAGCATTGGCCTTGAAGTCAAAAATGGAAGACAATGGTTGTGTCCCTGATGCTATAACTTCTGAAATAATTATTCGTGCTCTTTTAGAAAATAATGAGAATGAAAAGGCAATGAAACTTCTTTGTGAAATGATAGCTAGAGGCCTATTAAAAGGGTAAAAGTAGGTGAGATGCTTTCTAGTTACACATCCCAAATGGTTGATTTGTATGATTGGTCATCAAGTTTCGATAAAGTCATATGTTTTATTATATTTATTGAATCACAGAACTATGTGAATGAATTTCATTGAGATTAATTAGAAGATACATGAGGTATATATAGTGAATACAAGGAGATCAACTATATAACTGAAAGGTATAACAATCCTAATACCCCCCCTCAAGGTGGAGAATAGAGATTGACTATTCCCAACTTGTGTATGAGTGTGGTAAACTGAGGATAAGGAAGGGCCTTAGTGAACAGATCAGCCAATTGATGCTGACTTTTGACGTGTATGAGTTTGATCACGTTCGCTTGCACTAATTCGCGAATGAAATGATGATCAATGTCGATGTGTTTCGAGTGTTCATGATGTGCTGGATTGGAAGCAAGGTGGATGGCAAACTGATTGTCACAGAAGAGCATAGTGGAGGAAATGTGCACTTCAAAGTGGGTTAACAGCCTTGTGAGCCAAACAATCTCACTTGCCACTGAGGATAGCGCCCGATATTCTGCTTCTACAGACGATTTAGAGACTGTAGGCTGCTTTTTAGATTTCCATGAAAGGAGAGCATTGCCAAGAAAAACGGAGAAACCAGTAGTAGAACGGCGAGTATCAATGCAACTACCCCAATCCGCATCAGCATAGGCTGTGAGATTCAAGGAATTGGAGGCAGGAAACAACAATCCTTGTCCCGGTGCATGTTTGAGATATTGTAACAAATGATGGACGGCATGAAGGTGAGGGGTGCGTGGAGATTGCATAAATTAGCTCAACTTGTGTACTGGAAAGCTGATATTGGGTCTCGATATTGTCAAGTACATTAATCACCCATCATACGCCTGTACTGAGACGGGTCAGGTAACAAATCACCATCGGAGCAATTGAGTTTCAAATTAGGGTCCATTGGCAGGGTAGCAGGCTTGCACTCCAAGAAACCCGTGTCTTCTAATAGGGACAAAGTATACTTTCGTTGAGACATGGAAATGCCATGAGAAGAAGTGGCAATTTCAAGGCCAAGGAAATACTTGAGGTTTCCAAGAATCTTCAACTTGAACAATGATTGGAGAAGAGTTTGCACCTTATGAACTTGCGCAATGTCAGGGCCGGCAAGGCTGATGTCGTCCACATAAATGAGTAAGACAACGAGGGAAGAACCAGAGCCCAAGGTGAACAAAGAATAGTCATTCTTGGACTGCACAAAGCCATGGTGAAGCAAGGAGGAAGAAAACTTGCAAAACCATGGTCTAGATGCCTGTCTAAGTCCATATAGGGACTTGTTGAGCCTGCAAACCATCCTGTTATCGTCAGTTTTGTAACCCAATGGTAAGTCCATATAAACCTCTTCAAATAAGTCTCCATTAAGGAAATCATTATTGACATCCAATTGCAAGAGATGCCACTTCTTTGCTGCAGCAACAGTGAGCATAACTCGGACTGAGGTGAGTTTTGCAACTAGGGAAAAAGTGTCTGAAAAATCAATTCCAGCCTATTTAAATTGAAGACCAGACACAGTGCACTAGCTTGATTTTTCCTTACTTATTATGAATTCATTATTGAAATTTCTCATTCTCATCAATGTCCACTACTGTCCTT
The DNA here is from genome assembly GCA_039655645.1 of Ammopiptanthus mongolicus. Classification (NCBI taxonomy): domain Eukaryota; kingdom Viridiplantae; phylum Streptophyta; class Magnoliopsida; order Fabales; family Fabaceae; genus Ammopiptanthus; species Ammopiptanthus mongolicus. Next base: position 85,586,626 of record CM077349.1, on the reverse strand, counting down.
GTGCCTGAACTGATAGCGTTAGCTCATCTCAAATACACATTTGTAGTGTTTCTTCATCCAGAGACATTTTTTTATGTGTTAGATGTAATTATTAAGACCTTGCCAAAACTGCTAAAGCTAAAGTACAGGCATGACATTTTGATATAGAGTGAGGGCGGAAATCTTGCAGTCAGCCGTCCAGTACTAGAAAACCTCAATTTAAGTTTGCATGGGAGAATGCACGAAAAAACTGTAGATATGTATGTTGGTGGCTTGACTTCTCTCTGTTCTTTCATATCCTCTTATAGCTCTTATATCATTTGGCTACTTGTTTTAAGTTTTTCTTTCGTGTATGTGCATTTATGTCTTTCATGTGATCTATTAATAGTCTGCTATAGAATTTTGAATTGAACTTCTCTTCACAGATATTGTCCTTATCATATTGTAAAAAGAAGATATAAGTGGTGTGCTTATGTTGACTGAGTTTTGTCACTCAAGTTGAAAATCTAAAATTTTCTGCCATTACAATGTCACTGAGTAAATCTTTTCTCAGGTTCTTAAATAATCTGATTATTGCCTTTCACAAATCCGCACCCTCTAAGCTTGTTTTTACTTCTTCATCATGGTTCAATCTTGCAATGTTTCTTACAAGCTTACAGTATTATTGTTATATCACTCTATGCTTTCTTTGGCTTCTTGAAACTACCATTATAGTTATATTTGGTGCTGAAATTCACGAACTTGTAAGTTTTAGAAGCCTAAAATGCATGAATCATTTTTTCTATTAAAAATTAAAATAATGCAAGAATCAATAGTTAAATATGTTTTTTTCAATTTATCTTGATTTTAGTTTTAGTAAGAAAAAGTCTAAAAAGTTTGGTTCTTTAACATGTTTGCCTGTGTCCTAAAAAAAGGCAGACCATGCGATTGTTTATTTCATGAGTTGTTAGTGACTTCTCTTATGTAGCTATCTGATAAATCTGATTGGCAATAGATATGAGGGTGATTTAAACCTACATGATGAATTACTTCCTATGAAGCACATATACGGACACCGGACACAGACACGCAGACACCGGCAAGGTCCAAAATATAGAACACCGCGACACGGCAATATATATATATATATATATATATATATATATATATATATTGTGTCAAATCAAATAATTTAAATATAAGTATCATTATAAAAGATCTAAATCGAGTATCAAGATTTATATATTCATCATCTCAAAACAACTTGTTAAGCATTACACTTTCCCTATGAGTCTCATCAAAAATACTAAAAAGAGACATCATTATACAATACAATGTCAGCCATGAACATGAGAGGAGTGAGGAATAGAAGTGAAGAAAAAAAATGGACAGATGACGAAAAACAGGGGGATGGACACTTCTGAAAGAAGCCTATATGAGACACATTTTGGTGATCGATCGTGTCCTTTAGGTGTCCAGCCACATAGAAGTGTCGGCTAAGTGTCGAGCCAATGAAAAATAATTTTTAAATCGGACACCTGACAAGGAGTGTTGGACACGTGTCGCACGTGTGTCGGGAATGTCGGTGCTTCCTAGATTACTTCCCTACAAAGATGTTATTGCAAAGGTTATTTAAGATATGTATGTATGGATGGCTACTTCTGCCTTTAGTTTTAACTTTTTTTAGTTTCCCGGTTTCTCTTCATTGCTAGGTTCAAAGTTGTGATGCTTGGCTTCAGTGAATTCTGTTCTTTTTAGCTATTTACTAAAGTTGGTAAACTCAATGAGCTTTTAAGTTTAGTTGAGCCCCCTTTATGAGTTTACTTGAACTCATGAATTTGACAGCTTCAGTCTAACTAGATGAAGTTAAAATCCAAATATGCTTTACTCGTATTTTGCTCTTATGTTTGTCAAATGTATATTTTCTGTCGAATTTAGATTTCCATGCAGTTTGAGGTTCTTTTTGAGCTTGGAGAAGAGGTGGGGCGTGGCCATTTCCAGTAAATTAGAGACAAGATCACTGAATATGTGGATCCAATGATTGTCTAGACTAAGTTAATCTTTGTAATCAAGTGTAATTATCAATCAATGGCTGTCAGCATTATTTGTTTCCTTTGTTGGTTTGCAATACCGCAAGGCTAGCCTAAATTGTAGGATCGTGTAGTGCTAGCTTTGCTATATATGTACACTGTTATCACAGTATCAAATACAACATATTCTTCATCTTTTATCACATTTTTAACTTGGTATTAGAGCTCTTAAGCCCTGAAGGCTCTTGATCCATTAGAGATTATGGCATCCGCTGCAGATTCAAAGTCTAAAAATGATCTCCCATCCACTGTGTCTGTCAAGTTGGACAGAGACAACTACCCACTATGGAAATCCCTGGTAATCTCTATAGTCAAAGGTTGCAGGCTCGATGGGCACATGCTAGGGACAAAGGAATGTCCTGAAGAATTCATAGCCTCTGAAGATTCAAGCAAGAAAACAAATCCTGCCTTTGAAGATTGGCAGGCTCATGATTCACAACTCCTCGGATGGTTGATGAATTCAATGACTGTTGAAATGGCAACACAGTTGCTACACTGTGAAACCTCAAAACAGCTTTGGGATGAAGCTCAAAGCCTAGCCGGTGCACACACAAGGTCTCGAGTTACTTACCTTAAATCTGAGTTTCACAGCATCAGAAAAGGACAAATGAAGATGGAAGAGTATCTGGTCAAGATGAAGAATCTAGCTGACAAGCTTAAACTTGCAGGCAGCCCCATTTCCAACTCAGATCTGATCATTCAAACACTGAATGGTTTAGATTCTGAATACAACCCGATGGTGGTCAAACTATCTGATCAAACTAGTCTCACTTGGGTTGATCTACAGGCCCAATTGCTCACCTTTGAGAGTAGACTTGATCAACTGAACAGCCTCACCAATCTCACCCTTAATGCCTCCGCAAATGTTGCCAACAAAACTGACTACAAAGGCAACAAATTCAACACAAACAACAACTGGAGAGGTTCCAGCAGCAACTGGAGAGGCTCCACCTTTAGAGGTTGGAGAGGAGGCAGAGGAAGAGGAAGAATGTCTAAACCAACATGTCAAGTTTGCAACAAGGATGGGCACATAGCAGTAAATTGCTACTACAGGTTTGATAAATCTTACTCGAACTCCAATTATTCAGCAGGCAGTGACAGACAAGGAGCACACAATGCCTTCCTAGCATCACAAAGCTCTCCTCAAGATTACGCTTGGTACTTTGACAGTGGTGCAAGCAATCATGTGACACACCAAACTGATAGACTCGACGATATGGCAGAACATCATGGTAAGAACTCTTTAATAGTTGGAAGTGGTGAAAAATTGAAGATTGTTGCCACAGGTTCCTCAAAACTAGACTCACTCAACTTACATGATGTCTTATATGTGCCCAACATTACCAAAAATCTATTAAGTGTGTCAAAATTAACTGCTGACAATAACATTCTGGTTGTGTTTGATGCAAATTGTTGCTTTGTGAAGGACAAGTTGACAGGGAAGGCAATCCTAAGAGGGACACTTAAAGATGGCTTGTATCACCTCCCAAGGAATGAAAGGGACCCGTGTGCTCATGTATCTGTCAAGGAGAGCTGGCATAGAAGGCTTGGTCATCCAAATAATAAAGTCCTAGATAGAGTCTTGAAAAGTTGTAATGTCAAACTATCACCTAGTGATCATTTTCATTTTTGTGAGGCTTGCCAATATGGCAAAATGCATCTTTTACCTTTTAAAACCTCTTCCAATCATGCTAAGGAAATTCTTGAATTAGTTCATACTGATGTCTGGGGGCCTGCACCAGTAATCTCTTCTTCTGGTTTCAAATATTATGTTCACTTCCTTGATGACTTTAGTAGATTTACCTGGATTTATCCTCTGAAACAGAAATCTGATACTGCACAAGCCTTCATACAGTTTAAAAACATGGCAGAAAATCTGTTTAACAAGAGAATTAAGACAATACAATGTGATGGTGGTGGTGAATATAAGGCTGTGCAAAATCATTCAATAGAAGCAGGGATACAATTCAGAATGTCATGCCCTTATACTTCACAACAAAATGGTAGGGCTGAGAGAAAACACAGACATATTGCTGAATTCGGGCTGACATTACTAGCACAAGCCAAAATGCCTTTGAATTATTGGTGGGAAGCCTTCTCCACGGCAGTTTATCTCATAAACAGACTGCCCTCCCTAGTCACTCAAAATGAAAGCCCTTACTCACTACTCTTTGGAAAGGACCCTGACTACAGCTCCCTAAAACCCTTTGGGTGTGCCTGCTATCCCTGCCTCAAGCCCTATAATCAGCACAAACTGCAATTCCACACAACCAGATGTGTATTCTTAGGCTATAGTAACTCTCACAAAGGTTACAAATGCATTAATTCTCATGGCAGAGTCTTCACTTCCAGACATGTTGTCTTCAATGAAGAGCATTTTCCATTCCATGATGGTTTTCTCAATACACGAAGCCCCTTGACAACACTCACTGGCAGTCCATCTGTCTCTTTTCCTTTGCCTACTGCCAGGAGTTCACATATTGAAGAAGCAACACTTCCTGCTGACAACAGTCCTGATATGGAACAAGAACCAGCCAGTCCAACTGAGAGTGCTGCAGCTGATCTTAGCAGAGATCAAACTGCAGATGATTCACCAAGGGACAGTCCAATTCCTGACAACACTGCTCTCCCAGAAACAGCTCCTGAAGCTCACCAAGATCTTACTGAATCAAGCACAGCCATCAACACTCATTGGACCAGGAGCAAGGCTGGAATTCACAAGCCAAAGCAGCCATATGTCGGGTTAGCCAAAACTTGCACAGATGAGAAGGAACCAGAGAATGTCACAGAAGCACTCACAAGACCACAGTGGAAAGAAGCTATGGATAATGAGTACCAGGCACTCATGTCAAATCAGACCTGGTTTCTGGTACCATATCAAGGTCAAGAAAACATCATTGATTCCAAATGGGTCTTCAAGACCAAGTACAAGGCAGATGGGACAATTGAAAGGAGAAAGGCAAGATTAGTTGCAAAAGGATTCCAACAAACAGCTGGATTGGATTATGAAGAGACCTTCAGCCCGGTTGTCAAGACCAGTACAGTTCGAATCATACTCTCAATTGCAGTGCATCTCAATTGGGAGGTCAAACAGCTGGACATAAACAATGCATTCCTCAATGGCTACCTCAAAGAAACTGTGTTTATGCATCAACCAGAGGGATTTGTAGACTCAACTAAACCTGAACATGTCTGCAAGTTATCTAAGGCAATCTATGGATTGAAACAGGCCCCAAGAGCCTGGTTTGACAGCCTCAAAAATGCCTTACTCAGCTGGGGATTCAAGAACACAAAAAGTGATTCCTCACTCTTCACTCTAAGAGGTACAGATCACATTACCTTTCTCCTTATATATGTGGATGACATAATTATCACCGGGAACAACACCAAATTCCTAGAGTCCTTCATCAAACAACTCAATGTTGTGTTTTCCCTTAAGGATCTTGGTCCACTGCATTACTTCCTAGGCATAGAAGTTCAAAGAGATGCATCTGGCATGTACTTGAAGCAATCGAAATACATAGGAGATATTCTGAGAAAGTTCAAAATGGACAATGCCTCTTCCTGTCCAACACCAATGGTAACGGGCAAGCCATTTACAGCTGAAGGGGAGAAGTTACAAGATCCGACCGTGTTCAGGCAAGCTATAGGCGCTTTGCAGTACTTAACAAACACAAGACCTGACATAGCCTTCTCAGTCAACAAACTCAGCCAATTCATGAGCTCTCCCACTATAGATCACTGGCAAGGCATCAAAAGAATATTGAGATACCTTCAAGGTACCATCCAACACTGCCTGCACATTAAACCATCCACTGACTTGGACTTAACAGGTTTCTCAGATGCAGATTGGGCCACAAGTGTGGACGATAGAAAATCCATGGCAGGTCAATGTGTTTTTCTTGGTGAAACACTGGTTTCTTGGTCCTCAAGGAAACAAAAGGTAGTCTCAAGATCCAGTACAGAGTCAGAATATAGAGCCCTGGCCGACTTAGCTGCTGAAATAGCATGGACCCGTTCACTCCTTGATGAGCTGAAACTCCCTCTGCCAAGAAAACCAACACTGTGGTGTGCATGCTCGATACAAACACATTGAGATTGATGTGCACTACATCAGAGACCAAGTGCTGCAAAATGAGATTGTTGTGGCCTATGTTCCATCAGCCGATCAAATTGCCGATTGCCTCACTAAAGCCTTAACTCACACACGATTCAACCAACTCAGAGACAAACTTGGGGTGACTCTCTCACCCATCAGTTTGAAGGGGGGAATTAGAGACAAGATCACTGAATATGTGGATCCAATGATTGTCTAGACTAAGTCAATCTTTGTAATCAAGTGTAATTATCAATCAATGGCTGTCAGCATTATTTGTTTCCTTTGTTGGTTTGCAATACCGCAAGGCTAGCCTAAATTGTTGGATCGTGTAGTGCTAGCTTTGCTATATATGTACACTGTTATCACAGTATCAAATACAACATATTCTTCATCTTTTATCACATTTTTAACTCAGTATACTTGCTCTGCCAAGGGAAAGAAGGGCAGCTTCAAGGGGCAGGAGGTTGCTGTCAAAATCATTTCAAAATCCAAAGTCTCATGATAATAATCTTTAATGCTTGGTTCTGTGGATTTCTGTATAAAGTTTAAAACTTGTTTTGTCCTTATTTTTGGATATTTTTCTCCAAGATTGTTTCTATTTATTTATTTATTTATTTATGCTCATCATCAAGTGTCTGTTACAGGTATGATATAAGCTTCTTGATAATATATTCTTGTGAAATCATGCTATGGAAGTAGTAAAAGATGCAACTTATAGATTTGTTGGTTATTTACTGTGACTGCACTCATGATGGATTTTTGCTATTGGCAGAATAACATTTTTTAGGCTTAATTGCACTTTTAGCCCCCCTAGATATCACGATTGTGCAATTTTAGTTCCCCAGGTTCTAATTGTGTCAATTGGGTCCTCCGAGTATCACGATTGTGCAATTTTAGTCCCCCAGGTTCTAATTGCGTCAATTGGGTCCTCCGAGTATCACGATTGTGCAATTTTGGTCCCCCAGGTTTCAATTGCGCTAATTGGGTCCATCATGTATCACAATTGTGCAATTTTGGTGTCCCATGTATCACGATTATACAATTTTTAACATCAATAGTCTACGAAGCACATGTGAGACTGATTTGACACTTAGTGAGGCCAGCTTGACAGCTTACATGTCATTCCTATCCCGCATTTAGTGATGTGCATTTTACCATTAAAGTGTGTAAGATGTCAACGATGCCACATAAGAATGTCCCATAAACTGTCAAGTTGACCTCACTAAGTGTCAAATCAGTCCCACGTGAGCCATATAGGCTACTAGCGTTAAAAATTCCATCATCGTGATATTTAGGGGGACCAAAATTGCACAGTCTTGATACCTAGAGGACCCAATTGGCCCAATTGAAACCTGGGGGACTAAAATTGCACAATTGTAATACTTGGGGGATCCAATTGGCGCAATTAGTACCTGAGGGACTAAAATTGCACAATCATAATACTTGAGGGACCAAAAGTGCAATTAAGCCCATTTTTTATCAAGATTATGGATGTGGCTGTTTTGTTATTACTCTAAGTCTCTTCTAGTAAAGTTGTTTGTTATTCTAACACATGTATATGATTTCATGCTTTCTGTTCTCCGTGGATAATCCAGATTTAAATTCTGCTTGGAAAAATCCTGAACCATAGAGATATATATGATTGTGATATTTCAATGGATTCTAGCAGTTATCTTTCTTTCATATAATAATACCATTTTCTTTTCAAGGAATTACCTTACATGAATTTGTTTTCATTCCAGACTTATGTAAGGGTCGTGCTTATGATCACTGTTTTTCTTTTGATTATGAAAATCAGCACTTCAGCAGTGTGCTGTTCTTATGAAATTGGGCGATGTTTGGCAGATGACAATAGCAATAGTTACAGTGATCAAGTGCTGATAACTTGGTTCAGAACCATGAAGGATCTGATATGGAGAGCTTTGGCTCAATACTGGTGAAGGCAGCCTATTTATCATATAAGCAGCAGTGGCAGTGCACTCTCCCCAGAAGGAAATAGGCACCTTGGATTGAAAATACAATGCTCTTGCTACATTGAGCAAGTGTTGGTGTTTTCTCTCAACAACTGAATTTTGCTCAGGCCTTTCAACACAAGGTGTTCTCCGTGGATAATCCAGATTTAAATTCTGCTTGGAAAAATCCTGAACCATAGAGATATATATGATTGTGATATTTCAATGGATTCTAGCAGTTATCTTTCTTTCATATAATAATACAATTTTCTTTTCAAGGAATTACCTTACATGAATTTGTTTTCATTCCAGACTTATGTAAGGGTCGTGCTTATGATCACTGTTTTTCTTTTGATTATGAAAATCAGCACTTCAGCAGTGTGCTGTTCTTATGAAATTGGGCGATGTTTGGCAGATGACAATAGCAATTTTTATAGAGGATGTAAGCAGAGAAGTAAAGATATTGCGGGGCATAAGAATCTGGTGCAATTCTATGAAGCTTATGAAGATGACAACAATGTTTATATAGTTACGGAGTAAGTTCATATTTCTTTTCTTTTTCTTGTTATGCTGCTGAAAAATTATTAATATATTCCCAAGCTGAATGATTTTAATGGAGAAAGCAAAAAACTTTCATGGATGCATTATTTCTTATACAAATTGACCTATGACCTTCCTTATATCATTGTTTACTTTCAAAGAACTATAAGGGCCCGTTTGGTGGTCAGGATAAGGGAGGCAGGATAGGATAAGCTATCCTGTCCTGTTTTAATCTGTAGTTTGGTGAACCAGCAGGATAGGATAAGCTTATCCTGTAAGCTTATCCTATCCTATTACTTAGTTATAATTCTATCCTGAGGGTGGAGCTGGGTTAGAATCAACAGGATAGGATAAGAAAATGCTTTCTTTTATCTCTTACCTTTAATATTGTTATTATTTAATTACGGTTTCAAACCTAATTAGTCAACCTTAATACTAATTAAAATATGTGGTTTAATTAACAATTTTTATAAAAAGTGAAAAAAAAGTTAATTTTTTATAATTTAAAAAAATGGACTAATTTATAATTAAAAAGCCAAAAATATATATTATTAAATAATTTTTAATTTAAATGTATAAAACAACCACGTAATATTAAAATTTATTTTTGAAAAAAAATGTAATTTTGATATAAGGATAATTTTATCATTTGTCGATATTTTATATCATATCCTGTTATTATCTGATGCACATCAAACATTGGACAGGATAAGAGCTTATCATGCTCATATCCTATCCTATCCTTATCCAGCTCTCATATCCTATTCATCCTTATCCTATCCTGACCACCAAACGAGCCCTAACTGTGATGCTGATTGTTTGGATATATTGTATTGATTAAGCAGGAAACTGAAATTTGTCAATGGAGTCAATAAATTAGGAGCTAACATACTGTATCATTCGCTATTCAGGTTATGCAAAGGAGGTGAACTTCGAGATAAGATCCTTTCCAGGTAACAATATTCTCCGATTTTCATTTTTCTGTGCCGCAAAATAGAAAGAAAGTAGAAAGAGGCATTCTGGTTTCATTATTTTACTCTTGCTTTCATGTATGACATTCTAATAGGCACATATTTAATTATATAGGGGTGGAAAGTATTCAGAAGAGGATGCAGGGTTGTTATGATTCAGAATTTCAGATATTAAGTTTGGTAGCTTTATGCCATCTACAGGGTGTTGTTCACCGTGATCTGAAGCCAGAGGTAATTATCTCATAAAGCTAATTAATGCTTGGCTGGGAAATTAATCAGGGTAATAGGATGACATTGTTACTCTGTGTGATTGAAGAGAAGTATTTTTGTGTTATTATTCTCTTGGTGACGGGAGAACGTTCCATACAGGGTTTTGCTTGTTTCTTATGGAAGGATAGTGTAGGCAAATTTGCTTTAGGTTCTTTGAAATATTAAGATTATTGTAAAACTTGATTTTACTTTTGATTGGATAGAGCCAATGACTTTTATCAAGTCAGAGGACAGAGGATACACTGAAAACCAAAAAAATAAATTAATGGATGAGTGGATTGAGGATATCAACTTTTTTTGGTAGATGTACTATATTATCTTCTTTCTACCAATACCCTAATCCTAAATTCCACCATTTCACATTCTATCATGCTAGAAACTGAGGTTAAAGAACATAGTTTGTATTGAGCGATAACACTCTGAAAACCTTTACACTCTATTCTCATTGACAGACACTAATGTTTTATAATATTTAAAATTTATTTATATTTAAAATATTTTTTTAACAACTGTAATCATACTTAGCTAAAGCATCTATAAAAACTGTTAAATGTTACATTGATCTCTTGCTTAATAAATTAAAATGTGATCAATGCAGAACATTAGTTTTCTTGACATATGGTCACTCAAGTTCTACACTAATGTAAATTTATCATAAAAAAAGTAACATCACTTAATGCATAAACACTGTAGTATGACTCACTCATTGCATTTGATAGAGCTGTGCAAAATAAAAAAATAGAATAGGTAATATATTCACTTGACAAAAGTGTAGTTACGTATAAGATGCTTGTAGATTTTGCTTTACTTCTGATATGGATAGTTAACAATATAGTTTACATAAAGCAAAACTGCAAGGCGATGAACATACATGGTGTGTGAATCAAAGATGGGGGGCGATGATGTGGTCTAGTGCAGGGGTATTAGAATAACATGAAAACTTTGGGGTCCATGGCCTCCACCCTAATGAGGAGAATGTGGCACCGGCACTGGCCCGTGTGGAGTGGCTCGAGCAGGTGGAGGAGGTGGACTTGGCAAGTTACCTAGTTTCCTCATCTTCAAATCTGCAAAATAAAAATGACAAGATGTTGTCAACAGCTCAACATATGTTTCAACTTTCAAGATTCAAAAAAAGTTTAATTACTTTTACAGTACAGTTCTAACATCCAGTGTGGTGAAGGTCCCTTTGGATTAGCTTTTGAAAAAATGACTTCTATGACATATAGGGCCGTCTTAGACATTTTGGGGGCCCTGTTCTAATCTTAAAAATTGGGCCCTTAATAAAAAAAAAAGACAATTTTAATAATTAAATATTATTTCAAAAAAAAGGCAATCTTAAATATTATTTCAAAAAGGACAATTGTTCTAATCTTAAACACCCACTTCAGGATAATAAATACAAAGAAGATTATTAAAATCCTACCAATACAACTTCAAACTAATATCAATCTTCTAGCTACTTAAAAAGAGCCTTCTTTCTAATACCATTTTTTTGGTCAAAATAAATTTTGGGGGCCCCAAATTTTGGACCAAATTTGAGGCCCTGTGCTGTTGCACTTCTTGCACGCCCTTATCGCCGGCCTTGATGACATAGAAGTAGAGCATATGAATGAGCTTTAAATAAAAGGCTTTTATTATATTTGTTGCGGTGTCCAATAAAACATGATTGACTCTAAACATGCATGCCTTTAGATATGTTGTATGAATGTTTAAATGACAAACCTGCATTAACTGGAGACAGCTGCATAAACAAAGTAAAGGCGATTATTAACAGAATAATTAAACGTAAAGAGATTGAAGGGAGACTTAAGATCTGAGCCATTTCCCAATATTGATACCTAATATGCCGGTCTCGCTACTGAAGTCATTGAAATTTATAATGTTATCGAGACTGGAAAGTCATCATACTTATTTTTATTCGAACCTTCAACGAAATTTCATGTAGAAAATAAGACCAATTAGTTTTGTCATAGTGGTTAGGGTTAGATATGTTTTTCATCCCGATAAAATAGCGAAAATTCGTTTTTAGTTCCTCATTTTTTAAAAGTATTTTTTTGGTCCCTGATTTTTCAAAATAGCCCACTTTTGATATCTAACGTTAGTTCAATTTTCAAAATAGGAACCAAAAGTGAGCTATTTTGAAAATTAAGAAACAAAAAAAATGATGTTTTGAAAATGAGAAACTAAAACGCACTGTCAGTGTAAATTTTTTTACACTATCAACCAATCACAAAAAAAGGTTTCAATCCCATATTGTTTTGACCTGTGAATTCTGATTCCTAGAGAAATATTCGAATGCATGAGTCTTGGAAAATAAAATTCAATCGAGAGAAAACCGCGTGCTATTACGTAATCATATGATTAAAATGAAAATCTAATATAAAGAAATAAATAAAAGTGTTCTATATCCTCATGTAAAATCCTCCTCTTAACCTTCCTGCTACTAATAAAAAAAATATTAAATAAAAAAAATAATGCATTTAACGTCTTGAAAATATAAAAAACTTTCGGGGCCCGTTTGGTGGTCAGGATAAGGGAGGCAGGATAGGATAAGCTATCCTGTCATGTTTTAATCTGTAGTTTGGTGAACCAGCAGGATAGGATAAGCTTATCCTGTTAGCTTATCCTATCCTGTTACTTAGTTATAATTCTATCCTGAGGGTGGAGCTGGGTTAGAACCAACAGGATAGGATAAGAAAATGCTTTCTTTTATCTCTTACCTTTAATATTGTTATTATTTAATTACGGTTTCAAACCTAATTAGTCAACCTTAATACTAATTAAAATATGTGGTTTAATTAACAATTTTTATAAAAAGTGAAAAAAAAGTTAATTTTTTATAATTTAAAAAAATGGACTAATTTATAATTAAAAAGCCAAAAATATATATTATTAAATATTAAATATTTTTTAATTTAAATGTATAAAACAACCACGTAATATTAAAATTTATTTTTGAAAAAAAATGTAATTTTGATATAAGGATAATTTTATCATTTGTGGATATTTTATATCATATCCTGTCATTATCTGATGCACATCAAACATTGGACAGGATAAGAGCTTATCATGCTCATATCCTATCCTATCCTTATCCAGCTCTCATATCCTATCCATCCTTATCCTATCCTGACCACCAAACGAGCCCTCAAGATTTAAGTAGGAGGATTAATAAGAGGATTTATTAATAGAAAAATTTAGAATTATTCATAAAAGAAAATAAAAGATCGGGTAGAATTGGAAAGATAAAATACGAGGAAATGGCCAAGTCAAGCTTCACCTTATGCACCAAAATTTAATTAAAGGGTTACTCCGTACATTACGAAGGAAGTCAAGTCGTCGACTTTTTTTTTTTTTTTTTTTGCTGATAAATCATATTTAGACTAATTATAGGTTTAATTTATCGTTGAAAAATTTTAAATATACGTTTAGGATAAAGTATCTATAGACTTCTTTGGGACAAACGTGCTTTTGAACCTAAACATACGTTTGCAACAATAAATCAAACATGTTATAAACTGTTGCAACTTTCAACAAAGTTTCACATGAAATGAATACTACCATGGATTTCAAACCACTGAATTGCATTTATAGAATGACTGAAAAGCTAGAGAAAGCAAAAATCAGAATATGACTCCTACTGTTTGAGGGGGGAAATGAATTAAATACTAATGGCATTTTGGGAAAATCAACCGTTTATCTTTTTATTTTTAATTATATTTATGTTTAGTCAAATAATAACTATATTTTGAGAAAATTGCAAAATTGTAATGAAATAGGGGATCCCTTAGTACAGATTAATTAAGAGACAAATTTTTTTTAGTCTAGTTGGATGAAAATAGATTAAGCAAGATTTATGACTTGGATTAATAAATAAGGTTGTCTAAGACTTTTGAAGGGCATAATAATTAAATAGGTCATGCCTCAGGCCAATAAAATAACCACTTAGGCTTTACGAACGAGTCAGCATAATAATAATAATAATAATAATAATAATAATAATAATAAATGGACAATGTATAATACCTCTATGATGTAGTCCTCTGTCTAAAATTTGTGTTGTATTCCCCATTAGTTTGTTGTATTACCAAGTAGGTTGAGCTCAAAAAATTTCAACTATAACATACCGAGAGACAGAGGAAATTGTGAGATAACAAAAACTCATTAAAGCCAAAATTGCGTATGTACATTATTAAAGCCAATTTGAGCCAGTCTAAAAAAAAGCCCATTTGAGCCATAGGTGTTAAAGCCAATCTCACCATTCTAATATTGTTTAGAGTTTCAATAAACCATAGGCGAGGCAATCTCACCATTCTAATATTGCTCAGAGTTTCAATAAACCATAGGCGACACAAGATTCAATAAACCATAGGTGTCTCACCTGTAGAATGCCGAGTCGAGCACCAAAGCAAATTGTGCGGAGATGAGAAGCGTGTGTGGGCGAGAGGGAGATGATGATGACGACAGGTTAGGGGAACAAGTGAAAGAGTTTACGTGAATTCATTTTAGCTTTTGGATTAAACCATAATTAAGCGATAGGATTTGATATCAAAGTTAAATTTGATACCTGGTGTCATTTGATTCTATCCCTGAAATTATAATACTATATCAACCTCGTTCCTGACATTAACGAAATTCCAAAAACGTCCATCAAAGTTGTTAAAAGTTAATCAATTTACTCCATCCGTTAATAATGTCAGGGACTAAATTGATTAGGCTTAGGACCCGTCGATAGATGAAGCATCTTATCCATCGCCTGCCACTGCTCATCGAGGAGAAGAGAAGGGTGGGAGTTGGAGTTGAGGAGAGCGAGGGAATAGAAGAGGAAGAGGAAGAGGAGCGCGAGGATTAAAAGGAGGCGAAGTGATGAAGTGTGTGGTGCTTCCTATATATTCGGTTACTTTTCTCCAATTTTAACCATTCATTTTTTATCATTATATTAACTGTCTGTAATAAATTGTGTTTCCATTCCTCCAAAGCTTTTGAGAGGATCGAAGATGTGGCCCTTAAACTTGGGTATCGAGAAATACCATTTGATTTTGAACTACAACTTATTGGTAACTTCCATTCATAGTTTGTTCACTTTATTTTAATTTTCTATATTCCATTCCAAATTTACAATATATACTTGCTTTTATTTGATAAATAGACCAGTAACTATAGATTTAATTTTGTTTCCCTTCTTAAAAGAATACTGCTTACAACTTTTGACTGTTTTAAGTCCACAGAGACTTAACTTTCAAGTTTGTTTTTAAAGTAAAAAATATGCATAAGCAAATGAAGCCCGTTTAGGGCCGCATGCTACCCTCAAATGGGCTAGACACCAGCTTGTTTAATTCTTGGTAGTCCAAATGGATCAAGTTAAGGGAGTTGCTTTTTGTAACTCTTGATTTTTTTAATACAACCCCTCTCATTTTTTGACTTTTTTTTTCTATCTAAAATGTCCTTCTTTTTTAATATTTTCCCATGCCTGTCCATATAATCCCAAAAGAAGAATCCATAAGCTAACATTCCGCTCCGCTCCATTCCATCAATGGCCAATGACCTCATTTTCTCCCTCCAAACTCAAAATACCACCAATTGGCCACCAAGTATGATATGGAGCTATTAACTGCATTTCCTTATCTCTGAAGCTTTACAAGCATTTGCATTTCATTATTATTTATTATTTGCATATTCAATAATTAATCTCTCTATGATGTATACCCATAAGGATGGTTCACTCCGAGCTCTTCACTACTATTTTCACTACAATATATTTGTCATATACCTATGAACACTTTTAGTGACAGTCACTAAAATTGTAGGTATATGTATTAGTGTCAGTTAAACCGTAGGTAAAAGTAGATGGACTATAGGTAAAGGCCATTGACAGTCAAATACAACTGTAGGTAAATATATGTGGATCGTAGGTGAAACCTATAGTGATAGTTATTTCCCGTTGTTATTCGTCGCTCATAATGGACGGTTGGATTGACCGTAGGTGAATGTAAGTTTTAGATACACCTACAGATTTTAAACATATAGTGATAGATTTTATCTGTCATTGAAAGGCAAATTTCTTGCAGTGTTTGCATGTTCGGGTGCTTTTGTCCATTCCACATACCTTTGTTTGGCTACTTTAATGAAATTGAATGAAATGCATTTAAGGGGAGAAGAGGGAAATAATAAAAAAAAAGGTTTAGGGAAGAAAAGAGTAGAGGAGAATTGTGAAGAGGATTTAGGAAAAAAATATTAAAAAAAGGAAGGATATTTTTGGTAGAAAAAAGTTAAAAAAAAGAGGGGTTATATTAAAAAAATCAGGGGCTGCAAAAAGCAACTTCATCTGATTAATTCACCCATTTAATAGCCCTAATCAATAGCAGCCAAATATTCCTTTAAGATGATTTTTAATTTCTAATTAAACAGTTATCTTTGGTTCAATGTTTTGATTTTCTGATTGGAAGTGAGTTTGTAATTTGACTTTAAATTTTTGTTGAGGTTAGTGATTTGTGTGACTTTTAAAGTAGTTTATTTAAAACTCAAATATTTTTTATAATGGTTGTAATACATGATTAATTAATAGTGCAAAAAATCTTTAAACTAGTACACATCACAATTGAATTCAAAATAAAATAAGTAATATATTCCCTTTAAAAAAGTGTAGTTATGTATTATATGTGTGGAAAGCGGGTGGTCGGCTGGAAAGGTCATGGGAAAAGGTGGCGACTGATGGTAAAAACTGATTGGAAAAGTGTCTGAAAGAGATCACGACAATGGAGAAGGGGCAAATCGGAGGAGGAACACGGTTTGCCAAGGAAATTTCTCACCGGAAGACAGTGAGTCCACCAGGTAAGCACGATTTTAGGATTACCTCAGTCTGACTCTAGATACCATTTGAAAGAGAGAAAAGAGGCATAGGATGCTGAAACCATGTCTAAACTCTAAACTACAAAGCGAAATCTCTTTTTTTTTTTTTTATAACCATGTTATAGGTACGAAGTATCCATCACCGTTAGCAGTGACTAATTTCCGTCGGGGAATCTGTTGGGCACACAAGGTGAGTTCTCCCCTCCCAATCAGGTTTTATCCATACACAATAGCTAGGTTTCGAATATCTGACCACTTGTTAAAGGCGTCCGAGTCTCTTACCACTTGGACCAACCACATGTTAGTGCAGGTCTCTTTTATATAGGCTTAATGAAATGATTACAGAATAAATATTGGAGATTCTATTCCTAATTACATGATATGATACGATATGATATGCCTATACAATAAATAAAAAGATCCTAAACATATTTTCAATAATATGCCAGTAAATTTTGAATATCTTCTGACAAGAAAGAATCAGCAGCATCGGTCACAAAATGGAGCAGCAGTTTGAAGGAAAAGAAGTACTAAAAAATCTGCATGATGGTTCATGGTAGAAAGATTTAACAATATCCCTATACGTTTATTATACCTAGAAGTTATGTGACACAAAATATAGTTAACTCAGTCATATAATAGTCACAATACTTATGGGTTACCAGTTACGTAATTGAGTAAATTATACTTTATATGATGCATAGGCACATAGGCACCACTTAGGGGTACCATAGTGTGGCCCTTCATTTCATGGTAACTTCCGGGAATGATTTGGGAATTCAAGCTGAAGTTTAACGTGGTAAGATACAGCCACTTCACTTTGTTTCCTATCAATCTGAGTAAACACAGCAAGGCCACGAGCAAAAGCAAAGGAACCTGTCCCTCCAACCACCCTAAGTTCTTCTCTGTCATTGTTGGCTACTTCCTTTGCTTGCACACTAAGGCTACCAGAATGTTCTGGTGTGTCAAAGGTCAGATATATAACATTGAATGCAGAATGCTCAAACTGCTCAACAGGAATGATGAATCCTTGGGCTTTTCCCACTACCTTTGAAGTTGTCTCTGGTCCCTCAGTTAGTACACGGTGATAGATGAATGCTCCAGCATCTTCTATGGTCATGGGCTTTGTATTTAAGGTTGATATATGAGGTTGTTGGATGTACATAGACAGATCAAGCCAAGGCCTAATTGAATGGCTTTTTTTGTGGGATACTGGTGATAGCAATGCCAAAAGGATGACTGCTATTGTTGCTAGAGAAACTGCAGTGCAGAATATGATCCTTTGCAGCATTATAAATTAAATGGAGAGCTAACAAAATTTTTGGCATAGAATACAAGATTTGAGTTCCTTATGATGAGATCAAATTAGTACATTACCTTATAAGATGAACTTGCTCCTCATGGTTAAATTAAAGTAAATTAAATGTTATTGGCAACCTAACCCAATTTGTGCAGTCCAATACCTAAACCATTGTGAAATCTTCATGCTTGTCCTTTTCTTCTTGCCTGGCCTGTATGACGAATATCTCTGAAGCTTCTTACATTGACTTATCAACTTTACTAATTTCCTATGTCTAACTTTCTTTTCTTCCATGCACTTTCTTCCCCAACTCTAGCTAGTAAATTCTGCCTACCTCAATATTTTTAAATATTTTTTATCTTTTAATAAATTTTTTAATTTTCTCATATCAATATATTCATGTGTATATGTATATATATATATATATATACTTAGTTAATAACTCAACTAGCAGGTAGTGAACCAATTTTGCTTCAATATTGTCAACGATATGCAAGGAAATGTTATTTTCTGCTGCCTCCAACTTTTGGACTGTTAATTGTCAATTATCTTGCTTCAAAATTCGGTTGAACATTACATGTGATTTTGGTGAGAATAATTTCGTGCTACAAAATTAATTTCAGAAATGATATTTAAAACCTCTAAGTGGTTAACGTGAGTGGATGAGGATTTCCAAAATAAAGACCAATAAAAAGTAAAAGTCTCAGATTGCTCAAGTAAAAAAAAAATAGAGGCTTTAGATATGAAAAATCTCACACTTAAATAATGATAAACTGAAATTATGCCATATATATAGACCGTGCGCACATGGCACGGGCCCTTTTAGGGTGTACTTGGACGAACAAAATTCTGCTATCTCAAAAAATGATATTTCGGTGTCCCCCACCAATCAAAGATTGAGGATGTGCATAATTATTAATGAGTTATGATTTTATTTTATTAAGTGACAAATTATCATTGATAGGGGACAGAAAAATGGGACAGAAGATTTCCATCCGTACTTGAACATGTGGCATGTGCAGTGCAGATGCGGTGATGACAGATACAAAGATCCTCTCAATTTTGAGAAATCACAAATCAAAATGGAGAGTCCGTGATTATAATTTATACTTTTGGGAAAATAATTGATACTCTCAACTATATATCTTGTCTTAATATCTATATTTCCATTTCATTTCTTTCTCAAAAATCATAGTAATGAATCTTTTCATTTCTTGAGAAATGAAGAGGAACTTTACCCACTTGACAAATATTTGCTTGCATTATTCAGGTTGCAGAACGTGAACCCTACCCAGGACAGAGATCCGCCACAAGGAACACCAACGTTAATCAAAGACTACCTACAATTTACAACGCTTCACAATTTCTTCGTTACTATCAAGTATCAAGTACATGTTCTTGCTAAAAGTTAATGTGCAGACCACACGTACAACCACAGCAAAACATTTCAGTTTAGACATACTAGACCCACAACATGCGTCGTCCTTAGACCTTTCTCTGTTTTCCTTTATTTTTCCACAAAAAAATGGCTCTTACAATGTATAGTGAGTTCAATATTGAAAGCACAACTAGTTCCAGCAACAAATTCAAGTCCAGAAGGCCATATTTAAATTTAGATTATTGCAAGGAGAATTGATCATGGATTACAACTATTGCAGTGTTTATTACCTGAAGAGAATTGTATAGTTAACTAATTAATTAGCACTACACTTCTGAATTAACATATTTGACATTATCACTGGAACTACCAGCATAGCACTTTTGATCAATGCGAATGCAAGTGCCAATCAGTTAACTGATCGTATACGATGGCTTATATATAAAGCAAAGTAAGAGTAATACTACTTACAAAGTCTGAAAATTTTAATAGAATACAGTTAAAATTGGTCAAGATTTAGAAACAGTTGTTAGATAAGTAAAGGCACTGCGGACTACTCTTTTATTCAAGAGTCAATAATAATGCCAATTCATTCAAACAAAAAAGGAGCTAAAAAAAATGTGGCAGTTGGTATTTTCCTTTCATCAAGTCTTACTGCTAGTTGATTAGTTAGATCATAAATATTTTAGGTAAGTAATGAGGGAATTTCAAGTGGTTTCAGTCCATTCTAGTAATTAAATCAACTTGTTTGCAAGGATGTTTAAGAGAGGAGCAGGGTTCAAAGTGCTACAGGAACAGGTTGCAAGGAGAATTTTACACTAAAGCAAATGAATTCTGTTTTTTGAGTGGAAGCATCAACAGGGTGCAGCAAGGATGGTTGATATGAATTGAAGAATTCTGGTTTTCATAATCTGAGTTGTTGAAGTTTATTAATGGGACAAATGGTTGTAAATAGTTAATAGGTGGTTTGTGGTGTTGGTTTATTGGTATAATACTGTGTACACGGGTTAGAGTACCTCTAATACTTTTACTAATACATATTTTGGCTTATAAACATAAATCAATTTGTTTGCAGTATATGAAAACGATATATAAGTATAGTAAAAATTTTTACACTTAGCACCGACTTAAGACTAAAGATCTTGGGTTATAAGTAGTAATGAGATATGTAGAACTACTAGTAACCCAATCTAGTAACCCAATCTAGTAACCCATTTTCATAGCTAAATCATTTTTGTCTAAGTGCTAAGTAAATATAGGTTTATGAAGAATTGAAAATGGACTAATCGGATTTGGATAGTAGGCGACCAACCTGATCTATTTTCATCATTCTCCCTTCAGTTTGTTTGTTTTTTTATTTTTTTTATCAAGAACAAAATTTTACTGATACTAGAGTATAAGGCTACTCTAACCCTTACAACACTATATTCAGAACAGAATTCTCATCACCAACGGAACAAACCATCCAGCAAAGAGACTAAACCAGTTCAAACAAAGAAAATCAGACAGTAGGAGATACTATTAGCTAAGCATTTTACAAAATGAATATAAGATTTCTCCCTGATCAGTTTGTACTTTGTAGATGTAGTTGAAAAGTTTGTAGACCAAAACAGAATTGATTCCCTTACTAGTAGTATCTAATAATTGTCAAGTGGCTTAAACTCTATATTTTGTTCATCCCATAATATTCATATTCAGCTCTCTTTCCGTCATTCTCATTCTATGTCCTTCCCTACATTGCACATGCATATGTTCTGTTATCTTCTAGTTTAGCAGATGTTATCATTGAAAAGTTTATTCTGCATGCTCTTTCAAAAAAGTACATCATATAATTCTTAGGTCTTGAAGGTAGCTAGCCTTTGTGGTCTAAACGCTATCTATGATCATGAATTCTTTTCAAAGATACCAACCATATATAATTCCCGAACCCATCAAAAGCGATGAAGATATTTGCATCAATTATGGTGGTACTACTCGGCAAATTTTGATTCATTTTCCTTCTTCTTCTCAACTTTTCCAGAGAGAACCTTATATTGGCCAATCAAGGTGGGCATGTGGTACCCAAATAAATTTTTTCCATTAACTGACCACAAATGAAGAATCGTCCTATACCCAAAAGGGAAAGTCCAAAAGGTTCCAAAGATATATAGTCTCCAATATTGGCAGACCAGCAGTGTCCATATTCTATGGCAGCATATAAAGTCTCTGATTCCCTGCCACTGGTGGGCCTATTTATTAAGGCCTAATGAGGAAAGAAGGTATGGGGTGCTGACAGGTGTTGATGATATAATGACGTCTCTTTTCTTACTTTAATTAATAATGCTCCTTTGTGCAATGCTTCTTTTCTTGCCCTGCAAATTTCCATTTGCTAATGGAATTGCACAGGAAAAGTGACTTAGAAAGGGATAAGAAATGTGTGTTGAGGGATGCTCTTAATTAGTTTCTTCTCCATGCTTCCTGGCATGTTGCTGTGAGAATTTATCATCCTTTGACCAATTGCCCAACACCACCCATATTCTCTGTCACATATAATTGAAACTACAACAATATACGAAAGGGAAAACATGGGCTTTTTGATCAAACTAGTATTATTTTAGAAATTATTTATCAAAATGGGATTATTTTGTAACAATTTACCACAATAGGGTTGTTTGGAATTTTTTACGTTTAGCGTCGGCCGACACTAGAGGTGTCACCCGTCTGAAGCTGGATCTTCACCCGTCTGATGACCATCACAATTCACCCGTCTGATGACCATCAGACGGGTGATTCAAACGAGTCTCAGCAGACGGGTCACACCTCTAGCGTAGGCCGACGCTAAACGTTAAAAATTCCAAACAACCCTATTTTGGTAAATAGTTACAAAACAACCCCATTTTGATAAATAGTTTCTAAAATAACACTAGTTTGGTCAAAAAGCCGGAAAACATGCATGCATACCATTATGGGATCGCTATTGACATTTTTTCTTGGTAAGTGAAAGTTTAGAGGGAGTAATTATATATGTCCCATATTAAAGTTAAGATAAGCCACACAATTGTCTTACAATAGTATACTAGTATTTACTAATAGGGTTTTTCTATATATCATGTGCAACCTTCTATAGATTAAAGAATCAATATATAGAAAGTTTTTATTGGAAATTTCAACTTCTCACTTTTCAATATATTGAATTCATTATTTTTCAAAAGAAGGTTACTATCTTTGATTTATTAACATGTGTAAAGTTGCACAGGATAGAAAAAACTCTTACTAATAATCAAACTTAAATCTTTTGGAATAATGGCAACACACTCTTCAATACACTATTATTTTGGATAAAGTTATGTAGGGCTCATTAAATAGAGAATGAACTCATGATTTAATTCGGTCTTACACATAAAATTTATTCACTAATAAAAAGGGTATTAAAAAGAAGTATCCAAACGAATATATTAATTGTTAACATTTTTCAACCTTTTAATCTTGATAGTTTGATCCTAAGAGTCAAACTAACTCTTTTATCCATTATTTATAAATTCATTACTCACAATGCCCGCCAATGTGTGGGAAGGCTAAATCTATATGCGCACACAACTTGGAGACGTTTATCTTACATCCATTAATGAGATAACATCTTTTTGTCCCATGAAGTGTTGCACAAATGCACAATCCTATGTTATGGATTCTGATTGGCCAGGAAACATTATCTCTCATCATCTCTTATTATTAATTATTGAATTGGCCAATTAGAATCTATGTTACAAGGTTGTAATACACTTTGTGAGACTAGAAAGATGTTGTCAACCAACGATATGTATAAAATATATATATATATATATATATATATATATATATATAGAGAGAGAGAGAGAGAGAGAGAGAGAGAGAGAGAGAGACTAATAATCAGTTAAATTATGTCATTGGTTTGTCCCTAAATCTAGTTAATTGAGTTTTTGATACACTACTACGTCAAAAAAGACTTTTTATACCACCTATTTAATAGCGTTAGTGATGAGGAGACACTATAAAAAATGAATGGGGGGTGTTAGGGAGGCGCCATTAAAGGGATACCTTTAATAACGCTTCCTTGAGTTTGACTACCTTTTCCCCATTTAAAAAAAAAAAACGAGCTGCACATTTAATAGTTCTTCCTCAAGGAAGTGTTATCAACCGTATCCTTTAATAGCGATTCCTTAAGGAAAGGCTATCTTTCCCCAATTTTAAAAAGAAAGAAAATCCTTCTCCCATTTCAAACACTACAAGAAAATGCGTATTTTCCGATGGATAATTATCGAAGGGCACGTGGCGGTTGGTATTTCAACCATTACTGACGGTTTAGACCGTCGGTAACTGTAGCTAAATTTTGCGCGCTTTAGCGCGAAATATTAGGCGCGAAATTACCAAAGGAATATGAGTAGTACCGACGGGCTTGGTCATCGGTAATGCGTAGTACACTTTCCAACGGCCAGAGCCCATCGGTAACCGACGGTTGGAGTTAGGAGCTAGGTTTGCAGATTTACCAACGACTTTGCTCATCGGTAATGATTTTTTCCCTTTTCGACGGCCTAACCGTCGGTAAGCCGCCGGAAAGTTGTCACTTATGTGAGTGCGTCTCCTTCCTCCCCTTCATTTCTTTTGCAACCTCCTCTCCACCTCTCCGCTCCCTCTCGTCTCCACCTCCTCTCCACTGGTAGAAGAACAGAATACCTTTCCTCTCCACCTCCTGCACCACCGGCCGTGAGCTAGGACTACTGCCTCTCCTCTCTGCGCTCCCATTTGCGAACACCACTGGCATTCTGCAAAGACCATCGTTCCTCTGTGGTCCTCTGCATCTCCATCCACCCTCTAAGTCTCCTCCGGCCACCGGTAATCTCTTCTGTTCGTTAATGTGTATGTCCCAAATCTGTTAATTTGTATGTTGTTAATGTGTATGTGCCAAATCTGTTAATGTGTGTATTTATAATTATTTAATTAATATAAAAAAATATTTTTTTTTTAAAAAATAAATTATCGTTATTGACGGCTTATGTCGTTAGTAATACAGATGAGCTTACCGACGGCCTCAGGCGTAGGTAATTATCGATTGTTTTAACACAAAGTCGTTGGTAATGTTTAACGATGCGCGTTTTCCAACAGACGTGAAGCCATCGGCTGGCTACTGGAAAAAGGTCACAGCCGACGGCTTTAGGGCTGTTTCGAGTAGCGATGGCAATGGGTAGGGTCTGGGTAGGGTACTATAGTACCTGTCCCCATACCCGCGTTTGAAAAAAAATACCCGTACTCGCGTGGGTAGCAACTTAAGTACCCTTACCCGTACCCTCTGGGTATCTAAGTATCAATACCCGCACCCATTACCCGCACTTTAACTAAGAAAAGGGGAAAAAATAACACAAAGAACATCAACGATTGTTGTTAGTGCTTTGGTCAATAGGTGATTAAGTCTGAAAAGGAAAAATAGTTAAGAAACCATAGGTTACATTAATTTTATTTTTAAAATTTGATATATATTTATAATTATATGTATTAATATAAATAAATAAATATATATAAATATATATATATATATATATATATATATATATATATATATATATTTATATATGCGGGTGCAGGACGGGGTGGGTACTAGAGTACCCGTACCCGCACCCATACCCTCTCTTGTTTGCTGGTAATTACCTAGACCCGTACCCGTACCCGTACCCACAAAGCGGGTATTTATCCTACCCATCATGGGTATTTTTTACGGATATCCAACGAGTAGGGTCCAAATTGCCATCCTTAGTTTTGAGGGCTTTTGGTCATCGGTAATAAACCTTTTTCTTGTAGTGAAAAAATAATCGTATGAGTAAGGAATGAAGTGTGAACCTCCCACCCTATATAAATAATTGTCTCACTCATGCTTTTCCCCTTCTACCTTAATTTTCTTTCTTTGCTCTACACCTTTAGATCTGATTTCCATTTCCCCTCCCTGTATTCAGTTTTTCTCTCACTTCGCTTCTTTCGTTTTTATGTATTCATTTTGTCATGATTTTCGATTATTAAATCGTGTTTTTTTGTAACAGAGATTGGGCGATCGAGAACTCGCGAAACAGTCGTGGGGCCAGTGATCTTGTGAGCCATGAATATTAGAAGGTTAGTGTGCATTATAATAACCCTTAATACAATTAATATGTTGTTTTAATTTCTAAAAAATCATCCCCTTTCATCCCCTTAGTTATTCAATTCGATTATACTAGGAAATGATGTTTGTTGCTTTAGATCTGTGGATACGGTGTATTAGGATAAGGAGGTTTGGACTTTAATTCGATTATACTAGGAAATGGTTGTTTGTTGCTTCAGATCCATGGATACTAGAAAAACGTATTTTGCTCTTTGCATTTGTAGCGAATAACAAGGAAGAGACTAGAGCATGAAGATTGGAAGGAATTGAAGCAAATACAAAGAAATTGCTTTTGGAAGGTCTAGGCAGAGCTAAAATGTGCAGCGCCCAGCGCGGGAAAGGCGAAATTCAAAGAAATTGATTCTCTTTGGCTAACTTGCTCGCAAGTTAGTCTGCGTTAGCTGCATACGTATTTCCTAATGCGTATTTAAAGCCAACTAGGGGATTCTTCAAGGGCTTGAAGGGGGAAAATGAGTCATCTTCATCACTCATCTTCAACTTCATGGAGTTTTTCCTATCCCTCTCTTGTTTTTAGATTTTTTTAGGGTTCTAGGCATGTTTTGCTAACTAAACAACTCTTTACTAGAGGAAGATGCAATTTGATTATGATGATGATTTAAACCTTTGATTTGGCTATTCTATGTGACAGCCAGGACTAAAAAGGGATAATAGTGGTCGCTGGTGCAAAGGAAGCACAAATAAGGAGCGGCTCCTGATACGCTTCTAGGTGGAGGGACATAGGAATGAAACGATTTCACACCCGAACGAGAGGGATCCTGAGACTATTTAGGTATGAGACTATACAATTGAGGGATTCTGAGACTGTGCAGGTATGAGACTGTACAGTTGAGGAAATCTTAAATTAATGATTGGTACTACCTATAACAACAAGATTCATTTTCTTTTAGGGAGCTCATTACTTAGGAAATCCAAGGTTAAGCATGCTTGACTTGGAGAAATTCTGGGATGGGTGACCTCCTAGGAAAACGAAACACGTGAGTAAAGACAAAGCACACTAAAAAGATCTGTGTTGGTTTGTGCGGACAATCATAAATTTGAAAAGCAGCCCGGTCGTAACAAAGTGGTATAAGAGCGGGATCTCTCCTAGTACGGTGTGGTTCACGGATGAACCAAGCGGAAGTTGGTGAGCATGTGACACCCGGGACTGAAAAAGGCGGGGAGTGATCGCCGGTGCAAAAGGAAACGCGAACAAGGAGCAGCTCTTGGCAGGCTTATAGGCAGAGGAACACATGACACTACAAGAATTCGCGCTAATACCGAAGGCTAATTACCAACGGCCAAAAAGCCGTAGGTAAGTACATCGGAACCATGTAACTGTACAACTGACCAGTTTTTCGACGGCCTTGGCCGTCGGTAACATTACCTAGGGCGAAGCCGTTAGTAGATCCGTCAGAAATTTTGGTGCAATTACGCGCGTATATTCTCTCTCTAACTTACTGACGGGTATGGTCGTCGGTAATGAATAAATGCCCTTACCGACGGGATCTTCATTTCTAATTTCGTGCACAAACGACTTTTTTTAACTTTACCGATCCTTCAGTAAGGAAAAAATTCCCTTACCTACGGTAAGCGTCGTTTGGAATTTCGCGAGCAAACAACTATTTTTAATGTTATCGACGACTATGCCTGTCGGTATGCCGTCGGTATGTTTGACTTAAGCCTACGCATGCAAACCTCTCCCTCCACTTTCTTACTTTCACTCTCTGTCTCAATCTTCCTCTCCCTCTCCCTCTCCCTCTCTGCCATCCCAAGCTTCGGCCACCATTGTCATCCCAAGCTCTGCTCACCACTGTCATCCAAGCTCTGGCCATCACCGTCTGTTCTTTTCTCCCCTCTTCACCATCCGCGGCCACTAGCACCGCGACCACCATTGTCCGGCCACCCCAACTGTTCCTGTCTCTGTCTCACCACCACCGCACTGGCACACTCTCTCTTGTCTCATAGAACTAAAATTTACAGGTTTATGTTGAACTCTATTCCTCCTA
Source organism: Ammopiptanthus mongolicus (assembly GCA_039655645.1). Lineage (NCBI taxonomy): Eukaryota > Viridiplantae > Streptophyta > Magnoliopsida > Fabales > Fabaceae > Ammopiptanthus > Ammopiptanthus mongolicus. The sequence continues at coordinate 85,559,071 of CM077349.1, read as the reverse complement.
TCTGCACTTTCTCTGAATGGTTTTCTCTGAATGGTGTTGAACAAAAAGTTAATGGTTTTCTCTGAACGTTGATCTCCATTTTCCATTTTCTGCAGCAAACCAACTCAACATTTGATCTATAAAAGTGTTGGATTGTTGTCTCCCTTTTTTTCTCCTACTGCAACAGCCACCGCAACAGGTAAGTCCTCTCCTTTTTCTAGTTTCCCTGATTTTGTGATGCCTGATTTTGCTTTCTTTTATGGTGTGTAGAAATTGTATGTAGCCAAAGTATATCAATGCATTTTTATGGTGTATAAATAATATGTGATACATGATTTTTTGGGATGGTTCTTATTTATGTTCTATATTGTGTTGTTCCCTTTAGTTCTTGTGATTGAAATTGAAAAAAACATTGCTTAAATATTAATTAATTAATCAAATAAAAATAAAAAAATTTTAAAAATAATTTAGAATAACCAACGGCCTGGCCGTCAGTAAGGGGTTAGGTAATTACTGACGGCCAGACTGTCGGTAATAGGGGTGGGTGATTACCGACGGTCTGGCCGTTGGTAAGGTTCCGATGGCCTTTTGCCTTGGAAAAAGACCATTATCGACCGGTAATGAGTTGTTTTCTTGTAGTGTGAATGAACCAATTTCACACCCGTACAAGAGGGATCCTAATACTGTTCAGATATGAGACTGTACAGCTGAGGGATTCCGAGACTGTGCAAGTATGTGATTGTGCAATTGAGGAAATCTTAAAAGAATTGATTGATACTACCTATAACAACAAGATGTGTATTCTTTTAGAGAGCCCATCACTTAGGAACTCCAAGGTTAAGCGTGTTTGACTTGGAGCAATTATGGAATTGGTGACCACCTTGGAAGTTTTCATAGGAAGCGTGTCGGTTGAGGACAAAACATGCTAAAGAGACCCATGTTGGTTTGTGGGAACACTCGTCAATTCAGAAAGCATCCCGATCATAACATTGTTATAACTTTCACAACTTTATTAGGAGCCTTCAAGAACGATAAGAAATAGATAGGCAAATTAGTCCAACACTGAATTGATTAGCACAATTCTTCCACCTAAAGAAAGGTGCCTTCTTTTCCCGTCAGACACTCTTCCCCTAACTTTTTCAATGATCGGCTTCCAAGTTTCTATTGTCCTAGGATTAGCCCCAATAGGAATGCCCAAATAGTTAAAAAGAATTTTTCTTATTTTAAAGTTAAGGAAACCAACAGCAGCAACCAAAAAGGAATCCACTACATTGAAAGCGGTGATGCTACTTTTGAAGAAATTCACCTTCAACCTCTAAACAAGTTCGAAACATCTTAAAATGGCTTTCACAATCCACATGTTTTCAAACAAACCTTCACCATCTTAAAGAAAGTCATCCGCATAATGAGACACCACCACCTTATCTTCCCCAAACCCAAACCCCTTAAAAATACCCAAAGAGACACCTTTACTAACAAGATCACTTAGCCCTTATGCCACAATTAAGAATAGGAAAGGAGCTAAAGGATCCCTTTATTTTAGACCTCTTTGTAATTTAAACTCTTTAGTAGGGTTGTCATTAATTAAAACTGAAGCAAAACCTGAGTAGATACAATCCTTAATCCAAGATCTCCACTTTACACACAAAAAAACCCAACCTCCCTAGCATATAATCTAAGACCAATTGATCGAGTCATATGCTTTTTTTTTTGTAGAAAAAAAAGTTTAGGTGAGTTGTGAGTCATATGCTTTTTCGAAGTCTATTTTGAATATTAGACAATTTACCCTTTTTTTTAGCATAGTTAATCATTTCATTAACTACCGCCATCCCGTCTAAAATCTGTTTATTATTTCACCCGAAAAATATCTGCCTATTAGGAAGGAAAGCTAGTTGTGTACGATGTACTTGAAATAACATGAGAAATTAGAGCTTTTTTTTTTAACCTCTTAGACAGAATGGTTTTCTAACTCTCAACCAGAGAGATAGGCCAAAAATCATTGACTGAATGGAAAGATCTTTCTTGGATATTAACAGCATAAAAGAGCCAACTAAACCTTTTTAAAGGTTTGCATTGACATGAAATTCATGAACCAAATTACATACCTCTTCTTTGATTTGTTTGCGGTATAAAACTGATTTCGCTTAAGCATTAATTTGATTTGACTTAAGACTTGTTTGGATTGACTTATAAACAGCTTATTTGGGCTTATCTACTGGGATAAGCGCTTGTCAGAGTGTTTGGAAGAGTTTATGGAAATAGCTTATGACATGTCCATAAGCTGTTTTCAGCTTATTTTGATAAGCTCCACAGGATAGCTTATGAAAACAATTTGACTATATTTTCTCTTTGATTATAAAAATAGCTTATACATAAGCGTTTATATGATAAGCACTTTAATTAAGCCGTTTACCTAAACAGACCCTTATCATTTGCTAAACGAAGTCACTGTCACCCCTAGTTAATGTTCTTGCTCATTTTTATGATTTCTTCAACCTATCTTTGACATTCTGGCGCATTATTTTTTTTCGGCAAATGTTAGTTTGTAAGTGTATTTGTTATGTTAGTGGAGGGAGTTGAACCCATAACCTAATTCTTATCATTCCAAACCCTATGTCCCTCCCCCAAAATCACCACGCCAAGTTATCAATCCACATTATATTATTATATGCTCCTGAGTTCAGTGGCTCAATATTGGATTAGTGATGATATTGGTAAAAACTAAGTAGCCAGACTATCAGATCCCGGCACTGGCCCGGATAAGAAATAAAGAAGCGACCCTACACTTTAGGATCTCACTCACTCACGAAGTGGGACTCAGTTTTTTACTTTTTAACTTTCCCTGTGACATATGGATAATATTGTATATTATTCGGGAACTACAAAAATTTTATATCATCCTAAGTCCTAACATCATTTTTTAAATTAATAACTATAAAATAAATAAAACACCCCTCCACTAAAAAAATAAATAAAAACACACGTTCTAACATATTTTTCTACTTTTTTTTATCAAAATATAGTTAAATATTTTTGTACACTTTAAAATTAACATTTGTTTAAAATATGGTCTAACATAAGTATAGCTAAATATTGTCATATATGATAAGAAGGTATGAATCAAAATTGATGAATTCTCTAATACAAGTAACTTTACCCTGCATGGGTGGTCCAATCAAATTGTAAGAATCATTTGACTTGATCCATTAACATGGATCATTTAATTGAGATAACGTATTCTGATTAGATATGGTAATTTTTACCCCAAAACTATTGGGGGTATCGGAGAAAGCACCATCAAAATTACCTATACATCTCGGATCTGTTTACTCCCAATGATGACACAATCTTTGCAAGATGATTTAACATTTAATTATTTCATGTTAGAATTAATGATGGTGTGAGACATATATAATATCACATGAAACAGTATGAACAAGAAGATCGACACAAACACGCAGAACACTGAAGACATACAGTACCCTGAATTTATATTATGAACCCGCTTGCCTGCAATTTGTTGATGGTGACATCCCAACCATGCGTACTGTAGCATCATCCACAACGTTTCAACACTGTGTGGTTAGGTTTCTTTTAAGTGTCATGACTCTAAATAGGGTAAATCAATTCACACAAGTCACAATAGTCCTTAAGTTCCATGTCTAGAAAAAAATATATATATGGGATAAAGACTAATTTTTCTCCGATCCATATATTATTAACTTTACATATTCTACAATTTTCTGAACCACTTGACAGCTTCACTTGCCATGACCCATGCAAGGTCCCTACTACTATATGGAGTATTTGAATTGTGGGCCCCACAGACCACTCATAGTAAGTGAAGAAGATAGATGTAAGTAAATCACAACAACTCTGTATGGCATTTGGATTGCTAAGTTAGTATAGCACTTGGAAAATATATATGATGATGATCTCACAAGATTTACGGAAATCTCATTGCACATGGGTGCATATCATATCAATAACTGTCGCATAAATTAACGAGTGAAGGATATATTGACCCTGTAGTACACCCTGCACTGTATATTTTAAATAGGTCACGCTGTTAGTGCCTCAAAAATCACAGCACTATAGTGATATAAATTTGGATCCTCTCCTATTATGCATACTCTCTTCAGCCACATCCAATGGCCGATATTTGATGAGAGAGCTGCATTTCCGTTAGATTAAAAGGAAGAAAACACACTCATGATACCGCATGTGGTATCATGTATGGGTAAAACCAACTGTTGCACCGCTGAGAAGGATCTGGACACGATAGTGATATATGTTTCGTAAGAAGGGGTAGAGATTAAAATCTTCGTACATATGGAGAAGCCTATATTATTGGCATGCATGGTTTTACATGGAGTACGTGAATGGGTTAGGAAGTTACCTAGGGTGTCCTTTTGAGAATATTTTTTCTCGTGAAAAGCGGTTACAAAATGGATAGTACATGAAAATTGGAAAGGGTCATTGCAATTAGTACTAGTTAGTCTAGTGGAATATTTTATGGCCCTTTTACCTAATTTTATATTCACATGCTATTTCTCACACATCAATTTTATATTATGATTAATGTGTAGTTATAGGGTAAACGTTACGGTGCACCTTTAAAAAATGATACACCTATGCATCAATTTGACTAAACCTTTTGGACCAATGGAAATGCCAGCATGACTTAAGTGTTAGTCATGTTTTCTTGTACTGGTCAAAGCGAATAATAGTTCTGCATTTGCATTCTAAGATTTTCGTATTTGCAATATGGTATAATTATTTTTTTTTTAACAAAAACAAACTAATGTTATTGTATTACAAAGTACGTATTAACCGATGGAAAAAAATTAAACAAAGTAATTCATATGGTATTATAGAAATAAAATAAATCAATTAAGTATAAATACAAAATACAAAATAAATATACGGTACAATATACTAATGTATAATGTCAATCTGTAAATACAGATAATTCATTATACACTATATAAGTTGAATGTCACTTTAACTGGGTCAAATGTTGAGGATCATATGTGTACAATTGAAGCCTTCTCATTGGTTCACAAAAAAAGGAGCACTCATGCACCAATTTTTTAAAGGTGACAAAACCATAGTAGCCAATATTATGAGTGCACCAATTTTTTAAAGGTGACAAAACCATAGTAGCCAATATATAATATTAATTATTAATATTAAGATTGAGTATCACTTGTACTCTCTTTAATAAATTTTTGCTTATAAAAAAATAATTTAATATTAATATTTAAATAATATTTTGATTTACCATATAATACATATTGATGATTTTTACATGACATATATATTAATTGATATAAGAAAAATTGAGTGGCATTAGATTTTTCGTTTACCCGTTCTTTCTAGCCAGATAGCAGGCTGGCTGGCTGGGTGGCTTCCCCTTCTCAATGTTCCTATAAATAGGTGCTATTGGCCTGTGAGAAACCCAACACTCCAAAGTTCCAAACCCAACTCTCTTTTCTCTCTACTTTTATTCTTCCCTCCCTTGTGATCAGTCCCTTCTTCTGTATCTATGACTATATATATATTTTCTTTCTTTTCTTTCTTTGTTTTGTTTTGTTTTAATAAAGAACAGTATGTTTTAATAGTATAAGGGGGAGGAATGTGGGAAAAGAGAGGGAGGGAGCGAGGCCCTGGTTTGTTGACAGAAGATAGAGAGCACAGATGATGATATGCACATACACATATACGGATGGAACGCAATTGCATCTCACTCCTTTGTGCTCTCTAGGCTTCTGTCATCCACCTTCACCCTCCATTTCTCACTCTCTCCCATTACTCCAAAAGTTAATAATTAATAATTATATATATATATATATATATATATATATATATATATATTCTCTATACTGAAATGATCATAATTATTAGCTAGCTAGCTTGATGATCATATAAATGTTAATTATACACACATTTAACTTTTGCAACTTGTCTAATTTTTATCTTTTCCTTCTCCAAGCTAATGACCTTCCCCTATAATTTTGTTCCTCTCAAAATATTTGCTATTATAATCATATCAGCTTCTGTTCGGAAATTTCATGGCCATTATTTCCATTAACCTTTTTATTTTTGCAGGCACCATTCAGTTGTCGCTGTTGGAGATCATGAACATCTGTTCGTCGATGGTTTGAAGAAGTTATCAGTTATTACAATGAGAAACTGATCAACGTACGAGTTAACTTGTGCAAGTGTAGTTCCTTCTGTATATAGTATATATACCTCTTCTTTTAGAAGCTTATTTTGCTTATCAACGGCTACATATATAAGTAATAATGTAATAATGTCTGTAAAGCTTAGACATATATATATTGGTCTTTTTTTCCTTCTGCATTAAGCATATTTTGTTCTGGAAATATTTTTTTATAAGAAAAAAGAAGTTTATTCATATTATTGAGTATAAAGTATAGTTGAACCCATATCCAATAATCCAATACAAGCTTAATATAACAATATATATATATATATAAAGCGAGCTCCAAAAGAGCACTCTCTAAACACAACAATACTAAAAATAATGGCGCCTACCTCTTAAGTCTCAATAAAAATCCAATCAAGTCGAAGGATTATTATAACAACTAAAAAAGTAATACTAAAACGTGACAGTTTTGTTTTCAGCCACAATCAAGATCTTAATTTAAGGGATTAATTGCACTTTTAATCCCCAAATATCATGATTGACAATTTTAGTCCTTCGGATTTTAATTGCGCTAATTTGGTTGTCAACAATAATGTATCATCAGATAATATCAAAGATGGCCACTTTTCTTGTTGCATGTAGGTAAATCCATCAATTGAAGGAAATGAATCCTTGCTATTATATATTAAGCAAAGCTGAAAAGATTCCTAACTACTTGAGATATTTCATCCAAAGATTACTGTAAAATATGCACTAATAGAATAGAGATGTTTGGTGCTTTCCGAGATACACAAAATATCTTGTTGTTGGAGGATCCTCCCCTTGCCAAATTGACATTTGAAGGTAGTATTAAATTTGACTAGTATTTTCATTAATTTTGTTTCTTCCATAAGAAAAATTTGACTTTCTTTTTTTGGGTTTAGGTATATATGTGTTATATGCTAAGCATGTGTTTGGTAACATTTTTGAGGAATACGGTTGACGTATTGAAATCACGATAAAATGACATTTTTATAATTTTTTTAACTATAAAAATGGAAGTTGTTTTGTCTACCTTCCACGATAATATAATGTTCTTCTAACTTGCTTTTGATTGCCAGCCTCACTGGAGTTCCAAACACGTACTAATGGCCTATTTGGGTTAGTGGTGGGTCTACTAAGAATCGCATCCAAGTTCCTCAACATGGAAGTTGCAATGTGCAGCTTTTACGTCTTTGTAAAAATATTTACAAAAATGTCATCATTACCATAATTTCCCTACTATCGTGATTTTTGGTCGTAAATTCAAAAATATATTAAAAGCATGTTTAGAAAAGATTAATTTTTTCTATTTCAACTATTTTTTGGCTAAAAAACTATTTATACATAATCTATCATGTTTGACAAGTAGCTTAAATTTATTAAAAAAACTTTTTTGGAAAAAAAAGTTATTTTATGTCATCTAATTTGTTTTAGCTTAAGATTGTTGTGATTTGATTATTTTTCATTCTCAAAACTCTTTTCCATATTTATCCCTGCAAAACTAACTTCCAAACAAATATTATTAAATTATACAAATAACTTCGTATCCTTTTTCGTAATTTATTATGTAAAAGAGATTTTTTTTGTCCCATCGATCCAAACGAAATGGATTATCTTAAAATCGCTTTTCAATAAATATATCCAAAAAAAACAGATTCGAATTATAATCAATTATCAACATTACATATTTTTTTCAACTTTTCCAAATAGATTCTAACTATCATGATCATAATATTGTATAAGATTCCCGGCGAGAAGGATGAACTAGCAGTCTACTGCCACTTGCTTTGTGGAAGAGGGACCATATGGAAATGGGAATTTCAGGCAAGCTAGTTAAAGAAAGCAAGTGTACGGGGTCCAAACAGTCCTGACATATTGTGGGGCATATATTTAGGAATTTTCCAAGTCAGTACCCCACAATTGTTCTCTGATAATTTGAAAAGGTGACCTTATATATCAACCAATGGGTGTACGGATTACGAAGGGGTCAGGTTTCTCAGTGGAGACTTCATGTCAATATCTACTATATAGTCACCATTAAGAGCACCGTTATAAGTCGCAATATACATAGTATTTACTATTCACGAACAAAACCAAGCTGACATTTAATATCAAATAGAGTTTTGTTAATAAGTAATAATAAAATTTAAATGAAAAAATATGCTTTTTAGTTTTCAATATTACTGAATGTTTTCTTTTTATTTATAGCTTATTATTTTATATTTTTTTAACAAGTGAAAACACTTATTAAAATCGTAATGGTTATACAATCTTCGCATGTGTATGATAAATTGGTAATAGCCGATGAACTAAAGTTGAATTAATTATTACCTTGTTTTTAAATAATTGACATTTATGTTTTTGTATTAATATTAAAAAATACATTAAATAAAAATAATTATTAAATAAAAATTATATTACTTGACTAAAGTGTTCTAATTAAATAATATGGTGTCATAAATTATATCAATATTAAAAAAATTTATGTCATAATTATTTAAGGATATATATACTTGAAAAATAACAAATTAAATATTCATTCATATTTTGAAATAATAATCAAAATGAAACAAAACTATGTTATCAAAGCAAACGTCGATCACCAACTCTTGTTGGTTCAAGTGACAAGGAGTTTGGTTTCCCTTAAGTAAGGTTTCAGGTTCGAGTTTTGTTAATGGAAAAAATAGGCGCTGAGAGAGCTTTGTCCCCTTAAATGGGTCTTATCGGTTCGATTCAAATTAGTCGGAATCCAATGTAATTTCTGGATACTGAGAGTGTCAGACAAAAAAAGCATGCGTCAAATATTTAGGAAGAATAATTCTAAATCTCCATACAATATCTTTCTGCTAATCCTCCTTTTTTTTTTTGATGAATAAAAAGAGGTTAAACCTCAAACAAGAACAAACTAAAAGCTCCTAGGGAACCAAGTATAAGAAGAATCAGCTCTTAAGGCCTGCGAAATAAAAGAAGGAACAACATCAAAAATGTGAGGATGAACATTAAGAGATAAGCCAAACTTAGCTAACGCATCTGACACTTGATTGGCTTCTCTATATGTGTGCTTCCAGGTGATGGCACCTTCACCCTTATGAATATCATGGATAGCTTGAACAATGGTGAAACAAGTATTTGTCCTGCGTGCAGCACCCATCATTTAGTAAATTAATCGTTGTCCTTGAGTCTGAGAGCACCACAATGCATCTAAAACCTCTTGTCCAAGCATTTTGAAAGGCCATAAAAAATGCTCCAAAGTTCAGCCATCAAGATGGAACAAGATCCCAATTTTACAGCATATCCAAAAATAAAATTGCCCAAATCATCTCTCAATATGCCACCGCAAGCTGCTTGAATCCCTGCACCCAATATCGAACCGTCACAGTTTAGCGCCACTTGCCCAGCTTGCGGATTTCTCCATCTAATCTGCATCTCGTTCTCTTCAGTCTCGCTGAAAAACGGTGGTTCTAGCTTGAGTCTCACTTGCCACTTTTTAAAGCCTCTACATTGCCTTTAATACGGTATAACAATTGAATGGAGGAACATTGTTTATTATTGAACACAAAGCCATTCCTCCTTCTCCACACTTGATCAATCATGACCCTAAATATTATGTTCCATCCAACACCATGCATGATATCCATTTGTATCATGTTTGAATAAAGCCAATCATACCAATTTAAATTATAGAAAAAGATAGTGTTACTAGTTCCAGGAAGAGTCAACCAAGTATCCTTCACCACAACACAATCTCTAAAAACATGGAAATGATCCGACACCACCATAGAACACATAGGACATATGTTGGATGTAGTCATACCACATCTATATCTTCTGTCATTGGTTAGTAGGGCTTCATGGCATACTTTCCACAAAAGACATCTAACTCTCTTTGGTCCTTTTCATCTCCACACAGTCATGAAAAGATTTTTTGCTTGATGATAGTAAGTAGGTTGAAGAGAATCATAAGCTAAAGTAAGAGTGAACTCACCATCATTTGCATGCTTCCATGCAATATGGTCTTGAATGTTGTTTCTATGTGGGGGCACCATAGCTCTCATTTTGTTCAAAATATTTTCTGGTAGTAGATTAGAACTAACCTCAAATCCCAAGTATCCTCCACAGCAAAATCTCCCACATTTCTTAGCAAATCAAATTGGTTCACAATACCTGTAGCATGATTGATTAGTAGGCCAATATTTGGAATCCAATTATCTTGCCAAAACTTTGCCAAAACACCATTACCAATTCTCCAAGTTGTATTTTGCAGAAAATTCTCCCACACACTGCAAAGACCACGCCAAATATTACTCCTTGGTTTAGCTCTATTCATTGTAGGCCAAAAATTTGTCCCAAACCTACATTTCTTTCTTAGCACAGAAGTCCACAATAATTCGGTATTAGAGCAAAACCTCCAAATTGCTTAGGTTTGCAAATAGTATCCCACGTTATAAGATGAATTTTTTTTTTCATGATCCGAGTCTCCTCAAATAAAGCCTCTGCTCATCTTGTCAATATCATCACATATAGACTTTGGCAATTTCACCGTTTGCATGATATAAGAAGGAAGTGCTTGAATAACAGATTTGGTGAGAGTGACTCTCCCTGCAAAAGACAAATTTCTAGCCTTACAATTGCTTAATCTCTGGTTGACCTTCTCCAAAATGAACCTGTATGTTTCCTTCGAGGGTTTTTTTATGTAAAATAGGCACACCCAAATACTTGTCCAAATCATCAGTCCATTGAATTCCCAACGTATTGCTTAGTTGCTGCTTAACATGCCACCCAACATTTTTAGAAAAGAAAACTCTTGATTTTTCCTTACTCACTTTCTGGCCTGAGCTCATACAGAAGATATCAGGGATGGATTGAATGTGTTGAACCTGCTCAATGTTAGCTTCAGCGAAAAGCAAAAGGTCATCCGCAAAAGCTAAATGACAAATTTGAGGTCCACCTCTACTCAAACTAATTGGCTTCCACATTTTTTTATTAATCGCCATAGAAATAAAATGAAAAAGCCTTTCAATGCACATCACAAATAAGTAAGATGATAACGGGTTACCGTGGCGAATACCTCTAGAGGGTTGGATTTCATCCAAAGCTTCCCCATTCCACAACACTTTCATGATAGTTGAGTGGTGCAGTGCCAAACCAAGTTGATTATCCTACTTACTACATATATAAGAAGGTATTGAATGTTTTTTTATATCTTCAAAATATTAGATATATTTAATTTAATTTTTCATTTATTACTTTCTTCATTTAATAATATGAGAATTATTACCTTAAAACAAAGCACACAGTAAGAATTTGTAGGAGAATATAACTGATAAAATTATTCAAAAGTAAAATTAATAAAAAATGAAAAAGTGCAAGTTCAAAATTACAAAACATAAATATGCTTGGATGGTCTCTGACTCTGTTAATAATTAGAAGGTCATTGCCATTTTTGTGTCTCATAATTTTAAATTGCATGATGATCCAACTGTGGTAGGCAATTAATATATCATTAATATATTTTCACACTATTTTTTTACATCATTTTTTATATCTATTTTAAAATGATGAGATGAATATTTTCCTTAATATATTCCACTAGACGTTTCATTTTCTGTAGTGCAATATTCAAGAGTGACACCAACTCCGGTAAACAATTTGAACCACAAATAGAGAAATATCACTTGCCAATTTGACATGCCTGCAAAAAAACGAAATTAACGGAAAACCTCCTCTCATTTTCTAAGCCTAGCTAGTAGCTACTAGCGCTAGCTAACTCATGTGCTGTATTCTGATGTAGCCTATGAGGTCACAAGTTCGGACATCATGGATAAGCTGCCTCAAGCCAGTGTCTCGGGTATTAAATTTTTATTTGTCTGTATTATCTTCAAAGTCACCCTAGCCGTAAATGAAAAAGACCCTTTTCAAGAAAGTTTGGTCTTTCATATTCAGGTTGTTTTTAACTAGTACGAGTGAAAATTCGAAGGGAAGAGGTGAAATTTGATTAATTAGATGCTTTAGGAACAACAAAAACATGTTCTTTATATCTCATTGAGGTGGAGTATTATTAGACATATTCTGTTATTCTGTTATTCACTAGTTTCTTATGAGGTTTTATCTCTAGTCAATATAGGACTTGGGTTTTTTCCAATACACCTCCTCACGCCCAGCACTATTGGGCTTGATGCGTGGATAATATGGTGGGCGGCCCTTTAATGGATCTAGGATAGGCTTTGATACCATCTTAAATTTGGGCCTAACTCAACCCCAAAATCTAGTTCAAGAGGTGAGGATTGCCCAAGCTTTATAATATGGTATCAGTTGGTTAATCCATCACCTTCCTCCCTCTCTGATTTCATTCTTTCTCTGTTTCCATGTTGGACGATCCTCCTCCTTCTCCTCCTCCTACTTCTTCCACCGTCACCTCTACTGTGCAAGATCCCTCCCAATTACTTAACTAATTTTCATTGCAATTATGTGCATTCAGCATCTCAGCATTCCATAACTAATGGCACTCCTTATCCCTTATCTTCTGTTCTTTCATACAATTCTTTATCACATGCACATTTCACATATGCAATGTCCATCTCTTCTAATGTTGAACCAAAAACTTATAAACAAGCAATCAAATCTGATCTTTGGGTTAAGGCAATGCAAGCAGAGCTCCACGCATTGGAACAAAATAATACATGGACTATCCAAGAGCTACCACCAGGAAAAATACCTATTGGCTGCAAAATGGGTGTTTAGAATCAAGTACAACTCCGATGTCACCATTGAGCGATGCAAGGCTCGCCTTGTTGCCAAAGGTTTTACACAAACGGAGGGCATAGATTTATTTGACACTTTTAGCCCGGTTGCTAAACTCACTACCATACACCTCTTATTAGCCACTGCAGCAATCAATAATTGGCATTTATTTCAGCTAGAGGTCCAAAATGCTTTTCTACATGGCTCCCTTGATGAAGAAGTTTACATGGACCTTCCCAAAGGTGTCCTAGCTACTAGTCCTAACCAAGTTTGCAGACTTACAAAATCATTATATGGACTAAAACAGTCCAGTCAGCAGCGGTTTGCTCGTTTATCCACTTTCCTGCTCTCTATTGATTACAAACAATCTTCCTCGGACCATTCATTGTTTATTAATCACAATGGGAACTCTTTTACTGCTATACTTGTTTATGTTGATGATTTGATTCTTGCAGGCAATAATCTACAAGAAATTGATGCAGTCAAGGCTTCACTTGATCAGACTTTCAAAATAACAGATCTCGGGGTGCTGAAGTATTTTCTTGGCCTCGAAGTTGCACGATCCAAGCATGGCATCACTTTGTGTCACATAAAATATGCACTTGACATCCTTGAGGACACTGGTCTTTTGGCTTCCAAACCAGCCACCACTCCAATGAACAAATCCTTTCATAAACTAGTCTCATCAGCGTCCTATGCAGATCTTGTTGCTTATCGACGATCAATTGGCAGACTACTATACTTGACACACACATGTCCAGACATTAGTTTTTCTGTTCAACAACTAAGTCAACACATGAGCAATCCATCCAATGATCATTACAAAGCTGCCATGCAATACATTAAAGCATCACCTGCCCAAGGATTATTATTTTCTACAACATCTCCAATGCAATTGAAGGCTTTTAGTGATGCTGATTGGGCCACATGTCCTACAACCAGAAAATCGATCACTAGTTACTGCATATATCTTGGCAACTCACTCATCTCATGGAAATCCAAAAAGCAATCCACTGTTAGCTGGTCTTCAACCGAAGCTGAATATAGAGCTTTGGCAACTACAGTTTGCGAATTACAGTGGCTTCACTACAAAGAGACTAGTGAATAACAGAATAACAGAATATGTCTAATAAGTATATCATATCAATTATAACATTCAAAACGAATTAAAATAGGAGACATTAATTACTGTTAATAATTTCTCCCTCTTTATTTTCTTTTATCTTCTTATTCATGCAACCATGTGTCCACTTTGAGAAGTCCATCGACCGTCCTCATGATGCTTAAGAGTTAAGATTTTAAAAATTCTTATATAGAGAAAAATTAGAAGTAATAATAGAAGCAACCCTTTATACTTTGACTATTTCAATATTTGTAGGATAAATATGATTAAAAACAAGAGTTTAATTTTGATACATTGTCAATGTAAAAAATAAATAAAAATTACATTGTCAAATAAACATAAATCATCTTATGTTTGACTTTTAAAATGATTATGATAATAGTCAAACATTTTAATGATATGACAATTTATAATAGATTAACAGTGTAAAAGATATTTACATCGACAATATATCTCAATTATTAATTTTATTTTGACTTAATTGCACTTTTGGTCATCTTACTATGGTCATGTGCAATTTTGGTACCTATAGTTGTTTTTGAGCACATTTGGTTCCCTATTTTTTTTAATGTTGCAAATTCGGTCCTCTTGATCAATATATGTCTGTCAAATTTTCAATGATCAAATAGAGAGGAACCACTGCTTTTAGCGCATATAACCTCGGCTTGAGCTTCTGTGGTAAAGGACTTTGTGGGTAGAACAAAAAATAGTCCAGTAAAGGAGGAACAAAACCAATAAATAGCAGCAAGAAACCATTGAATCATGTTGAAGTGAAGAGGCAGAGGAGGGAAAAGCACTAACAGAGGTTCTATGTGCTTAAAGTAGTGATTCCTCTTTGTTAATCATTGAAAAAATAGACGGACATTGGACGGGAAGACTGGATTTACAACATTAATGAAAAATAGAGGGATCAAATGTACTCAAAAAACTATTTGGACCAAAATCTCACGTAACCAATATATAATAGGGGACCAAAAATGCAACTAAGCCTTTTATTTTTTCCACTTTCACTCCATCAATATTAATTTTTTTAAAGCTTTGTCATTGTCCATAGTTACTTGACTCATCTTGCTAATGGTGGTGATGTCTATGGTAGCAATTTGGATCATTTCCATACAAAATTTTTCTCTATATATATTCTCTTTATTCAAATGTCATCTATTTGATTAATCTAACGATTGAGATATTTCTCTTCATGACCGTTACATTAATCCAATAGCCGACGTTTTAATGGAGAGAGAATGAAAGAGAAATTTTGGATAAAGAGAATCTAGATTAATAGTAGTTGCAGCAAGCGTGATGGTAGCGTATGATGACCATTGTGGCCATAAGGCGGTGAGTAGTGAGTGGTGACAATAGTAGTGGTGTGCAGATGCGCTCCAACGATGGTGCCATTTATCGCATCCACCTCGGCCATAATAATTATCGTAAACAATTTATTTGATATAATAAATACGGTAAAAATTAGGCTTGGAATTGAAAACTGATTGACATTTATCAATTTTTTTTCTTTTGAAGATGGATCATTTATCCAATATATTTAATCAATAAACACATAAAACCAATGAATTTAAAAGAGACCACTAAACAATAAGTTGTCATTTATGATAAGAGATTAAGTTACTAAACTAATTTGATAATTGATTATTAAATGACACATTTGTGAGGTCTATGAGAAGGATAAAACTTGTCGAAAGTGAACAATAATGTAAAGTGAGAAAAGAAGAATGTATCTACCCTTGATTAGCTAAAGTGTGTTGAGATCTCAATGCACTATAACCAATCAAGGATGAATACACTCTTAAAAAATAAGACAACACTGATCCAATGGTGGCATGGTGCATCTCAGTGAACGCGTGAATGTTTGGGTAAAGTGAATGTAGGGAATCCAAATCCAAGCAACTATAGGTGGTTCTACTGTACACCTTGGTTGGTTAAGGTGCGCAGATGCACCCGATTAATTCACCTTATAAGTTTCACTAATTTATTAAATGACCCCTATATATAATTTTAATTTATATTTCTACCATCTGACCAAACAGCCACGAGATGTTACTCCTCCACCACCCCTTCCTCCCTACTACCCATTACCGTTGGGCAACTCGTCCCTAACCTTGCAAACTACACTCAGCATATAAAGTTTTCCTCAACCTCAAACCAATCCCCTAATAAGAAGCATAAAAGAATGACAACATGTGGTGGTGGGTGGTGGTGGTGCACCACTGGTGTAGTGGGAACGAAGGCAACATCTCGGTCGTGTTTGGGGCTTGTGGTGGTTGAAGCTACTCTGCACACAGTGTTTGTTGGCAACAAAGGATGGGTTTGGCTTTTGATGGTGGCATATATAGGAGCTAGGAACAGGCCGGGGACAACATGGTGTTTAATTAATTAACGACACAACTTGGAGTTGGTGCTAGGTATGGTGGTTGCTGGTGGAAAGGAACCACGGCTGGAGGTGAGGGGGAGAGGTGGCTGGGTCGGTTTGATGACGGTGGCAGTAGAGGTGGTCAGGGTGCGGAGAAGGGGAATGGTGAAAAATTAAAATATGACGTTATTATACAATTTGGTTCGTGAAAAAATGATCACTTGTGTTGGCTTGATCATGAAAGTACGTGTTTATACAAATTGATCCCTGAAAACGTCATAATAAGTTAGTCATTCTGTAGTGGGATGTCATCGAGATGTTTACTTGTAACATTAAGTGCATACATGTAACATTAATTCTCAAAAAAAAGTCTCAAGTGTTAATATAGAGTCCTGACTTCATATGCAATTTGATCTTTAAAAGTGATAACTTGTGTCACTTTGATCTTTAAAAGTAATGTAATTAAGAGTCTATGCAAAGTGGTCCCCAATCGACCAGCACCTTGGTTGTCGGTCGCCGCTGGCCGACCACCACTTCGAGAAAAGAAGATGGGTTGTTAGAATAATATTTTTAAAAATATTATTTTAATTTGTTATAATTTAATGAGATTTGTAGTATGGTCGGATCATTTCAACTCAATTATTATAATTATCTTTAGTAAGTGCTATTGTATGGTCTTGACAACTTTTTTTGTGGTACTTATTTGTATCTTATGTAACAAATATCTATTCTATGCTTGACCTAAATGTTGTTTGAAGACAGACAAATCTGATATAGTTGATTTCTTTGTTAAAAATAAATTTCTAGATCTGCATCAAGTCTCCAAATCGTGTAGAAATAAATTACATGTTAATTTTTTTTTTTTTTTTGTGATTAAAGTTATTAAAGAACAAGTTTTCAATTTCCAACTAATAAATTCATTTGTATTAAATTAACGTAAGTAAAGCAACTCAAACTAATCATTTTGGGGACAAATTTGTGTAGACTTGTAATTTCAAGAACCAAAGTCACATACCAAATTGTATATAATATCAAGAGTCCATATTAACACTTCAATTTGCACTTAACATTACTTGTATGCATCTCTGATACGTTTCACTAATGTCAATTGATGGAAGAACTAACTTGTTATGGGGTTGTCACTTTTGAAGATCAATTTGTGTATACTTGTACTTTCAACCTTTCAGGGACCAAACCAACACAAGTACTCACTTTTTGAGACCAAATTGTATATTAACTTAAAATATAATAAAGCTTGTTTAACAAGTTACAAATTAGGAGTCTCAACCATGATCATTTTTTGTTCTAAGAAGAGCATGTTTGGTACAAATTTAATTTGTAAAAAATAGTTTTTTCTTCAAAAAACATTGTTTGGGTATAATTTAACATTTTTGACAAACCTAATTAACTTACAAAAGTGTTTATGAAAAAAAAAATGATATTCAAAGAAGTTTCAAGCTTATTTTAAAAAAAATTAAATTATTTTAAAACCAAACACACTTTTCCCATTTCATCCCTGTAAAACTAACTACTAAACAAATATTATTAAACTATACAAATAATTTCATAATTTTTTTTTTGTAATTTAACATATAAAAGTGATTCATTTTATACAATCCAAACGAAACAAACTATTATAAAATCGCTTTTCAGTAACCTCATCCAAACATAAATCTGATTCTATTATAATTGATTAAACAATATCAATTATACATATAATCAATTATTGAAATAAAATATTTTTTGTAATTAATTCAAACACACTCAATCGCTGACATCATGGACTCACCTTCTTTTGCTAAAAGAATCAAAACATGTTTGACGGTGGATAGTAGGAAATAGACTTCACATAAGTCATCAAATCTATTTTTCATTTCACGGTGCAACATATTCTAATGTGCATATGAATTAAAATTGATGGCATTTCTAGCTCGAGTTTATTTACTGCATCAAAATTATTCCAAAAAGAAAGAAGGAACTAGAAATGACAGTTTCACAGCCAAGTTATCTGCCGGCTACAGCTTAAGCTTAAAAGTGTCTTAAGAACTTTTGTCAGCAGTTTTTCCCAAGGTGGTAAAGTTCAACCTGAAAATAAGAATCAACCAACCGAATTTAACACAGCTTAACCAAAACGCCAGAATAACAAACTGCTCAAGTGTAAGAATATGGAAACCATGACAAGTATAGTGTTCGACAATTGATATTGTTTACCTGATAAGAGGCTTTGGTTGTGGTAAAGGTGCAAGAGTCCCACTTAACAATGGTGCTGTCAGTTCAGCAGGCTTTGCCAAAAGTAAAAAGAAAATAGTTAGAACAACTTGTAATTTTCACATAATGCCACTGAAATGAAAGCGATTGGTCAATCAATAAGTAATTAGAAATGGATATTTGTATCTGTATACTAACATATTGCCAATTTCTTAACATATTTGTACCAAATATCATTGGATAAAATTATGTCAACCAAATTCTATCTAAAAAAAAATACAAACACCAACATTGGCCATTGAATTTAACATTTATAGCTTATATACAGATTTGACTTTGTTTTTGAGCAACTTCAGCACAGACAGTTGCAAACAATTCAGGAAAAGCTGGCATCTATGATCTACAATTCTTGCAGAACATTTTATTAAAGAATCTGACAATAAAAAACTTCCAAATTTAAGCCATAGAAGAGGTTAACCTCAAGCTCCTCCAAGCCCCCATTAGAGCATACATGAGCTGAACATGTGGTTTCCTCACGAATAACTTGCTCTTCTGCTACTGCAGACTTCGAGTTTGAAGAGTCCAAGTTGCTGCTTTTAATGTCCCCACCATGATCTTTGAC
The DNA here is from genome assembly GCA_039655645.1 of Ammopiptanthus mongolicus. NCBI lineage: Eukaryota > Viridiplantae > Streptophyta > Magnoliopsida > Fabales > Fabaceae > Ammopiptanthus > Ammopiptanthus mongolicus. Next base: position 85,539,840 of record CM077349.1, on the reverse strand, counting down.
TTGATTTCTATACTCAATATTGTCTTCAAGCTCATCAGGTTCTTCTGAAAAGGCTTGATGCACATCATACGGAGTGGACATGATCTTCCCAATGGCCAAATTTTCTGCTTCCTTAGGATTAGATATATCAGTAGCAGCCAATATAGGGCTGACTTTTTGGTTGCCTCTCACTGATCCATTGGTCTCACTATCCCTACGAGGAATCTCCCCTGAAGATTCCAGACAAGGTTTCTCACTCTTTTGTCTGGCCACACTGCTGACTTCTGAGTCATCAAATTTCATAGAACAAGTAGTAGAAGCGCTAATATGATTTCTATCTTCATGAACTTCCCAGCCAGAGACAGAAGATTCAAAGGACTTGGAATTCCTTGAGTTATTATCCATGCTGTCCTCCAATCGCTTTCTCTTCCTTTCATTATGTTCTTCAAATACAACCGCTTCACCTCCTTGAGACTTTTCTGCTTGACCATGGCCAGAAACCCTTAATCCGGAACCTCGTTTACTGTCCGATGTTACGTTAGATGGGCGGGATGGGCGGACACCACCAGGAAATACGAAGTTAGGTATATTACGGCGTCTAACATGGGACACATGAATGTCCATTCCAGGTTTCCATAGAGTGTATGTGTTGACAGAATGCTTAAATTCTTCAACAGTTCGCCTTATATCAAATTGTTCACCTTCATTCACTGGAACTCCTTGCTTACGTTGCAGACCCATAAAGTAACAGCAGTGTAAAGGTCTAGACTTGTCTGAAATTTCTCCAGGATGTGGATGACACAGAAGCACACCATAAGTGTGCCTCTCAATCTAGAAGTTTAAAGGGGATATATTAGGTTATATACAAAGTAAGAACAGAATACATTGAAAAAGGGGAAGTAAGAAAGAAACAAAACAAGTAATACATACAATAAAAATTATAGTGTTATACCTTCAATGTCAATTGGCGGAGGCGAGACTCAACCCAGCCTTTCCATTGTCTAAGATCCTCCGCGTTCTTTGATGTAACGTCTATCTGTAGATAATTCTTGTGAGCTTCGAAAAAGGGATAAGACTCAAAAAGAGTATCCCAATCAGCTTTGCAAGCCTCCATAGACTACAAACACCAGAAACATCAAACTAAAGCAACTCAACTATCACAATAAGTAAAACAAAATAAAATTATAAAAATATATAAATAACAAAAAGTATAGCCGAACTTATCAAAATTAAGAAAATAAATCATCCAAAAAGACATTGCTGCTTCCTGAAAATGTTACTCAATCCATTTATGAAAACTTCAACCAACCAACAACCAACAACAAAGCCTTATCCCGGTAGGTGGGGTTGTGAAAACTGAAAACTTCAATACTGGTAAAAGTATTTAATGTTGGTAGGAACATAAACCCAGCTATTTCCTAGAATTACCCAAACTTGCTGTTATGGAACACACACAAAAAAGCTTGTAGGTCAGGTTTCTTATATTTAAGTTCACAACATCAGAGGAAGAACAAAGTTAGTGCAGATAACAGAAGTATCCACTAGGAAATTATCATGTTGTCAAAAGAAGGGCCAGACTTTACTAAACAAGTAAATTTTTCACTTACATATCTAGCATAACTTCAATACACTGTCCCACTGCCATATTTGATCATTGAAACTCTAACTTGAAGGCCCCACGTCAAATCATCTTGGGGGGCAGTGGTGCAGTGCACCGCAGTTCATGGGATGAAACAAAAGAAAAAGAAAACCTTGAACCAAAATTTATTTCAATTTTCAAACTTCATATACACTGAACTAGACAGCTTGATTGAGACTATTTCCTAGAATTTGCCAAGAAAATATTTTTGAAATCATATCATACCTCGCTTATTTCACTTCCCCTCTGAAACTCCTCTGACATAATACGTAATGTACTTGATGTCACATTGTAGCTAGAGTTCATGCAAGGGTAAGCAGGAGTTATTATAGGCATTAGATGAAATCTATCTTTGGGATTTCTTCTAGGATCCCAAACTGGAAGCCCAAGAGATCCTTCTTCCATAGCACAAAGC